>JAVJGG010000013.1:4603156-4630910 GCA_035590195.1 Aviceda cuculoides
CAGTTTCTTCTTTTCTGTTATATTAAACTGTTCTTATATCAAAGCACGAGTTTTACTTCTTTTCCGGATTGCCTCCCCATCCCACTGGGGGGGGGGGAGGAGTGAGTGAGCGGCTGCGTGGTGCTTAGTTGCTGGCTGGGGTTAAACCACGACACTGGCGTTCCTTGTCCTCTGAAATTTCATCTGCGCTTCATGAGTTCTCGAAGATACACTTTTCGGGTTGCCTCCCTCTGGCCCAAATTCACCCCGCCGCGCGGTCCTTTCCGGGGCTCTGCAGTTGCCCCCCCACCCTCCTGGGCTGCCCGTGGTCTTCCTCAGCACAGCCCCTGGTGCAATGCAACAGCCTCGGCTCTTGCAGACGAGGGAGGCATCCCTGGCCTTCCTCCACCTGGAGCTGCTCCTTTCCCACAGCCCAGCCCCGGCAAGTCCGAGCCGCGCCAAGCGCTCTGCGGAGAGCGGCTGCTGCCACGGGGTGTTACCGGGTCTCTTAGAGAGGACGTGCACTAAATCCACTCTAAGGAAGGGATTTAATATTAAGTAAGTGAATTATTACAGGCCCTAAATTCTGAGATAGGAGCTCTTAGGAAGGCTTCTTGGATAAAGTCCTGCTATATATTCAGCCAAGTGTGGTAGTCTGGAGAGTATTTCAACATGACGTAAAAGCTTGGACTTGGCTAATTATTATTCAAAATGGTTTTTTCCTTTGGTCAGTTTTGTAACTCTTTTTTTTGGTTAATATTAATATTGATAACCTTCTGAAGACAACTGCATTTGTGAGAACCAGAGCCAAAATGAGAGAAAAAAGGCATTAACATATCAGCCTTCAATGTGGCATTTGTTACACACTCTCCTTCTGTTCAGTACGGCCTTTCTTTCACCTCCATCTGCCTTCTACTGAATTTGAAAGTAAAAAACAAAAGAGAACAAAATCCAAACTTTTATTGCTTACTCTTTCAAAGTGCAATCCATTCAGATGGAGATTATTTTCCTGGAAGAGCTGATAGAGTTTCTTGGGACAACTGCAACGCTAGTAGGAAAAACATAGTAGATGTGCTACAGAAAGCTATCTATGTTGACAGCGAGAAGGTTATGATCTAATGCGATTTCTCCTCTTCCTTCCAGTCTGTAATATTATATGAGCGGCAGCAGGTCCCATGTTTATTAAGGAAGTGGTATTATTGCTGCTATACATATAGGGGAAGTAATTACTCAAGGATAGAGAAAAAGAATATCTTTCAGGTCCAGGTATAATGTTCTCTCTCTGACACATCCCATATACATTTTGAGCTCCAAATATCAAACCACAGACTCAGACAACTGCAGGCAACCTACATGCTGCTCTTTCTCCACCTTTTTTGCCTACTGCGAACCCCCAACCTGGTTCCTCAACTACACCTGTGTGCACAGCACAGCCCAGGCACAGAACTTAATTCTCTTCTCCGTCAGTCTTGAACAGACGCTTCCTCACCCAGAAACCCGGGACCTCGGAGATATCCGAGCTTGCGGCAGGTGCCAAGTCTCCTCACAGCACCCGTAGGTCAGTACGGTTGAGCTGAAAACTCATCTGTCCCAGCTGTGCCTTGTTGTTATTGATGGGGAAGGGGATGGTGCCGGAGGGTGCGTGAACCCAGCCACGCTCGCTAGGGGCGAAGTATCTTAGCACAGAACTGCAAACCGGAGGTATTTCACTGAGGGAAATGGGCTGCAGTCTTTCGTTACGTATTGCAAAAATGCCATCTTTTAAGCACAACCATTTTGATGTTGTCCCACATTGCACGTGTAGTTATGCACGGATTTCTTCTCAAACCGGCGCTTAAGTGGCATCATTTATGTCATTTGTAGTGATTGTGCAGCAATTTACCACTCTGTGGTAAGTATTGGTTGGTGGTGGTGAACTCCAGGTCTTAACTTATTGCTTATCGTGAAAATAGAAATGTTTTCATCAACAACTTGTCAAAATTCATAGATTGTGACTCATGTCTGTGCAATTCTGCTCCAATATGATCTCAACAGCTACAGGATAGAAAGATTCAGAAAAGTTTCCCTGTTCTCTTCAAGTCTTACTTTTCTCCCTAGGAGAATTAATTTCTATTTACCAGGTGGAAACATTTAGAAAATCCCACAGTGAAGCAAAAATAACATCATTTCTGCCATAGACACAGAACCCTCTCACGGCTTTCGAGGGAAGATTTGCCCTAAGGAAATACTGCTGCAGCAAGTATAATTACAGCAGGGTAATACATACCAGAGAGCCAAGTTATAGCAGCTTTATCAGAGACTGTCTTATACCACTAAATCTGTTTTACTAAAGATTTTCTTTAGAAACTGAGAAGACTGTCACAGGGCTTCTATCAACTAATGCTATTCCTATGGCCAACTCAATAGATTAATATTGACTGTACAGTTCTGATAGCCTGGGAGATTTAAATGTGTTCTTTAATATTGTCCAGGCTTCCCTTCTTTTCCTGCCCGTTTTTTGTAAGACTCAAACCAGTCCTTCCACCTTCCCATCCATTTGCTCATCCTTATTGACACCGTGTTGTTTCGTGCAGATGCTGGAAGTGGAGGGTACTCATTTGCTGTGAGTCGTGGTGTCCCTTTTCACCCTTATCTTTCCTACTTATACCTGGGATACTGCAGGGTTAGTCACCACCTCCCCCTGCCCAAGACCCGGATAATATCTGGGGTTCAATTTCCCTTGCCCTCCCAAGCACACAGTAGATTCTTAAAATGGTAACTTGCACCCGCTCTTCACCAAGTGCTCGTCCAGTTTCTGGTATCTTCATTTTAACAAGGTCCTGCACGGGCGAGCCACCTTTTCTCACCTGCTTAAAGCAAAACTCTACATACTTCACAACAAAGTGGATCTGTGGTTTCTATCGAGACTATTGGATTTTGGTTATAAACATTTGGAGCAAAAAAATGTAATCTCCTGATGTTCCCCTGACAGGCCAGGGGACATGAGTGGTGCAGAGGGGACAAAGAAAGGAGACCTGCACCCCACCAAACCTCTGCATAACAGTTTATAAAATATATTCTGTGCTTTACCGCATAACTCTGGTCTCAAAAAAACCCAGCTGAGTCTTGCAGCTATAGGGACAAAGCATTTTTAAAGTATGCACATTTTGCCTAATTCCAATGTTCTGCAGTAATCGGAATGCAGGTTTTCCTAACCAAAGTAGGAAAACCACAGTAATTACCTGTCCATTACTCTGTTAGGCACAGAACGAAACTCCAGGAGACAGCTACCTTCCACACGGTGCCCAGCTGGCCATCGGCAGAGAGCGCTGAAGAGTACTCCTAAAATCCCAAGTTACAGTACAGGCAATGAAAGGAGATGGGTAAAACGTGCGGTACTGCGGAAGATGTCAAAAGAGAACAAAGCAGCACTGGTTACTACTGAATAACCCTTTGGGAACTGCTGCCTTTTCCTAAATATCTCTTTGGCCAGTGCATTAAAGGATATTAGTGTATTAAGGTTGATTCGGGTGATAACTTGTGCTGGGATCCTTTACTTTTCTCTGAAACTCAACAAGCCACAATAGATTAGGAAATGAGGCTTCTTTTTTTTTTTTATTTTCTTCCTGCTAATTGTGATGGTCTGTGTAAAAGCACTGCCTAGTCAAAGATCGGGGTCCAGCTGTGCTAAAGCTTTGCAAAAAAATTTTTAAAAATCCTTTTCCTTCCAGTGGAGAGATTGTTGGGTTGGTTTTTTTTTTCTCCAGGTGCAATGGTTCATTATGATATAGATGATCAAAGAAGGGCTGGCTGTCTTGGAAAAGGAAAACAGGTATTAGGGTCCCTAATCATGTAGTTAATGAGGGGAAATGAATGGCCACTTTATAGCTGGATTTTTTTCAGTAGTCTTCTTCCGATTTTAAATCAGTGAGTTTATCCCCTTTAACAAAAATCAGAATGGCTGTTCATGGTGGAGATCAAGGGCTCTGCTTGGCCAGTATCCTGTCTCCAGCTACGAGTGAATGCCAGAGAAGAGTGGGGACAGGAGAGGAGGATTTGATACCTTGAGTAATCTCCTGACCCCCAACTACTTTCAGCTTAGAATTTTCTGAGCCTGATGTGTTTCCTGCATTGAGTCACCCAAAGTGGACCTCTCCTCCACACGCGTTTGTCCAGCCTCTCCTTAAACCTACGCCAACATTTTGCATTTACAGCTTCCGTCGACAGCAAGCGTCCCAAGCCTACCATCACTGCATGAGCAACTGTTTCTGGTTTTGTTTTACACCCAGTCCCTCAGCCCTATTCGTAGGTTCCTAGTTCTTGTATTGGAAGAAGCAGTTGCTCCTTCTTCATTCTCTTTGAGCCATCACAATTTTGTACATCCAGATTATTTCCCCTTACTCCTATTTGTATCTTTTCAGAGGGATGTTCTTGGCCTGCTCGTTCCTTCAGCCGAAACTATGGGAGCCTTCCCCAGATTTGATCCTTCATGACACTCTTCCCTGAACCTCTCCCAACACCAGAGCATCATTTTAGAGATTAAGCAACTTAGAACTGCACACAGTATTCAAGGAAATTCATGTATCCATTTCCTCTGGGGTTGAACTAGAATACAACTGTCATTCTTTTGCTTATACATACAGCGAAAGCTGGCCCATCTATCTTCAAAGCAATTTGTGTTTTACAGTGACATCTCTGCTTCAGTGCAACCCTGTGAGATGCTGAGAACTTCCAAATGCAGTGTGTCCTCCATTCCTTTTCAGGTCCTACAACTCCAGGTAGTTTTTCTTTACGATATGGGAAAAGTTCTGTTCCCTTCCGCTTCTCTTTTTACACTGTGGGACTTTTTGAAGGGGAGGGTGGTGTTAGTTTTCTTCTTAATGAAATTTTGCTAACCCTGTAATAAGCAAGAGACACAATAATACATTATTTTAATATCTTTCCATCTGCACTGGTGATTCTTCTTTGTAGACTGGTGATCTTAAGGTCATGACTTTAAGATAGACAAAGAATGCCTTGGCAGACTGGGGAACAGCTAGGATGCTTAATTAAAAACAGTAAATCTAAGGTTTTAATGCTAGGTGGAGTAAATGATGAAGTTTTACCAGATCTTCTCTACAAACTTTAACCTCATTTTTCATTTGAATTTATAAGTTGCAACAGCATCAAATATAATTCTCGTCTATAATGTGCTGAATTAAGCCATGCAAGCAGGTTTGTCCCAATGGGCTAATCTGCTTGGTAAGAAAAATTGAGCTGATTAAATGATGCCCACTTCATCCTCATTAGAAAGCTCTTTCAGTATAATAAAGCGCAGCCATGTCACGGCTCCTGGCTATTTGCAACACTCGTTATTATCCTTACTACACCTCTTCGCAATATTGTCTACACCTCAAATTTGTCTCAAGCATTTACTGACATATATTAATATATGTGTTCTGACTGTAAAACGTCCATCTCGGGCTTTACGGCCAGCACAGTCTCAAGGAGGGTACCTAAACCCCCATGTCAGGCATCTGACCTAAATCTGTACGTCAGGGAAAAGGCATCTACCAGCCGACATTTCGACAACCCCTGCGCTCAACGTGCCGTCCTGCTGCAGGTACGCTGCCGTACGCGCCAGCGAAATGCTCCTGATGTGGGCGCAGCTCTGCATTAGTAAAAAAAACGACTTGGGTGTTTCTGCACATATAATTTTCTGTGGCCCTTCAGGGTTCTATAAGCTGGCCTGAAACTACTTCAGACCACTTTTGCAAATTAACTGAGCCTCCATTAGAATGTGAGTTGGCAACCATGGTATTCTGATGTCAGTCAGAGTCTGAAAAGCACACAGCCGTGCCTTAGAGGTTCTGAGCACGCGTTTAGCTGAATAAGTCCCATTTCAGGTACTAAGCCTTTTTCCCCTTTTCAAGGGGTGGTGTGTTTATAGTTGTTTGGTTTGGTTTGTTGGGGGTATGTTTGTTTGTTTGTTTGTTTTTTAAAATTATTATTTATTTCCAGGTATGACTGGAGCTTTCCTTGCCAAGACATCTGCCTTGTGACAACTCTTCTCAACTCCTCCTCTCCCTCCTTCTCTTTCCACTGGCAAGCTACTCACTTTTTGTTGTAATTGGCAAGTTTTCTTCCTCACTTTAGAAGACCTGCTCCTTTCCCTTTTCAAGCCTATCCTTCACCTCCACTATGATATTTCTTTCCTTTTGGATTTATTAACTGGCATTGTAGTTGGACTGCACAACGTGATTGTGAGCCACATTATCCAGAAGAAAGACTGAGCAGAATGTGCAAGGTAATGGGGACCCATTTGTGATTGTTTCTGATTTGTGATAGTCCCAGAAAAAGCTACACTCAAAACCAGAAGGGTATGGTATTAGAAAATTGGCCTAGAAATAGGTGCAGGCAATTTTTGTGCACACACACATGCTTGGAGAAGAGGGCAACTGGATAAAAAATGATGTAAATAAGGAATAAGAATTCTCAAAATTAGTAAAAAAAAGGAAAACTGAACATGGATCAATCAGTAGCCAGTCGAAGTAAGGACACAAGAGAGACATTTTTTAAACATAGCAGGAGCAAAAAGAACAATGATCTTGGTTCATTATTAACATTATTAAATTAGCATGAAATAAATATCTTTTTAGTGAGGACCTAACAGGACTCAGGTCCTGGCCCTGTTCAGCTTAATCTTTTATCAATGATGTAGAAGAAAATATGCCCTTATTGCTGATAAAGCATTCAGATGACATAAATATATAGTCTTGATACATGACCAAACCAAAATGACAACATTAGAGATCTGGATTGCTTACAAAGGAGAGCAAAAATAACCTATATGTATTTTGCTATGGGCAAGTAGAAGCAATATTTCAGCATAAAAGGAACGTAGGATTGTAAGATTTGTATGGGGAAGCCACACGGGTTCTGAAAAATGGGTTGTGGCTCATAACAAGTTGAGTGCAGGCCACGTCCATAGGTGTGGTACTAATACACACTTTGGGTGTAGAAAAGAAGGCGTACCAGGCAGAACTAGAAAAAATATATCTGACAGGAGTGCAATTTCTGCTAGGCATCTATACTTCAAGAGAAACACTGAGAAATTGGACAGAACTCAGAGAAGAAAGCCCTGAGAATGATTAAAGGATTGAAAGATATGCCTTGTAGCAAGGCACTCAAAATGTCAATATATTTGGATTATCAAAGGGAAGGTTAAGGGAAAGTCTGTTTTCAGTTCAGAAGTATCTACAAAGGGAAGAAAATGTTGCTAATGTAGGATCTTCAGAGTAGTATACAAAAACACAGCTGAAAGTTGAAGTAAAAGAAATTCACACTAGAAATAAACTGGAAGCTTTATTGGCGTAGATAATTAAACCTGAAATATCACACAGAGAAGTTAGATCAGCACTAGAGGTTTCTTTCTAAAAGTTTGATCTTTACCAACTGATACCAGATGGAGGGAGGCAAGAAATAGTAACATATTCTTGGGAGTCCTCTATATATTGTAGAAAGTCAGACTAGAGGGTCACAATAATTTCTGATGGCTTTTGAAAATCAGTAAAAGGGTTTTGAATTCATGAAATATGTACATATATTTTTTGCATATTGTTTATTATGAAGTTATATTTTTAGAATTTGATAACAACCTTCTAAAGTTCTCAAAAAAAGGAGGCATTTTATCTTTATAGTGTTTCCATCAGAATCCACCAAATTTCTCAGTCACTAATTCTTCCTAAAAACCCCAGAATCCTGATGATTACTCCCTTATTTTGTCCATTTCTTCTTCCTTTCTTATTCTAATATCCAATAGATTGTTTCAGGGAGAAGAAGAGAGGTGAGTTAATACTGACACCACAAATCGTTGTCTTAAAAAAAGGTCTCTAATTAAATGGGAACATATTTTATCTGCGGGGTTGTTTTGGTTTTGGGTTTTTTTTATGTTGAATATAAGTTATTATCAAGTATGTCTACTAATTGCTCATCTGATGAGCCTTGACCCGGAACTTTGCTGAAAGCATTAAGGGGTTTAATGAAACCACAAAATTGGTTCCAGGAATTAGCCATTACACAGAGAGGAAAAAAATGTAGATAGCAGTGCAAGACTTCGCCGTTATCCATGTTACATTGCAGGAAAGTAATCTGGCTTTAGAATAACAGCTCAGCCATAGGATAATTGTACTCTTTAATACACAGAAACACAGTGCACTCTGTCTGGAAAGAGAAGATTTTATAACAGTTTAGTCAGAGCTATTTTCAGTGCCTCGGAGAGTTGCAGTGGCGTCCACAAAAGCTCCTGCAAACTTGGAATCAGCTGCGGGGTTGGTGATGAACGAAAATTAGCGATGGAGATTTGTGGCCCATTGCGATGTGTTTGCCTCGATATGCCATGAAAATTCCTCCAGACTGGAAGAACACTAATATTGTGCTAATATTCATGCTGTGAGCAGAATGACCCAGGTAATTATATGTGGGCTGCGTCTGACATCAATCTGAAAGCTGTACAGGATTCATTTGTTAATGAAATAAAATTTGACAGCATAATTGATACCGGTAATGCATGGAAGATGGATCTGGTCAAACATAGATAATTTCCTTTTTTGATAACTTTACCAATTTAGTTAATAAAAATAACCACCTAACTGTAATACATGCAGACTCCTCAGTAACAGACACCATTATGACAAAAATATATGGAGTGCGGTATCAGTAAAATACGTCTTAGAAGGGATTCAGCGTTGTCTAGCACTCAAATTTTAAACACTAATTTTCAGTGCGGAATCACTGGCAAACATTCTGCAGGCATTGCCAGTAGACTGAATACTACAGAAAGTTCTGCAAAGATCTGGAAATAATCCTGAGCTCATTCCTGACAGAAGCTTTGGATGCTACTGGTAAAGTGGTAAATATTGATGAAGGGTAGACAGTCTTTTGAGACATTTGAATAATTCAATATGTAAGCCCATTCATACAGAAAATATTTTCATACAGCCAATACATCCTAATATACTGGAACAGAAACTTTAGCCCATACCAAGAGAATGGCTATTTATTGGCAAATCACGGACTCCTGAAAACCATTTGGGATTAGAAAGAGTAAAAAGGTGAAGGGAGGCCACTGCGAAGAAAAATGCAAATCTTGTCAGTAGTAAGAGAGGACACCGAGCAGGGGCAAAGGGATGCTTTTACCCTGGGGACAGGTCGGCCTGGTACAGAACTGTTCCACGTATTTGCAATAGCGACATGGTTTGGACCAACCTTGAAACATCAGAGAATGTGCATAAGAGATCCACAGAAATGATCTGAGGGTGGGAGCAAGTTTTTCTCGGTGAAGAGGTTTTCGGCATTTTTACGCTGTTGGTTACTGCGCTGAGCTTTGTGTCACCGTTCCGATCGCTTGACCTAATTCTTCAACAGGTCGCTCTGTGTAGTGTATGAAAAGCGAGCTTGGGGGGCAAATTAACTGCAAAGTGTACATCCCTTAACAGGAAAAAATACCGGGGACTATGTTTTCAGCTGTTCTGGGAAAGTCATAGCAGGAACCAAGGCAGACAAATTTAAATGGGAAACAAGACACAGATTCTTAATGAAGACTCTGCTTGGCCACCACTAAAAATCCTCAGCGGTGGTTCTTCTCTCTCTCCTTGTATCCACACGAGGTCTGAAGGCATTTAGGAAAGTCACTATATTCAAAATGAGCTATTGGGCTTTCTGTGAAGGGCAGTGGGGAGAAAGTGTTCAGCCTGCTTATACGGGAGGCCACTCTCTAACAGTGTAATGTTAGATTCTGTACAGTACCGCCACTGGTTTCAGCGATTTGAAAAAGGAGAGATCTGGATGCAGTATCAGAGAAACTGTATTTTCTGAGATTGGCTAATGAGGATATAAAATTCCCCCCATCATTCCCTCGTGTTGTCAGACTGTTATGTCTAGCAGTTATTTTTGAACTCTTGCTAATAGACAAGAAAAGATATGGGGGATTAATCAGAGGAAGTTCAGGAGGCTTTTACTATTTCCCCTTCTCTTTATTCCCATAGCAATGACAAAGATGAAGTATCCTCTATAAAAATGCCAGAACCGCTAAATCAGGACTCATATGAACACATTTGCTTTTACTGCTGCCCTTGTGATTCTCCTGCTGTTTACGTGGCTTTTATAATTGAAGTGATATTGTTGAAATCATATCTAGCACAAGAGCTCCATATTTATTCTTCCTCCCCACGACTTTGGTCTCAGATTCCTCTGATAAATGATGTGAAGCAGTACATTATCTTCCAGCTATGCAAACACTCATTCTTCCACACCTCCCCAGATGCAGCTATTCACACCATCCACAGAGCTCTGATCTTCTGTCTTCACTTCTCTGTGTCATTAAAAGAAGAGGCAGATGCAGCCCCCGAATCAATGGGAGGAACTCTGCAAATACAAGCACATCAAACGACACGGAAGATTTTACAACAAACTAGAAAGTACTAATAGAGACGTTACAACCCCTACCACGCTCTTCCTCTCCATCTGCACCTCTGAAGATCCGTGACCGGTCAAAGGGAACTTTCTCAGCTCTGCAGGACCTTTGCCACCAGGGTATTAATGTGTTCAGTCTCTTTATTCTGGAGTAGGACTTCATAGGTTGCATAAAGTCAAAATGCATTGAACTTGTGGAGCGCTTACGTCAAATAGCTGTCTCCATATTTTCATATCCAATTTCTGCGCTTTCTCCCACTTACGGAAGGATGTGGGAATGCACTGCTAGCATCACTCAACCTTCCCATCCACCTGACATTTTGCAGGTTTTTACAGGAAGGAAAATTAAAAAGGCTTACTCATGGTCACACAGCATGTCCACGCCAGGTTCAGTCAGGTAACCCCGAACTCGTGACTCCCAAAAATGTCAGGCATGACAGGCACGCAGTCTACCAGGCACTTCTTTCTATTCTTAACTTTCCCACTCAAGTATTGCACAGGGCTCAGCTGGCGAGAAGTTTTATTTTGAAATTTAAATGAACTTCAGCACCAGTGTGTCCTCTTGCATTTTTGTCATCTTCTTCTTTTCATGTTTGATTTTGACTCCAGTCTGAGGTGACACAGGGTTTGATGGGCTGGTATAAACATGGACAGGATAGCAAGAAGTGAAGGTTCATAGTGAGCCCTCAATTTCCATTGAAATCGGTGATTCTCAGCATCTCACTAGAGTGGCTTCTATGTTTTTACACTACATGCCATAGAATATTATCCAAAATGTCAATTTAATCTTGGGGCAGCAATGAATGACAGCTTAGCTCAGAATTTGTATTTCACACAGCAGTGAAGTCATGCTTCAGTTTACTAGATAATGGAGAAAAGCAATCATAAAAAAATTCCAACTTTCTGACATAGGTAGAGGTTTGTAAAAAGGCTATAAGGAGGACTTTTCACTGTATTTTTGTTAAGACACAATCTGGTTTGTTTCATTTGTTCCACTCTTGCTTTTTTGTTTGAATCTCATCTTATTAAAGTGGTGCAGAAATATGAACTGCAGCGGATATTTAACAGACCTGATAATTGAAGTTACAGTTTTGGAATTAATAACCAGACTAAAAAAAATATATAGTGCTTTATCAGGACCACAAACTGCCAAACGTGGTAGCATTTTCCTGCCCAGAACACCTCTCAGATGGCAGTGTCATGCTGAGCTGATTTTCCTTGGCATATCAATTTCCATTTTGGAGAAAAGAAATTTGATCTTGGGGCCTTGGATCCATCATACCACTGACAATTAATGATATTTTGAAGAAGGCTGTACATCTCAAAATCCACCAGAATATGTCCAGCCGGTAGCACAGCAGGAAAAGAAAATTTAACTATTGTAAAAATGTCTCTCCGTAAGCCTCGATAACAGAAATACAACAATATCTTGAACACTTCTAGTGTATGAAATAAATAATAAATGGTTCCTGAGCAGTGCTTGTCACAAGGTGAGTAAAGCGCTTGCAAGGAAAAACTAGAGAAACAGACTTTTCCTGGTCTTTCCCCATAAGCCCACCACTTACCAGTGCTCTGTGATTGTGACGGGGACATGGTGCTTTTGTAAATGTTGGCTTTCAGATGAGATACATGAGTCTTGATCAGCTGTATACAGGACCTGGCAGAGGAGGTAGAGGGAGAGTTATTAGCCAGGAAAACAGGACAAAATCCTTCTTGGGTAATTTCTCTGCATTTGGTAATACCTTCAGGAAATGAAGTTGCTGTTCCTCACTTTCTGTTCTAAAATAATAAGTTACCTTTACAAATTGCTGGTGCGGAGCCGCGTTGTGTTCCCCCAGGATGAGATCACTTCCCAACAGGTCCCTTATCTAAAGCCAGCCCTTAATTTAGTGCATTTTCCATTCGCCGTTGAGGTCGTTACTGCTACGGCAGCCAGGCTGCCCCAATCCCAGGCGCCGTGCCGTGCTTTGGATCAACCAGCCACGGGGTTTGGCTCAGCACGGAGCAGCCGGCTGCCTTGCCCCCCCCGCAAATTTACACGCTCGATGGGCAAAGGTGACACTGAGCGTAGGAATGGACGCACGAAACAAACTCTGTGAGGAAGGAAATGTTAGATTAGATCCGTCTCAGGCCTGGGTTTTGATAGGAAGGGACCGTCAAAAATCATGTGAGAAATAATGAAGGAGTGACCCTGAAGGAAGGGGAGTTGAGTGGGGATTCGGGAGCGGGAAAGGGTAAGGAAAAGCAGTGAAGCTGAAGCAACTGGGAGACGTGAGATGGAAGGGTTGAGCTAAAGGCTGAGCAAAATGGCACTGTCTTCTCTGAACGGCCATTGGGTTCCCTTCTGCCCGCGGTGGCAATTTTGCAAATACTGTTACTGCTTTGTCCAACTGTAAAAAGCTCCAAATGAAACTCTTAGAAGTGTACCTTTACAATACAGTCTCTAAGACATTTGGGGAGCTTTTAAATTGAAAAGTGCTACATTAAAACTAGGTTATTAGCAGTAATTACATGTTACAATCTTGCAAACCTCTGGTTCCTTCATTCCCATCATCAAAGCTTTTTATATCACAAGGTTTTTATTCATTTAATTGTAGCCTTATATTAGACTTGTCCTGCATTTTATCTACCTTCGGTTTCTGGAACAATAGCTCATCCTTTCAACTGTGTAACTTTCGAGTCCCTTTGTAGCATGAGACAAAGATGAAGATGCTGAGTTGATTCACAATAATTATATTGTTCCCTTGTATAGAATTGCAGAGCACTCTCCTTGAGTTCCTTAATAAAGACCTAGCTGTAATTAAGCATTAGTAAGACCTATTAAAACATTAGTCTACCTGGAAAGTTGGTATCCTCACAAAAATTCATATCTTTGTTCTCCACTTTGATCGTTGTTATATTAGATGCTTTCTATGCAAATTAACTAAATGTTCTTTCTGAAATATTGTCCTCCTTCAAGCTTTCCATGATTAGCTAGAACTTTGACTTTCCAGCCGAACTCAGTTTAGCCTTTTCTCTCTGCAGTGTACTGCAATTCAAAACTGCCTCTTCACTTATCCACTTTCACTGAGCTCTGAAATGTGGCCAATATTTAACATCTCCCCTTGGGTATCTAATCATGGGCTTAACTGAGGAAAACCAAAACTCCTTGTCTTCTCTGTCAAATTCTCAAACTCTCTCACTCTCTGCTACTGCTGCCACTGTCCCTGTTCGCCCTCGACGCTACACGAGGTTTATTTTTCTCCTTTCTCCAAACACTCAGGCCACATTTAAACGCAGCAGAAACTCCCTCTAAAGCATATTGTCGTCGGTGCTTTGCACACTGTCATTCAGGACCCTCCTCGGCTCCCAGAGCAGCTAAGCCTACTGTAACACATTTGGTTCCTTTTGCCCATATTACCCCTCTCAACCTCTCAAAAGATGAGACAAAAGCCGGTGTGTTCTCCAGCCAGCAGCCCAGCTCTCCCACCTTGCTGGAAGTGTTCACAAGTTCACCCTTCCCGCTGCCGAACCTGAGATGTCACACCTCGCGGCCCAGGCTTCGCGCGGTTTCACCTTGTCCTACTTTTTTGAATTTGTCCCAGAACACGTCGCCCTTCTGCCTTTCATTACCGTGCTCCCAGCTTTGAAGGTTCCCTTCTCCGCCTCGCTGACTGCAGTCTTCTTCGCACCTCACGCCTCGTGCGCGCTGCACTCGCCCCGCGGTGAGGCCGTGATCCTGCTTAAAACCCTCCTCGAGTCATCACTGTCTTCTGCGGCCTACATGTGTAGCCTCCGAGAAATTAGTCATTCATTAATAGCCGAGACACACTGAAGCTGATAGTCTTGGGATTTTCTTAAATTATACTTACAGAGTCGGACTTAGTGACTTTTTGGAAGCACAGAGCTGTGTTTTACGTAACCACAGCTTTGTGATTATTCATCTTATCACTCTGCTCATCGTCCATCTGGTTCTTCATTCTTACCACTTGTTTTGAATTCCATTTTAAACTCTTTGGGGCACAGACGATGGCTTCCCATGTACCCATAGTCCTTCCAGTTCCGGGGGACCTTGTTCCCAGTCGAACTAAGTCTTTGGGTGCCATCATGTCTCAAATTATATTAAAGAACAACAGCAACATTGATTATGTTCCAGAGTAACAACAGAAAGCAAAATCAATAGTAGCACACAGGACTGAAGTCTGAAGTGTGTTTCTGGACAAGCAGAAATAAAGCCAATCCCTAGTTTTCTTATTGATCCTCAATAAAAAGATTCCAGGATAAGTGACATCCCACAGCTGCATTCTTACCGGTGGTCAAAGCAGTACCTGGGACAGACGGACAGAGGCATGACTGTACAGTGGTCCTAAGGCTAAGCGTATTTTGGTAGTGCCTTTCCAAGTGAATTGTTCCAGTTACGATAATCTTTTGGCACAGCTGTAGGAGGCTGGAAGGGTAGCTTAGAGTCATGCCGCCGTAACCAGATGGACAGACGCTTGGTGGTGCAGGAAAGCCCATGCTGCCATGATAGTCAAATGCCAACGGCTGCTCTAAAGAGCAGCAGACAATCAAATGTGTCGCTGAACGTGAGATACCAGTCTGCTTTTCCTTCAGGAGGGCTAGCGATGTCTGATAGTTTTAGCTTCTGAAAACTCAGGTACATTGGTCGCTGCTGGAAGCTGGGGCAGAATTCACCTGCGTCTTCACATGTTGTCCCCTGAATTAAGAGCTTGTCTGTCCTTAAGTTGAAGTATTAGAGTTACACCTGAGAATGGTATTTAAATCATGCTTTTCGAGGCGTTATAAAAGGAAACAAAAGGTTTCAGGCGGACTTTTGGCGAGCGGGACTCTTTTTGAATAGGCACCAAGACCGGGATTTAGAGACCACGCGGTTATCCAGGATGGGCCCGTTACACGTGCCAAAGGCTGCGGGAAGGAGAAACGTGCTCTGAAACATTGTGGGACCGGAGTCAAAGCAAACCCTGGAGAGGCAGCAAAGTGGGGATGCTGGGAAGCTGCAGCATCACTTCTCTGCTCCTGGGACAGGGAATACGGCAGCTCCGACACGTCTTCGTGACAGACGGTATGCTCTTACCACTGATTTCATTTCACAAGGTTTCCCACTGTCTTCTGCGCCATTCCCCAGGGAAGTGAGCTCTATTCCACACGAGAGGATCATCATCTGGGCCAACACAGCCTTTCTCCCCCTTCCGAGTCTGATCACCTTGTTAACTGTGACAGTAACATTTTGAGTGGCTGTCCCACTGAAATAACAGATAATTCGCACCACTTACTTTTCCTGACATTAGTTTTAAAGCAATGATCTCTAACCACTTATTAATCCCTATTCATATGAATAATCCCAGAGGCATCAAAGCTCACTATTCTCTGTATGTAAAAATATAAAACCCATCTGGGACTGCTCTGCAAAACTTTGTCTTTACTTTGTACTTTATTTTTAATAGGTAGCAGCTCTTTTTGTGATGGCAACATAAAATGGTAGAAACAGGAGAAGCAGTTAACACTGAGAGATCTCAAGAGGGCTTTTTACCACTTGAGCCAGATGACAGGTTGACTTCCCAACCTTGTTGAAGGCTTAGCACTAATCAAGTTATATGAAAACATAACCATGCATTATCAAACACATCAATAAATATCAAACACAAGAATTTTGGCAAAGCTTCTGTACAATTTATTTGTTTTAAATTGTTTTAATTTCTTTAGTTTTGTCTTTTTTACAGAGCTCCTCTGGTCACTGAATGAACAGTTATGAACAACTTCCCAGGCACGTTATGCCCTATTCTTAAGACTAATCCCTGTCCTTTTTCTTCCAGTGACTTCCATGTAAATGGTAAAGTAAACAGAGATTTCCAACCACTGCCTGTGCTTAAGCGAAGCACAATTTATAGGGAAAGGTCTCTTTTATTAGAGAAATTGATGTAGTTGAAGCAAAATTAGCTGGACAAGCTGTTGTGCCTGTAAGTCCTTTTTCAGGTGGTTGGGGGTTAGAGGACTGAGGGAGCCCTGGAAGGAGAACTTGTCTGGCAAACAGCCTTGGAGAGGGTTTAGCGAGGGGAGAAGACTCTGGAGGTGTTATGGAAAGGAGCTGATGTTCATTCTTCCCATCCACACAATGGGCTCCTAAACCTCCCTAATCTCTCCAGAGTGCAGATGCTGCTTTGTGAGCTTTATATTTTAACTAAAGCCCAGTGATAATTTCTGCTAGTAGTTCCTCAACTTAGTAAGGTTTGACCTTTTCATGCAGATGAAAGTTGTAGCCAATGTAATTTTAAAATCCTAGGGCAATTTACTTTAGTGCTGCAGCATATGCCAGAAAATAACATCCTAACTAACCAAATGTCAACAGAATGCAATTATTTAGGACAACTAAAATTATATCTTGAAGGCAGACCAGAGTATAGTCTTAGTGGAGTCTTCTTTATGAAAAAAAAATTGACTTGGTGGGTTCTGTTCAGGAATGCATAATTTGTTCAACCATGCCCCATCACTTGTTATCAAGTGAGATATTTAATAGACGTGATAACTGTAAAAAGACAGTAAAATTATTAGCCTATCATAGCTTCCTAGGGACAGTATTTTTTTTTACAAGACTCTGCATACTGAGTGGAAATATATATTGCTCAATAGTAACAGGAGGCAAGGCACGACTATTTTATAGTATTACCTGTAAAATCCCCCTTAACATTTGCTGACATTGCACTATCTCCCATAAATGCATTGCATGTATTTGTAATAAAAGCAAAATTTAAAGAAGAAAACAAATCACTGGTGTCCATGTTAAGAAGTAGCTCCTTTTGGCACCACCAGAAAAAAGCAGCAGTGATGCCAGTATCCCCTTTCAGACAAACGTGTGGGCTAGAATTTGCCTTTAAACGCTGGCAGCTGCGGTACCTCCGCTGGGATGCAGCGGCTGCATCCCTGTGGATGCAGTGAGCGGAGGGGAGCACGAAGCCCGCCTGGGCCACCTCCTCCCTCCGTACCGACGTGGGCAGAGACGCCCGTTCCCACGCACGAGCCTTGCCCAGCATTTCACACCCTCCTCTGCTGAGGGCTCTTCGTGTGCCCTTTCTTCCAAGAAAGCTCCTGCAGTTCTCAACCCACAGCCGGTCGGGCGGGCTCGTGCCGTCTGTGGCTGGTTGTTGTATGATAGAAGCTGTAAGCGGCCGCAGCTAAAACCAGGCTCTACTGTGCAAAAATCGCAAACGTGCTTGCCTTGTGAGACTCTCGCCGCCTAACTAGCAAAATAGGACACATTCCCATGTCCTCAAAGAAATCCTTTTGCTCCTTGTGTCAGAGGCTATTTCATCCCAGCTGTGGAAGGATTACAGGCTCCGCTGGGGGGAGAGGTCCAAAAATGTCTCTCACAAGTCCAACTCTTTGAAGAGCTCCCTGTCCTTGCCGCGCTGCAGGACTGGTGGCCGACCTGGAGCGGAGCGCAGGAGCTGCCCGCAGGCCTCCCGCCTGCTTCCCGCGGGGCTGTACCAAAGGAAACTCCATGTTTTACTCCCGTACAGGTGTAGACGTAGTTCAGATAGGCAGATTTCTCTCCAGAGACACCTTTTTTCCAACATCGATTATTTAGCCGCACGCTGTCAATCCTGCTGCTGGTGCCTCAGCCAAACTGCAGCTGAAAAGGAAGAAAGACGATGCTTTCTCTTCCCTATCCCTGGCGGACGATACCAAATTACCCTGCCCGGCATTTGCCTCTGCTACATTTTCTTGCAGCTGAAAGGTGCAGATTAACCCTGCAAAATGCATGGAGTTACTCCGAGAGGAATTAACAGGCTTGGTCAAGACTTTTTGCTTACGCCACGCACTCCCCTTAGAGAAAGCAGCAGAAGCTGACGAAGAGACACGTGTGGGTTTGCATCTTTTTGCATGATCCATGTATAACGGGAAAAAGAAAGGTAAAGAACAAGCCCGTGGAAGCTTCCAGGGTTGCTAAACCGTGCAGCGGCCGTACCCTGCCCAAATCCGTGTCGGGGGGCCGGGCCGTGGGGGAGGCGCGTGCTCCTATTCCTCCTGCACCCCAGCCATGACAGTGGGTAAACGTCTCAGCCGTGTGCCTCCCAATTTATTTTTTATTACTTCTTTGGGACTGAAAATGTTTCTGACCCTGTGTTTGCGCAGTGCCTCTCTTTCTACGGGGCTCACTTTCCTTTTAGCTGTCCCTAGAGATATTGTACTTTTAATACATACCATAAGGAGACAGAAATAGTGGGGTTTTTCACATAGTAGGAGGAAAAGAATGGCAGACATTAAATACTAAAAGTAAAGCAGAAGGCTGCTTGTCATTCTTTCTATGTATTTCACTTTAGACCAGGATTTGTAATTTATAATAAATCGGTAAAGTTTTATGAATTCTGGTATTTTTGTTTCACTTCCTACTCAAACTTTTGAAATGGGGTTAGTAAAAAGAAAAACAAAGACGACAATAATCTATAGAAGTGCTAGAAATGGAAGCACAGGGGAGCAGTTTGAAGCTGTACATCCAGCTGTGCAAGAATGTTGTGGTTTCTGCTACTGCCTCAAATTGGTCCTGGTTGTCGGGCTCAATTCACAGACCAGACCTGGATGCCAGTCCTGGTTTTCTAACCAATTTAAGTTTAACTCTCTGTTCCCTCTGCTCTCTTCATCTTGCCACTAACGTCAGTCAGCCTTGCTGTCTCCTACTGTCCTCCCCTCCTACCCATCGAGGACCACCTGTCCTGCTGCCCAAAACCATTCTGTCAGTGCTTTCAGGTCTTCCAAACTGCTTTGGAAAATCCCCAAAATGGCTAGGAATGTGATTTAGAAGATTTCATACATAATAAAGATAAAGATTAAAGGATTAATTGTTTGCATGTTTTGCTTCTAGACATTGAAAATCCACACGCTGCCAAACAACTGCCTTTTAGCAGCAGCTCTTGTCCTTCCCGTCTCCTCCACCCTTTTATCTCATAACCACCATCACTGACTGGGTCATGTCAAATATGGGTTTGGAGCTCATCTTGGCAGGATCTCTGTCCTTACATGTTTGTTTGAGGTGTGTAGCACATACCTGATAGCTTGAAAAATAAAGCAGGTGAACCATATTAATCTATTAAGACATGACTTTTAGAGAACTGAGGGTGGAAATTTCCCAAAAGCTCTGTGGATTTTTATGGGTGACTCCCAACCATAAATCTCACAGAGGTCTCACTCTGGGTCTGCGGCAGGACTGAGGGGGTAGCCCACAGGAAAACTGCATTAAGGACAGGAGAGCTATGGCTCTGGGTGCTAGGCTGAAGCCCCTCCCTTGTTAGGGAATTAATTCTGAAATAAGCAGCTCTTGAAAACTACTTTTGAGACAGCCAAGGGCAGGCGATTTCCATCAGGTAGTGACCCAGCAAGGCAGGGTGCCTCCAGCCAAGACTCTTGTTGCTGTAAGTCATCTCCAGGTATAACCACAGAGCTTTGGCAAATCTGGGTTAGGATCTATTCTGGCAGAAACAAAGCATCGACCTTGTAGAAGAAGTCTTGTCTATACAGTGAGTGTGAAGATGGATCCTGGCTGAATAAAGGAGCAAAGAAAAGGGTGACGTGCTGGATGGCAGCAGTGGGCGTACTTATGCTGATAAAGCAGTTAAAAAATGCTTAAAAGCTTGCCAGCAAAAAGGTGAAGAGAGTTTAATTAACAGATCCAAACCCTTGAAGTGACCCAGACCCAAACACAGGGCTTTGTTTATTTGTAACAGGGATGTTTAACATTACCCTGGTGTTGAAGTCACACTTTATACTTACTGTGCCGATGTAAGTGACGACACAAACCTCAAGGCAGCGGTGATGTGATATTCAGTGGTGCGTGTTTGATATTCAAAAAGAGAAAAGTGCTCTAGCTTCTGATGTACTTTGTTGCCTTACCGGAGAACGTTTTGATGTTTCCATCACTCATTTTGGCCATTAGGCCAAACCCCTCAGTGGTACAAGCTGCAGGAATGGAAGATCATTCCACTAAGATCATCGTTACAGCATCAACGTTTTGGTCCAAAATCTAATCTTTACTCTACCTCTCTGTAACATCTACATGCCAAATGCAGCAGTCTGATGTTCACTCATCTCTGCTAACCACACTCAAACACTTTCAGATTTAAAAAATTACTTGTTTTTAATTTCTGTCAATCCTTGGATAAGCTCTGATAGATCCAAAGTGATTTCCAATTACGAAGATGATTCGAACTTTGCAAGTATTCTGAAATACACTGTAATAAATCCTTCCATTTCCTCTCCCGACACCCTGAGCCCCCAGGGCCTGTGCGATAACCACTCCTTTCTCCAGCCTGCTTCATCCTTCAATGAAGCAGATTAATTTAATAACCTTAACATAGGGAATTTTGTATCTCTCTAATCCCCGCAAGTTGGAGCCCTCAATACATATACCCTAGACACTGGCAAATTGAAAGTTCATTCAGAACCAGAGCGATAGAAAGTCCAAGGGAAATCGTGACACCCGTCAGTTCCCACGGCAGCTCTGCTGCTGTCTGGGCTCAGCGGAGCTGACGGGGGTCGGATCCGAAGGCGTCACGCTCTGAGAGGGACCGAAATGTGCAGGGGAGCTGAAGACACTGAAGGAGCGTGAACGCTTCCTTTGGACATCATACTGTAAAGGGAAAATAATTGAATTAGTCTGAGGCTTGGCTGATGCTGACATTTGCAATGAGAGGAGGCAACTCGTAAGCTTCTGCAGCCTTCCGTCCTTGCTGACATAAAGTAATAGTTTGTTCCTTGCAATATCTTATTCACTTAACGTTTCAGATACACTGTCTGAAGTACCTTGGGCTCAGATACACTCCCTAGATAAGCCTAAGCGACTAATATAGAAGGATACTATTTACTTCTTTGCGACACCCTTTCCTCCACCCTCACTTTAACGTGAGTTTTCTGTTGGTAAAAACCCACCAGACAGACTGACAGCTTTATAGACTGCAGCTCTTATCCGCATAATAAGTACACGCAAATAGCAGGACGCTAGCCACCCTCCTTGCCGCACTATCCAAGCAAGCGCTTACCAGGGAGGAGCTGCCTCACCGGAGAAAAGTTCACTCACTGCAAGGCTCATTCAGTTTAGAATTGGTTTGTAAAGGGTGTTAATTGGTATCTTAAAATAAGCAGCACGTTCCCTTGAGACTGACGTTAGAGCATAAAAATGCTGAAGAAGGGACCACCGACACGGTATTAATTTCACCTAACTTTAAACATCTTCAACGTAGGGATGAGCTACTTGTCCAGAAGTCCTGCACAGTCCAGGGAAAGAAAAAGGACCCTCTAGAAGGGTTTGTCTCAGGTACATTGGATCCTGTGTGCCTTGTTTATACGCAGATACCTACATTGCGAGCACCTGAATTTGGTTTGGTGAATCCCATCCTAAATGACATTTAGATGGCCAGAAATTTTTGTGGTTTTTTGCTGGTCTGGGTCAAGTTCAAGGTTATGATTTCAAAGGGGGAAAAAAAGAAAAGATGTATGCTGTGAGTAAACTGTGATTTTGAAAAGATGCTGTTAGTCTACTTGAAGTACTAAACTGCCACTTCAGAATGGATAATAATAATAATAAAAAGCAAAAAGGAATATATTTTGCAGATAGAGTGCCCTGGTTTCAGAGTCTTAAACTACCCCAAAATAGTCGGTATTAGTATTATTTATTATATTAATTTTACCTGCAGAGCACTAGAAACATTCACGCAACTTCACAGGGGAATAAAGGTGACAGGCCATGACTTAAAAGCTTAAAATATTAATGAGACTAAACACAGGACGTGATCACAACAAATGAATGGATAAAGTGTGGCATGGAAGAATAGTGCACAGCAGCGTAACAGCATGAGAGAAGTGCTTTGGGGTGGCTATCCCTCCTTAATTCCTCTTTGGCTCCTCTAGTTACTATTTTGTATGTCTGAAAGGGGTGATTGATAGAAAAAAGTCAAAGGGCTTGCCCAAGAAGAAGAAGTGCCAGAATTGGGACTATAAACTACAGGAGTTCACCAGACCTACCTCAAGCCACTGTACCAAATTACTCTCTGAAGAATTCACAACAGTGGAAGAGGTAAAAGCCTGAAACACAGTAAGGTAAAGAGTTCATTGTTCCTCTCCTTATTGGAAGAGGTTAAAGCAGCTGAAACAGAATTTCACTCAAACATTCCCATCCTGATGGGCAAATTTCAGTCCAATGTAATTGGAAATGGCAGTTGAAAAACCTTGATAAAAGGGGTTTAGATGAGAATGCTAATAAAGAGCAGTAAAAACTGCAAAATTGTTTTTCCTCCTGTCCCCACAGTAATTTTCTAACCCAAATATTTAATTTCTTATAATATTTGTTAGGTGTCTCCTGAGAGATGCTGTGAAAACTGCCATTCAGCTGCTGTAAAAGAATCCTTATTGTCTGAATCGAGGAGACACGTTCAGCTCACGAACCCAAACCGAGCTTCTTCTGTAACTTCCAAGATTTTTTGGACAATGTTTTTCTCATTCCAAATTATGGACCCAATTCACCTCAGGCTACAATAAACTGCAGTTTCAGTATGTTCCGGGAGAAGATGATTGATTAGGTGCCTGACAGAACACACGCTGAATTATCTCACCCTTTCCAGGTAATTAAGATGTCTTCTGGGATGCCCTGCCGACGGCAGCCCGCACACAGCGTGACGACCCTCTCCTGGAGTCCTGAAGATCGTCAGCGTTTGTGACCCTCCTCTACTGACACCCCTCGGAGTGACCTAAGAGCATCGTTGAGGAAATAACGACCTTCAACCGGGGGTGACGGCGTAGAGTTACGTGGATGGCTTCAATCAAAAGAGACTGTGTGATAAGCCAGAGTATTTTTCGGTAACGTTGTTAGCAAGAAAGCCACAGCAAGCGGCAAAGAGCCGTGTATGGACAGGGCATGTGCAAACTGGGGAGATCAAGGAAATATATGAAGGAAACCCTGCGCCTCAAACAGGTGGTGTAACTCCCAAAATTGTTACAGGGAGGTCTATAACTTAAGGCTCTTCCTGTTTTTTTATCCAGGGCAATTTCTCTTTTATTAATGGCACTGAAGGAAGGACCCTGTGACGTGTTACTTTGCTGTTTAGAGTGATGCTTCTGAGTGCCACCAAACGTTGCAGCAGAACCTGTGTTTATCTGACAGAACATTCAGGAGGAAAAAGCACTCTGTGCCTGTGAGAAATTATGTTTTGGGGTGTCTAAATAAGGGCACAGCGCAGTGAATGAGGGGGGATTGATGTGGTGTGAAGATAGGTGACAGGAGAAATGGAACTGATGGGAATAAGGTATAGAGCATGTGTACACACTATGCTTCCATATACCACATAGAAAACTGATTATTTCTATGAAGTAGCAGAAATAATCACATCTAGATCTTTTAAGGAGTGAGTGAACTGGAATAATGCATTGCTCTACAGAATGAATTCTTACAGCATATTACAGAGAGACTGTGAATAACTTTGTACCATCTGGAATTCTATTTCTCAAATTTCTTATATGTTAAAATAAAACTAATCAGTGAAATCTGAAATCAAAGCAGTCCACATTGCACTGAATTTCCTGTTGCTAGGCATCACTTGTTCATACTGTGAGCCGAGGTGTTGTTTTGTTTCTAGTATCGAAAAAGGTGGTAAGATTTTCCCACCTCGTAAGCATTTAATCAGGCGGTAGAACAGACAGGCAGGTGCCAAAAAGAAGAGTGGCTAGATCCATCATCCCAGGAGAACACAATAACCCAATCCAGGGAAACAGACTGTTCTCCATGATCATGTTCATACTTTTATGCTACCAGTTTTGTTCTCAGACTGGCAGGCTGGCTCCTATCTACTTAACCTTGGTTTGAGCCCGGTACCTTGGATTTCACTGTCGCATGTACTGCAGGAAATCATTGAGTTCCAACCTGACAGAGCCAAGAAATGGAGAAGCCGCCCTGTTTCCCTGAAAGTTTTTCCCAAATTATTCACCCAGGCTGCTTTCAAACGGAATGTGACTGGCTCTAGCTTCCAGCTACCAATCCCTTCTGCCTTCTCTTTCTCATCAGTAAAGGATCTTTCAGTACCTCATCTTTTCTCTCAGATAATTACACTATAATCAAGTCTTCTCTTGAGTGTCTGTTGAATAAACTAAATTCATTGAGCTCTGTGTGAATATCACTGAAAGGCTTTTCGTGTAGCTGCAGAATATTTTTTATATAATCTCCAGCATTTCAACATCCTTGAAAAATTGTGGACATTGAAAGTAGAATTCAAATAATCTAAATTCAGTTGTCTAAAACACAGGTGTCTAGTCTAACATAACAGTTGTGGCTCTCTCTCCAGTCAATGAACAGAGACAGACAGTGCCAGGAGGCAATTTATCCCACCCCTCTCAGGCACCTCGGAGAGGCTGGATGCCCTGGGAATATGTCTAACTGAACGCACAGGATGTCTGAACAGCTAGTTTAGACTATATGCCTGTCTTTTAAATGGTGAATGCTAGTCAAGATGTGTAGCACCACAGAACTGTACAAATTCACATATCAATCAGAGAAGAAGATATCACCTCCCACTCATTCCTTACTTCTACTAGTAATACACCCCTCAACAGAAGTAGATTTTCCACTTGGAATTTATATTCAATTGCTCCTCTGCTATGAGTGCTAAATCCATTTTTAGAGGCACATTTACAGCATACATTCACACATTCTGCAAATAGGCCTATGCACTCCCAGCTTCTGGATGTGTATTTTTTTTTTTTTTGTATTCCGTTGTTGCAAAAATGCGTGCTGCGTGAAGACGATCAGCTTATCAGACACATCCATCAAGACTCCCTTACCACCGTGCCCTTCCCATTGTCATATCCATTTATCAACACTTCCTGCTGGTGTGGGCCCTGGAAATTCACTATACACTAGGACCCGGGGTGCCGTCAACGAAATTCGCAGCGATGTCCCCGCTTTGGAGAGATTACAAAGTAAACCAGCACATCTGTTCATCACTGGTTGCAGACGGTGTAACACCCCATACTGCTGTAGTTCTGGGGAGAAAGACGGGAAGAAGCGCACCTCACCGAGTGAGGTGGAAGCCTGCGTTCCGCCGGAGCTTCGGAAGGGACCGTTACCGCAAACCTGTAAGAGAAAAGGGGATGCAGCAGCCCCAGAGCGCTGTGAGTGATGACCGTGGTAGGACGGCTTTTCTTAATCCAAAATTTTGTACAGCAAGATTGCAGCCGTTAAGAGTCTTGTCCAGACAAAACGGCTGCTGAGATAAGTCCGGCTTCTGTCACGTAATCCCAGCAGTTTAAGCAGCAAATACTAGAAGCTGCTGCTGTTAAAAAATACAGTCTGTGTACAAATAAGCTGGCTTGCAGAACTGTGGCTCCCTTTAAATGATGTGGAGGACTAACGTTAATCCGACTGCAGCTCTTCACAGACAATGCTGAAAAAGCTCCTGCATTACCACACCAAACTGAAGCTCATTTTGATGGAAGAAATGTAACAAAAATGTGCAGAAATGCCACTTCCTAAATCAACATACTCAGGTATCTTTGTTGGACATCACCACGCTCAGCAGTGACTTTGCCAAAGCTCAAAAGAATACTACTGAAGCGTTTTACGTGATTTTCAAAAGCAGTTTCCTCCTCACTGGAAGGATTAATACTGTTCAGATCAAATCATCTCTGTTGGAGTAACAGAAAGGTCAATAAGTATCTGATTTTTATTTACCAGACAGAGGACAGTTTTGTAGTATAACTTCATGGCAGTAACTCCTTTTACCATGTTACAGAATCACTTTTAAGAAAACAGCTTGTGTTTTGAAATCAAATTTGCCACTGGGGGAGTATTTTGCTGTTGATTGAAAAGCTGCTGCTGTAGAATTGAACTGAAACTGAATTTAACTGAAAAGAATTCAGTTGCTGTGTCTATTTTAATGGGGTCAGAAATACTATTGTTTACATAAACTGACAAATTGAGAACACGAATACCTAGATGTCTGAGCTACAAAGGTTTAATCCATAGTTTAATATTGGGTTTGATTTTAGGGCTTGGGAATATAACTGACACTGCATTTCATGAAAATATCTGATAGGATAGGCATGAAGTCAGTCTGGAAGTAGCTGACATTATTTCAGGTCCTAGTACCATGAGCACTACTGTGGACATTGAAAGTAGAATTCAAATAATCTAAATTCAGTTGTCTAAAACATAGGTGCCTAGCCTAACATAATAGTTGTGTCTCTCTCTCCAGTCAATGAACAGAGACAGACAGTCTTCATCCATTCCAGTACAAATCCTCCATTTTAAGTTACATGGCAGATCAATCTAGTTTGGGATAATATAGCTAATTTTATTTGAAAGTGAATTAGGCTGGGAAACAGCAGTCTCTTTGTAGAAATGTTATGATTTCTTACAGATTCTATATGGTTCAATGTGCCCTGGCAAATGTATAATGGGCAAGGAAGCAATTACACCTTTGTTGTGATATATATGTAAAATCACGGCTTTCAGCTGAATCCTTGAGTGCCATAAGTGGAAACAACCCTACTGATTACCATTTAACCCACCCAGCGATTCTGCATCTATGTCTGTGCAGGACACCAATTGCTCTAGCTCGATGTTGGCCTTCATTGCTATGTCAGTGCTAGGAAATAATATGGACAAAGGGCTGTTATCTAAAAAATGCTTTCCCCCAAAGCAGGGTGACCTTGCCCAGTGTGGTGGGCTGACCCTGGCTGGGCGCCAGGTGCCCACCAAATCTGCTCTATCAATCCCCCTCCTCATCTAGACAGGGGAGAGAAAATATAATGAAAGACCCGTGGGTAATTATAAGGACAGGGATAGATCACTCACCAGTTACCATCATGGGCAAAACAGACTCAACCTGGGAAAAATTAACTTAATTTATTGCCAATCAAATCAGAGTAGTGTAATGAAACAATAAAACATAAATCTTAAAACACTTTCCCACCACCCCTCCCTTCTTCCTGGGTTTAACTTCAGTCCTGACTTCCTCTACCTCCTCCTCCCCAACGGGGAACGGGGGTTGGGGTCCGTTCATCACACCTTGTCTCTGCTGCTCCTTCCTCCCCAGGGACAGGACTCCTCACTCTTCCTCTGCTCCAGCATGGGGTCCCTCCCACGGCAGACAGTCCTCCATGAACTTCTCCAACGTGGGTCCTTCCCAGGGGCTGCAGTTCTTCACAAACTGCTCCAGCGTGGGTCCTTCCCCGGGCTGCAGTCCTTCAGGCACAGACTGCTCCAGTGTGGGTCCCCCGCGGGGTCACCAGTTCTGCCAGAAAACCTGCTCCAGCCTGGGCTCCTCTCTCCACGGGGCCACAGGTCCTGCCAGGAGCCTGCTCCAGCGCG
>JAVJGG010000013.1:4630949-4665151 GCA_035590195.1 Aviceda cuculoides
AGGGGAATCTCTGCTCCGGCGCCTGGAGCATCTCCTCCTCCTCCTGCCCTGACCTGGGGGCTGCAGGGCTGGGGCTCCCACATCTTCTCACTCCTCTCTCCGGCTGCAGTTTCTGTGTCCCAGAAACTTTTTTCCCTTCTTAACTCTGTTCTCCCAGAGGTGCTGCCACCGTCACTGATGGGCTCAGCCTTGCCCAGCGGCGGGTCCGTCTCGGAGCCGGCTGGCGTTGGCTCTGTCGGACACGGGGGAAGCTCCTGGTGTCTTCTCACAGAAGCCACCCCTGTAGCCCCCCGCTACCAATACCTTGCCACGCAAACCCAATACACCCAGGGTGCTCACTGGGAACCTGCCTGGGAATGTGCTGTTTGACACTGGCCCAGGCTGTTCCATGAATAACGAAACAACAGAGAGTCCCCTGGAGGGGGGTCGGGTCCCTCGTGCCCAGTCGTGCCTGGTGCTGTAGGCGTAGCCTGGAGGGTCTGAGAAGCAAAATTTTCCCCCGCTTGAGCAAAAGTGGATGAAAGACCAGATGCATAACTTGTGTTTGTAATATGGCTTGACACCTGCTCCCTGAGCAAACCTGGGTTCTGATTCGACTGCCATTAGCATCTGCTCAGACTTAGAGAGGCCAAGTCTTTCATTAAGCCGGTTATTAACGTTCGTGATGTTGAAGTTCTTAGCTGTTTGTAAGTAAGTACTGTCTTAGCCTGTTCACAACTAACAGCAAAGTACAGCGCAAGTTATATATTGAAATTTTATAGTTAGAGAGACTTTCAGGTTCTGTAAGTGGAGCTTTGGGGATGCTGAATAATGTTATCAGCCATTAGCCCATCCTTCTTGTTCTGCACTCTAGCTGTGGAGCACGAGAGTTATATTTAGTATTGATAAAGTGTATTAAAAAGACTGGTTTTAGTGGCTTCAGCATGTGTTTCTTAGAAATTAAATTCTGTTTCTATTTGAAAGAAACAACAGAATAACAGCAGTGACAAAGAAAATATCCCTAGGGAAGTGTCTGCTTGAAATTCCAGATGGAACTGAGAAAGGCAAAATGCAGCTGTCCCGATCTCAGACAAAGGGCCCTGATATGAAGAGATATTCTCAGCTTTGCAGTTATGTCCAGACTTCACATTTTTCAGGTATTCCCTGTTCCCCTGTACACTTTGTTTCTCCCAGAAAGCCCGGGCGTGGAGCAGAGCAGCTATTGTACCAACGCGCAACAGAAAGACGGTGCTCGTCCCAAGAGTCTGAGGATGGGGTCTGAAATACGTGTAACTATTTATTTAGGCAGGATGTAAGGAGACAAACAACAGGTGCCTCTTTTTCCCTGCACACACTTCCTTGGGGACCAAAGCTCGCGGAGGCACACCTCTGAGAATTATTATGGGCTGTTACAAACAGGCTGATAGGTATCAGCTGCAGACACTCCAACACTTCTTGCTAGACGTCCATACCAAGATCGGGTTTTTTTTTTTCCTGCTGTTAGCCAGCTAATATATACTCTTTTTTTTTTTCCCTCCAAGTTTGTTTTTATTCGATTAGTTACTTCCTTCATGAAAAGCTAAGGATAATTTTTTTTTCGTGTTAAATCTGTGCATTCTCTTGTCAGGTGGATCAACAACAAAAAAGGTTATGCATGTACAATAATTGCTTGATGCAGGTGAATCATGCCCTGATTTGCTTTTGAATCTAGATTTTTATTTCAAATATTTTGCTCAGGTTCCTTTGTGCTTTTTTGTGCTACCTGCTGTAAGAGTTAAACACTCAAATTTCCTGTGATTTAAGCTGTGAACAGACGGGTTAGAATAAAGGAAAGCATTGAGAGAGACCAAATGAGCCAGTTTTCTGTCACTCTTTCCAGGCTGATTACAAGTCTCATACTGTGCTATGCACCCTTGGAGTATTTTACAAAAGATTTAAAATCTGTTGAAAAGGTAAATGAAATTCATCCAGAAAAAAAATAGGAAGATTTTTCTGACAGTCTTTGTTCTACCCAGATAAGGGACCGCTTCTGTCTCATTTACAGTCTTCGTGCACAGCAAAGCTTGTTGACATTCAGAATGGCTTTAATACAGTGTCACTGTACTTGGGAAACATCCTAGCCCACACCATGCTTTTGTCAAGTTGGAATCGCCCTCCCCTCCAAACGGTTGTTGCCGCTTCGTGAAAAAAAATTCATTTTTTCAGCCTTTCCCACAAAGCCTGTATATTATTCTCTGAAAAGTCTCATTAAAAAAATAGGAATTTAACCATCTTTCACTTGCCCGAGTTTAAGACTGGGAAATAACAGGAGTGACACAAACTGTGTTAATATTATTTTAATCACTGGTTTCTTTTAATCTGCCGCACATCAGAGGTAGAATAGCTTTTCCTGAAGAACAAAGCATTCAAATACATATTTTGTATTTCCCCCCACTGTGTTAATGAAACTGGTCAGGTTTCAGGGAAATCAAATTAGTCTCCTCTTTAAATATTCATTAATTTAAACAGGAGGACTGGAAAATTGGTCACTAGCTATTCAGTAAATAGCACTCTCAAATTGGCTATGTCCTTATGATTGCTATAATTTTTTTAATAACATTGATTTCTTTATGCAGTGAAATAACATACTGATACAAGCACATTCAGGGCCATTAGTACGGTTATTGTTCAGCTGTTTTCTGTAGGGCTCCTGCTTAAAAAAATGATACCTTGATATGACCTTCTACATACTGTTTGAAGGTATTAAGTAATATTCTCAGACTATCAAACCAGTGGCAAACCTCAGGGAGACCACAGCCAGAAACACTGTAAAACTCAAAACAAAAAAGGTGTAAGCACTTTGGGAATACGTACCCTAAATCCTATTTTCGATGAAACAGACTCCTGAATGTGTAAATGATTCTTGAATATGGACCTTATGCTGTTATTTAGTTGTTTATTAAAATGTCACTTATATTGCAGGTGCCTATACTACAGACCTGCCATATTTCTGTCCCATATTTGCTAAACAGAAGTTTATGAACGTGCCCACGGCGTCCGCGGCGGCCAGGGTGTACCCGACCTGCCACGCATCTACTGCTGGAATGACGAATATTTGCAGAGTAAGTCCGAGGTCTCCTCCACGCGGTGGGTCGCTGAGGGAGCACTGTCCATCTGTCCAACAGGCGAGCGGTACATCCGACACCTCACCGTTCAAGTGCGTCCACCAAAGAGCTGAGCTGTGGATGCGTAAGGAGTGTTTATTAGGAATTTGGGGAGGATTGGAGAGGCTCCTGCCCTTAACTGACTGCTGGAGATCTGGAAATCCAGGACTAGCGTCTGGAGTCTTCTTTTTCCACCCATACTAACTTTTCTGCTTGGAAAAAGTACATCATGTGAAGAACCTCGGTAACATCACTTTTACGGACTGTAGGTAAAGCCCAGGGAGCATTTGAGCTGAGAATGCAGGAATCATTGATATTCACCCCCACGTCGCATAGCGCCTGGTCAGGGAAGATGCCGAGCGCTACCAGGAATCCCATCCTCGATGTACAATTAGTCTGTGCAATTTATCGCTTAGCCAGTTCTTCATTTGTTGGTCACTGGCTGCTTTCGCGCAATGATGAATGAAACTGCCCGGTATGTTAAAGGGAAATTCCAGAAGACAAATGAGACGCACAGATATAGGTCACAAAAATAATCCTGCTTCCTAATCTTTACAGGAATTCTTTTCTTTATTAGTAAAAAGAAAGGAAACAGGAATATAAACATTCCATTATTACAAAGTTTTCTTTGTAAAAGCCAAACTTTTCTCACATATTCTGAATAATAAAGTTATTCCTGACCTGTGGCGGTAAAACAGGACTACATTTTTTAAATTTTGATTCTATAAATGTTATTTCACTGAAATCTGTGCTATAGAAAATGGTTGGTTCAGAACAGACAAAAAAGGGGCAGCCCGAACTCCTGAAATACAATTTTTGGAGAAAATACGTGAGTTGGGCCAAGGAGGCAGGGCACCTAACACATTGCTTGGGGTTCATGTCCTTGACTCACTCTTCCATCGTTCTCAGCCGGGGATGGAAATTCTGCCTGGGCTCCAGAGGAGGAGGTTGGTGACACAGCCCTGTTGCACGCATGTCTGCGCTACGCAGCAGCTGGGAAAGATTTCAGTGTCTGTGTAACCCCTCTGCCAGCCATCAGCAGAAGCCGTACGTCATCGTAAGCAAAAAGGTCCTGGTTCAAGTCTTACTGTTTTTTTTTTTTTCAAAGTTAATAAACAAATAATGATTTTTAAATAATATACAAACAGGAACGTATTTTGTCAAAAGGAAAAGAGAATACAGGGATGTACTGGGCGTACTGCAGGGGGGCTGCAGGGTGGTCTCTGTGAGGAGCGGCCGGGGCTGCCCCGTGCCGGACTCCAGCCGACCCACCGCAGGGCACGGCTGAGCCCCTCCGTCAAGATGGTGGCACCTGGGGGAAAGTGTGTATAAGAAAGGGCAAAAACGCCAGAGAGCAGAGGGGAGTGAGGAAAAAAGAGTGAGAAACAGCCCTGCACGCACCAAGGTGAGAGCAGAAGGAGGGCTGGAAGGCATTCCAGGCACCGGAGCAGAGATTTCCCCTCAGGCCATGGAGAAGACCGTGCTGGAGCAGGTTCTCCTGAAGGACTGCAGCCCGTGGACAATCCGCTCGGGAGCAGCGTGAGGAGGAAGGAGCAGCAGAGACAAGCTGGTATGGACTGACCACAACCCCTGTGGCACTCAGGGCACAGGGGGGCAGAGGAGTTGGGGATGGAGGAGTGAAACTGAGGCTGGGAAAAGGGGGAGGTTTTGTCTTTGTTCCTCAGCAGCCAACTCTATTTCAGTTGGCCATAAATTAAATTAATCTTCCCCAAGTCCAGTCTGTTTTGCCCATGATGGTAATTGGCGAGCTATTTCCCTGTCCTTATCTCAACCCATGAGCTTTTTCATCTTATTTTCTCTGCCTGCCCTGTTGAGGAGGGGGAGTGAGACAGTGGCTAACTGGGTATCTAGCAGCCTGCCAGGGTCAACCCACCAGAGAGGAAAGTGGAGAAAACACTGCATCTTCACCCAGCTAGATATTTACCCCAGGGAAAAAAAAAAAAGAACAAACCAAACCCCACTGCTTTCTATCTAACGCTACTAATCCTTTGCCTCACTTTCCCTACATGCTTGTTTATGTTTATAGAGGCAGTGGATCTATAAATATTAATTTCCTCCCTCGCTAACATTATCCGTACTTACTGTTGGTGAAGACACATAGCCTGGCAATGCTTTGAGTTTTGACCATCTGCCTGAGCTAGGGAGCACTGTGGCGAAGCAACGGGGAACCTGAAGGCAAAAGAAATCTTCCCAGGTATCTGTAGATACAGGCAAACCAGGGGGATGATTCATTGTCACAAGCAAAAAGCAGTTATCCAGGGCTGGAACTCAGGTAAATGTAGCAGGTTATGGCATTTTCATTCATTTTGCTTCAGTGGGTCAAAACACTTAAACTGTTTTCTTGGCACCAGGGGTTTTCCATGTGCTGGGCTGTCCACATGGCTGTAGACAATAGGCCAGTCCTTTAGGAGTCTGTGAAGATTTAGGAATTTTTTTACTGCTTTTTTGTCATATCCAGCACAAGCATAGACTGGGTGATTTCTTTCCTCTTTGAAGCTGTCCAAGGAGAGCTTGAAGCATTCCCAGGCTCCTACGATGTTTCTCATTTTGACTTTGACATTTCTCAGTTTGACTTTTTTAGGTTAACAGTCTGAGTCTGTTCAATATTTCTTTACAGGTCACATTTTATAGCCATCTCAGCATTCCTGTTGCTCCACATCATCCTCAAAGCTGAGGTACAAAACCTTGCATCGAGACCTCTAGTTACACCTTCAGCATTATTCAGCATTATTAAGGCTGAACCACCATAGCTCCACAAATCTCTTCATACGACCTATCCCTAAATTACCTGTGCTCAATGTTTTCCTTCATGCTCCTCTTGAGGAAGAGCTGCTTACATTCATTTGTCCTCATATCACAGAATCATGGAATAATTCCATTTGGAAGGGACCTCGGGGCTGTTCAGCCTCTGCAACGAGCCTGTCAATCTCTCGCTCATCCTCCCTGACAGTGTGCGGCTGCTCACCTCCTCCGCAACTCCTTCGCCCGCCAACAGCTCCTCACCCAGGGCACGTGTCCCCTCACAAGGACACGGCCACCGTCCCCCGCCCCAGCCCTGGGGCAGCAACCAGGCACTGCCGGCTGCCCGCGACTGGGATGGCGGCATCCTCCCCCGGAATTCTGCCTGGGTTGAGGCCTTCGATACGCTGAGGCCCACGCTCCCTCCCAGGTAGTGGATCACGTCCCATGGTGCCTCGCCACTGTCTTGGGTTTATGTATATAAAACTTTTCTGGTTTTTGGTAAACATACTCATTGTTTTTATATTTTGTTTCTTCCAGTTGTCTGAAGAAGGCTTTATCTACTTCTTCCCGACCAGGTGGTCTGTAGCAGACACCCGTCACAATGTCATCCAGGCTGATCTACCCTCTAACCCTCACCCATAAGCTCCCAGCTGCCTCATCACCCCTCCCAAGGCTGAGCCAGATGCACGCCCACTGCTATCTCGCATAAAGGCAACTCCCAGTCGTGCTGATTTCCCAGCGAAGGTATGAGATCTTCCCCCATCATGCTGTCACGTAGGGTCACCCTTATTTGTGTGCATACCCTTAGGATGGGCCCCCTTCTGCCCCTTTTTGGCTTATGTTGATGACAAGGTCTCTCGTCCACATCACCCCACACCCTTTGCTTGCCAACCATTTCCTCGCTTGATTACAGGTCATCATCTCTCTCCCCCATCACTTCTAGTTTAAAACCTCCTTGCCAGGTCAGCCAGCATGTTGGCAAAGACACTTTTGCCCCACTTGGTCATGAGGATCCCATCTCTTCCAAGAAGTTCTCCATCATCAGAAAGGCTTCCAAAGTCTTGAAGACGAATCTTTGCTGTTGACACCAGCTGTGCAATCCTTTGTTGACCTGTAGATCCATCCACTTTGCCTCAAGACCTTCCCATCACTGGTGGGAATGAGGAGACACTGCTTTGGTGTCCCACCTCCAGCCATTCCACCAGGTGGGACGGGCAGCGCTGTGAGGGTCCGTGTCCTCGCAATGGGGCTCAGGTTCGGCTCCCCAGCTGGGCTGGCCCCATCTCTGCCCCACACCAGAGGAAGAGCCAGGCCTTGTATGAAAGGAGAAGAGTTGGGTTTGTTTGGGGTTTTTTTGCTAGCCTTTTCTTTAGTTTTTCATGACTTTTTTTTAATATAAAGGGTTTTTCTTTTCCCCACTAACATTTTGTTTTGAATGGCTGGCAAGCTTTGCTGGTACTTGCCTAAAGGAAAAAGATACACCAGTGGGGAGGGGGAGTGCTTCAACAGTAAGCTCAAGTGCCATCAAGCCCAACAGGGCTTTTTTATCTTGAACAAATGTAGGTGAGAAGCTGCTGCCTTCGAGGCCTGACTGAAATCAGACAAGAAAACCAACAAACTGTGAAGACTGTGACCTTTCTCTGTGACAGAATTGAAAGGACAGTTGAAGAAAAAACTCACAACATAGTTCAAAGTTCTGAAAAGAAGAAAACAAACTGGAAAAGTGTGGAGGAGAAAGTTCTGGGCTCACAGCACTTAAGTAGAGGCTCAATTTTGGATGTGTCAGTATCCCACTGATCTCGGAAGGTCTGTTTAGCGAGCTGAAACACATGCGGTCAAGTGCTTGGCTTAGCTCGTGTACTTCTCAAAACACCAGGCAGTATTTCAAGCAAACAAAAATTTCATCAGTGGCTTTCTTACAGCTCAGACAAAGGTTTTTAAAAGGTGATGATTTGGAAAGCCTGGAGGCAGGAGGCCCTGGGCTAGCTGGGAAGAGTGAGGTTTTGTTTTGTGAATGAGTTATCATAGTGTCTCCTGATTTAGACATAAGCAGTTGAAGAGACGACCTTATTTTTACATTGAAAAAATGTTATCGCTGTGAATAATTGGAGACTGGAGGCAGGGGAGAGCTTAGAGGCACAGTAATTGCTCTTGTCTGATCAGAAGGATCAAAAGAGAATCCCTCAGAGAGCTAAATTAAAAAATGAGATTCCTGTGTCATGTTGATCATAAGATTGATTTTTTCTGGACATGCCTGGACAAGGAGAAAAGAGCTGAATATGATTAAACACAATTTTGCTGTCAGGGAGCTGAGGAATTTGTTCTCTTTACTACACGCCTTGTTCTATATAATGGCCACATTTCCATTTGTCTGCTCAACAGTTACCCTTTTAAAAAAAAAGATACAGCTATTCTTTCAGGAATAGAGAACATGCTATCTGGCTGTGAAATATCTGTGTTTACAGGTATTTCAGTGTTAGGGATCTGAGTGAATGATTGCTAACAGTGATTTTTAAATTAAAGAATTTTGTTTCAAGACCGCATTGACCCTCCGTCTTATGGCTGAGGACACATAAAGACCACTCACATAAATTCCTGTGGCATCACGGCATGCATGCAGTAAGCCCAGAGTACTGAGGCCAAGGAGTGGGAGACCTTTGGAAGGCCCAGTCCAGCCACCACCAGCCTGCCCAGTTCATCCTCCGAAGCCTGTCACCAGTCAGGACTTGGGCCTGGGGATGTCTGAGCTGCTGCGGCAGTCGATGCTGTGGGTGAGCACAGCTGCCTAGGAAAAAAAGAGAAGATGTTGCTGTACATTTCATGTTCACTCCTGTCCGCACATGCTGGCATTTCCAAAATAGGGGTTTTTTCCCCCTGAATACTTCAAACCTTAATGCCACCAAATGCATGCAAAGTAAATGAATTTACAGCTTTGTGATGGAGCACTGTACAAAATGCCCTTGGGAAACTCATGGTAAAGGAATTTCTTTAGTATTATATAGCCTTGTCCAGGAAAAGCCTCAAGGGGGGCAGATCCTGGTGCACACACATGGGGCATTCAGAGCAGGATGTGTCCCACGCCCAGCAAGCGCAGCTGGGATTCACTTCTGTGGGTTGTGCTTCAAGGTCTCCTATTTTTTTTTCAGCTAAACCGAGGTCTCACCAGGCAGGCGCACAAAAACTGGTAAAATGGATTAAGTCAATGGCGGGCTGAAAAACTCCCAGTCCTTTCCCTTGAAGTAGGAGAGCAATATTGCTAGATAAGGGATGAAGAGAGATTTGAAAGTGCGTTGCCTCTACAAAGTTCCCTTCCCAGCCCTCCTGCTCTGTCGCATGGCTCCCACCACCTTGGGAAAGGGATGCGGAACACACACCTAGGCGAAGCACTCCCTTCAACAGAGCATTTCTCTCTCACAACGGTTTTCAAATCTTTTAACAGGCAGTTGCTTTGAGTGGCTGATCATGTCTGAAGCTTGCTCGGGATCCCCTCTTCTCCCGTTGCCTTCAGAGGCAAATCCTGTTCCTGGAGAGCGGGACAGGGCATTCCAAAGCGGGGCCCAGGCGCACCTCCGCTTTGCTCTGGGGCTCTTCGGAGAAATGAGTCTTTTTCACATAGGCTGTGTCTTCTGTCCCTTTTGTCGTTTCTCTAGCTGAATCCTTCCTTTTCAACAGAGCCCCAGCTAGCTCACACCACCCTGCTGGCAGAAATAGCTGAGTTTCCTTCTCTACTTCTTGATTTATCTTCGCCACGGTACGTGAGATAGACACACATAGGTTGGTCTCCTTCTTAGCGTCCTCTCGACACGCTAGTTACAGCGTCGTCTTCAGCGTTGAAAATATTTCTATCACCATTGCAGGCTTTTCTAGGGGGGTATCTTGTCAATGCCAGTGCCAGACCTGTGCATTCCTCTGCTGTCGCTTTTATCACCCGTTTCTGCCAGCGAAGGACAGAAGAGCCAGCGCTGCTCTCTGCGACTGCCCTTTCCCTTCTGAGGCACTGCAGCCAGCGCAAGCTGGACATAAGATGCATTTTTTGCGCTTCTTAGCTAGGCACTTCATCTTCTCTGGCACTCATGTCTTGGTACATTTTTCTTCAGTTTAACTAAAGGGGTTTGCAAATTGATGTACTACAAATACTAGTGTTTTCAGCTCTGGAGCGAATCCCAGAACAGAGAACCAGTATTTTTCCATTTTAAAAAAATAAATAATTAAACCCCGACTTTCAAACATGAGGAAAAGATTTAGAAAATATAGCATTCTACTAGAATAAAATGCTAATTTTTATTTCACATTTTATGGCACGTATTTCTCTGTTGTTTCAGTGTTACAGTCAATGATCAAAAATAGGTCAGGTCCCAAACCACACAGGACTGAAATGTGTAAGATTGAAAAAGAAAGAAAGAGAGAAGGGAAGGAAGGAAGATACCATTATTTGTCTTCCTTTGTAAGTCTGGTTTAACTAAACTCAGACTAAAAGTTTTAAGCTTTCCTAATGTCCCGTGAGCAGTAAAACCATTTTAAAATAAAAATAAGACAGGTTGAGCTTTCGTGTAATTACCAGTTCGTGACATCAGAAGAAGAGGAATTTATCCTTTGGCTGATCTGCAGGAAGGAGAAAAAGAACATGTTATCCCATTTCACAGATGAGTAACAGAAACATAAAAGCCTAAACTCTCCCTGTCCCACCTTGAACTTCTAGCTGGGACAGCTGTGTGAGGAGCAGCCCCGTTCCCTTCGGCGTTCACGAAGCGGAACAGGCACCTCCGGAGAACAGTTTCCCGAGGCAGCAACCATGCTACCTACATGAAAATGCTCAACACTGACAACTCAGTGCTTTCACAACCACACACGAGAATCCCAAACCCACAAACTGGTTCAAATCAGAAGATTTAAGAAAATGCACTCGGGGGTTGTTCTGTTTTCTGCAGCTGTTAGGTAGAGTTGGGTCACATTTTTTTCTTAACCATAAGACCCGAAAAGACTTTTTAAAAATATAAGTGTAAGATTCTTGCTTATTGAGTACCACGGCTATTGATGCTAAGGTTTTAAGGAAAAAATGAGGCAGCTCGCACAAACTTCAGACTAAAGATGGAGAGCTGGCAACCTTCTGTCTCCCCTCTCCAAATGATAGATTTGAAATGCCATTTTTTCAGCAGGGCTTCCCTCGCCTGACTGAAATTTTTTCTGTTGTTGTTGCATGTAGCCAGCCTGACCAACGAAGTGGTAATTCACGGCTGGCCGGCTGATATCAGATGCTCACCCTGCTATGTGTCCCTGCCAAGGCTCCGCACACAATTCGCTCTATTGAAAAGCCAGCTCATTTCCACTTGCAGCCAGCTCTATTCATATTCCTCTCGGAGTTAGTGACAATAAATATTATAAAATCACACAAATCCAGATGGTGTGGGTTGGAGTTGCCAGCTGTTCTACCACTTGTGAATTGCCTCTCTTGTCCTGCAGCTTGGCTTCCACAGAAAGCATCTCATCAGCTTCCTGTGGTCTCATCGCATTTTTTTTACAAGCCATCCTCATCCTGAGATATTTTCCACTTTCACCATAGATATGTGAGAGAGAGAGGCAAAGCGAACTGGAGACAGAAAATCAAAGAACCTTTCACCTCAGAAATGGAGGACTATTTTTCAGATAGTGACCTTAACCTCTCAATAGCATCCCTGTTTTCACCTATGAAAAGAGACTACTCTAGGGGTCTGGCTGATTTTTACTAATTCTCTTTCATAGGAAACTTATAGCTACAAGAGAAGCAAAGGTTCTCTAATCTTGCCGGTAGCTATCATTGCACAAATCAGGAGGAAGCCAGCACCAAATGTACTCAGAAAGTGAAATACTGTCACGACCGCTGCGAATGGCGTAGTGTAAATCCTAAACATCGTGACGATTACCTTGTTTTAGCTTCGAGTGCTTGCTCTGAGTTTGGACTTTTTGAGCCTGGGACGGTACCTGCAGTGAAGTTACCGTTCGAATGGTCACCAGGGTAAGGAGAAAGACCGCCACACAGCTATGCTTAGCCGTGCTGCCATTAACGTAGATGGGAATGTTAACAAGATTAACAAATGGGCCACTGCCATTAGTTTTGGTCCTCATATTGGCTTTCTTCTGAGGCTTTTTTTTTGTTGAAAAGGGATGCAGACAAGAGTGAGCGGGAAGCAAGGGAGGTGGGACGAGCCCAAAGCCAGGACCACGAGAGCGGGGGAAGAGAAGGCCTGAGCCCAGAAGAGCGAGCAAAGCCACCGGCCGTGGGGACATGCTGGTCAGCAGGCTCTTGGGCTGTGGTGCCAGACGGGAGCCGGCACCGGTCGGGCTGCAGATGCTCACAGCTGCTGCTGCTCTGGCTGGTGCCATGGTTTGGGGCTGTGGTGGTGGGACGAGGGTGTCTGAGGAGGGAAGAAGACCCTCAGGGGCCCTCCAGGCAGGTGTCTGAGGCACCAAAGTGTCTTACCAGCAGTCTATCTCATTACACTTGCAGCAAAGACTGTTCGGTTGCATTGTTTAATCTACTCTTTCTCTTGTAGAGCTACAAAATTGAAAAATAATGATAACGGTGAGGCAGGTCCAGTCAAGCCATGAGTCAAGTCCTCCGGCAGGTTTCAGTGAGGAGCGTGGCTGGGCACAGGCGCGGCTGCAGCATAGCTCAGGCAAAGCCCAAGGATCAGAGGCTGAGCTTAACCTTAACACCAGCTCCCCCCCAGAGCAGGGGAGGCCCCGGCGAGGCATCTCACAGTTCTTTCTCCCTCAGCTCTTTCCACCACAGTCTGATCCCAGGTTACAGGGCTGCCCTTGAGCGCAGGCAGCCGAACGCCTCGTGGGACATTGCGGAGCCTGCTGGGGCACTCAGGGCCAGAAAAATTAAGAATCGTAAGGACAGTTGCTCCACTGGGGTCTGCAAGAGTGATCCCTGGCCCTTGAGGAAATCCTGCTCAAGGCAGGCTCAGGATTTTTGAATAAAGCTCTTAGCTCACGTTACAGGAAGGTGAAATTAGGTTTGCAGATCCGTGAATGCATCAGGATTCTGGAGGCAACAAAAGTGTCTTTTGAAACATTCATCATTCCTACTTATCTCCAAGCCAGTGACATCCAGTCAGTTCTGGCTGAGAAAGCGAGTAGGAGAGGAGGGGAGCGCCCACCTCCAGTTTACACACAGCCCATCTCACGACAGCACGAAAGCGCCTCTTTTCATCTCCCAGCCATTACTTCAACAGTGTCCTTGGGTAAAAACCTCTCCAATCCAACAGACTCTTTTCTGTGCCTTTTCTCTCAGCATCCCTCCGTGCAGCTCTCTGTAACATTTCATTAACTCCCATCTGCTTCCTGATGCTGGAATTTTACCATCAGAGCCTGCCCAGAAGTGGGACGTCAGGCATCTAGGAAAACTTTGACTTACTTAATAGGTAAGACAATTTAGGGTTAGGCAGCCGCTGAACTGGAGTTACCTGGGTCACAAATTTCACATTTAGTATGCTATTTTTTTAATTTTATACTTTTATTTCATACCAAAGTGCTCAGTCACCGAAGTCCTACCTCCACCTTTGCTCTTAGACCGCTCACACCAAAAGACTGAGATTTATATAATCTCCCAAATTATTTCTGACAAAGTGGATGATGCTTGCTGGGATTTATTCAGGTGTCCATGGAAGAAGAGTCTCTGGCATAGCTTTCATCCTACTTCTAATTTCAACAAACAGGTCCCAGAAGAGTCAGATTCTCTCCAGCAAAGATCCTTGAACTACAATGTGACTCTTACTATATAAATTTATCATCCTTCCGAGCCTATATGAAAAGATCTTTGTAAAGTCCTGGCAAAACTCTGCCTTGAATTTGCCTGGTAGGACTCCTATTATCTCAGTAGCAGTGCAGCAAATGAGTCAGCAGAGAATGTGCCACTGGGTATATTACTTAATCATTCACATCTGCTGCTTTTGGGGACACATCTGAAATAGGCATCGGTGTTCCCAGCCGTGCCCCAGGGAGGCACTTACCCTATGCGGGTGTGACTCAGCAACGTTTCTTAATTATCTGATGGTTGCAGGAGATTTCAAGATTGAAATTTTGTCAGCAGCATTTTATCCAAAGTGGTGAAAAGCTTCTAAAAAGCACTATTGGGACATATTCTTGCTAGCTTTGTGGCACTGGGCCTTCATTACCATAAACAAACTCTGATACCTGAGTGTAGTCTTTTGGGGAATTTCATATAAAGCCCCAGGAAGGCTCATTGCAATCACTTAGGCACGTGCCCTTCCTTAAAAGCAACGGTACTCCCCCCACGCAGGCTGGACCTGAGGTGGGCTCTCTGTCTCCGCGGGGACGGTGGCCTTCCCCCGCCGTCAGCGAGGCCGCGCTGCCTCGGCACGGGGCTCACAGCTTTCTTATCATCTCACTGGGTGAACGGGGCTTGGCACCGGGTGTCTGCATAATTTAGGGGTGGGATAACAGCGAAGGCCTTGAAAACGTGGGCACCGGTTGAGCAAAGAGTCCCCACAACAACTACCAATGCACTGACGGGCCATTACCCATCCTTGAAAAAGTGCAAGGAAGAGACCCGGGAAAAGAGTGTTTCTGCTTTCGGCGAGGCAGCAGCGGCTGAAAGGGACCGAATTTGGGGGTGGGGAAGAGAAAGCAGATGCCCACTTCAGATGTAGCTTTCCTCATTGAAGAGCTCTTGGGCGTGATCGCCTCCATGACAGTGATTGAGGCCATGAAGGACAGTGGCCACCAGCGCTAGTGACACAGGTCAGCTCCGTGGTGTTGGACACGCAGTCGGGCATGACCGCCGAGCAGGGATGGCTTTGAGTGTGCGACGGCGGCGACTGAGGATGAGTAAGAAGCAACCGCCAGCGTGGAGGCTGTCGTTGATGCATGTCGACACAGCAAAGGTTTGTTTTACAGTTTAAAATGTAAAAAAGGTGCCATTATCACTGCGTCCTTACCGTAAAAGAAAAAAAAAAAACAAAAACAAAAAACAGAAAAAAAGAAAAAGAACTCTTATTTTTTTTAAGGGAAGAGTTAAAATGTGGGGTTTCATGACAACCTTTTCAAAACTGACTGAAGAACTAGACTGCTCATGATCTTCCTCTCGATGCAGAGAAACCCTTCATAGACTTCCTGAGAGCACTTGTTAATTGAGCATCAGCATTAGGTGCCTTGTAGTTTTGGAAAATTCCACTATATTTCTGCATTTTCAGTTAACCGAGTACTACAGATTTGCCTCCAAGCGACTGTGGGTCCCATGTACGGCTGAAGGTCCCAAGTCCTAGTTCTCAGAACTAATTCACGGCCCTAATTTCAGCTGCCAGTTTGGAAGCAGAAAATTAGAAGCTTCCTTGTTTAAGCTTTCAAAGGAAATTGGAGAAGTGAAAATGTGAGGTTTCTTTTTTTTCTATTTCTATTCTGAAATTTGAAACAGCTGCCACAAAATGTTTATAACCATACATAGTGCTCAATAAATGTCTAAACCTGGAAGGAACTATGCATGAATTATGTCTGATTTATACATTAAATAAAAATAGAAAGAGCCAGTTGAATTTTAAATGTTCTTCCTATAGTCAGTAAGCCTTGGAATTACGACATCTATAGAATATTGCCTGCAAAAACGTCTAAAGCACTGCATATACTATCTCAAAAGAGTTTATCAGATAAGGCAAATACTTGGGCCTAATTAAACCTTCTTAAATTGGCTTTTCATAGGGAGAATTATTGGAAAGCAATTTTATTTTTAAGCTCACCCCATAACATGCAGACCAGGATTAACCACGAGGCAAGGTCTGAGCTGCCAGTAATTGCTGCAAGTAATTGCACTCGGGCAGGTCAATAAACCCACCGGGCTCATAACTTCGCCTGCAGGAATCAGACCCCTGGGGAGGCAGAACAACCCCCTGCCCAGCCCCAGCCCCCGGCCACGAGTGGCAGATCCCAGGCCAGCTCTGAGACGGCCAAATCTTCAGCTCGTCTCCTTCCAGGGAAACGAAGCGTGTTTGATTACAGCATCTTTGGAGAGGCGGGAGCAAGGCCACGTTACGACCCTGACCCGAGACTCCGCTCGACTGGGTCTCTGTGCCAGCCAGGAGTGACGGCCTCCCAAGGTGGGGACAAAACCGGGGGCTCCGGTGTTTCCGAACACCCCCTCTTCCTGCCCCCACCGAAGTGAGCCAGGCTTTAAAGAACAGGCTCTGTGGAGCTGAAGTGCAACTTTCATATTGGGTACAACCCAGTCAATAAAGTCATACCAGAGTTTTGACTACAATGGAATCCCCCTCAGGGGATATGGAAGCTAATGTTTAAAAAGCAGTGTCATTATGTACCTTTATTTAGTCGCAAAATACTCTGGTAGATACTTTTGCTGCTGCTTTGGAGGATTATTTTTAAACTGCAGATACTCTCCAGTTACACTTACTGATTTAACTTGGAAGTGATAGTCATAGAATGGTTTGGGTTGGAAGGGAGCTTAAAGACCATCCAGTTCCAACCCCCGGCCACGGGCAGGGACACCTTCCCCCAGACCAGGTTGCTCCAAGCCCCATCCAACCTGGCCTTGGACACTGCCAGGGATGGGGCAGCCACAGCCTCGCTGGGCAACATGTTCCCTCAGTGCCTCACCACCCTCATTGTAAATAATTTATTCTTCATGTCCAATCTAAATCTACCCTTTTTCAGTTTAAAACCGTTACCCCTTGTCCTATCACTACACTCCCTGATAAAGAGTCCCCCCTATCTTTTCTATAAGCCCCTTTCAGTATTGAAGGGACACAATAAGGTCCCCCCGGAGCCTTCTCTCCTCCAGGCTGAAGGACCCCAACTCTCTCAGCCTGTGCTGAGGTGCTCCAGCCCCCTGACCATCTCCGTGTCCCTCCTCTGGACCTGCTCCAACGGGTCCATGTCCTTCTCATGTTGGGGACCCCAGAGCTGAAGCCAATATTCCAGGTGGGGTCTCCCCAGAGCGGAGCAGAGGGGCAGAATCCCCTCCCTCATCCTGGTCATGCTGCTTTGGATGCAGCCCAGGACACGGTTGGCTTGCTGGGCTGTGAGCGCACATTGCCGGGTCATGTTGAGCTTTTTGTCAACCAACACCCCCAAGTCCTTCTCCTCAGGGCTGCTCTCAACCCATTCTCTGCCCAGCCTGCATCCATGTTTGGGATTGCCCCGATCCCATGCTACTCGGCCTGTACTGACCCCAGGGAGCGAAGGTATTTAATATTTTGTGTTCTGGTTTATTAGTCAGCCCACACAAAAGCAGCAAAATAAATCCATCAAAATGTAACTTTAGGGAGAGTATTCCCAGGTTTTGTTAGCTAAATCACATTTTTGCAATTAACGCGATCGTTATAAACATTTTAGGCCTTGCTCAAGATCATCTGCGTATATCAAAAGAAAATATTTTCATCCCAATTTTATGGTACAGCTCTGTCAGAAAAATACTTCAGCAAAACAACAAAATCAAAACAAAACCTTGCGGTATAACTCCCTAAACAACAGAGGTAGTTTAGATTAATTTTAGCAGTCTCCATCGCCACTCTATGCATAATAAAAGCGCTTCCCAACTCTCCTTGCACAAACACAAGCGCCGTCATCTCGATCCTTCCTTGCCGTGTGCTATTCCCACCAGAGCAGAAGCGCGCTCTGGGTGCCTCCCACGACCTTGACAGCTGAAAATTTCCTAGATTTTACCCCCCAAAATAAAGCAAAGTAGGAAAATGTGTGCCCCGAGAGATACGCACGCATTTCCCTCCACCATCGTATTTTCGCGGCGGTGGGGACAGAGGGCTTGGCTCCCCTACGGACCCAGCGGGACAGACAGACATCGTGTCGCTGTGTGCCCAAGCGGGCGCCTGCCCCTTTGGCTGGGGGAGGCAGCAGGCGAGGCGCGGGGTGCTGGGCCCATCACCCCCTTGTTCCACCTCCTCCAGAAGCTGGTTTGTCTTAATTTAACTAGGGCCAGCTAGAATTGGGATATCGGTCCATGCTCTTACCCTTGTAACGAGCCCCAGGAAAACTTCTCAGACGTGGCTCTGGCACCCAGAGTGTCGGTGCTCTACCCAGGAACAATCTTTTTACTGCTGATGTGTTCAAAGTCTGGAGTTGCTGGCATGACAGCCCGCAACATAACTAAGAGTCTCCATACAGGCCCTGGCCCTTCTCGTTGGGAAATTTACGCTCCAAGGGTAGGAGAAGGTAACTGCCTTGCAACCGGTCTTTGCCAACCAGCAGATGAACCATCGCAGCTGCCTCAGGGAGCTGTAACTGAAGTTTGTGGGGAAACCAACACACCGACACATCGTGTTATTGCCGACCAGTTCAAGCCCACCCCTGGGCGACCTGACAAGGAGGTAATAAGTTAATATTGTCACGTTAACGCCAAGCTTCATGCGAGACACCGACCACGTAGGAGGCCCTCCTTCCACGTAAGGAGCACCTGCTCCTCCTCGCTTTGAGAAGAAACGTGTGAGAATAGGAAATCCTCTCCAGACCTGCTGAGCCCTTTAGAGAGCTACATAAATCTGCAGTCCCGCCGCGTGAATAACAGTTTACTATAAAACTAGGGGGAAAAGCAGCTGAAGCCATCCAGTTCTACAGCTTCAGCGCGGGATGACCACAACCAGCAGGTTAAATGTTTCCCTGCTAAGTTTACGCAGCAGTAGCCAGTTGCTGGCACTGCTCCATGGAGTTTCTGCCTCCACCAGCGTAATGGATATTTCACCCTTTCATGTTAACAGTGTTTTCATAGGATATATTTTTCTTAAATTAAAAAACAAAAACAAAAACAAAACCCAAACAAAACCACCCCAGCTTTTAGTAAAGCTCACTCTGGGCCTTTCCTTGTTCCTCTGCTATCCATGGTGGTTTTGCCACTGACAATAAAAAAGGAAGACCAGAGCCTTTAATGCCCTACTTTTAAGTGTTAATAGATTTACAGAGACTATACAAACAAGCGCCGTACAGCAATTACACGTTATTAGAGCTACACAATATTTGTACATGTTGCTAAAACAATGCTGCTAAATGAAGAAGCTTTATTAGTTCAGAATTTTTGGCTGCTGTTATTAAAAATATATTTACCTGAAAGGAAATCCAAGTATTTCATTTTACAAACGATTTAAAATATAGCAGTAAGCAACATAAACTATTGCTTTTTATGTTTATACAATTTTTTTGGCATAACACTGCCATACAGTTACAGAATTATAAAATATCTCTTTATAGTGCATTACAAATCCAGAAACTGGTTACCACTCCTACCACATACATATGGTATTGGTACTACCAAACATGCACGGCATTCTGTAATTAAACACTGCAAAGGAATACAGAGAAGAGAGCAGGACCATTCATAAAAACTGACATGTAGCTGTTTCATTTTGCAAGTAAAATATCATTGGTTTGGTTTTTTTTTTTACTGCACTTTTTTCTTAGAATACATTTTAACAATGAAGTCAACAGTATTTCCAAATTTTATCAGTGCAAAACTATACCTAATCATCTGTTGCTGAACTCAAACTGCATAAAAGGCAAACAACTATGGAATAGGTTAAAACACAGAAAAAAAGAGCAACTAAGGATTAGCAAACATGCTTCAGCAGATCCCCAAAATATAAACGCCATAACCTTTTTTTACTGCAAAACAATAATTTTCACATAGTTAGCCACAGTAGTAAATACATTCAGTATATTTCACAATAAATTTTAGTTGATGAATACGCCACTAGACTTGTAAGCGTGGTAGAATTAAAAAGTGCTGAGTTTCTAAGAAGTAAGAGACTTCTTTCAGAACAATTTGCCAATTCTCACATTTGTTATTGTATAGCAAACAGCTTAATGCTTTTGAAAATAAAGGTGATGATAAATGTAAAGCCAGAAGAGGTCTCTATTTAATTGGTCTCTATAGGTTTTGAACTATATTTTAGGAGTCCATTAGGTATGGCATGTATTAAATATACTCTTTAAAATAAATTGCTTTCCCCAAAGGTCTTAAGTATGTATACTTAAGAACATGGGCTGTAAAAGGAACACAGCTTTCAGGAAAATAAATAGTTCACAGGCAATACAGAGCACAGAGATATTAGAGACACACAATTTACATTCCCCTTGGAGAACTGCATCTAAGTACCTGTTAGTAGTCAACCTACGGGGTTGACCATGACGTGAATGGAGGGCGGGTTGCTCATGCTTCGGCCTTTTTGACCCATCCCTCATTTTCAGGCTCCGATGGCCATCAAAAACACCTTTTGAGCAGTTACTCCGATTGCAATTGGAACCGGGGACTCGTATCAAAATAAGTAACCAAAATGTGGAATGAGGAGTATGGTTCTCAGCAAATCCCAGATAGTATTTCCGTCTTCTACATGATCACAACGTTACACCCATTGATGCTGGTGTCTCCACATCCAGAGGTACCTCACTCAGATGTGGGCTAGGAATAGGTTTTGCCTTTGACTGATCTTGCTTTTACACTGATAGGAAAAAAAAATAAAATCTGTTTTGCAGTTGGAATCTGACTTTTAATACTTCATACAAAAGGATTTATGTATAAAAATCTATTCAGAAGGGACAAGCAAGATAATATTGTCATCAGCACAAGACAAGTTTTCTTCCTAAGCAGACATCTTCTGCTTAAGGACAAAAACATAGGACATTTTCTGCCTAAGCAGGTATTTTATCACCAGAATCTCCTACTGCTTTTAAAAACTGACTTGAAGTGGATTACTGTTCGTCTTACAGTACTTTCAGTAACTGTGTTTAAATAGACTAGCAATTCTTGAATAAACAGATCTGAGGCAAACAAGAGATTCCTTTTTCCACACAAAACATAAGTAAAACATGGAACTCGCAGCCACAAGGGATTGTGGAGGCTGAAAGAAACCATCAGTTCAAAAATGGAAAAATTTGTGGAGAAAAATGGGGTCACCTTAGCTGTTCTTTGTTTCACACCATCTGTTGGTGGCCACTGCTGGAGGCGGGATACAAGGCTAGAAACATCTTTGGTTCTGATCCACACTGGTAGTTCTTAGGACAATGTCTAGTGTGATATTGTCACACTTTTATTAATGGCAAAACTTACTTCGCATACTTGCTTCTCATTCATAAATACAGCTTTTGTCAAGGAAATTCAACATGGTATGTTACCTGTAAAAGTATGGTGTAATAAGAGTTACATTTTCACTTAAACAAATATATCTTACTATATTTTGTGATCAGTACCATCACAACTGTCAGGAAAAGAAAGGTGCAAAAAAATAATTCAATTAAACAGATATACATAAATTTTATTTAAAAACAAACAAGAGCCATTTTCCATTTGAATCTAGTAATTGACTTACCTTATTAGATCATCCATCAAAATTACACAAAGCTTCCAAGGACTGTAAACTTTCTGGTTATAATACAGGTATATGCAACTGCAGATTATTAGAACTATCCTGGAATAATTCAAGGAGGCTTACACTAGGTTACATGAAATATTAACAATGATTATACAAATACTTAATATATCAGACTGCTGCAATCGCAGAGCAGGAAACTGGGGAGCTGACCAAGCCAGGGAACAGCTCTCAAAGGCTTATTGCAAATATTTTTAGCATCCTTCAGGTTCATGCCTTTAAATATGAGCAATAGGGACACCAAGAGCCCAGTTCTGCTCCTAGATACGCGCACACGCGTATCTGCTCTTCTCATCTGCACGGTCTGTGGTGCGCTCCTCACGTACCCAAGCTTTCAGTCTCTACACCAGCACCGCACCAGGTACCGAGGCAGAGTCACGTCCTGGATAGTACGGCACAGAGCTGTAACTAAAGTGCTGCAATTTTGCATGATTTGTACAATCACCTTCACTTGCACATGTGTAGTCAGTAACATCTTGTCAAGTTGCACATTCGTATCTCCTCACCACAGGATACTTAAAATCGAATTCACAGGCACGTGCATATACACGCTAGTCCCACTTACCCGTACCAGAGGCTACTCAGATGTACTTATTAGGAAAGAACACCTGTATGGGAGGTTCTGTTCAATTAATAAATTAATAGCTCAGATTCCAGTAAAACACTGGGCCAAAACACATTATCGTAGTAAGTACACAGAAATTCCTGAATACTTAAGCATAATAGAGACACAAAATAGTTTAACAGTGAGCAAATGTGTTGACTTTGCACATCCTCGGTTTCTGAAGTAATGGTTAAATAACTAAGCACTGGCACTTATGAGAATACAATCATTTCAACATATACTGTACTGTAAACCTGAAAGCCAATACTTAGAAACTTCAAGCACAGGGTGCTTCTGGTTGCTAAGGCCATGATTCTGTAATGAAATGCATACAGTGCACCCACTTAATCCTCACAAATCTCAGTAGGATGCTACACTGTATGATTGCCCTGCAATGAATCCTTCTTTTAAGCACTTGCAAAATCAGAAGAAACAACTCCTCCACGGAAAAGAATGATAAACATCACATTTTACATAGAGCAGAATTTGTTAGTTAAAGTTGAAGTGTCCCATGGGAGTAATTCTGTTGATAAAGCTGTAAGACAAAGATTACAGAGTGCAAGAGCCCGCCTGACACGAAAAAACTCACTTACCATAGTTCTTTGTAGGCAACTGGTATGCCACTACTCTTCTCACTTCTATGAAAACTGATAGAAATATACTGAGTTGAGGATTTAAAAAAATAATAATAAATATTGCAGAGTTAATATAAGGATATGAGTCCCAAAGTTCTTGACTGTATTTTCAGATACACTGGGCCCTTAATGCAGACAGCCCTGCCAGATTAAAAGTACATGAAGTACTTAATTAGGAGTGGAGAACCAGCAAGCATGTATAGATGAAAGCTGTGTCACAGTAACAGAATACTGTACTGCAGAGAAATCTTTTGGATGCACATCCCAAGAGCTTTCTGGTCTAAAATTAGAACAAGATTTCTTTTTTTTTTTTTTTTTGTTTTGTTTGGTAGACAAAAGATCTCCTGAGGTCATTGATGTTCAATCAAATTACAGTATAAATATAACAACACCCCCAGCATCCCTTATTTCACTTGAACACCATGCATTTTTTAAAAGTGTTTAACCTTAATACTAAAGTCCACAAATTGAAGGCTCTGCATAACTACCTACCTTATAGTTATGTTCCTCATACACAGGGTATAAATTTTCCTTATGCCATTCAAGAAATAACTACGTAAAAACAATGCTATTAAGTTGGCATGGTTAGGCACTCAAGATTTAAAAAGTCATAGGCAGAACATAAAGTTGTCCTCCCTGTGTCTACACGCAGGGTCAGAGTCCTTAACTACACGGACCAATTTTAACTCAGCATTTTCCTGTCCCCTTCTGCTCTCAAGGTCAGAGGCAAACATGGACAAGTGGATCCTAGATCAAGTCCAGGGTATTGTGAAAGGCTTCTCAGCACCTTTCCAGCTTTAAAGAGGCAGTGGCTGCAAGTGGAATTCTCTGGGACATTTCTGCTCAGACAAAACTTAACTCCTCCTCGAGCAATCTGGGTTACCCTTAAAAAAATCCAGGTACATACATTCCTTTCTTTGTAAGTCAGCACAGGAGGAGGAGGGATACGTCCTCTTTTTTCCCTGCCTCTTTAGGATGGAAAGAGCCTGATCTTTGTCCGTGGGTACCAAGATCTCTAACTGCCATTCTATTTGATCCCAAGAAACAGCACTACCTGGGGAAAGCAATGGATGATGCACTGCTGTGATGGGAATTAGCAAAACAGAAAAATACAAGACATTTTGTCTATGCTCTGAAACCCCTGAAGACTTTGCCATTTTGAGTTATAAGACCTGAATAAAGTCCTGGAGCACTCTCACACACACTAACTGTAGTTAGCCACTTGCCTCATAACATTTCATCAAAAATACATTAAAGGCAGTAGATAATATATACACTTCTAAATAGAAAATAGATACAGAAGTTTTAGACTATTTTAGGACTGTAGAAAGTGTGAGTTCTACCTGAATTGTTTTTCGGTTCATATTCAATTAACTTGCTGGGTACTATCTTGTTTGACTGAATGGCATGAATTCAGAAGAGGCTACTCAGGGAAAGCAGACAGTCCTTCAGCGAAGAAAGCTGGGAAAGATCTTAACTGGGAAATCCCTACTTGCTGGGCTCCAGCCGGGCCAGCAGACTGGCCTGCCTCAGGTTTCAGCCAATCATCAAAATAACATTAAACTGTGAAAGACCTCTGATAGAGAGCAAAGAGAGGGAAGAGACGGCTGGAAGGAAGCATCAGGACAGCCTTTCTCTCCCAGACCAGCAAGAGGGTGTTCAGCATTGTGCAGACCTTACCCGAAACTGGCCAAGAAACATCCAAGTTCAGGTAAGATCCGGCTGGACCGGCCTGGTGACACTGTCTCTGATGGCTTCGACGATTAAGCAGTGCTTTGTGGGGAAGATACTGCTTTTCAGCTGTCCGGAGGCTTTCTAGGTGCTGAACCCAGCTGGGGGAGCTGCTTTGTTACAGCTGATCATCAGAGAGCTTTCACCCTGAGACCAAATCTGAGTGATCAGAGATATCCCTCCCCCCAAATTAGGAGTAGCAACAGATGAGTCAAGAGAAGAGAGAACTTAACAGGGACTAAAAGAAGTCTAAAGCACAACTTCCTTTGTACCCCAAAGCTGTGGATACAGTTTCATCAAAAGTTAAAGTTTAATTCAACGTACAATGATACCCAGCTGCACAGGACATTTTGATACCCATTACAAAGTGTCTCCGACAAGGATGCTAATCTAAGGTAAAAGATGCTGTGCAAATACTGCCTTTAAACACAAACATAGTTCCTAAAAAAATATCCACTAGGGAAAAAACTGTGCTCTTGAAAGAATTTCTAGTCATTTCATAAAAGGAAATCAACACTTAAAGCATATTAAAAGTAACTTAAAAATTCTGATGTTCCAAGGCTTTCTAGTAAGTTACACTTTTTTTTTTTTTCCAAATACTGGATTAATTTAATGGCAAAAAAATAGATAAGCTTTTCTATGCAATCTGTCTGGAAAAGATAACAAATTTCTTAGCTTTGAAGATACACAATTGTTTTAAAGAGCCACACCTGGTTGACTGCTGATAAACAACTGAGTTGAAGAAAAATAAAATTCATTAACCAAACAGAAGCCTAATCTGATGTATTCACAACAAGCATAGCCTCATGAACACTTTATACTACACTAGATGTAAATTTCACCCAAAATGAAGGAGCAATGAATAATTTGCTTCATTCAATAAGAAATATAATGATTTTTAACCTCAGACTCATGATTTGAGCTCATCCTTGTTTTTCGTGTTGGTCCCCCCTGAAAGCGTATCCTTGTCAAGGTTATCTTGTAGATCTGCTGACGTGTTATTTGAAGAATTCTCAGTGTCACTTAAATCTTTCTCTATAATGTCTGGGTGATTTCCACAGTCACTGTTCAGATTTTCATCATCTTTTTTGGAATGAGAAGCATCCTCCTTTCTGTCTGAAGTATCACGAATTTCTTCTGATTTTGAAAGCTGACTGCTATCGGTATCACTGTTCTTTTCACTGTTATTCTGCCTAACAGCATCACAGCTCATTTCTTGTTCATCCTGGTCATTTTCTTCCCCGTTTTTTGTGAGTTCTACCTTTCTTTCTTCAGTTGTTTTACCAGCAGAGCTTCCACTTCCTGATGTATTCTTAGGCTCTTTTGGTTTTTTATGTTTAGGAATATAACTATTGTGAACAGAAATTGGAGATGCTGGCTTTTTATTTGTTTTGCTTGCCTCCGACTTCTGTTTTCTTGGGGGTCCCCAGATAAAATGCTCTGAGGGCGTATAGTGTTGCTGGGCAAATCTCAGGAGTTTCCTCCTTTCTCTTCGGTCTCTAATAGTATACACAAAATATTCTAGAGCACTTTGCTTAATGTTAGGAATGGTATCTTCCACAAGAGCTTCATGGAGGATAAATTTTACCAGGGGAGATTTGAAACTCTCATATCCAAGCTCGCCAAGGCTTTTCAGAATTCGAGTGATTCTCAAGTAGTTGTGTTGAGACCTTTAGGAAAAAAAAGGTGAAAAAATTCCATTGAATCAGAAAAAAACCCCCCACATTACAGATACAGAACTGGAACTTCAGTTCCTCACTCCTTTTTATCACTCCAGGTGTGTACTTCAGGCTTCCTGTACTTTAATTTCTCACAGCTGCTGAAGCCTGCTAGCACCTCCTTTGCTAGGACGTTGTGAGTGAAAATTAGTGTCTGTAAAATGCACTGAGGCAACAGGTTAACAAAAAATAAAATCAAAGTGTGTACTGATTTTGATCCCTTCTGCTGTACATATTCTTTCTGAGGAGAAAAGCCAGTCACTTCATAAAGTACGGGTTTTGTAGTGTATTGCAGTAATACAGCTACAGAACAGGATCCACTGCACTTAAGTTATTTAAAAGCTGGGTCTCCAGTCTAGACTAGCTACCTGCACTTCTGGTACAGTCAGTGCTGGGAGAAAAACAGGCACCTCTGGAGAGCAAGTCCCACTGCCGTAAGAAGTCTCTAAGATAAATGGAATGAACTATGTTCTGGAAGTGTTTATGAAGAGCTCTTTCCCTCATAAAGTACACCTAAGTAAACAGTAAAATTTAAATGCCTAAATTTTAGATGGTTAAAATTAGGTAAAACCAGTCCCAATTCCTGACTTAAAACTGTGTTGCTACTCACGGGTGAGAATATAGCAATTACAGTGTAAAAATGTGCAGTGAGTCACATCTGGGCTTCCTGAAACCCTGTTTTATCTGTGGCCTGAGTCTGAGCCCACATCCCTATTGGCTCATGTAATATTTAAGTAAAATTAATAACAAATTATTCCCATTATTCACCCAGAATTATCCATCAGCAATTCTACCTACAAGCTTTCATTTGGGTGGGGAAAACAAAATACTGCAAGAAAATCGTCAGCTCTAAGGTCAGACATATTAGGAAAGTGATCACAAGATTTGAAAAGAGATTTTGAAACAATCCACATAGGACAAAATTCAGTGCAAACTTATGCTCCGCACAACGCCAATGAAAAGCAACAGATGTAGTTTGCCAATGGGCTAAAGTTTGACTTAATGTGGATTAACATCTCCGGTTAAGCACTGCAATTAGAAATTATTAAATACATAATATTTCTTGTTTTGAGGAGGGAGGGAAATCTTGTTATTTAGCTTCCATACAGGTGTGGAGAATTTTGCTTTTCTCAAAACGTGAATACAAAGGTAAACCACACGTCCTTTCCAACTGAGAAGCAGCGCTTTGGGATCAGGTGAAAATGCATTCAGCAGCACGACTAATTTGGAACTGTGATCTTCTTCAGCACCATCTGAAGTTGTATTTTCAGGGAATTCAATTATGTCAGTTAGACTGGTAATGGGTGACAAGCACAATCAAAAAAAGGGGAACGAGGAACATACACATGCAGGCACAAGCCAGGCATCAACTATTCCTTTTTCTCTTTTTCCTGGCAATCTTTGGAAAATGTATCTTCCCTTTCTCTAGAAAACAAAAGGTTAAAGAGATTCTATGGCAATTCTAGAGAGTGGAGTGCATGTCATTACTTACTCATTCAAATGTTGAAATCTTTCTTGCCAGTTAGCGGCTCGTGCTACGTTTCCAGTTTTATCAATTAGTTTTATTCCAAAAAACTCCAACATCATTTTGTAAGCCAAAAGGAATCTTCTAATTGCTTCTTTTGTTTTCTTGAATTCCTAATAAACAAAGAATACATCCAAAATTCTAAGTGGCACTAAAGCGAGTACTTCTGCATTATGTAAAACAACTCTGCAGAACAAAAAGCAGTTATGTATCAAAATTAATGTGATGGTTTGTATTGAGCTCAATTTGTATTACCTCAATTTCATATGTAGTTAATTCTTTAGCATAGAAGTTCAGACCTTGTTCCCTCAGTGGGAAAAGCCTGTTAAAAGAAAAAGCACATTATGGCTCACAGTATATGAACACTTAATCAAATTAATGCTTTGAAACAGAAATATGTAGTAAGTGACCGACCACTGTATGTAAGTGTGGTTATGTTCCAGTTTTTCATAGTCTCCTTTCCATTTATTTAGGACTTCTTCAATATAAACCCCTGCATAAAAATAATTTGAAAACTATTAGGTAGCCATCAAAACCAGCATTCACCTACATAAAGTACATGCCATGTTAACATAACAATAGAATACATACTTTGTTTTTCACATACTATGTGACATAAGGTCTATTACAGCCATAAATAAATTCATTTTAATTTAAAATTAATATAGTTACTAAAACTTAATTAAAAATAAGAGATGTATCAAATGTCAATATAAATAAAACCAACTGACTTATACTGAGTTACTTACCAGCAGAGGGTATGTGACAATAACCTCTGTAAAATACACTTCTCCAAAAGTTCTCATGTCCTAGATCCCTTTATCACACTGACTGGTAATTAACAAAGCACTTACATAAAATATTGCATTGTGAATCACCTGTCATTGCTTTAACATGACAAAACTCTGCATCTCTCTCTCTCTCTCTCAACTTAATAGAACAAAGCCTCAACTCTAAAAAATCTCCCATTCCAGGAATCTCACCAGCTGCAAACAACATTACGATTAGGAAATCTTTCTCAGCTAGCTGTGGCCAAGAGTCTTGCTACCACTGCTATGAGTTTGACCTTGGGTTCTCAGGTCATGCTCAACAAATGAGAATTTCAGCTTTCAGTGGTCTCAAAACAGTTGTGGAGTTCAGCCTGTTCCTCTTGGAAAGACAGAGTGATAGAAAAAAGGGGCAAAGTATATGCAAAAGGAAATTAATCATTCTTCGCGCTGAGACCATGCTCATGAAATTCAGTCACAGGCCAGGGCACTTTTCCAGGCACTGCACAAATACACAAAGTACATAAAAGGATGTTCCTTGTTCCAAAACCTGTACAGTCTCTTCCATGAATGAATGCTCAGCGTTAGCCTGTTTCTATTCTGAAATCAACAACAGTTTTATCATAGCGGTATGCCCTCTCCCAAAGTCAAATAGCACAGGAGTGGCCTAAAGAGCCCAAAGTCCCACACAGATAGTCCCCTATTATACATTTGAGATCTTTCTCTCTCCCCCTCCCCATGAAAATTTCCACTTGGGTCTCAATGACAAAGGAGAACTCATTTGGTACTTTTCTCCAAGAAATGCGGAAAGCCACCAGACAAAGGGGCTGCTAAGAACATTGGGTTTCCAGCGCAGGCAAGGCTGGAAAAGGACCTTGGCAAGAGGACCTACCACCACCACCGCACTGTATCCAACCTACACTTCAAGTAGTGGAAAACTTGCTGCTCAATTCCAGGGCGGAGAGACAGACCGGCCAGCTCTGAGTCAGAACCACAAGCTAAATCTGTAGGTCATGGAATTAAACTTCAGATCTAGTACTGCACTAGAAATGTCTTTTTTTAATAACATCCCCCAGTAGTTTGGTCCCTAACATGGTAGCTTAGACTCCCTCTGAACACTCTCACAGAGCCACAGACTGAGGTCAAGCTGGTGACTACTCTTTCCCATTCTCAATAAAACCTTCTGCACAGACAGAGTTCACAGCCATCAACACTTCAGCCTCCATAGCCTATCAGCTACCTTTGACACTACCTACTGTGGTTTTCTCCTAAAATATTAAGAGAAATTTTATTCTTTACACATTTTAGGAGGGAAGACCTCCTCCAGCTTTCATGACCATCTCTTCTCATGGCTAATCCTCTTGAATTGCTCCTTCATTCTGCACTTTAAAGGATTCCACACACCCCCACCCCAGCCTCTTCTGGCTTTCAGTTTCAGGTTCACGTGGTCCTCAGGTTCACATGGACAGCAGTGGTCTTCTCTTTCTTTCTGTATCTGTTCCCTGCGTAGTGTCCTCTGAATTTGCTACCTCTGTACTGGTAATTCACAGATCTAACTCCTTCCCATCAAGCTAAAAACACAGCATCTGCCTGTGGGTATCCAGATAAAGCTCAAGATGATGAAAACAAAGTTCTTATCTTCCTTTCACATAACCTGACTTGTTTTCTCACTTGCTGAGGATATTATCACTATCTTGCCTATAAACAGCTCTCATTTTCAACTTTCCTGCATGTACATCTTTACATCCTTCTGTATAACATTCTTGCCCATCCAGCTTCCTATCAGAACTTTGACATTTTGCATCTCGACATCCCTTTCCCTGACCTTGAAAAGCATCCTCTTGTCACACTTATATCTACCCTGAATGCTGCTGGTACGATCATGTTTCTAGACAGCCGCTTTTTTATATTGCCTCTTTTTCTGCTTCACATTCTTCCATTGTGAAGCCCTTTTCTGTAACATCAAACGAAAACTATACGACTTCATTTCCAAAGACTTTTGTGACCTGTCCCTTCCTACCGTATCGGAACCCATTTGTTGCTATGAGACTGATCCTGCCTCAATGGCAGCCTCCACATCTCACTTCTTCTGTACTCAGACTTGCACTTCAGTATTCCCTCCCAAGCTGCTCTCATGCTGAGAGGATCTTTCTACAAACACCTTCAAAGTAACAACCTCCTCGTTCTTTTAAAACTCTCAAAAGCTTATTTTCGGCCTGCAAATTTTTTTTGCCACTGGCTAAGCTCTTTTGTGCCAAGACTCCTGTCTGTCATTTAACCAAGAGTGTTTTATTGCTTCCTTCTGCTTCCCCATCTGTCTGCTACCCTCTTGTCTCTCATACTTTGACTGCAAACTCTCTAGAGCAGGGTTTGTCATCTTTCAGCTAGTCCTGTGTTTGTGCAGAACCCTGCGTATGAGGTTCCTGCTCCACTACCAGAACCACTAGGGACTTTGAGAAATTATTTTATTATTGTTGTTATAATAATCTCACATAAGGTAGTTACAACACATTCTTTTTCAACACCCTGATCCCTGCCACTCCTATTCAAGCAGCAAGAGTTTGTGCAGCATAGTGGAATAACTTTATCTTTGTTTAATAAAAGGTAACGCCACTACTGTAAAATAGTGGTACAAACAACGCCCTGTAATACATCATGCTGAAAATGCATGAGAGGAGCACCACCTCCCTAGAGCAAAAGCTAACTCTGGTTCAAGCGTAACTTGCTCCCAACATGCTACTCCAAGACGGGAGGTTCAAGTCGTACAATATATAACTATACACCTTTAATTTGTCAGCACTGTAATTATCGCTAGAGTTTCACTTTGTTACTATTATTAGTGAGCATTCTTTTGTTATCACTATTATTGCCACAGATTACTCACCATCAGGTTTAAACGGGATTTTATTTTTGTAAAAGCGGAGATTGCACAAGTCATTTTGATATCGAAGATCTTTAAAGTTCTGCTAAAAGAAAGGAAATAGGACATTATCAGCCTACAAAAACCTATCAAGACTATCCAGAAAGTGACATTGTGCTCTTTGAATAATTTGAGGACAAAAAACATTTCAGAGTTTTAGGAACCGCAGAGTTTCACTCATGCACTTAAAGACTTGGTTTAAGGATTTGCAAGTTCCTTCTGGCTGGTGCCTTCTCCTACCAAGGCAGAAGTTAGAGCAGCAAGCACTGAAGCACCTTGACTTCAGTCTCAAGGAATTTGAGAGACAAATAATAATAAGTCCAAACTCTATAATTTACCCTCTTCGATGTTCAAGGCACAAGCCTATTTCTGGGCTCCTACCACTGTTCCCAGGCTTACACATGCACACACACCTGGGATGAAAAGATGTTCCACTGGTTTCACTCCTCTCCCCTTGGCATACATTGGGCCTCTGCATCACTTTTTGATTCTCATTTCTCATATTTATTAGGCATCACAAAGGTTTAGGAATGTTTGTGTTGTGTGCTGTCTTCTACTAAAAACGCAATTTTAAACCATAGAATATTCTCTTACTGGATACTGGTGTCGGTACTTGTATAAATCTCTTGCTGCGTAGAAGCTTCTCTTTGGCTTGGCTGTCAGCTCAGTTCCATCATCACCCTGAAACAGTCAGAAAGTAGGTAATAACCATACACAAACACACTAAATAGCGACTTTCTGTAATATTAAAATAATTATTTTTCATGATGGATTTCAGCAATGTAAACAAACACAAGAGCGTGCGTTTGCCTACTGTTTGGTCAAACACTGAAAATCTCCTTGCTGTACATTTAACATCACACACTTTAAACCTAAATTAAAAAATAAAATAAAATACAAAAGCAAGACTATGAAATGTCCTTCCAGCGAGATGGAATTTCATTTAAATCAACAGGTTGATTGTCATTTCCAAATGCAAGACTTCAAACTAACCTAGCAAGTGCTGGCACAAGATAAGTAACTGAACATGAAAATGCAGAGACACTACTCATTTTGAACAGGAAATCACACTATTTGCAAAGACTATTTGTCATGTGTGCATTGACTTGATTGCTATCGTTGCATCCTGTGGAAGAAAATGAATAGTCATGGACAAGCCAAATTGCAGTTCTAACACCTTCTTGAACCATTTTCTATTATTTGTTTCTCAGAACTTAAATTTAAAGCCCAGTAAGAAGAACAACTAAACCCCGAAGCAAAAACCTGCTTAGAGAAAATACATATGTAGGAGAACTTGTACTGGTCCCCCACTGCTCGGAAGCTGTGACCTGAAACAACCAGAGCCCATCAAGGTCAACAGAAATAATCCCACTGACTTCAGAGAACACTTGAAAAAGCTGCACTCATTGAAGAAAAACAGAAAACGAAGCCTTAGCTTACAGAGACTTCAACTTGCTACCAACAACTTTATTTTCTTTGTAATTTCTTTAAAACCATACTGCAACAAAGAGTTTTGCGTTCTTCAGTCTGGTAAAATAAATCTCTGCACTAAAACCAAAGGCCAAATGAGGGGGAAAAAAAAATTGTCATTCCACTCCTTGCCATACACACATAATAGGTTAAAGTCAAGCCTAAAAAAGGAAGTTCCCTGTGACTGCACTGGACTTTTGCCGTTATTATTGCCCATCCCAATGCTTATCAGTAGCACGTTAAATGACCAGCGAGCATCTGTTTTCATTCTTCCTTTTGCAAGACCAGCTTTGACCGACGGGCAAAACAGGCTGGCTTGAACAAGTGACGCCCCTTGACACTCTCTTATCGGGCATTAGTATCACCATCCATCAAGCAGAAAAGGGAAAAACGCTTACGGTCATTTAATTTTGCACAGTTTCTCAACCAAATACAAACGTAATACATCTAAGGGGCTGAAAAATTACATCTAACGGGCCCACCCTGCATTGACTTCCAACTCCAATAAAACCAGGGGCAAAGCAGCCCTTAATTTCCTTAGGGTCGGCACGTTCAAGGGTGCCTAAAAGACAGAAACTTGCTCCGAAAATTCCTGGCCTCGGACTCACCAACCCGCCGCCACGTACGCTCCAATATTCAGCTTTCTAACCCGTTTAATTAAGAGGCCGAGTTCAAGACTAGCTTGAATTTAAAGCAGAACCCTCCCCAGGAACAGCAGCAGCGGGACTGACAACGACTTCAAGGCCTCACTGATCTCCCAAGAGCAGGTTACCAGAACGATGGCGGGGGGGGCGGGGGAGAAAACCCGGGCTCGTTTCCACCTCAGACGCGGAGCGAGTTCCCTCCCAAGCCGCTGGGTGCAAGGGGAAGGTCCCCGCCCCGCCTCAGCCGCCACACGGGCCCGGCCGCCGGCCCCGGCCCCCGGCCGCGGGAGACTCACCAGCGCCGTGGGCAGCATGGGGCAGCTGGCGTCCAGGTAGGGCTGCGGCAGCATGTCAGCGCCCACCAGCTCCTTGAAGAAGCGCACGGACTCGGGCAGCAGGTCCCCCAGGAGCCGCCAGTCGCCGGAGCCGTGCTTCTTCTCGTACTCCAGGTACTTGAAGCCCGAGGAGAGGCCGCGGCCGAAGTCCTTCATGCAGTCCTGGTACATCTGCTTGGCCACGCCGGAGGCGCTGGAGAAGACGGTGCCGGAGCCGCTGGGGTACTCGATGAAGAGCTTCAGCTCATAGTCCATGCCCGGCTTGGAGACGGCGTCGAAAGCAAAGACGCGGCCCAGCAGGGCGTGATCCTTCTTGAAGCGCACCTCGTAGGGGGTGCAGCCGGCCAGAGTAAGCAGCGTGTCCCGCACGATCTTGGGCTTGCTGGCCCACTCCTCGGCCCGGTTCCGCAAGCTCTCGCTGAGCTCGGCCAGCGCCTCCGCGTTGCGCTGCTTCTCCTTCAGCTCCCGCTCTTGGTCGCTGCTGGACACCGAGCCCGGCCGCTTGCCGCAGGCCTCGGAGGACGAGCCGCCGCCTCCCCCGGCGCCGCCGCCGCAGGTGCCCCCTTGGGAGGAAGCGGAGGGAGC
>JAVJGG010000013.1:4665708-4697444 GCA_035590195.1 Aviceda cuculoides
AGAAACCTCCTCTCCGCGAGGGGGGTTCCCCTCTCGGAGCGTCCCCTGAAGGGTTACTGGAAAAGCCCTAAAAGGGGGGAAAAGCCCTGTAAGGGGTGTCGGTCGAAGAGCGGGGACAGCCCCGGAGCAGCGCGAAGGAGATGCTTGTTCGGCGACAGAAGCAGTGGCCGGGGGCAAGCGCGGGTTGTCCGCTGGGCCTGGGAGGGGCGGCGGTGAGGTGGACCCGAGGGAAGGGCCAGGTGCCGGGGGAGACGGGAGCGGAGGGGGCAATAGGGTGGTAACCGGCCGGTTTCAGCTCTTCCTAAAACCCCCGAGGGGTTGGGGATGAATCCGACGTGACGTTCAAGGACGGATTTGGCGGGGGCAGCGGCAGGGTGTGTTGTATTTGGGTAGAGCTTGCCTTTTGGACAGAAACGCTGCCTGGAGCGAAGATCTGGTTGTTCCAGTGGCTGCTCTCGCCCTCGTGATTAAAAACGTGTTCCTCATTTCTAACCAGAGTTGTCAGGCTTCAGTTCGCACTCATGGATTTCTGCCTTTTTTCCCCAAAGACAGTTCTGTGGTGTCTGGTATAGTGACTGCTCTTAAAGATAGGCACTGTCATTAAGTTATATCTCAGTCCTCTTGGTAAACCAAACAAGTCGAGCCTCTTCAGCCTCTCGTCGTAAATTACCTTTCCCATTCCCTCACACGTTTTTGTGCCTTTTTTTTTCTGCTGCTGCTGCTTCAGTGTTCTAGGATCCTCTTCAAGTGTAGGTACCAACATTTTAACTGGATGTCAGGATCGTCAGTGTAGAGGTGATATCATCCGTACATATTCTTGTTTCCCAATCCGCTCTATAAACCAAAAGACGATTGTAACTCGCGTTGCCACAGCGCCATGCTTGGATGCGTTGGCATCACTCCCACGCCTAACCCTCCTTCAGGTTCGTTTGAAGTGTGCGAGCTGCACTGTGGTCCCCGGTCCACAGTAATGGTTGGGACGACTGGATGATCATACACAAATTGGTCAATCTTGCCCACTCTTCCAGCGTTGGAAATGGTCGTTTAGGGATACGTACCGAAGGATTTAAGAAACGGGACATTTATTTACCAGTCTTTACCCTGACATTTCTTCCCAGCTTATGAAAAATCAAGGCTTTAGAAACCTCCAGTGCAAAAGGTTGCATCTGAGTCTTCACTTAAACAGCCATCAATGGAACTGTTCCTATACCTTTTACATATACTTTTGACCTCTGATACATAGTGAAACAATGTTACATAGTTCAAATACATGTTATCTAGTGTATCTTTTAGAATACAAAATATTATAATTTCGTTTGATGCTGGTTAGTTCTTTGTTAATGAGAAACAGAGTATGATTGTTCCCTATTTGCCTCCATGCTATTCACAGTTTTATAGACCTCTGTCACTTCGATACCTATTGTTTTTCTTCCATGATGCAAGGGCCTACCCTATTCAGCCCTACCTAGCACGAAAGCCATTGCATTCCTCTCATCATCCTTGTGACCTTTTCCTGTAGGTTTTTGAGCTCTACTGGAACTTTTTTGAAATGTGATATGCAGGAATGCACGTAGTATACAGGAGGGTTCAGCCTCATTCTTGCCAGTGGACAGTGTTTTAGTATGGAATAAAAAATCCCCATCAAGAAGGCACAAGAAAGGTTATAAGAGGGCAAGCAGTGAGGCTGGATGCTAGAGCTGCAGTTGGGGGAACACAGTCCTTGATAAAACTCATGCTTATGTCTCACATTTTTGGAGAGTTCCTTCTTCCTTGGCCTTATTTGGACGAAAAGCAGATTTGTTTCCTGCTTCCACAAAACCTCCTCCCACGCTGTTGGCACAGTTTGAAGGAACTGACTTAAGAAATTCTGATGTCTGGAACCCATTTGTCTTGACTGCCTGCCAACTACCTACTTCCATTGACCAACATCAACTGGTCCCAGTGTAGACCAGCCCTGCTTCCCCTCCCCTCCTAGAGCTTTTGTCAATACTCCTTCACATCGACTGCGTTTACGCTAGAGACAGCAGAGCCTCAAAAGCATGCCTTGTGCATGCATCAAAAGCAGGTGAAGATTTTGATGTTATTTAGTTCGCATGGCAATTAATCCCACAAACTAAAGATCTTCCTGCAAGAAATCTCTGCCTCTTGTGCAAATAACTGCACCTTATTATAGAAAGCTCAGCTCTGTCTGAAGGGCAAAGCTGTCAGCCAAATGTCATCACAGAGCTTTAGGAGGATTTTTAAAGGATCTGGATCTCGGACCACTGACAAGAACTGGGAGTCAAATTAATTGACTTGGTATTGCTGTGGGAGGCCAGTGCCAAGAGCAGAAGTCTGCTCTGACTGACTTACAGCAGTCCCTGCTGCGGAGGTGACGTGATGGAGTTCCCTGAAGTACTGGGTTGTATTTTTGGACTAGGTATAGCACAACGCTCACACGAAGTGACAGAAAGGAGGCTGGTGGGAGCCTAATTCACTGGCGGTGGATTACCAGGGTGGCGGCAGTTTTTCCTAGCCAACCAGAACTGTTGTAAGGCGTTATTCACTGCTATAAAGGAGTTTCTTAACAGCAGGTAGGCTAGAAGAACTCTCAGATTAGAAACTGAATTGACTGATTGTTGGTACGGCACTTTAAAAAAGGGCCGTGGCACCAATGATGCAAGCCTTCAAAATGTTTCAAGTACCCAGACAAATAATACCAGTTTTAGCTGGGAGCCAGCTCTCATGCAATTAGTTTTCATCCTTTAGCTTGCCATTGGGCAGTGGCTAGTTTCTAAGTCAGATTGCTCAGGAGAGGAAGATTAAACAGCTTTTGCGTAGATCAACATCCAGCAAGAATCACCAGTTAGAGAGCGATGGGGCATCCACTTTGTGCCTACTGAGAACTGGCTGCACTGTTGCGCGCTGAACAAGGAACAAAGAGTTCCTCCCCGAAAGAGTCATCTGCTATTTTTGTCATCAGTTACTCGCAACCTCCTCTTAGCTGCCCAGAAGGGTTGGACCTTTTGAGATAAGAATACTCTAAGCTTTGGACGTGGTGGGGCAGATCTGCACTTTGCCAGGTGTGTGGATTTTTCCTGTGAACAGTGTCTTCTTTCACTGTTGTAGCGTATTGCTGGTTCTGGTTGTGAACTGGAGGCAGTCAGGATTCATGAAAAGGCTCTAGCACCTTACATAGCTTCTTAGGGTGGTATTTGAGACCTTGAACAGATCCCCACAAGACATACCTTATTGAAAAATAAAGAAAGAATTCATTTCAGTTATCTCACAGTCGTAACTGGTAGTCATTTTTGAGAAGGTGCTAAATTTTTGGCACTTGAGTTCACCAAAGTATTCCAGTACAACAGAAGATGACTAAGTGCTAAAACCAGCAGGACCTGTTTCTATGAAATAGTCTGACTTACTTAACCATACCACAGGTGAGAGGTGTTCTTACCCTACCCATTTTTGAAGAACACTAGAAGACATAGGGAACTGCAAACCATATACATCAAATACAGACTTTCATAAAGCTTATAAAAAGAAATAAGCATTTGACTTCTGGTTATATACATGTATGTACATTTTAAACAGCATGGATTAGTCGAAAATATTTTTTTTTTCTTTCATGAGGACATGGTTTTATAAGGACTTCAAAATAGACGTCACTTTCTGGAAGCTAACACTGCACGTATATCAGTGTGATAGCTGTAAATTTTTATTAAAAATTAAGTACAAGGTAATTGTAATACTTTATCATTATCTTGGGAGGATGTTTTGAATAGGATACCAGAGAGGTCCATTAACAACTGTGGAGAGTCTTACCAACCTAATATTAAAGTGATATAAAGCTGGGAGGGATTATGCATCCGTAGAGGATATTAGTAGACTACAAAACCACTTTGATAAATGGCAGAAGATGGCAAAATAAATAACATTGGTAAAATGAAATTTAGTCAAGGTGATGTAAAATGATTCATATCAGATACTTAGACGTAGAAAGGTAGATTTTAGAAATGCAGAAAGGCAGCAATACAACAGAAATATCTGGGAGTTATAGTATTATTAACATATGTTCAGACAGGGCTCCGAATATATTTGGACACCAACATGTATTTGGGCACGTGTCCAAAGCCAGACAGGTATGTCAATGTTTTGAATGCCATAGCCGTAGCTGACTGGTATTTTAATGTGGTTCGTTACCTTGTTGGCTTATTTTTTAAAGGAACTGGGCATTCTCAATGAATATCTGACTATGGTGAATTTTAGTTCTCTTCTTTAGTTCAGTAATGCCTCAGATTGCTAAATGCCAAGCCTGATGTAGTATCTATAGGAAGTGAACCTAATTTATAAAGTTCTCCATAATTTCCCTCTAGTGAATGTCATTGGAAGTGATTAACTAACTGGAAACTCAGAAGTCAGGTTGTATATTTGCGTAAATTTGTTTCTACTGAAATCTGAAATTAATCTGCAGAAAAGAAAAGACTTCACATAGATCATGCTAGACAATACAGATCAGCATATTAAGCTCACTAAAGCAAGTAGCAGTTCTGCCATTTTTTGCTGGGTTATGATTACAACCCTGACGACCTTAACTAAAGCCTTGTTTATCGGACTGTCTTGTACCAGGGCTCTGTAAAAGGTCACAGCCAAGGCAAGCCCAGAACAAATTAATTAAAGAGTGTATTACCTTAAGATGCTCTCTCTCGGTGGTCAGAGCGGTAGTCTCAGTCTAGTCCTTAAGCCTCTAAGATTCTGCTCAGTTTCTTCCCAGACTGGCCTTTCCGACGTGGCACCGGAGTGCGGCCAGCTGCTCGAGAGGCAGTTAGTCCGGTTGTAAGAGGCAACACGGTCCAAAGGAGCTGCTGTGCAGCAACCCCCGATTTATAGCTAGGGTCCTACGTCACCCGTGTGATGGGCCGAAACCAGCTGCTTGGGTTAGCATGCTCAGCTTTCCTGCAGCAGGTCCGCTGCCTGACACCGCTGGTAAGAAATGACATTTACTTGCCAGAAATTCACACAGGGTTAGGTGATACCATCGAGTTCTGCTGAAGGGCTCCTGGACTGCGCCAGGCAAGCTACTAATTTTGGCAGTGGAACCTAGAGAGAGGTTCTTCTTCCTGAAAGGCAAACCGAGAGTGTGATTCAGAAGCCCAAACGTAGGCGTCGAAGAGCCGCTGGAGATCCCCCAGTGTACACCTCTGCTGCTGCAGAAGGGCACCGGTGCTCCGTAGGCTCAGTATGTCCTCGGTAGAGCTGCCAGCCCCAGGCGGTCGTCCTGGCTCCTCTAGGACATCTCAAAGGGAACGATACACCTACCAGGCGTGTGGCATACAGGCGTAGGCCAGCTATGCCTATATGTGACTGGTTGGTTGGTGGAATCACTTTGAAAGCTGCGTGGACTGTATTGACCAGAGCTCCGGTTATCTAATGGGCGCTTGCACCCCTAGTTAGCTTGTAGGCTTACATCTATGTGTAAACAACTAAGTTTAGGTGTTTTATTACATACTCGATCCTGCCCCTAATCTCCCCGAGCATCCATATTTCTGCCGGGAAGGTGTACTGCAGACTGTCTTTGCCATTGGATGTGTAAACGGACATTTCTGATCTGACAGCACACAGTATCTCCTGCCTTGACTTCCAGAATTCCTAACCTGGACACCTTCTACCTGTGCTGGATGTAGGACCTGACTTATCAATGTCCTCGGAGCAGGCCCAAACCCCCCAAAACTCTGTGGTTGTGTTCTCTGGGACATTAACCAGAGACACAGCCTGACATACTTCTTGAGCCTGAGCAGGCTTCTCATTTGGGGGATTTATTCAGAGGAGACCGTAAGCAGTTGGTGCACACAGACTCTGGAGTGAACGGAGTGATTTTTTTAATCTTAGTTCTTGCCCCTGTAATATTCCCTACCGCACACTTCCTCAGATCACCACAGGACAGCCTCATCATAATGCTACTGTGGTCTTCTATTCTGAAGAAAACCTGTTTACTAGCAGAGCCTGTAAAAGCCTCTCCCCCTTCATCTCGGCGGTGCCACCAATACATTAAGTGTACTTGCCATCTCAATAGAGCATGCAAGATGGTAAGTTTAGAGAGATGAATTTCTGCTTCTAGTGACACTGGAGAGCTAACAAGGTGTAGGGAAGATCTTTTTCTGAGACGGAGAATCTGAGTTCTGCATTAACAAATAATGGTAGCAAATGTTCACTTTAGGAATCTGATGCAGTGACCAAAATTATCTGAACACAGTGAGCATGTGCAATATTCCAAAATTAGCCTGTTTCATTTTGTAATATGCCGTGTTACAGCATGAAGCCACCTGGCAGCTGGAGTGCAGGCAGCCTTTGATGTGCTCAGGAAAGATATTTCTATTCTTTCACATCGGTGTTTGACCAGGCTGAATGAACCAGTGGCATCCAAGCGGGCTCGCTTCTGTCCGGAATAAAGAGACAAGTGAATAAGCACATCACTGTCCTTTTGCATGTGGCAAAGTGGGCCAGCAAAATATTGGTGGCAATGTGCTAAAATACAATGAGTGCTTTGTCCTTCATCAGTACCTCATATCCAGGAGTTTGCTTGCAGCTGGATTTGGGAGGAGTCAATTTGTCAAAAAAAACCAACCCAAAAAACCAACTAGGTGAGCTGGGAAATTTCAGGATTTGGGGATGAACAAGTGAGTGCAAATTACACGTGTTAATCAATGGCATTGCTAAAAAACACTTAAAAGCGAAACTAAAAAAAACCCACATTGTCACCATAATTACAGAAAAAAATCAGAATTAACGGTGCATAAAGCTGTTAAAATACATTGCCAAACAAAGGTCATTACAAAGCAAACCGCTAACCAGGACACAGGCAAAAGAGCACAGCCAAATCCAGACTCAGCAGGCAGAGCTGAGGATAGCCAAAAAAGAAAAGGACTGATCCAGGCCAGGGACGGGAAGCAAGGAGCAGCTTCCTTGCTCGGTAAATGTGGCTTATTGAGAGGACAGGAGGACCCTTACCAAGAGGATAAGAGCAACTAAACAGTACACTTGCTTCATCATTGTCATAAGCTAAAAAAATCCCCATACTCATCCTACAACAGAAATGTACAGCTAACAAACCAGAAGCAACTTTTATTCTTGAAATCGATGTTAAAAAGGACAAAACCCAATTGTTTTTTCTTAAGAACGTTAAGGCAACAGCATTTCCTGGCTCGCGGCGCTTTGTGGTGGTGTTTCTTTGTAGTGGGAGGCTACAAGTTAAGATCAGGAGATAATGTTAACATTGCAAGGAATGCAGGAGGAAAAAACCCATGGTGCATATTTGTGCTCATTAAATGAATTCTTCAAAGGAATCAGGATGAAAACAAAATAAAGACTGCCAGCCATGCATGAGTAACAATATTGAGTGTTCTGGATGTTTTTTAACAGAGCTGGCTGAAACTCTGACACAAGCAGCTCACCCTCATGCAGGTGTTTGCAGTTTCTAGAATGCAACAATCATCTCGTGTTCTGCTCCACATGAAAACAAGGATTAATTTTTGCATTACATTTCTACGAAATTTGTCACCCTCTAACACCACTCATAGCTCTCCTTAAGTAGGGAAATACTTGACAGGTCTGAGGGCCTGCCAGAGCAAAAAATAAAGCATCCGTGGTAGTGTAAGCATCATGTTCAGGCTAAAAAGATAGAAAAGCAACAGCCCCCTTCAGCACCATCAGTTTGAGCAGACACAGTGGTGGGACATGGACATAACTTGTAACTGCTTTAGTGTGTTCTTTCATTCACATTACAAAGGAATGTTTTTGACAGAAAGGCGGTGTAAGCAGCATTCATTATTCCTCTAAGGGCCTTGATAATTCAGTATGTTAATATGCTGCAGGCTATCAATGCCGTCAACCATCCACCAAGATATAAATTAAACATTGTTCCAGCATCACTATTTCTGTATGCAGTCCTGAGATGAAACGGGATTGGAGCTCAGATCATGGGGTGGAAAGTAGTGATGGTTGATACGCTCCTGAGACAATTTGGGCCAGGCAGAAAACACTGGGAGCTGAATAAAACTTGTGAAAGAAGCCATCATTAGCACACTGGGTATGAAAATAACAGAAAATGAGACAAGTAATTCAATCTGACAAAAAACCCCCCAACCAATGCTCAAGAGGAATCCTCAAGTACATCTCTGAAGTCTGGCTCGGATACAGAAAGGAGGAGTGGGCTTCTCACGCAGCTTTGGACATCCACAGCATGGGTGTCTCTAAATCATTGCTCAGAGTCCCCTTACGGTCAGTGGGGAACAACTGGAACTTTTAGGTCATCAATCATTTAATCCTAACATAGACACGTAAACTAGACCTGATGAAGCGCCTCTTTCTTCTTTGTAAAGGGAGAACAACTGACTTACCTACATGCAGACGTCTACACTGAAGATACCTAAAGTTACCCTAAAGTTAAAGTAAAGTTAGTTTACCTAAAGTTAAAGAGATCAGTCTTCAGTACCTAGACACATTTTAATTTACCAGGCTGAGCTTGTTCTGCTTTGTCACGCATTCACCAGACGGCCAACTCGGCCGCTTTAAAGGACTCTGGCGAACCTTGGTCCTGCCAGGACGGCGGCTCCGCGCTGCAGCGGTGTCGCACAGAAGTCACAGCGCAACTCTCCGCACCCGACTTTGGTGCAATGAAGTAGCTGGCGAGTCTCCACAGACTTGCTCTATGGGGAATGAAGAAAGAGGGAGGCTGCCATAGCAAGAGATTCAGAACTCTAATCGGACTTCGGTGCTTTGAGCCTATTAGTGGTTTAGTCTGGATCAGAAGAGAGCTTTCAAAGCTAAGTTCCCAATCCTTCCACCTACTGGGCTTTGGTTCACGTCATTCATTCACGCAGTCTCAGAGAACGTGAACTTTATTTTTTTTTAGATCAAGTAAACCAGAAGATGAAGTCCAAGAGTATACCCAATACGCTCCAGATGCAATGGGCATTCAGTTCATGGGACCAGATTAGGACTATTCTGAAGAAAAAAAAAATCCCTAACATTTTTATAGTGTGGGTGTCAGCACTGACTGTTTTGCTCTTCAGGTCTGCCGTTTGTTTTCATTACCCGCTAAGGTAACATAAAGAGAATAAGGTCCTGGAAGAGTCCTTTGCTCCATTAACCATTGGAGCAGTTTAGGAAAATGAGATAGCTAAGTTAGCATAGTCAAAAGAGAATGAAACAAATAACCACCAAATGGACTGTAGGCTAGTTTTCCAAAATGCAGTATTTAAGCAAAGGAAACATCCATTAAACAAAGGCAGAAACATGTTCTGCACAAGGCACGAGGTGGTGAATTAACTGAGGATGCAAAACACCTGCTGATTACTGATTACTCTTCCAGGCCTACAGAGTTAGTATATCTGTCTGAGATGGCTAGTAAATTCAAAATACAGCTACCCCTGGGATTTTGTTTATAGCAGTACTGCTTCAGGACTTCATCCAAGCATGAACTGTAGTAAACTAACCATGAAATTATTACCTACTAGTTAACATGGCCACAAAAGAACAATAGAAACTGCAAAACAAAGCACAAAGACCATTTCCAGCACTACCGACCTAGCTGAGTGCACCAGTTACCCCAGTGAGAAGTAATATTGCACACCTGATAATAAAGTATCGTTATCTCTACCAGAGTCCCAATACAAAAGAAAATACTTTCGGTTAAATCTTTTAATTACTAGATGGTACAAGAAGCTGATGAGAAACACCACTAACCAGGGCTCTACCAAGATGGCCTGAAGCATACTGAAATCAGCTTAAAGACAGTCCTGAACTTCTGTTAATTTTGGATCAACCCTTTGGAAAAGGCAGACCTGGAGCAGTACTTGGATGGGAGACTGCCTGGAAATACCTGGTGCTGTAGGTTTTTGGTGAGCTATCAACACTGGTTTAGCCACAGAGACCCAAAACACAGCACCACTGTGAAGAAAGTTAACTCCATCCCAGTCTGACCGGTACACTGCCCAAATTCTCCCACACACCTTGCCACCCAGGAATCGTCTGCCGCATGTCGCATCCCCTACCAGATGGCTACCCTTACGAGAAGGCAAAACCAGGTTCACAGCCCGCATGTGTAGGAGAGCTCTGATTGTGTAGGGATGTTCAAGAAACTGAGTGGTCATTGCAATAATGCTGGAAACATCTACCCCAGAGGAGGAGGGGAAGGTGCTGTTCTTCGCTCTCCCCACAAAGCAGCTCCCAGAAAAAGGTGTAACTGCTGCTGTCTCCATAAAATGGTTCTCCAGAGATTGGGAGGGCAGTGATGCAAGGGCCAAATACCAGACTGGGCTCAAGGCCAGTGCTTTTATCATAGGCTTCCCACGCAAGCCAAAAAAAAAAAAAAAAAAAAAAAAAAGTGATAAACAACACAGAAAACAGCAAAAGCTGAAAGAAGCCGTTAACAAGCCCTGGAATTCAATGTGCAGAGAGAAAGGGAGCAAGTAAGGGAGCAGATAAGGGAGGTAAGGGAGCAAATATGGCATCATCGGGACCAGCAACAGCAAGTACCAGCCTTCCAAGTAACAGCTGTAAACTCAGTCCAGCACACTCTGATCAAATCTGTCATTATCTTGAACCCCTCGAGCCCCGCGTCGGGTGCCAAAAAGGACTGTGGTGGGTTGACCCTGGCCAGCAGCCAAGCACCCACATACCTGCTTGCTCATTCCCCTACTCCAGTGGGACGGGACAGAGGGAGAAAATAGGAAGAACAAAACCGAGACAACTTGTGGGTTGAGATAAAGACAGTTTAATAGGTAAAGGAAAAAGAAAAAAAACAAGCGAACCCAAAGGAATTCTCTCACCACCTGCCGTGGGCAGACCGATGCCCAGCCAGTCTCTGAACACCGGCCACGTGGGAAGCCACCCCTTGTCCCTTCTTCTTCCTCTACCTCAGTTTTTCTTGCCGAGCATGATGCTGTACGGTGTGGAACATCCCTCTGGGCAGTTCGGGTCAGCTGTCCCGGCTGTGTCCCCTCCCAACCACTTGTGCACCCCCAGCCTCCTCGCTGGGGACAGAGTGGGAAAAAGACAAATCCTCGACGCCGTGTAAGCACTGCTCGTCAACGGCCCATTGGTGCATTAATTACCAACACTGCTTTAGCCACAGATCCAGAACACAGCACCACGTGGGCTGTTATGGATTAAGGTAACTCCATCCCAGCCAGACCAGTACACCTTGGAGCTAATGCTCCAACTGACCATTACAAGAATTGCTTCCTCTGAAATTATCTACGTGCGCCTTCATTGCTTCACAAGCTTGAAGGTCTTCCTCATGCAATGTATTTGCATACTTTCAGGGAAGTTACATAACTCTTCATCCTTCCTGTAAACAAATGGAGATTTTGATTCTCAGGAAGAAAAAATGACATGCTTTGCACACGTTGGTCCTTTAATAATTCTGATTTAAAAAAAAAAAAAAAAAATATTTGGCATGTTTCCACAGTTACTTCTTTTTAAGGCTACTAAACTGTTTCAACCCTTCATAGTTTAATCTGAGTATGTGGTTAAAATTGAGTTTTTCTGAGAAGGCGACACTGAGTTAAATTCTACCAAAGCTGCTACCAAAGGATCAAAATATCTTTTACTTTAAAAAAAAAAAAAAAAATCAACAAAACAACCCTTTTGAAGTATATTGGAACAGGGATATCTCACTAGTTGTTTGCTCTGTAAAACAGGTGTATTAAGGAAAAAGTATCTGTAGAATGACTTTAACTCTACACCTATAAAATTCAAACTTTGTAGCACTGATTTTCTGAGATAGCATAAAAACACCAGAAAGGCTAAACATAATGTTCTGTAAGGAACCACAATACATTCATTTTTTGCGCACTATATACAAAACTAAAGGGACACAATTCAATACATCTCTTAATAGCTAATGTTCTTTAAAACCAGAAATTTAAAAATCAATCCTTGTGATCTTTGTTCAAAAGTATTCCTACTTTCACTCAAATACAATCAGGCAATAATACGATTACAGCTTCTCTGCAAGGCAGCAAAACACCACAGACAATTCTGGCCCTCTGTGGGTATCTCGGCGTGTAACGCAGTTTCACACATTGATGCAATACTGCTTCTTCACTCTCTAACCCTTCCCGTTCATTTGCAAAGGAGGTGTAAACTAAAATAACCAAGAATTCTTCTACTGAAAGCATTTACTTCTTCCAGGAACGGAGACAGCTAGCAAAGCTAAATGATATAACAATTTAGAGAAAATCATACAGCTTCAGCTGGGAACAAAAAGTTACATCCTTCCTTATGCCTGCCTTTCATAACAGCAGCATCCCTCCCGTTCGACTTGCGAAGGAACCTCTTATTGCCTGTGTTAAAGTAACATCCACCGGTTCCAACCAAGGACTTGCTGCGCCACGCTCCTGTACAAAGCCGGAGCAAGCGACGACCCTGACCTTGAGTAAATCACTTGAGGTCTCAGTTCATGTAAGCGCCGCTGCGAAAGTCATATAGCGTACGGCAGTACGGCAGCACTCTTCACCTGCAAAACTAGCTCTAAATTAAGACAAAACGCAACCGAGCGATGGGAAAATGGAACACAGAGAGCGTGGGAGGCTGAATGAGATGGGTAACAGCCAGAAAACGGTGTATCTTCACTTTGGTGGGCTGCAAGCAGAAGGTGCAGGACTTGGGGATGGATCACTTGGTTTCTTGGCCCCAGGGTTTACCTCGGGTTCCTACCAGGCGTCAGCAAAAGTCCGTGAGACGCCACTGCCCGCCCTGCGCAACGCTGTTCCCCTGCACCGCCTGAAGAGGACGTCGGCACCGGCGTCCTGCCCGCAGGGCGCAGACCAGCCGCTCTGGCAGCAGAGCTGACCCCTGCCTCTCCACCCGCAGGTGGGCTTGCTGCCGAGGTGGAAGGTTTGCACCCAGTCCGGCACCAGCGCAGGCCCCAGAAACGCCCACTCCGCTGTCCCCTGGTGGGATGCTCCTGCTGTACCCGCTCCCTGCCCAGCTGAAGTCACCGGGCACAGAGCGCGAAGACGGCGTTCAGCTGACGGGACGTGCATGACAAGGCGTTCAAAACAAGGATACAGCACTGCCGAGGTATTGTGGTAAAGCCCATGGTAACCTAAAGAACTTAACTGAGAACACGCTGGGTAGGATCTCTGCCTACTTGGCCCAACTAGTGAAAATCAGCTTTCTCCCACTCCCACACCGAGTTCTTTGTCCCTAGTGTGACGTTAACTCTGCTTATATCTAGGCTGAGCTTTCCTCCAACACCAGGCAAGGAGCCATTCTTTCAGCTGCTGCTCTTATACCAACACTTCAGGTTACCCAAATGAAGATGTACACCATGTTCACGGGCTCTCGGCAGACTTCTTCGGTGGGGTGGGGGTTGATTCTCAGGTGTCTGGTAACATCTGAGATGTCCAGGGGAATCAGAGATGTATAGCAGGATATGACACAGGGCTTCTGATAGACTTATACCCTAAAAGCAGCATCTGTTGGCCAAGCAGGACACCTGAGGACATCTCAGTTGGCAGACACGTTTGCACGGACAATTTAAGAGACAGCACAGGATGGGACTCTGGTTGGAAATTTAGACGTTAAGTGTTTGTTTACTTCTGTACCGTGTCTCCAAGCTCCACATCAGTTAGTGGGAAATCTAACCAACAAGGTCTACTGTAGTCAATGACAACCTAATCAACACAGCTCAGGAAGCCTAAAAATTATTTGCCTCCTTGCAGAGTAGAGACGTGATGGCTAGTTAGCTGAGGCTCGCTACACTCACTGAAATGGGAATATTCAGCAACAGCAAGGCTGTAGACACCTACACTAAGGCATCAGTCTCAAGCGGGATCTTTCTCACCTAGCCAGAGCATTTTTGACAACTGCGTTTTATTAAGACAAAAAAGCTAAAAGCATCACTGCTTAGTTCTTACTTTCATGGCAGCGCATTGGTTTGGTGATGGGTTGTGGCAACTACAGCAGTGAGATATTGACACAAGAACCACATTGCAAATAGGTAACACACACACACACACACACACACAAAAAAAGCCTCTCCTTACTTATTAGAAATGTTACAAAATGTTCCTCCTTTTCTTTTATGACAGCACAATGACAGTCCTGTTTATGTCGTTCCTCTCCATTGAAATGATCCAAAGTCATAAAGCCTCAAAAATTCAACTGAAGTTAGACAGTTGCTAAGCTAAGACTGGCATCACCCTGACCCAGGCTGACTGTATTCCCCCATGCACCTATATCCATCTGCTACTTTCCTTCTGTTATGCCAAGATTATCCATCATTTGGGGCAAGGGAATGCCTTTTATTTTGTGGCTGTTCAGGACTAAGGAATAGGTGCTACAAGAATACAAATCATCCGTACCACAGCGCCTGCGATGATTTATTCTCCCCTACTAGCTTGTCTCTTCTGCAGGAGACCTGAAATCCTTGCATGCTTTTTATGAAGAGGCATGTACTTTTTTAACACTTGCGCATCCAGTAGCTGGTGAAAACAATTCAGGATAATCAATCTTTTAAGATTTACTGCTGAGCATCAACATACTCGGTGGAAGCCAGGACTACTGGTTATTTTCTTTAGATTAACAACAGGTGTCAGATGCTCTTGTCAACTAAAACCAGTAAAGGGACAGCAGGTATGGAAAGGGAGAACTGCACACGGAGCAAACCAGGGGCAGGTTTTGTTCATGGGTTGAGCAGTTAGGCCAGGAAACAGGCTGAAGCCAGTAGAAGAGACTGGACTTCCATTACAGAAGCCTTCTGCTGGTATTTCTAAAATAATTGCATCAGTAATTCCACAAGAATAAAATCTCTGAGAAATCTGCTCCCACCAAGGAAAGCGCAGTAGCTATGGTTACTGAGCAAACAGGGAGAGGAGGCAAAGCTGAACCACCGCTCTGGGCACTGTACACCATTTTTAACACCAAAAGCCTAGTTTTAGCTTTCCAAAATACAACTATGAGAACAGCCACCCACGTTCCCCATTACAGTATATATATATATATATGTGTGTGTATATATATATATGTCTGTATGTCTATGCATGTGTGTGTGTGTATATATATATCTATATATATCTATAGTAGGATGAGGGGATGAGAAAGAACAAAAAAAAAAGTAGTCAGCTTTTAGACTGTCATACAACTGTGAAGTTCGTCACGTACTCACAGGCAACGATCCCGTACGCTTGGTTCGACAGCCCAGGGCCAGCGCCGTGGGACTTTCCCCAGGCAACTTTTGCTGCCGCAAAGAGGAAACGGGTGTCTTCATCTGCTCCTGAGGATTTCTCAAGAGGTACAAGCAGTTCCCTATAAAGGAACTATGTCTATATTGCAGGCTTAGTGCAACCCTTCCAGCAAAGCTCCAATTAACCTTAAGGCTAATGAGCGTAAGTACTACTGTAGTGTAGCAGCAGCAATATGGAACTTGGCATGTGCCATAAACCCCCCTGAGAAACTGGGTAAATATTTAAGCAATTAATCCACATTGAGTTTCACATCAAATGGCTTCAACACCGTCATCGAGCTCATTAACTGGTGTTTTTGAAACTGGGTGGGGATAGTTTAGTGGGCTGTAGCCCTGCCCATACGGTCGATTCCCCAGGCGTGGATTCGGACCCAGGTGCGCCTGCACAGCTACCTTCACGTCTTCCATGGCGATGTCTTAAAGCCATACCTGTGCCACCCGACAGAAGTCCTCTCCCGAGCGGCCATGAGCATGGCCCGTCCCACCTCCTTCCCTCACTGCTGTCTCAGCGTCACCAGAAGCTTGCCGCAGCACAGCGCCCGGCACACCATCGGACAAAGCCCCCGGCCGCCCGCGTTCCTGGGCTATCTGGACAGTACCCCTGGCTGTGCCTTAGCGCACACTTGCAGTCGACTCGTGGTTTCTTTAGCATACCATGTAGAGGTACGCTCTGAGGCTGCAGTTCACGTCAGTCATCTAGGTTTCCTCTTCAGTCACAAGGAAGAAGCAGGCACCAGCATCTCGCTCATCTCGGGCACCTCCTCAGCACAAAACCCTTTCAAGGCGTTTAGGTCACCAAGCTAGTTATCTAGACTCCCTCTGTAGACTAGCTAAGAGTTTGGTCACTAAGGTTGGGTGAAATTAATCCCGTCCCTTACTAGATTCAGTTTCCTGAAGGTGGAATGGGCTGCTACCAGTTTGTCCCTATGAATCTCTTCTCCAAAAGGACAGTAGGATAGCAGCGTCTGCTTGGTAACAGATAGAGCGGGGCCCTCTGCTTTAACACCAACTTCTAGATGAAACAGCATCTAACACCCCCGAGACACTCTGGGGTACCTGAGATGTCCAGGCAGGGCCGGCAGACATGACACGAGACTTTTGCGAGACCGGTGTCCTTCTGGAGCAGTAGCTGGGAAGCAGGAGGAGGACATCTCGGCCGGCACTGCACACCTAACCACGTCTACCTGACCGCCGGCCGTGCGACCTACCCGTAACGCCAAGGCACACGTAGCCACGGGGCCCTGGAGACCGGTTCCGCTTGACCCGACGGGCACCGTTGCACCAGAACACCCACAGGAGGTTGGTAGATAGGACACAGGATTTAACAGAAACTCGGATTTCTGGAGCAGCAGCTGGAGGCCAGGCAGGATATCTAGTAAATAGATACTTACTTGGGGATCTGAACTGAGCCTATAGATTCTTGTTGCTTCTGTGGGCTGTTACTGGAAAGTCAAAGCATTTTACAAGAAATTAAACTAAAATCTGTATCAGCTCTCATGCACCGGTTTCCAAGAGATGGCAAAATTTAGTCTTATATTCTTTTCTTATATAAGTTCTTTCTAGACATTAGAGGCAGTCTTCAGTGTAGTTACATCTACACAGGGCTGGCCAGTGTGGCACTGGAGCTGTGAGATACCAGTGCCCTTCTGGACTAGCAGCAAGCAGCCAGACAGGCCTCGGGCAGCAATCGCCTGTGCTGGACAAGCAAGTCACATTTATGTCATGGGCAAGATGCACATAGTTTTAATAGTTAAGACATAAGGTTTAAATCGGTTTCATCTTGAAAATGGAGATAAACCAATATACATTTAGTTTTAGGGCAGCGGGTTTTCACAGAGGGGTTCAGTTTCTAGCATTTTTCAGCACGATCACAGGCTGAACTCAGTTGCAATACAAATGAAATTACGGGCATTCAAACCCAATTTCTTTCCAACATTGAAAAGAGTAAGGCTTCCTTTATTCAAACCAGTATACAGACCTCCTGCACTCATACAAAAAGGAATTTTTTTTCTACGCTATAAGTAATATTAAATAAAACTGAAGAGTTAAGAAAAGAATTCAGAGTAAAAAACACTACAGACACTGGTAAAGAATTTCATCTTAACCAACAGAGCTCAAGAAAGATGAATCACAGAAACTCTCTCATCTTGAGAGATTTATGCATCCTATAATCCCCAAAGGGAACAATTGCATCTGATAAAAATCTTTAGACCAAAATTAAAAAGTAACAATAAAGCTGACAGAACTGCCTGAAATACATATTTTAGCAGAGAGTTATTAGAAAGTCAGCATAAAGTGCCTCTTAATCATACTCATCGTGTATCTATTGGCAGTAAATCCAAGCAACCCTAGTTTCATATACCTCTGTAGACTTTATTTTATTGCTTACTTGCTTAGTAAATTTAAACTAGGTATATTGGCAATGTGTCTAGGGTGTCACCTGGAAAAGGTAAATTTCCATCACTCATTATGAACCTGCTTTAAAATATCCAGTGTTTGGAGCCAAAGGCATGAGTTTGCAAAGCTCAAATTATTGGTCAAACCATTAAAAAGATCCATCTTCAGAATATTTTTAGGCTTGGTGCAGTCATCTCAGTAACTCTGCCTTGAGGTGCACTCAGAAGTTTTAACCAGGGGTAGTCAAGATCTTGGGGAGGAAGCAGTGATAAACCTCCAACCCTCATCATTTCCATTTTTCATTTCAACAGAGTATCTACGAATCTAAACAGAAGATCTATATATACCACCAGATAATGACTTAGCAATATTGTCAGTAAAAATTATAGCGAACGAATCAAACAGGCAGTGATGTGTTATTGAGCTAAGAGCTAATGTCTGTCAAATTCTAGTCATTACATCTTTGTTAACTTCTACATGACTTTTCCAGGAGAGTGCCCACTAAAAGGCTTACTCTGCAGGAGACCATTTGGTATACAAACTGTAAGTAAGAGGCTTTGCAAATATTTTTAGTACATTAAACTTTTCGGTTACTAGCAATTCAAACAAATGCTTTAGAAGTTAAGAGTCCCTGAATCCCATAATCTCCTGGATCTCCCAGTTCCCCCAGGAAAAGACAGATAAACCTGGACTTCTTCCTAGTCCCACTTGCTAAAGAATGAATAGCATTAACATTGCCAGAGCAGGATGTGAGGAAACATGGAACACTTTCCATCAGGAACCACGAAGTCCCATGTCAGATGTCACAAGAGCTTCATAGGTATTTCACAGTGTTTTAACAAGCAAAAGGAAAAATTAAGTCAGTGTTTAAAAATTAAACATTCAAGTTCTCATTGTAATTAGTATTAAAACAGGATGAGGAATTTACATAAAGTCTGACAACAGGCTTTTACATGCCAGTTGTAAAGCCAGTTGTTATTTCAAATGTTCAAAAACTTCTGACAAGGGACTAATTCATAATATTGGATCACTGGTCTTAGTAAAATGGACACTATTGTCTCCCAAAGCCTGAATTATTGTGAAATCTCAGATGCATTATGTTGTCTGCTTTCAACTATATTTAACACTGCTTTATTATTTAAAAATACAACTTTGAAAGTAAGATGACAAGAACTAGATTTATTTGGCCTAAAGGGAGAAGAATTAAAGGAAACAGCTAGATAACTATATAAATATTCACAGAAAAAAAAATAATGAAAGGAAGAGAAATATTTCCACTGGGATTAGCTGTAATAATGTAAAGGGCTAAAGCTGAAAAACCCCCCCAAAAAACAGTTTAAGCTCTGTATCAGGAAAAAACGTTTTTGAAGACACTAATGTTGGCTGGACAGAGAGGAAACTGTGACTGCTTTTCACGTGAATCAACCGATCCTCTTCCATTCCTCCCTCCCAGGCAACTAGAGGGGTTCTTCAGCCCTTTCAGGCCCAGTTTGCCGGGTTTTGCCATCTGATTCTCAAAGAGAAGCAGTTGGCCTTTGATATCTTTTTGTGAGTCACTAAAATTATCCGAATTGTTGAAAGATTACAGGATGACAAACTCTCAGGAGCTTCTCTCCTCCAGTTTCACCCACTTCATGGATACCGTTAATCAACGGAGAGGACATCTTAGCTTCTAGAGAACTCGCAGGAAGGTATGCAGAGAGGTGAGGAAGGTAATGGAAATACTGCGGTACCTACCAGCGTACTCGGGCAGCGCAGGACTCTGAACCTACGTGAGATCCTGCACACCAGCAGTACTGAGGCACCACCATAGCGGAGGTTTTGAGATAGCAGATGAACACTGGACATGACTACCAACCCAGCCCCGAGGTGCTGGGGAGGTATTCAAGATGGCACGATATCCTAAAGGATTATGCTTTAGCTTATACAGAAACACCTGCAGTTGGTCCTCAGGGCATTTGTTTTCATTTTGTGAGGTGAACAGGATTGTGCCTGCATATATGGCTAAAAATTAATAATCGGGTCTTTCTGTCATAAAAACAAGGCAGCAAAATCTGTTGTTCTATTATTAACCTCGGAAAAAGCAATGTCACGCCCTTCTCCAAAACAACTGCCACAAGAGTAGAGTGCTGCCCTGTACCCCCCAACAGGTTGGCATTTATGGATAAGTAATGCTGCAAAAGATGTTCTGGAATGCACTGCAAGCACAAAGCCTTGGCTTCTGGCTAGACAAAGCTGTAACATCCATATACCTCCCTCCAAAATGCACATGAAGAGATCAGCGCTGCCCTGTAAAAGTCAGGGTGAGATGTCCCGTACACTTCCCACTGAAATGAACAGAAACACTCTCAGACTCATGAAGGGGAAAAAAAATAGTTCATGTTTGTTGGAAAGAAATAAACCTATATTAAAAAAAAAAAAAGTAAAAATACATTAAGCTAGAGAATAGCCACCAGGCTTTAAGGTATGCCAGACTTTCTGACATGGATAAAATTCACGTCTTTGTTTTGACTGAATACCATATTACTAGAAGGTCCATGGAAAAACCAGAAAATACTGTGTCCATGATTGTCTGATTTTTTTCCTCTCCTTTCTGAGAGTCTCCTGGTTTCAGGGGCAAAAGAGAGAATGCCAAAGATGGTGCCTTGTAAAATCTGCTGTGCCAGCTGAGTTGCTGGCAGCGGCAACCACCAGCAGCAGGCTGGTGACAACCGACAAGTAGGCAAGGTGGATCTCCGCATCACAGCAATTTCCACGCTGATTTGGATCAGCAGAGTCCCCATACCCAAACACATCTGTATTTGTTTCAGAAATCAGACCTGGAGCTTCATGCAATTAAATAGTCAAGCTCCTGTACAAGGACAGAGATCAAATCCACAATGAGTGTCTGGGGATTTTATGCTCCTTTTCTCCTGCTTCCTTAGCTACTCCAAGCATGACTTTTTGCTTGGGTTTTTTGTTTGTTTCTCAAAGAACTTGTGCTTGCCAGTAAACAGAGATGGGGACCGTGCAGCAAGTTGTTGCCTATTCACAGGAGAGAAAAGCAGGGCTCATTCGATAGAAAGTGAAATTAAAACCCAATTCTGTTTCTCCACCAAAGTTATTTAAAAGAAAATTTGTTCTGAACTGTGACCTCTGACAACGGAGGAATAAAAACATGTTTCTTAATGGAGACAGCCAAAATACAGTTAAATGGTGGTTGAGATAGAGCGATAAAGATATATTAAAGCAGTCAATCAGTTTGTATTCAAAAGTCACCCCAGCTCTCTGTCCTGCCTTTTATGACAGCTAGATCCCAACTGCACACTGAAATCAGTGTGCTTTTTCTGTATTCTCTGAAGACTTTGGAGGCCAAAAATGTAAACTTCACCAAGTTTCTTTCATAATCAACATGCTTTTTGGGGGCATGCTTGGAAGCTCGTTAGAATTACCAGGAATGCACTAATTTCTATGGACTTTGGATCAGGCCAAGACTACCTTGGCCAAGATGTAACACCAGATGACTTGTCTCTCAACGCAATTTTACAGTAAGTACCAGCAACAAGGATTTGCATCTAAACCCACACAGATTTCTGTGGCACGTGACACAAACTGCTCCCACAGGAAGACGCTGCTTCCAAGTTGCGTTATCAAGAAATATTCCCCGCCTTTGGCATAATTGTTCAGTAATATGCATTTTGTGTATGGAATAAAACAGAAATGCTGACGGGCCAGCTTTTATGGCTGCTGACACAAACTTTCCGAGCGTAGCTGTGTAAGATCTGCTGACACAAACCTTCTCCTTGAGAACAGCTGCGATTGCCTGCTGCTTTGGGGAAGGGACGGGGTGGGTTCTTTTCTTTCCTTTTCTGCCTCCTGGGGAGAACTCCAAAGTGCTGGCTGCGCTGATAGGGCTGAAGTATCTACCAACGCCTGGTTATGATACAGATGCGAGCATCTAAAAGACAAAGTCAGTTCCCCTCCTGGCTTCATCCTCCATTTGTCTTTCAGATGACTTAATAATCCCATGCTCTGCCGTATTTGGATAAGATGGACCATATCTAAAGTGCTCCAGTTAAAGCTGAATAGAGCATTATGCGTATTCTTCTAAACTGATAAGCGCTCGGGATAGGCAAAATTCCCACAGAGTCAGATGCCAGGCACCACTTACTTGAAGGTTAGTGACCGTATTCACAGAAGGCGAGTGCAGCTAGAGGGTAAGGCAGCAGCTTCTCGGGCTCTGCATTTCAGGGCACAGCTAGCATGTAAGTGTTTTAAAAGATACTCGAGGAGCCTCCCAGCTCCCTGCTCAGCACAGATAATGAAGAGCTTATGTCTCCCCTTCACCACCAACAAAGTGCTTAAGGATACACTTAAAAGCGTTTTGCTGATTTAGGGCCTCAGTAACTTGTCTGGAAGGATCTGAATGCCCACAACTCCTCCTTGAAAGGAAAAGTGCATTTGGGTCCTGGAGGAATTGGATGTGCATTGCGAAGTCTTTCCTAACAGTTGCCACAGCAGAAACCTCACTGCTTAATTTAGATATCCTACAGCAATTAGTGCCAAGTCATGCCTGGGTTGGTACAGTAAGCATTTTGAAATTCCAGCTTTTCTTGAGTTGCAAATGCTCATTTTATTGGTCCTACAGTTACTCTAACATAGCGCAAGGTTAGTCTTCTGACTTTCTACCCACCCTGTTATTTACAAATGCCTCAAGCTCCCAGATTTTTTCAGCAGAGCTGGTCATTCCCTCAGCACGACCACGCTCAGGTGCGAAGGCGTGAAGTGCAGCACTCACCTGAACAGTTTGTTTATTCTGAGCAAAAGTCTAGAGCTCCTGAAAGAGCAATTAAAAAAGTCAAACTAATACCTTTGCACAATCACAAGTTACAATTAAAAAGAAGACAAACCCCAAACCAGTACTTGTGCTGTAAGATACAGTAAGAGTGGGGTGCTGACCCTGAGCCAAGCATGCTTTCCCACTGGTTGCAACACAAGTTGTGTGTCAACAGACATCAGGCACACACTCAAAAATGCATTTTTTTTTCCTTCCCCATTCATGCCATAAAGACGATTAGACCTTGAATAGCGTAATATCTGTCCAGTGAAACCCCCTGTACTGCTGACAGAAATCAATGGGGCCATGTTGCTCAACTCAGTCGGATGCAGAGAGAAAGCCTGGGCAGACAGATGAAATACTGCAGTGACAGACAAGGCAGCGCGTTGGGCTTTCTTGTAATGCAAATTAACAAGCCTTACCTGCTCCCCATCTTTCTTGTAAGAACCACAGAAAGTGAAGCCATCCACAGCTGCCCAGCATACTGACTTTATTGCCCAATTCTATACAGAAATTTTGATAGAATAATTTATCTTAAATTTCAGCAAAATGAAAACAGGAAACAAACTATTCCCCAAAGCTCCAGGGTTTAGAGTTGTCTGCAACCTCTCTTCAAATAAAAGATTTCCCTTTCCTGCGCCAAAGGAATGATATGGAGTCTCATACCAGCCTTAAAAAGCCATCTCAGATGGTATAATGTTATCATCTTGTCCTTTGTTGACTTTCCTCAAAGATTTCCTCCAGAACATAGTGGGACAGAGAAGGTAGTATTCGTGAGGTGACAAAAATAAATTGAAAAGTGCTAGCAAGATGTAAGGTGCAGTCACAGCTAGCCTCTGTCAACTGCGCAGCTTGGAGCTGGACCTCTATCTGAAAATGCAAACAAGAGTTTTGTGTTTCTGCTAGGTTTGAAGGTCTTACCTCTCCCCACCTCCACAAATGGGGGGGTGTAGAGGGAAAAAAAAAAAAAAAAAAAAAGGTTTCCAAAACCTACAGACTGATTAGCAGCAAGACTTACGTACCCAGATGCTGGCACATTAAGAATTTTACAAAAGCAAGTCCTGTCCTTTCTGCAAGCTGTCGTAAACATCTCTGCCTCAAACCCTTCCAAAAATAGGCCAAATCTGCTACAATTCATGGACTAGCTAGCTGCAAAAATATTTCAGAGTGCCTTAACTATCTATTGCCTAAATCCTAAACGAGCAGGGAGACAAAGCAGAGTACAGCATTCACCTTGAATTAGAGCAGAAAAATCACTTTTCCTGTCCGGAAACAGAAACCAGCAGTCACTAAGCTCGGCTATGTCCTCACTCATTAAGACCCGACCTTTATTACTTGATCATTACCTCCAATTATCCCCAGTTTCTCCTCGGGGCAGCGTAAGACGGTCACCCGGCATGCTGGCGCGGGAGGACGCGTCCCTCGGCCGCCTGGCCGGGCCGTGGCAGGGGAGGCCGGCAGGCCCGGCCACCTCGTACTGGTGCCAGTCCAGCCACACGGGTCCCACGGAGGTCTGAGGGAATCATTTTATTTCTTTTAATTCTGCCGGTAGGGATTTTAGATTGGTTTTCGGCTGGACGGAGAACAGAGTGCCGAGGGAGAATGGCAAATTTGTGCCGCACCAAACCAGCAGCAGTGCTGAAGACTGGTTTTTTTATTATTATTTTTTAGTGTTTTGGAGGCAGCAGCCCCTCCTGCCCCCCATCAGCTCCACAGCCTCCAGCCACATAAAAAAAAATCCCCAAACATAAATCCACGTTATCAAACTCATTTTCCACTCCATTCTCGCAGTCCTGCCCCCGGTGCCCTCGCACCAGCCACCGCAGGGACCCGCAGGGGTACCGACAGCTCCCATTTTGTACCTCGGCACCTGACGAACCTCGTAGCCACTGCAGAGCTACCTCCAAAACGCTGCTCCGGAGGAGGACGACGTTCAAAGGAGGCCTTCCCAAATCACTTGTGGATAGAATGTTGCTCTTAGAATAGCTGGATTTGATGCAGGTGGTTTGGGTACCATATATTTGAATCCTTGGCTGCTTTATATATTGCTTTTTGTTCAGGATGCCCAAGAAGATAATTCTATAATGAATTAACTCTCCCTCTCAGAATCAGGCCACGGTCCCTGGCATCCTCCTTTGATGGTGCAGGGGCTTTGGCTACGGATGACCTGGGCAAAAGGCTTCTCCTTCCAGAGGAAGGTGACACCACAGACCAGGCTCTTCGCAGATGACCTTGCCCTTTCGAGGCCGAGCAATAGCTGGTTGTCAGTGGACTGAAGTGGGAGGACCAGTCCTTCCTTCACCAAGGGAGAAACCCATGCAATAGGACTTACAGTAGGTAGAGATGGTCTTTTCCAAACAATTTCAACTTCTCCCTGCATCAGCTGGACACAAGCCTGTTTCAAGCTAAAGGTCTATCAAGTCCCATCTTCAAAAAAAGGTTCATGTCCTCTCCTGGTACAGTACTTCCAGTTTCTCTCTCATGAGCCTGCAAAGGCAGAGCAGCCTCACATTTTGCTGCCTTTTGATTATATACACGCACATTGCCTACCTTTTGCATTTTACACCCTCTTGTGCAGGATTTCATGCCATCTCCTCTCCCGTGAAATCAGCTGCTGATGCTCTCTGTTAAGTAGCAAGCTCTGTCCTTCCCCAGCTTTGCTCTTCTCCTCGTTTCCCAAGACACCTCTCTACTCAAGCCACCCTCAGGTTGCTCCTGCTAAGCCTTTCCGCAGCCCTGTTTCTAGGTCTCTTTCTGCTGGCAACCGTTCCAGCTTTAGCCCCTCTTGAACTTTCCTGGGCACCTACCTCTTCTCACCCAATTTCTCTCAGTTCCTTAGCTACGAAACACAACACGTAGGAGACACATCAGCTGAGGGTTGGTCCTCAGTGTCCCTTAGTGGGATCGGGCAAGCTCCACGGAGCAGAGAGGGGGGCAAGAGGGATGCAGAGCAGGAGCTGCTGGTGAAAGGCAAGGCACAACCTCAGAAGGGCACAGCCCCGGCTGCTGAATGTTGAACCCCACAGGACCGTCAGCATCAGCAAGGATTAAGTCGGACCTTTGGGCTCTTTGAAAAATGCTGCTCTGCTTTCTTCTCTTCTGCATTGATTGACTCTTCTTCCTCCACCTCCCTTCCCCAGAAAAAAAACTGTATCCCAAATGTAACTGGATGCTTCTATAGTTAAGAAATGAGAAATTAAGATGACTTAATTTGGAAAATATACTCTCGAACAGGCTGCATGTCAATGTCTTCAGAGTATAAAACAACTATTTTCCAGGAACAAACAGTGGAGTAAAGTTGGTCAGAATATGAGAGCACGGGAAGTTGGGGGTACATACCCAGGTTGAGGTGCTTTTTTTGGTTTTGTGAGAGTTGTCAAGATTTCAATATTTCCTTTCATTTTTTAATCAGGTAGAAGAGAGATGTGTGTTTCAGTCTCCCACATCCCACTTGCGTCCCAGTGCCTGTGCTGCAGGTTTGCCCTCACTGTTCACAGAGTCTGGATCCAAGCACATTTCTCAAAAATTCATTCGAAGTAGAGAATATTTCCACAAAAAGGTTTGGTTTCCAACAAATCGTCAAGAACTTGCCTATGCCTAAAAACTGTCTGTTACTATTAAAGCAGAGTGTGCATTTCAAAGGTAATGGATGATTCAAATTATTTTTGGAAGCTCCTGTTCTATTCACAGAAGCATCACGGAGAGCTGTTCAGAACAACTCCATGTATAGGCAAGTCCCTGGAGCCAGGTAACAAGCCAACGTTCCTGCTTAAAAAAGGGAAGCTCTCTCCCCCTGCCTATACCTTTTGATGTCTCGGCTGAAATTCCTTTCGGAAGAGCAGACATTAAAAAACACCTTAGATTGCTAAGCCATGTGAACTAGCCCTACTGTATGCATTTGTCCATCTTTCAGGTTAAGCTGAAGAAAAATTAAACTGGACAGAACTAGCCCTACTGTATGCATTTGTCCGTCTTTCAGGTTAAGCTGAAGAAAAATTAAATTGGACAGACCTGTGAAGTTTCTTCAAAGTTAAAGTTTTTCTTTAAAGCTCAGCAGGGGAGCTGGAGGGGAAGGCGTTAAGGACACAGAGGTCCAGCCTGCTGCTCCTGCCCTGCTAACATCTCCCTCTGTACGAGCCTCGGAGCACACAGCCCAGGACTCTCTCTCACATCCCCACAGAACTAGTGGATGGTACTAAACCAGCAATATTAAAAATGCTGTGAACGCCTCACCAAAAATCTTTGCACAGTGTAGGAATCTTGACTCAACTGGAGCGAAGCAAAATCCTTACTTCCCCCTCTTCGCTAGACGCAAATACAGAGAGAGGGCAAAGGAGGGGAGTAAAACCAGCCTAACGCTGCCTTAGACAATTCCAGCAACATCAAATAGATCAAAAGAACCGCATGATCTACTGAAAAAACCCCAAAGCCAAAACAACAGCCCCTACAGCAATCGAGAAATCATCGTGAACTTTTATGCACCTAAAATCTACATATATTTTTCAGACTGCTGAAACTGGGAGATGATGAAAGCATCAACTACCTTTCCTCTCATTCCAGATTACAGTGTGAAATAGAAGTTGTTAAATTTTGTTAAAATACTCAAAATAAGTCTTGCATTTAAAATTAAGTGACGGACCACAATCTGAAGCAGGAACTTCTATAATCCTTTATAGGTAATTACCTTACTTGCTGTAAACAATGCATTTGGCATATGTTCAGACAACATTCCAGCCTGCAAAAATACTCAAAGCAGCCAAACACAGGTATACATGTTTTCAAGACCCAACCAACATTTTTCATTTCCCACCTCCGCATTTCTACAAATTTGTTCTATTGTACATATTAAAATCTTACATTTGCCAATGAAAGACCTTAAATCAACTTGGTTCAAGCCTTTGAGCCGGACTTCTTTCTTTTTCTGCCAAGAATCTGGAGTTTCTTTTCTGGCTGCCAATAATTATTCCGTTCCTGTAGACAAAGACGTAAATCCATGCTGTTCTCCATTTAGATTTGTCTTTAAAAATTCCATGGAGACTTCAGGGGAAAACTTTCCATTCAGTTTCTCTCTAGAGTTTCCTGAACTGACAGTTCAGACATCAACTTGTCTTTAATATTTTTCATTTTTGATCCTTTTTCTCCCCCACTTGGAAGAGCTCAGCAGTTCATAAAAAAATCTTACCAGATATTTTCCATTCAACTTCTTTTGCCCTCTGAGTTTCAGTCCTACTCCTTTCCTATCCTAACCATGCCATATGACATGGTGAGTTCACATAGCTCGAACCAAATCTCTGAGATAAAGAGCAGCAAAGTCCCACTGCAGAGCGTTTGAGCTACACACACTCATCTCTGCAGGAGACAGAAACATTAAGGACAGGTAAAAACACCCTGTCAGCATAAAGTTTGCCACTGGAAGTATCAGAAGATAGACCTTCCTTAGCAGTAGAGCTTGTCTCCCAAGGTGTAGTGTCACCAAGCACCCTCAGTTTGGGTACTTGCTGAGACTTTTACAGCATGCCAACTTCAGCGAGGCTGATCACAAAAGGGAGCTGATACTTTTCACTTTCAACAGGGAAAGTAGGCGATAAATACACCCCAGGAGAGCCCTTTCCTGGGGTCAGAGGGGAGGCACTGCAACAGTCATCAGAAGCACCAGGGTCCCCAGAAGTCAACATGAAGGACTTGTAGCCATGAACACGAGTGGCTGTAGGACTTCTCATGAGTATCAGGACCTTTCAGCAAAAAGAAGACAAGTTTGGTCACTCCTGTTTTTGCAAACCTATATGCTATGACACACACCTACTCTGAGTGGCAACCAAGACAACTGGTTTTGTCATTTCTAATTTCAAAGGCTGTACGCTACACACAATTACCCCAAAGCAATAAAACATGATCTATTTCAATTTAGATTTGATCTGCTCTTCCATGCAGGCAGCACAAAGAATATTGTAGCATTTAATCAATTAGAATCATAGAATCACTGAATCATTTAGGTTGGAAAAGACCTTTAAGATCGAGTCCAACCGTAAACCTAACACTGCCAAGTCTACCACTAACCCATGTCCTTAAGTGCCACATCTACATGTCTTTTAAATACCTCACATTAAAGTGCACATAGTCAAGCTGCAAGATCTTAATTAGCAGCTCCATTAATATCAATGCAGTGAGTCTAGTCACTGCTAAGACTAAAAAATAATAAATCTACCACTGTGCATATTTCATCTGTACTTTGTGAACTAAACACAATCTAGTGGCGTCTCAACATCCTTACTAAAACAGTTTTCAAGCTAGGCAAGTTGCATGAAGTTCAACTATTTACAAAGTCCATAGCTGTACAGAGCCACCTATTTTTAGCCAAGGAACTGAACATGAATTTCATAGATCCTGGAATTATTTCATTTGTCAACATCACCCTATCCCTTGCCCATCAGAGCTATTTTAGCAGCACTTTTTCAGAACACGCGAGTACCACGTGCTTTAGGCTATATAGAAACAACTGGAGAAAGGCAGCCTTCAAACGATGCAAAGCCCAGAAGTCCTTAGTTGGTGGCAATGCTCAGTGCGGTTCTCCTGAGCCAAGTGAAATGAAACAGGGTCTGCTGGACCCTCCTGTAGCCTAAGAATATACCCAGGGTACCAGAAAGCGAGGTGAGGCTGGCTTGGAGCCGACTTCCACAGCTGGGCAGCTCTCAGCACCCCAGCTGCCGGGGGTATGACTGTACAAACTGGGCTGCCCTGTACCACCCACTTAAACCCACCACCAGCAGAGGTGCCGTACGCCCGCCCGGCAGCTGTGGGAGGCCAACGTCGCAACAGAAGCACAAGAAGGAGCTCGTAGCAGCCTTTAGGATAACCCTGCATTAGGTCTTGCCCTGAGCACATCCCTTCCGCTTCCCCAGCGGTACAACCGAACAGCGCAAGCCGTCTAAAACGTAGTGAAAGGCTGGAACGGAATGAGACAAACTACCTCGTGATGGTATGATTTGGGGAAAGAGGCTTCACCGCCAAGAGAGAGACTCCTAAACAACGCGGGCTCCTGCGTTTCCAGAGGAAGTGCTGTCCTCTTTCACAGAGGAGAAAACGGAGCACAGCGAGTCTGTCCAAAGGCAGGATTAGAGCCCATCTTTCTGCGGTATTATTTTAACAGCCTAACAACATGACCGAGGCAGCAACAAAAATCCTCTATTAACTGTAGCAGGAACAAAACCGGATCCTCTCCTGGAGTGGAGTCAGTGTTGCAAACGCAAGGCTTATGCAACACAGCCTCACTCTACTCTCCCTTTTGGGAGTGAAATAAGGTGGAATTTAGCTATTGTATTACACTGTTTAAAATAAGCAAGCCCTCAGCTTCTCTTTTGAGGTACTTCGCAGTTATAGACTGCAATGCTTCGCTGAAGTGTGCTTATTACATAAAGTGGTTGCTACAAAAGCATATTTCCATTTAATTCACCCTAACATCCTTAAAACCAAAGGTCAAAAATACAGAAACAAAAGCCTAACTGTAGCTAAGTAGGTCTTGGATGGAGCCCAGAGCTGACAAGAACCAAAGTTTCACACAAGAATAAAAGAAGCTTCAGCTTTTGCGTTCTGTTTAATTAAATGTGCTTTATAAGAGAATCAGTTTACAAAAAAAGCTTTTTAAAACACAGAACCTAATTTTGAAGAAAGCCTGAGTCAAATAAAAAAAAGTGTTTGCTCACATTTTAAGTTAATGTATTTTTAGAGCTTTAAAAATCTTTGTTTGCATATGAATGCATATTTGTGTGGCAGATGTCCCACACCTGTTTGCATTTTGCAGGACAGTTGTTTTTACATGTTTTTATCTCAATCATAGCACAGAGAAAACTCAAATCTAGAATCCCCTCTCTCATTTCAGGGGCAGTTATGACTGAAGTCCACATAATGTGTTTTTCTTCTCCTCTTTCATTCAAATCAAACTCTTTTTTTTTTTTTTTTTTTCTTCCATTTAGGTATAGGTCTTCAAAGTAGAATAGCTTGTCACAGACCTTTAAATTCTCCTGCACTGAATTAGAATCAGGGACAGGGAGATTTACTGCATAAAGAGAACTCTACTTTTGTATAAGCATCAAGGACAACTGCTGCTCTCTTTCACTGTATCATTGCCGCAGTTTAACCCCAGCCAGCAACTGAGCACCACGCAGCCGCTCGCTCGCCCCCCCCCCAGTGGGATGGGGGAGGAAATCAGGGAAAAAAGTGAAACTTGTGGGTTGAGATAAAGACAGTTTAATTGGACAGAAAGGAAAAATAACAACAACAACAACAATAATAATACTAATGAAAATAATAAAAGAATTGGAATATACAAACCAAGTGATGCACAATGCAATTGCTCACCACCCACCACCCGATGCCCAGTTAGTTCCCGAGCAACGATCTGCCCCCCACAGCCAGCTCCCCCCAGTTTATATACTGGGCATGACATCACATGGTATGGAATACCCCTTCGCTTTGGCCAGTTTGTCCTGGCTGTGTCCCCTCCCAACTCCTTGCGCCCCTCCAGCCTTCTTGCTGGCTGGGCATCAGAAGCTGAAAAATCCTTGACTTAGACTAAAATCTACTTAGCAACAACACACTGATGTTTTCAGGTATCAACATTATTTTCATACTAAATCCAAAACATAACACTATACCAGCTACTAGAAAGAAAATTAACTTTCTCCCAGCTGAAACCAGGACAATCATCAAGGAAGTGTTTACACTTAAAATCAACAGTAGATTATTTTCCTCCTTTGGAGGATAAGTCAGTCACCTCTCTTCCCCCTTCAGCTCTCCTTTCCCTCACCAGCAGCTCTTTGAAACTTTTAATACAATGTTTTTCTAAAATTTCACTCAAGGTCAGGTCGCAATCTCCAAACAAGCAACAGCTCTGCCCAAGGACTCCCACACTTTTGTTCTTCCCACAGTCACTCCCTATATTACCAAAACTGGACGTTAGGCAATTACCTAGAGGGACTATGTAATCAAAAATGGAGCTTAAAAAAAAAAAAAAAAAAAAAAAAAAAAGTTCTGCTTCACCTCTAAGAGTTTAGAGGGAGAAAATTACAATGCCTAAACTTAAGTTTAGAAATAAGGGAACATGATAGAACTGTCCTCCTTTTCACCATAGAAAAAAACCCCAAACCAAAACATAATCAATGCAGCGTGTTGAGCTTAACGTGCAAGAATGATATTGTCCCGAGTGGTGCCAAGAATGACTTGGACCAAGTCACTTCTGCATCTTGGCAGAACCCCACCTCAAGGAGAAAAACACAAACAAAAAAAAAAAACCCC
>JAVJGG010000013.1:4697454-4720998 GCA_035590195.1 Aviceda cuculoides
ATTTAATTATTTAAATATTATAAAAAATACAATTTGTAAAACAACAAGGAAAAAAAAAAAAAAAAAAAAAAAAGCCCATGCCTACAATCAGCAATTTCCCACAGATGACTTGCTGTGGTAGCTATCCAGATTACCTCTCCATGGACCCAATCCAAAACTCATTACTGGCAACAGGCTTTTAAAACAGCCCTGTATGTTCTCACAATGGGAAAGCTCTATATTTAATTGACAGACTGGAAAGAATCTTAAGCTCTTTGAAGTCTGAGAGTAACAAGAGAAAAGGACATAACGTTTGCCTTTAGCTTGGCAAGTGACACCTGGGGGAAAAAACCTCTGTGATCTAGAAATAATGCAATTTATACAGTGCTCAGCATGGTGCAAGTGTATCAGAGGATACCTTTACAATTAAAGGCCTAGAGGTAGCAAAATTACTGGTTGCTCCCTATCACCAACACAATTTAGTTATTAGACTTTACAAACAAATCTTTCAGAGAAGCATGAATGGCGTTCAAAAAATGAAAATCTTTAAAACAATTTTATCTGAATTTTAGCACCATGCTTGCAACTGCATTCAAACAGCATTAACAAAATAATTTAACAACAAATAAAATATAAATATACAAAATCCTGTAGTTTCACCATTTTATTGTTCTAGGATTTCATAATCTACTTAGAATAAGCTCTGCCTAGCTCTCTAGAAAAGTGGCCATATTTGAAGGAATTAGCATTTTAGGCCACAGCACAGTGGTGGAGTAAGTCATTACTCAGATGATCCACATAAAAGCTGTTTTGCTTATTTAGTTTTCAGTGGGGTCAAGCCGCTGAATTAGCTTGCAGTTTAAACAAACATTGTCAGCACAAGTAAAAGGGCAGGAAAGCGTGGCCAAGGAAGAATGTACGAGAAAGACTCCAGCAGTCACTTACACTGATGAAACCGAAGATGGAATTTCACTATTAAATGCACCAATAAGCAATGCTAATTTACTAATGCTAGTAAGTAGTGTTAGTAATGCTAAATATAGAGAAATTTTTTCCAGTTGACACGAAATAATGATTCTAAACCTAAAGCAAATTTAAGTAAGACTAATATAAAAACCCCACACCCCACAAATCCAGGACGTTACCTCCTTTCGGGAGGCTGTCTCTTCCCAACAGCACGACCTACAGTCGGTATCGTCAGGCGGTGGAGGATGTAACTGCGCTCCGCCACCCTCGGAAATATCTCTCTGCCGAGGGAACCACGTGTATGAGGAAATGCTACCCTCTATCGTTTGACTAGTCTGAACAGCTCATGTCTCCTTAAAATGATCCTTTTAGGAGGCTAACTCTGCTTTTCTTAGAAATTACCACACAAATCACAAGTTAAACCCCCGCGAACCTGAGGTGCCGGTGTTTGTTACTGCACAGCCAGACCTCAACCTTCGTTTCACTCGCCAACTTACTCCTTGGCTACAGCACTCTAACGGGCCCTGCGACTCTGGCTTGCCCTCCGACTCCTTTTTCCAAAAGGAAGGCAAGCCAGAGCCTGAAAATAATTACTGCTTCAAATAATTGACTTTTTTTTTTTAGCTCTGCCTAACAGCTGAATTCTTTTTTGTCCATTTTGTTGAAGTACTGCTTCAAACCTTACACAATCTTTTACCATTCTTCTGTTGTCTTCCCACTCCTATCACTTTCCAAACCCTGATATTTACACTCTTAGAACAGCTCTTATTTCAAAGATTTTATATTTAAATGCCTTTGCTAAAGAGCTGAAGCAGCAGGACCTGAAGACGTAAGAATGCTATTGCAAAAGGAGCTGGAAGGTAATCTTTGAATTCAACTGTATTATGAAAATTTCTTAGAGCACAAAAGGTGTCCCCTTCCATAAATAAGAAAAAGAGAAAAATAAAGAGGAAACGATATTCTTTCTGTGAAAGTCACTGCTTAAGAAGAGCTGCAAAACTACAGTTCATGAGGATTTAGACCATGCCAGCAGGATATTAGATTTAAAAGGAAAAATTTTTTTTCAGCTTATTCTACATTTAAAATGAGAAGCTCTACTCATCTCATGGCAAATAGAATGAAAGAAACACAGGGAGGAAGAGGAAGATTGCCAGAACAAAGTACAACGAATAATACAGTCTGGGGCGCAAGTGGCAGGGAACAGCAAGCAGAAAATACAAGGCACATACCTTTGTATCTTTAATTTAGAGATGGAGTTAATCAGTGTTGACACCTCTGATGGTAGGAAGTTTCCTACCTTTGGGTAGGAAACAAGAATTGAGTGAATCTTAGAAAACAAGAACCAAACATTTAAGGATGATTTTGATTAAATACACTACTGATGTGTCAGCCTGAGGACGTCTACACTAACTTGTATGTACCACCACCTATAAACAAACAGCGTGACAGGTCTGTTTTAATCACTGCTTAAGAATGAAAGTATTGTAATGTATTATTGCTACTATTTAAGTTTCCCCCAAGCCAGCAGTGCAGCTAAAGCATATTCTAAGGCCCTTCTGACCTCAATCAGAACATGAGACACTGACGACATGATATAATGCTATTATTTGTTTACTGACACCATAACGTAAAATATGAAATACAGGTTGTCAGAAACACAATCAACACAGAGCTCACAATATTCCACCCTCGTCCTCCAGATGATTTCCAAGGCAGGGAGAGTAAACAGCCTTCTCCCAGCTTTCTTAGTTTCCACAGCTGAGAGTGTAGGATGTTTACAGTACCTGTCACTCAGAGCTCTCGAAAACAGACCAAATGTCAGCAGACCTAGTACAGACTTCATCGCTGACTGCTGGAAACATGCAGATGTCAAGTAAAGGGAGAAAAAAAGCCCATACCCATGACTATTTTGTACCACATGAATCCAAATGAATGTTAAGTCCTTTGCGCACAAGTTGGGAGGTGTAAGAAAGTAGTTCAAAATAAAGCTGATCTTCAGAGGACAGCCACTGTTATTGCCACCGTGGTATTGTGAGGCTTCCCATCAGTTCTCTCCAAAGTACTCCTGAACGTCTTGAAGTTGTGCCTGCAGAAAAGAGAGAATTCACCATTTTAATCAGTGCACATAAATACACTAACAAACAATCAAGCAGAAAAATTGTATTTGCATTCCATAAGTAAAAGTAGTCATGTAATTTTTCCAAAGGACTGGAAGCTTTTAACACAGTTTAAAAGCAATAACCTAGAGTGCTGGCTTAGAGGAATGCCTACAATCTCTGGTTTATTATTAATAATCAGAGGAATGATGGTTCTGGGACAGCGTTGAATACTGTGAGGAAGAGGATACTTTTAAAGACACAGTTTGGTAAATTCAAGAGTTCAGTATACAACAACAGATGACTTAACAGCAGTCTAGGTATATTTGAGATTATATTTTCAGATTAAGTATTCCATTTCCTTAAATATATCACCTCTAAGGGAAAAGGAAAAGACAACATATAAAACAAGAATCTAATCATAAATAACAAAGTTTTTCTCTTGCAGAACAAAGGCCAAAATGCTCAGAAGAGAAAAAATTCCACTTAAACAGGTTTTAGTACAACATCAGAAACACTTTGAGACAAGATTATTAATAGTTTCTACTTTAAAAAACAATGCATGTAAAAAAAAAATCCATGTGCAAGTGACTGGGCACCTGAATCATCTTACAGAATCACAGCAACATACTTTAAGAAAAGTTAATCTGCTATTGAAGAGGCAGAGGAGCTTTACCCGAGAGCTTAACTCATACAAGGTTGCCCCAGTACTGGTACTGTTCTCACCATTCTATGAACACCATTTATAGCACAGTATATTGGCCAGCTTTCTGAAGAAACTGGCATAAAGTATGTTTCAGTTGGATGAAAGTAACTGTACAATTTTCTCCTCTACCATTACCTGCATCTCATTCCAGTACTTCTGAAAATCAGGCCACATATCTAAACGCCCAGTTCTTGAGGCCACCAAAAAAAAAAAAAAAAAAAAAAAATCACTGGTGAGGATCCCTTTGGTCGAGGCAAAGAACTACAGCAGCAGGAGAAGGAAAGACGGGAACTATATAATTGCACTCCACACTTTAGCATTCATAAGAAGGCCTAGAGATTTGCAGGAGCCCAAAAAGTTGAAATAAATCTGAAGGTACAGATCACCTTCACCTTCCAGTCTGCTACAAAATAATTCAAACTGCAAGGGCAAAGGCAGCAAAACCTGCAAGAATTAAAAAGTTTCCTTCCCAAGCTGTCTGTCCTGAATAAATCAGTTCTCTAATCAGCAGCTAAACAACCTACACTAGTTCTGCGCTCAGAAGATGCATTTCTCCTGAAAAAACTCCAGTAATTTTACATCTTGACTGGGGCCATGGGTTGTATCTCTCAAAGACACACAGCAGAAGAGGAAAATCCCTATCCTTTAATCAAGCAGCCAAGCCAGTCAGAGTGCCAGGTAAACCTGCAAGAAACCCTGGTGTTGGCTCAGCAATGAATCCAGCAGAAGAAACAAAAGCATAAAGTACAGAAAGGAAATCATGGAGCTGCACCCTCAGAGAAAGAAGAAAAAAAAAAAAAAGTAAATCTCAGAATAATCCAGGTGTGAACACATCTCAGGAGGTCGTCTAGTCCCAGCCACTACTGGAGGCAGGGCCAGCTTTGAAGTCCCATGTGAACAGCTGCTGGAGACCTTACATTCCTCATTCAAGGTTCTCCACATTAAGTACAATTTGCAGAAGACATTTCAACCTTTTACAAGAGGGAGCAGAAAAATAACATTGTGGTAGTCTCTGGCTGAATTTACCACAGTACTCTCAACCTTTGGCAGCCAAGCATCTGATATTTCTATTGTTCACAGAGCCTATTTTGATCCTCTAAGGGCTATGATAAAATTTTTTTTATATGCAAGTGGTCAATCATCATATCATCTTGATTTGCATCTTTTATTAATGTTGGTTAGAATTTCTATTTACTATTGTTTTATTTTTCTGGTACAATTCAAACTTCAGGGCTTAAAATCAGACAGTTGACTTTGAAAATGCTAACCTATGTTAGACCCTCTAACATTAAAACAGTTTTCCCAAGTTTAATACATGGAAAATAAATGGGGGGGGGGATTACACCCCCCCCAATAATCCAGTACATCCCTAAGGCAAAAAACCCCCTAGCTATGTAGATTCAGAGAGCATGGATATTGTATTTGCTAAAAAGTAAGGAGCAGGAAAAAACCCAAATGCCTGCTTTGGCTTTTTTTTTTACAGCAAGAAAGAATTCTGCTTTCAAAATAAGCCTATGAACTATTGGAGCTGTTGGCCTCATATCTAAGAAAATTTATGAGAGCTAGTGCAGTAACAAGCAACATACTGTCAGCACACAAAGGAAGAAAACTTGTGAAGGCAAATGATGCAGTGACAAGGAAATAAACAGGTGAAGGAAAAAACAATCCAGAATTTCAGAGCAAGAAAAATCACAATAAAAACTAAGCAATATACTATTGTCTCATACTATTATGGAATCCCAAACACTTTTGAGACTTACTGTATATTCTCTGGCTTCAGCATTTAAATGAATGACATAAGCAACTTAGGACTTTAAAAGCCAGTTTTGCATATATACTTCAGATATGCTTCCCACCAGATAGTCATAACAACTTCAAACAATTTAAGGAAATCTTCTGGGAAGAGCATTTATATTCAACACAGTATTTCCTATTCTGAAAGGTTTACATTCAAAACAAGCTAGAGGAGAACATGACAGCAATGAAATTATTACAGTAAGCACAGGTCCACTATATTTCTCCTGCTTCTCTGTTGACTGCCTTTGACTTCCAAATCATTTCAGGTGACTCATTTTTACCAGTATTTATGAAGTCTGAATGATGCTTCTAAGGTGAGATACTTGGGGAAGGGTAGGAAGTTACACACAACACATCCCTTTGCCAAAATAGATGCCTATCACTTGCTAGGCACAGTTCCTCATCTATGCCTAGGTACCCAGAGAGCAGGAAAAAAAAACCAACCAAAAAAACCCCAAACCAAAAGCAAACAAAACAAAACAAAAAAACCCCAAAACCAAACCCACCAGCTTTCATTGCAAAGCATGTCCTTCTATAGGTGTCTGAGAAGAAATAAAGCTGGCAGTTTGCCAGCAAGTCCTGCACACGGCTAGGCTAAAATTCTGCCGCTGAGGGAGTTGAAGGCAGGCACTGCCTGCAGAGATAGCCACACAGGTGATCGTGGTCTCAGCAAAGCTACCTATCCCAGCAGGAAGGATAAACTGCTGCAAAAAAGCCTCCTCCTGCAGACCTCCAAGAGGCAAGGTGTTAGTGAAACAGTTATTTAGCTGATCCTAGGATCTGCTCTCCCTCGGCTTTGTTATCCTACTTGAGGTATATGATTGTAAACGATAATACGGAGCATTAGGAAAGAAGCAGCTGCTAAAAGAATGCAGTGCAACAACAAAACCCAACTGAAGCACTGCCCTGCCGTCACCTGGAAGAAAGATTCTGAATTGCACAACGCAGGCCACGCTATAAAGAAACCGCAGTTGTTCATTCACTTTCATTTCACAACGAAGCACGAAATGGAAGGACTGAAAAGAAAACCTATTCTCTTCCCTTTTTAGCAAGTTAGATATTTAATTTCTTGTGATGACAAGAAGTTGGGTGCCAACATATGCAGATTACCCACTGCTCACCTTACAGAACATTCGTTACAGTCAAGAACCACTCGATTGTATCGCCCAACAGCAGATGACTGGAAAATAAAGAAAAATGACCCTCAGTTTGTAAACAGGGAAAAAATTATCTGTAGTGTGAGGTATAACACCTTTACAGCTTTGTCGGATGAGCTGACACCCTGCTACTTTCCATGTGCTGGTGGCCCTCTGAAAAAGGTTGTCTGTCTGCTACCTCAGACACACTGCTGCGGGCGGGACCTGCCAGAGGGGGAAAGTATGACTGAACATTATGAATAGTATGGCATTAGCAAAACTAATGAGGCATTATTTATACGGTAAGCCCTCTCATATTGCCTTTTACAAACGAAAGAATTTCAAAACGGTCTCCAGAACCTTCCTCAAAATTCATCTCCAATGCACACAGGGAAGGCTAATCTGCCTACAGAGGCTACCGGATCCACCTGCAGTGACCCACTCGAGGGGCAAAATACTTGTGTTGAAGTATTTCCCCCTCCTGAAAACAGAGAGCTTAAAAAGCAGCAGGCCTAGGGAAGACTTCAAGGTATTTAAAACTCTGCCTGGTGGAATCCTGGAGCAAAGACTGTGTGGTCTTTTACATGTGGAGATATATCCCAAATCACCTCTTCCACTGACCTGCCACCCCTCGAAAAGCAACTAGCAACATACAAAGTACAACACCACGTCACCTTGAAGTAAGGATCGAGATTCGGACCCGGGAAGGAGCAGGCCAAGCGGCAGGCGTCCTCAGAGCTCGGCTGGGGCCTGGTGGATCCCCCTTCACGTGTCTCCATCCTGAGGTGGCAGCTGCGAAGGCCACAAACCGCTCGCCGCTGCTGCTCTCCTGCTACGTGAAGCAGCATTTCCCTCGAAATTGCCAAGTTTTTCCTCTCATCTGCCTGCTCCTGGAAGGGCGCACAGGTTCAGTGAACAACTTCTGGTCCTGGTAACAATGGTCTGTTACTGACTTTCTCCAAAAAAACCCTGGCATGACTCTAAGATTACTTCAAGCCTGTTCCGATGAATTCTATGGTTTTTTCCTGTCCTGATCACTCTGTGTTACATTTTGGATACGTGCACTTACATATCTGGGTACGTAAGGAGGAACCCCAGGGTCTCTGCTGGATGGGGAAGACCTAAAAACAGAGGTGGGTCTCAGGACTTTCCTTTAGCAACTGTATGTGCCTTCGGCTTCGAAGAAAGAAAACTATCCCATTCGTTTCCTTCACAAACCTTGCAGCTGTTTGAAGGGAGGGGATAAAACATAAAATAATAAATACGTTTCCTTTTCCATGTAACTGCTATAAGATGAACACAGAATAAAAAAAATAAATCTGAAATTAAATTCCTTAGTACATTTTTAAACTAGCCAAAAGAAACATTAGTTTCAGTAATTTTAAACTTTTTTTTGCCCCGGGGAGTCAGAAGCAAGATAGTGGGAGAAGAGTGGCCACCACATAGAAGTCACAAAATACAGTGGAACAGCCCAAAATACAGATGCAAGCAGACTGTGGATAGATAAGTGCCACCCCCCCATCTTTCAATGAAAAACATTTCAAATACTATATGAATGTACAAACTGCCACCAGATGTCAGTACAGCCCAGAGAATTGCTAGTTCAACCCTCCACTCCAGGCTGATAAGGATATTTAACACACCCCCAGCCGTCCAGGTACGCAAATCCAGCCCTGCCATCAGTCCTGAATGGAAAGAGTCACACAAAATAGGAAGTCTCGCTTTCATAGGGAGAAGCAGCCCCTGGTGCGTGCTATATGATCTCATTTGCATGTTATCAACTTGCAAAAAAATTAAATACAAAGCTGGAAGAATAGGCATCATTTTCTACTGCCGCAGGACATCAAGAACCAGCTTGATATTAAATAATCTCCAATTAAGGTTCAATGCCCTCCTTCCTCACGCTCGTCAGACTCTCTAGCTACGGCATGCGTCTTCACCCCACACGTTCGCGTTCCCTCTGTTCCTGAACAACTCTAGTCTCCTTAGATTATGCTGCAAAGTGTTGGGGAATATTTAGCAACGAGGTTGCTAAGCTAAATAAAGCTTTTCTGCAAAACAAGCTTTAGCACGATTGTCCTTGTGGTACAGCAGAGGCCCCCTCCACCTTCTCCCCGTCTCATTGATTTTTGACAAGAGTTGGAAGGAAAGCGTCTCCGGAGCATCTCCGGCTCAGGTGATTTTACTTAGAATTTTCTAACAGCAGCATTTATCTCATTTCTTCATGCAAATAAATATGAAAATTTACAATTTCTCAATGGTAGAAAATAGTTTCAGCAAGACAAATGTGGCACAAAAACATTTTTGCTGCTCAATGTCCCAATTTAGTTATGCACTTAGCTACTGAAGCTATTAACTAGAAAAGTTTCACAGGCTACTTAAAGGGCAGGACTTACTTTAGACCCTTAGTGCATAGATTAAAACCAATCAAAAAAGGAATGAAACCTCTCCCCCATCCTAAATGTAACCTTTATTATTTAGTCTTCGCAAGAATTTTCAGCTTTCCTAGTTTATAGATTGAGTTTTCTATCCTACCACAATCAACAAGTCTTACTCTTAAGCAAAACCACATATTAAGAGAACACCAGCATTTGAGAAACCAAGCAAAGAATTCTCAAGTGATTAAGAAATCTAACATCATTTTTGCTTGGCATAGAACCACTGGATGTTGGTGACATCCTGATTACTGTTTTGTGAGGAATATGCAGGTAAGCAAAGCAACAAACATACCTTGACCTATGGAATTTTACATTAGGAGAACTTCATTTTTAATTCATTTCTAAGGTACAAGAGTAATGTAAGAAACCACGTTTATGGTTTTAACGCTGGCTTATTGCATGACTTGACAAAAAAACCTCTTCAATTTTCTTACCAAATGCAGTCAACTCAGTGCACATATATTCTTACAGTCCAACGTAAGAAACTTCGAAAATTATATATTTCAAGGAAACTTTATGTTAAATTAAAAACCAATGAACAGAAAAAGAACTTTTTAGGCTGATGGCTAGGAAGAGAATTTACTGAAACATCTCTGTCGTGCCTTATAGGGTAGTTTTAGCACAGCTCTGAAGTTTCAACTTAAGCTTTAAGCCTACCGCGCTCTTAGACTTCCTTTGTATCGTTTCATATCTCAAGTAAAATTGCAAGAGCAGCAAAAATACAGATAGGCAGAGTCTTTTTTGGAGCATTTATGTTTTCTTAATTTAGATGCTGGACAACTTGGATATTAATATGGAAAAGAGAAATAAAAAGCAGAGAGGCAGACAGCTTCCTAGAAGATTTACCTTATATAATTCTGAAGGGGAGATGGAGTACAAACTACCTAGTAGTTGAGCAGCAGCAACCGCAAAAAATTAATCTGAAGTAAATCGCTCCACAGGAAACCCCCAAACCACTTAACGTGGTATCAAAATTATGTCCAAAGGAAAAGCGCCTCTAATTTTGTACCTAAACTAAGCCCTGGGACCTCCCTCCAATGCAGGTGAGCTACGTAGTCTCAGAAGTTTCTCTTGGAGGAGTCTGATCACAGACTCAGGAGGGAAGGCAAGTTTTGTTGCAAACCTAAGTGCTTAATTAAATATAAAACCTAAAAGCATGTTTCACCTTGCTTTTGAGTTTCATCAGGAAACCTTTGCACAACTCCTATTTTGTTCCATACAACTGCAAGCCTTTGTCAGGTTAAAACAAGAGGTAATTTATGTGCACTCTCTAAACTGGAATTTTTAATTCATGAGTCTTGGCTCTAATTGTACCAAAGACCCTTGAGGCTCATAGTTTCTCTCTGTTAACTTCTCTCCCTCAAATTCTCTACACGTAAACACTTGTTTCTACAAAAGCTCTTCTGCAAGCCATTTTTCCTCCCCTTTTTGCATGTTCAAAACATGGAAAAACCAACTCCAAGTGCCTCAGTTTTACATGTGCCACTCGCTCAGAGTTTGATATGCCCAGGTGACAAGTACTATTCCAGTCACTCTCTCTTCAAGAAATCTCAAGAACATTACCAGCATCAAGAGTACATGACTCTACAGCCAGCTTGTACACTGTGCCAGAATAATAGAATAGCTGGCCCCTTTTCCCTAGGAAATCTAACTTCTTCAAAATCAAAGTTTTCAGAAGTAAAGAAGAATTCCCGCTTCTGCAGGAGCAAAACTGCAAAGCTGCACTTAAAACTTACTTAAGACTTCACATCAGCAGCAAAATTTGAGTAGAAAGAAGCTTACAGTCAGTTACTATTTAGTGCAACTTCATTTCCTAAAATCTTTGAATTAAAAGTTTACCCTTGAGCATCAAAGGGGTTTTTGCGTCCTTCTCTAAATTACCTAAACTACATTCAGCTAGCCTCTAACATTTCCTCTACACCCACCAGGCAGCTAGCTCTGCTGCTGAATGAACTGCAGCAAATGGTATTCAAGCTGTGAGACTTTGATAGGGGCTGGAATTTCAACAGTTACGAGGCAGTATTTGCATAACCGACCAGATGGAATATGGTGGATGCATCCTTTTTCCTCTACTGAAAAAAGTTCTAGATAAAGATGCTTTTCACAAAGGGAAATTGCCAACCTAAAATGTTGTCATTTTTACGTGGACAAGTAGGAATGAGGTTTGGCACAATGCTTGCAAGACTTGTACAGTCAATTTTTCTTGCCACTGTTGGTTTAAGAGTGCTATTAAATTCACAGAGCAAGAATTAAGCAATGCAGGAAGCATTTCCTATTGCTAATGCTTAAGGTTACTATAACCACGTTAAAATAGTTTTGTTGGTTCATTTCTTTTTAATGATATTCCTCTTCTAAGGATTTACAAGTAAGTGTTTATGGAAAAGTAGGCATTATTAAGGAATTTCCACCCTTTAAACTATTTTCCCCATCTTAGATCCTTCAATCTCCTCACCTCTTCATTTACTACCCAGATTTTCATTTAATCTGTAAGCACACCAGTTGCCTCAAGTTTCACTTTTCTATTTCCATCCTAGACCTTCTTCAGGTTAACTTAGCTAACAGTGTTCTTGCCAAAGTCCAAAGATATTTGCACTATTCCATCCCCATGCATTTTGAGTTGTCAGTCATCTTTTCTGTGACAGCCCAGACCTAGCTCCCTTATTCAGCTGCTTCCCTCCCGCTCCCCCCCCCATCATAAGATCTTCAATTTGTTTTTAAAGTGGAGATCCTGAAAAGCTCTTCTGGACATTCAGTCTCTGGGTGATCTACTTAGCAATTTTTAAAAAAATTGCCACCCTTGTGAACATGGTCCGGAAAACTGCCTCTACTTTAAATCTGTGTCAATGGTACATATGAAATCTTTCTTCATCTCTCCATTGCTTCAAGAAAAATATGCCTGCCAACTCAAACACATCATTAATACTCGCAACTCCACAGCAGACCCAGCCCAACACCCAGTCTTGCAGATTCTTTATGCACAAAATCTAAATTGCAGCCCTTTCAACAGATCCCTACATTTCTGTCCCATCCAGTGACTCTTCCTCTTACAGGCTCACTTTTACAACGTTCTCCAATGAAGGAAAGGCAAAAAAAAAAAAAAAATCTTACTGTGACTCCCATTCAGAAAACTACTGCCAGAAAGAATAGTCTTAAAAGTCTTCCCTTTACATTCTCTTATGGCTACCCCTTCTCAGTCGAATCAAACAGCAGCTACCGTCATGGGCTAGGCCTGTCAAGGTCTACAATCATCTTTCCCCCCATTAAGCCACCTTCTCTACCTCCAGTTATCACACGGTGCCAGCCTCTGCCCCCCACGTTGCAGTTTCTCTCAAGCCCCATTTGTGGTTTCCTCTACATTGCGTCTTAACAGAAATGCAATTTCCAACTCCATAGCCTCCCGCACAGTCCTCCTTCTTCCTCTTCACACTGCCTACAAAAAAACCATTTAAGCGATGAACTGGTGTTACTGGCTTACCAGCCCCACCAGTGCTGCCTTGCCCCATGCTCCCCGCAGCACACCCACCCGTTGTGATCCAGAACCACATCAGGGATCTCACAGAAACCACGATGCTCAGCACCACCGCACGCTGCAGTCACACTGAACAACTGACAACTTTTATAAGTTATTTGGCCCATTTTAGGCTCAGGCTGCCAAATTAACACCACCAAAGAAAAAATTTGAGAGCAGTAATAGGTATTACTTGAAGCAGCAACCCTGAAACTGAAAAAAGGATTTAAACTCACCACTTGAGCATAAAGACAGTACCAAAACTCACCTGAACATACTTCCTTTTCTCCTAAACAGGCAGTAAACTTAAAACTTCTTCATTAGTTTTTCGGTGAGGCTCATCACTATGGTATGTGAGCAACCCATGAAGATCAAGTTGCTCATCTGTATTAAACAACGGTTGCTGCGGGATGAAAACAAGCAGGGCTTCAGTTCTGCAGAAACTCAGCTGAGGTTTCTGTTTGGCAAAGACGATGTATTTGAAACAAGGCATGGATCCAGATCCCATTTGATCTGGTTTTTCCTGATGCATAGATTTCAGGTAAATTCAACAGCTCCTCTCCCTCCCCTCCACGCCACACAAAGCTTTTCCCTCTGTCTACTAACAGGATTAAGTGTCACATTTAAATTTCATCAAACTCCACTTTGTTTTCTCACCCCCTCCCTGAATTAGCAGATTACTGCTGAAGCGGGCAACGAACACACGGCTTCTCCCACTCGTTAACATCACGGACACGCTGTGGCATGAATCCAAGCTCTGTTTTCCTGCAGAGGATATAGCTTCTGTGGACGTGAACAATCTCCAGCGAGAGCTGAACGCATCGGCCCATTTCCTCCGTTGGAAGGGAGTCTCCCAACTCACACTCCGAACAAACAGCGTCCCGGAGCCAGCCCGTGGACAGTGTTTACAGAAACAGCAATGTCACCGATAGGATACTTTGGAACAAAAATAGTATGAAGAAAAAAAAGCAAGCAGCAGTTTGGGGTTTGGTTTGGGGTTGGTTTTTTTTTTTTCATTAAAAAGTAGTAAATTAGGCATTAGCCAAACGTTGATATATTTTTTTAGTTATTTTATATGAAGGCTTCTTTAAAAACCACATCTATTTTACTGCGGTTAAAGTAAATCTTATGCTGAACAAAGGAACTGAAAGGTACCAATTTAGCAACAGTTCTGTATTTCCATCTCCACCTCTCCTCTTGCTGCTTAACTTGTACAAGTAAGGGGCCCAAACAGTGCCAATATAAAACAATGGAATACTTTTTGGTTGTGGGGTTTTTTTGTTGTTTTTGTTTGGTTGGTTTTTTTAAATGCACTGAAAAACTTTGTATTCTCACAAAGTTTGGGCAGTCTAAAGGCAGGGGTAGCTGAAGCATTTACAAAGGTTCTGCACCATTTGTAATTCTTCATATATACACTTTGACAACCCTATTTAATTAGCATCAACCTTTCACCACTTTGCACGCTGCTAAGTATTAGCCTATTTTTATTTTATTTATTTTAAGGAAGTGGAACAATACAGTGATCATCAAAAATAGTACATCAAAATAGTACACGCTGTACCCTATATTTAAACAAATAAATACAGACAACTATAATCGAAGAGTAGGATATATAAATATAAACTCTAAGCTTCACAAAGTTCACGAGAATTACAACTTTCAGAAAACCCCGTCCATCTGGTAATTGAAGCGTTTTCGATCTCTGTTACTAACACAGGAATAAAGCAGAAAGCTGCTCTCGGCGTGCATTCTGCCTACAAATCAAACTCCTAACATCATATGGTCAATGTGTAAGACAAGGCAAGCGGGCCTATGAGCAAACTGCATCACATTTTTTTCTTGTTTCGACCTCACTTCCAGCCCTACGACCCGCCTGATGAGTATGGCAGACACAGCCGGTAGGAAGCAGGAGGCAAAGAAGCGTCAGTCAGAGGCAACGTGGATATCCAGGCTCCATCCGAGAAGCAGGAAGGAAGAAACCCGAGGGTCAGCAGCAGCAGATAAGGGCAGAGACAGGCTCCAGCATAAGAATTTTCGTAAGTAAACGGCCTGGCAATGGGAATAATATTTTTTAAAGTTTCCATGCCTCCTCCCCCATCGACGCTGCTAAATCGCATCCTGTTGCCCTGCTCTGGGCTGTGAATCATTGTGCTAACCTGGAATGGTGCCACTCACCTCCAGAGCTTCTCTCTGCTACAAAACCTAGCAGGCTACTTCTCACAAGAAGTAATTTACAAGAAACCCCTTCTAGACCCAACCATCAAACAGTGGACAGAAGCTTAATTTTCCTTCCCAAGTCTTACAACAGCAGGAAATCTTAGAAGCAGCATAGGAAAACAATAAAATACAATTAAAAAAAAAAAAAAAAAAGAAAAAAAATAAAGCGACGACCTACAGTTCTGCCTGTGCCCTTCCTGGCTAAAGATGAGAGCGGGCAGCTAGTATTTCAGATTGCTCGATATAAGTGACCTCTCCAACTACCACCCCATACTAACTTCCTGACCAAGCTAAGTGAAAGCCTGCCAAATATTAAAGGGAGAAGAAAGGGATGGAAGCAGCTCCGGTACTTCCTTTCTGGAGATATTTTTGACCAGCACTGCAATTCTACGGGCCTTATCTGAAGAACTGACATGTTAGGCAGGGTCAGCAACATCCTGATTTTACTTTCTGCGCTAAGCACAAACCCGAAGAGAGGGCTGATGGCAAGTGCCACACGGGCTGTTTGTTAGGAGGCTACGCAAAATAATCGGAGCGCCTTGTGATGAGATGAAAGAGCCATGATGTCTACCTTCTCTCCAGCAGAGGTCAAAAACCAAATTTAAGCAGCATGGTAACATATACGCCCTCTTCGTAACAGAAAATCTGTCCTGGTGCCGTTCGTGCCAGTGTCAGGAAACTTTGTTCTCGAGAGCCCAGCAACATGACACCTCCCGCCAACACAACAGTAATGTCGAGAGATGCTAAAATGGGAACCGAAGAGGAAGTTGAAAGTTAAGTTAGGTTCAGATTTTAAATTTTTTAAAAAATAAAATCCTCCATTCTGAAATGATAAATGTGGAAGTGAAGACTGCATAATGTTCAGTTTTACATCATGCATCTTCAGATTCTGTAGAAAGGTAGAGGGTTGACACAAATTTTCTGCAGCAGAATTTACTGCAACGATAGTAATTTCTCTGACCAGATTTGAAAGCATACACCTTGTTTTCCAAAATGCAAATATTTCACTCTTATTAAGTTTAAAGTGACTGGAAAAGGTCCATTAGTTACTTCTTTGGTCAGCTGAAAAAAACTTTCATCCCACCAGCTGATAGTTCTCTTGAGAGGAGAAAACTGGTTCCAGCAAATCAATTCCAGCAAATTAAAGCACAGTATTAGCGACATAAAGGAAAATGCAATTAAATCGGAGAGATGATTTATTGCTTACAATGAGAACTAGAGGATTTATACCTTCAGACGTCCTTTTCAGTAAGCAACTGAAATTCAATGCAAACTCTTTCTCAATATATAATGGATGTCACAACCCTGATTTAGTTCATGATGCAATTTTTAGCACATGCTGTTTCCACTCACGTACTTCACACGACAGAACAGATTTGCTGCAGCCGTGGAAACATCTTTAGAAAGTTAAAAACGACTTACTTTTAAAGCATAATGCTGTATCCATACATTAGAAGTTGAACTGTACAAGTTTTATTAGGAGCTACTGAATCTCTAGGAACAAAGATACTTCGCTACTATCTAAAACAGACACCAGACACTCTACAGATGCAGTTCGGAGCATTTACTTATTCTACAGCTTTCATAGAGGAGAATGCGTATCTGCATATAACGCTGTCTTGTAACTCAATACCCCTAGCAAGTGTAGTCTGCCACTGGTTTAAAAAACTTCTCTGCAAGAGAAGCATTGACAATGGTACGACCACGTCTAGTCACCCACGTTCCCATATATCAGACAGCAAATGCCAGAAGGTTGGGGGACTTAAAGCACCAATACCCTTCCCAGAAACATTTTAAAATCTGTTTTAGCTATGATGAACGAGTACACTTAGTTAGCCAAGAGAAGCTGTAGACAATAAGCCCGTCTGAACGCAAGGCAGACCGCGTGCACCTCATGGTGCGTACCCGGGCAGGAACATGTAAGATTCAGCCCCGCTGTGCAAGCACCTTCACGAACATCAAACAGTCGGTTGGCAGTGGAAAAAACCCACATCTCTAACCACAGAAAAGTAGCAGACAGGCTTAGAACTGGGTCCAGCTGACACTACTGCAAGGAAGATGCTTTCCATACCTTTATTTTATGCTTGCAGTTTTTTGTCTGTGTCCTAACGAGAAACAGTTGCCCCTTCTTCCCTTCAACACGCATGCACTCGGCAGTATAAGGGCTAAACCAGTCTTAAATCAGCAATACTGACAAAAGATCCAAATCATTCTGAAATAACTCTATCCTTATAAGCAGCAAATGCAAAATGCCCCAGGAAAAAATGTGTTCAGTTCCAAATTTTAATCATTCACACTCTGTACCAAAACACTGAAACGCGTTCTCCTTTTCCTAAAGCTACCAATTTAATTCCATTTAACTAATGTGGAAAACCTGCAGATCTTCCTGTTGAGAAGGAGAAATACTCAGATTAGAAGACTTGCACATTAATTTTCAGTATGAGTTCACAGCTCCTTTACAATCAGATTTTCAACTCAGCACACCGACAGGGAAAGAAGCATAACAGAAGAATAAGATCTTTTAGCAAAGCTGATACTTGCATTCAGTTCCTCCCAGGAATGAAACACACAACTTTCCAAGACAACACCAGGTATGTTCGTGTAACATATCTCTGTGGCAGAAACAAACAGAAGAACAACAAGGCATCTCTACAGATTTCCTCATACAAGACATGAAATCCTTCTGTGTAGATAGTTGCTATGGTGCAGACTTAAGGGGAAAAGGAGGAAAGATCAGACTTCTTGTTTACAGGTTTACAATATACTCCACTTGATCCACCTTGAAATTGAAAGCCTTCAGCTTCCTGTCTTTAGGCTGTCAGATGGTAGAGGACAAACACAGCGTTACCAACTCTACAAAGCTCCCACGTGTTCTGCATAGATCTACAGAAAAACATCCACGTGGATTAGACGACAGACAGGAGGGACAATATCGTTTCAAAAAGAATAAAAGCCATACTAAATCCTGAGAGACTTCTCAAGGGAAAAGAGACTTACTCTGGGAATGAAATGCCAGATTATCTTTGAACACTGTCAACACTTCACCACAATGTAACACTGCACAGACCTATAAAAAAATACGCCGTTTTGACATTCTCAGGCAAAATCCTGATTCTCCCTAGAACTTCTTACATAGGTTTTATCCAAACAGGTATGCCTGGCTATTTACAGATTCAAGAAGAACAAGACAAAGACATTTAGGGTAGGATTCTTAACTCTCGATAAGACACCTAAACCATATAAAGACACAAACTTCCCCTACGGTCAAAAAAGCCTACAGAAAGATTCGGCTTATCCTACAGCAGACACTTTGGGTGTAATTCAGGTACCTAGACATAGGTATCTGCTGTCACTTTAAACATTCTGGGACCTCCACCTCAGTTGTTGTAAACCCTGCAGGTCCCAGGTTGTATCCATCAGCATTATCCAATTTTCACTTTAGAGATCCTAACGGGCACTGTGCTTAGGCAGGTGACCAGAGGTCTGCTATCCAGGCCTCAGTGGCTCTACCAACTAAATTTTTACCAACTATGAAGAGAGCGAGCATAGAAACTTGGTGCAGAAGTATAAAACTTAAATGTTTTTCATCAGTCATGAACAGAACGCACTCTTTACTCTTTTGCCAATTGACAAGAAGATAACTATCACTTGTAGAATAGTCTTAGTCTTAGTTATTGGGGTTTTGGTGCTATATAAGAGATTTGGCCTTTGCAGTAACTTCTTTAGGGTCCCATCTTCTAAAGAAACAGCCAAATATAATTTCTTCCCTAGATCAATTATTCACTTGCCAGAAGATTAGACTAGAAGCTTTTTGCCAAAGTCTTCTACACAAGCTGCCTGCATGAACTGCCTTGATCTTAAGTTCTCTTTAGTATGGTGCATAAAACCCACTCATACAGAACAGGTTAGTTCTCCCATTCAGTGACCCACCCATCTGGTTCTGCCATATATTGTGTTTTTACTGAACATGCAGGGTGGGGTAGAAGCAACTAGAGTATCCAGGAAAATTCCAAGGTTTAGGAACTTAATGATGCAGTTTTCCTAAAGTAAGTACAAGGTTCCCTGCACAGACAGAGATGCCTTTAAAGACCTCCAGAGGGAGATGCTGTCTAATTTTTGGCATCTAAGTTGCTTCGAACATCCATCTTAGGCATCATTATTGGCCACACCAGCATCTTGCTATAGCCTGAATATTCTACTCTGTCAGGTTAGGAATGCAAAATTAAAAAAAAATAAATGAGAGGAAACAAGACCTATGACAGCTTTCAAATTCCGCAGCAGTTTTCTTGCTGTCTTTAGACTGCTATTTATTCATCCCTCACCCCCAATGCTACTGTTTGCCATCATCTATTTCTCTTTCTTTACCTGCTTACTTTTGCACAAAGTGTAAAAACACTATTTTCTGTATCGTCACATATACCTGGAAAGCTTAACTAATGCCTCAAACCATTTGCTCCCCACTGCTAGCAAAGAGCCTGAACTGAAACAGTAGCATCTAATCTGTATTTGTGCTACTACCAGCACCACAAGAAATTTGAAGGGGGGGAATACACTGGAGGGTATTAGCGTTGACTTCTTTCCATTATTCTTTGGTTCCCCTATCTTCTGGGATTTGTTTCCAAGAGAAGATAATTAATCTCCTGGCTGTTAACCCAGAAGCCCTCCTGACTGTGTTCTGTCTACAGAAACCAGACTTTCACCAAGGCCAGACTTGGACAGAACAACGTTTGAACACTGGAGAAAGTATTGTCCCTGCACTGTAAGGTTTACAAGCACACACAGTTCTCCTTTCCCATTTATTTAACAAGCATCTGGATGATTCCACTAATGTAGCTATAACCCAGTTCTCGGAGCTCAGAGACGAGAGACGCTGTGGAAGGAAACCACCCTGCACCCAGCGCTTCTATAGCTATACTCAATACACACAATCCACCCAGTAGTAGGAATATTTAAGAGAGTCACAACGTTCCCATGGAGAGAGAGCTGAGATCTTGTCTGAATTAATTCCAAATCTACTGAAAACAGAGAAGAGCTTTTGCCAAGGCAATTTTGGCAAGTATTTCCAGCAGTAAGTATCCTGGCTTGCCAAAGTGCATTTGGATTTTGCTGAACTTATTTTATTTACTTGTTCAGTATGCTCAGAGAAATAGAAACATTTGTTGCCGTAGAAAGTTTGGCTTACTTTGAAGACCTGGAACAACACTTAAAAGATGAATCAGAGACTGACTGACTTAGGCATTTGATCTATTAACCTCAGCTCATAGTGGTGGTGTATCCTAAAGTAAGCCATAGCTCAGCTGCTTCAGGTCTGAGACCGGTCAACTCTCTGATCTCTCAAATGACACTTTTAACACGTTATTTTTATATAGCCAAGTTCTACTCCTTTCAAAAACACCATCCAACACAAGCCATAAGACGACCCCGAAGATCCTCTTTAGGAGTCAAAACAGCACAACTACATTTTACGACAAAACCGGCATTCATTGCTGACTGCGTAGAGATAAATCCTAAAGGCCTGATTTTCAGAAGACATTAAGCATTCCGTCTCTCTCGCTCAGAAGCAAAGTTACAGCCCCTGAGGACACCTTCAGTCAAAGGCTGATCCCTCCCACGCCGCTGCCCGCAGCCTCGCTCCCCGCAGGGCCGGTCAGTGCTCCCAGCCTCTCACCGCGGCAGGCAGGAACGGTCAGACGCGGCAGAGGTACCCCGGTGACACAGTTTGCCTGACAGAGTCATGCTCAACTGCTCGACTCAAAACCCGGCCGGAAAAAAAAAAAAATCAAAGTATTTCAAAAGCATTATCTGCAGTGCTTGTTTTCGAGGTTGTGGTACCGTTTTTTCCCCAAGTTTGTCCATTCCACGTTTTCAGCTTTACTAGCTTGCTTCTCCTCATTTTGCTTTTTTTTGCTGAGCAAGACATTCCTTCTTCATGCCTCCCTCTATTCCCCTATCTCCTAGCACTCCCCACTACCTTGGAACAGGCCAGCAACCTTGCCTTCCCTTTTCCAACACAGGAGCTACGTACTAGGTCGTAGCCATGGTCCAACTACCCTCAAAAGCACACACTGCTAGAGAAAAGTGCAAAATACCACCCAGGTTTACATTGTGTCATTTTTCTAACTCCTCACCGCTATAATATAAACTCATCCTGGAGGCATAGCTTTTCATATAATTCTTTCCTTTGCCTTTTAAAAGCACATATTCTTACAACCCCTTCAACCTATTATGCAGTAGGCACCCACAATGCATTTTTCACAAACAGAAAAGTCAAGTATAAACATACCCTAATTTTCAGATTTCTACACATGTATATATACATTTCAGTTGCGTTCCACATGAACGGTACCAGCTTGCTGTCCGAGAGATACAAGTGGACTGCTATATGACCTGTTCCTGTCTTCACTGTACCTTTCTAATATTTAACTTGTAAGCTAACAGGAATACCTCTGGTTTCCTCTAGATAAACCAACAAAAAAAAAAGAAACCAAGAGAAGATAAAGAATCAATGCCTACCTCTCTCCACCCCAGGGAAACATACCACTCAACAACGATTCTTCATTGATAATTCTAGTTTTAAATCTGTTCACCAATGTTTAAACCCTCTGAGACATCATATTTAGACTTTTTACTATTTCAGTTTTTTCCACCAGGATGTTTGGGTTGCCAAATCCAAAATCCTGAAATAAATCATAAAGGCTAGTGTTTGTATGAGGCTACTAATCTGCCTGACTTAACGTGAAATAAAATAAAAAGATGACACAGTAGATGAGTTCCATTTCCCAGTATGATTTACTCCACTTACCTACTTTGGTCCAAGTCCTATTTCAGTACTTCTGTCCAAAACCACCTCAAGCTGATAGCCTATAAGCAGCCATACACTCACCCAGTTAAGCCCCACCACAATTTAGCTTCTACCTGTAATTTGGAGTACTCTAATTTTAGATTAGCAGTCCACAGAGTTTCTCATATTACTCCTCTAACTCCTTGATACAAGTTTTTGGCATATTCTAAGTTATGTCACATTTTAATAGCCCTTGTTAAACATGCTCCTGGCTTGCTGATGTGGAAAGAATGCCATCAACGTTTGTATCTGACTAAAATCTAGCTTTTAACCCCATACCTGACAAATCTATCAAGTATTGTTGGTTTTAGGCACAGCTCTGACTTCGACTTCTATGTGGCACCAACATTAAAGTTACTTCTGTTTCTAATAAAAATCTTTCTTTCTCTGACTGTCCAGCTGTCCTCCCTCCCTCCATGTCATTTTCTTACTAATTTTACACATTGCTTCATTATCTGCTAATTTATATTCATGGAATAAAAGCTGACAGCCATCTATTTAGGGATTTCTGGTGGCAGGAGGAAAGGAAAGAGTATTTTTAAGAGCCATTTCCACCTCTATTCTCAGACATTTTATCTTTGCTATCTCCCTTGATTATGGATTCTTCCACAACTAGTAAGATTTTTGTAAGCCATTCCGAAGTGCTCTGCTTTTGCTGTTCATATTTCATCTTTCACTTTGTGTGGTTCAAAAGCTTTCTACCTTTTGAATTTCCTCCTTTGAGAAAAAAAGACTGTATTCATCCGACCACATACAGACTTCTATAAGCCAACATACCCACACCTGAGCTAGTTATCCTAGACTGACTTTAAAGATAAAGGAGAGAAATAAGCAGGGCAACTAGGGACAAGTCATCCCACTCCTAAATATGTATCTAAAATAAATCGTCCTGTAAAAGGGCCTCTCCACCTTTATTAATGTAAGCCTAGAACAGTCCAGCTCGGACATATTTAACTTCAGCACAGCTGTAGTAAGTTCAGCAATGTGAATCCTTTTCACAGGTTATTTCCTACCAACTTTCATGAACAATTAAATCCTCACAGAGTATTCAAAGGTAATGATAATCACACAAACCCACTGTGGGACAGAGAAACCACATTTCTAGTGTTTTTCCCAGCTTAAGACAACACCGTATTTACTTTCAGAATCTTAATTCCTATTTGTTTCTTTGTGAAGAAGCTTAACTGCTCAGAAAATAAGCAAGTAACCATTTTTGAGGTACTCGGCTGATTCACATATACCTGTATTTATGTGACCTGCCAAATGGCTGCTATACCATTTCCAGGGCCACCTTTGGTCAGAGCTGTACACCTGCAGGGTCACAGCCCTGGGCCGCATCTAACAAGCTCTGCAGAATACATACAGCCGTTTCAAATGGGTCTGGCCTGTGTCTTTGAAATATTTGTGAAGATGCTGCTGTGCATGCAAACTTCTTGGAGAAGAGCTGGAGAAGGTTTAGCATGGCTTAGCAGACAGGACATTGTGCCAACCCTGCAGAACTGTCTGAACGTTGCTTTATACTCTTCTCCCCACTGCTCCTAGTTGGGTCTTGCCCTGTAAGTCTAGGACCTAAGCCAGTTTCCTTCCTTTCACTGCTTTCCATGCATTACATAGAAGCTCCAGTTACTGGCTTGACTGTCTCAAGGAACATCACTATTCATACAAAGACCAAAAACTCTCATAGCAGGTACAGTTTCAAGGAGTTCTGCATCCAGCTCCCAGCCCCAACATGAGAAGGACATGGACCTGTTGGATTGGGTCCAGAGGAGGGACACGAAGATGATCAGGGGGCTGGAGCATCTCTCCTATGAGGACAGGCTGAGAGAGTTGGGGTCCTTCAGCCTGGAGAAGAGAAGGCTC
>JAVJGG010000013.1:4721209-4737698 GCA_035590195.1 Aviceda cuculoides
CATCCCTGGCAGTGTTCAAGGCCAGGTTGGATGGGGCTTGGAGCAACCTGGTCTGGGGGAAGGTGTCCCTGCCCATGTCAGGGGGTTGGAACTGGATGGTCTTTAATGTCCCTTCCAACCCAAGCCATTCTATGGTTCTATGAGATAGTAAGTACCGTTGTAAATGTTTCACATAGGCTTTCCCTTATTTCACCACTGTTTAGTTTAAGCTGTTAAAAACCCCTCCATATGTTTTGAAAACATTTCAGGATGTTGATGACGAGCATTTATAGCTATAGAATTAATCACTGCTATGAATCTGAGAATCACATCAGATATGCAGAAAGGCTTTAAGGTTACATAGCTTTCAACAATCAAAACAGAGGAACTTCACAGCTCATTCTAGTCTCCATACACTAAATTGCTGACACACTAATAAGATCCTTGCTCTACGGAAAGAGCAGCATTTGCTCTTAACGTAAACAGACTAAACATTCAGTTGCTTTATTTTTTTTAAACCAACAAATTTTGAGCAAGAGCTTCAGATGAGCTCATATTCCATGGAGTAACATCATAAATAAAACACAGCTAGAATGCTTGAAACTAATTGTATTAAGAACTTCTAGAACACAAAGCTGGTTTACTCTGCTCAACACGCACATCTAGGCAACAGGTGGAAAAAAACTGAGCCATTTGCACAGCCTCCTTTGCCTCTTTCTTCTTCCTCCCCGATACATGTATGTATATATGTGCGTGTATACGCTATGTACACACACTCAAATAAAAATACAAGGCAGAGTATATCAGCCTTGTATAGTAGAATTTCTTAATACAATTAGTTTCAAGCACATATATATATATAAAGGAACATAAAGGATATACATGTTGCTATACAGAATGGTGAAAACTTCTGGAGGAAGCAAAATGTTTTCACCATTCTGCACAGGATAAAGCAGGCAGTTTCCCCAGAAATGGCAGAACACATCAGAAATGCAGCTATCAACTCTGCAAAGTCAACACTGCAATAAGAAAATATTAATCCTACTCTCAAAGTATACAAAAGGTGATGAGGGCAAGGGAAAAAAGAAGTACTATAAACATTATTGTAAGAAGATCTCTTAACAGCTTACGGCCTTCACAAGAGTGCACAAACGCCTCCCAAAGCTTTTACCGCAACAACGTAGTTAGAAAGATTGTTGACTGATTAGCCTTTTATTTCTGAAATCGAACAAAATTTCGAAGAGTTTGGAAAAGACAGAAAAAGTTCAAGCCAGTAATGGAGAACAGCATTACAGGACAACTGGATGTGGGAGTTAATACATGCATAGGCCGTGATGGCCTTGAAGACAAAAGAAAGAAGTTTAAGTTGCATCTAATGAATAAAGGTGAGTTAGGGGAAGGAAAAGAGACGAGTGATCCGGCGAAAGCAAAGAGACAAGAGACCTCTGCACAGCATCCTGGAGAGCTAAAAGCAAATCCTCTGTTCTTACACAAAATGAGAATGAATAAATAAATAAATAATGATAATTAAAAAAGAGTGCCATGAAGAGGACAGAATGGCTCAGAGTTCCTCCGGGCAGATGCTGAAAGACGAACTATTGACTAAAATACACCTGGATGCCCAGAAGAGACTGCAAAAAAACCTGAGCAATATCCCTTTCTTCCACTGATATTCTTGCCTTGCTATAGGCAGAAGCTCTGAAGTTAATTTTCTATGCTCTACATTATCAAAGGAGGTATGTATTTAATCAAAGGGGGGAAGAAAAAGTCTTCAGCAACACAAGACAAAGTTACTGAAAATATCTCCAATTTACTCACAAGAAAAATCAAGTGCCAGTGACAGGAAGTCTGAATAGGAGCAAAATGCCATCTATCCATATTAAATAAAGAGAACTATTGTTAAATAAAGAAGCTACATCTACATCCACAGCTAAAAAAGATGCCTCAAGCCATCATCTGGAAAAACACTATGTCACTGCACGGCACGTGGCTTCCTTCTCATATCCTTTGTTCGTTTATTTGTTTCATAATAACTGTTTGAAGCTTTAGGAAAAAACAGAACAGTCTGTATATATCAGTACAAAAAAAAGGAGTGATTTCATGCATCTTGGTCTATAAATTACTGCTTAAAGGGAAAAAAGTTATAAGCCCAATTCAACTCAGAAGAATCATCCTTTCCAATTCAGATTTGTTGTAGAACTACAGGATTATTATCTTCTTTCACTGCTTTTAAACAAAACAAACACATTGCATAATGCCTATTTCACATATCATTAACAAAGAAAACTCCCCAAGAAGCATGGCTATTAAACACCGTCACTTTTCAGGCAAAGAGTTAAAGCACATATCTGAACAATTTACGGTTTTGAGTGTGGCTTGAGTAGGAACAGCAGCTCAGTACTGAAAGCTTTCCATTCACATCATCAACTGTATTCTCTTCATAACAAGTGCATATGTAGGCAGATGGATTGTGGCTTTTCCAACAGCTGCCCCGTCATTTTAAAGATGATTTCCATAAACAGCATGCACTGGTAAGTAGCACTGGTTGACTTTCCCCTTTTCTTTCTCTCCTTTCTGGCCAGCAGACAGAACTTCTGCAGAGTCAAAACCAGGACCCCTCAGGCAAGAACTGCTCTTCCCTTTCAAACAGGGCTGGGGAGGGAAGCAGCTTTTTTAGGAATACACCCATGAACTCAGTAGAGGGGTGAAGAGGGCTTGGCTTGACCTGCCTAAATCTTGAAGCCAGGGCTCGAAAGCAAGACCCTGCCTTCCAAGTGAGACAGCGACTTCAACAAGTACCAGGTAAGACAACATACACCAGCATTTAGGGTAACGCAAAGATAGCGGCCAGCTTCCACCACAGACAGAAATTAAGGACCACTGCTCTAACGTTCTTCTGAAGTTTAGCCCTAGCAGGTTTTAAGAGGTAGCTGGCAGAAGAGCAGGTTACGTGTCCGAAGCTGTTTTTCTGGAAGAATACTCCTCGTGTGCATGTAGTGAGATTAGAAGCTGAAGAAAACAGTCCCAACATACTACTACGTTTTCCAAGAGGAAACACGCTGAACTTTGAGACGGTACGTAATTCAGGAAGAAGAGTAATAGAATGGGTATTGAAAGAATTTCCTGCCAAAGCACAAATACTATCAATATGCAAATCTTCACAGGAGGTACTTAATGCTTTTGATATTAAATACTCTGCCTATGCAAGTTCTCTCCTATTGCTCAATCCTCTTCTTAAATACATAGCGAAGCTTTCCAGATGAGGAGATTATGTCAAGAATCCTCTGCCTAGATAGCGTTTCTCAAATGTGTCCAAGTTTCATGAATTTCATTGCAAGGTCACCTAGGAAGTTCTCTGGGTTGTCAATAAAGCCAGTTTTAAGCCCAGAAAGGTTGCAGAGCACTCACCTAAAAACTTTGTTGAACTACAACTCTCTTCATTACTGTCCTACAGTCAGTTACTGTCAACAGTAACACCCATCTCTATCATTCACAAATACAACCTCGCTGTTGTCAGCAATTCCCATTTCTCTTTTGCCATAGATACTCACAGAAAATTCAGCTACTTCTACAGCGAACGTAAGCCCTACCTCTGACATCTACCTTGGCCCTGAACTTGGTCAGTAGTACGTCACTAAGTTTGCAATACTTTTAAAGTCAAACGTTGTATTCATATTGACTCTTCTTCCGAGTTCACTACAAGCTTTTCAGAGTTTCTCAGATTTGCAAGAAAAGGCTTTTGGAAACCTCCGCCCATTTCACCTGCTCCCTCTGCTGTACTTTGAAAAAAAGATCAACCTGAAAACACAGCTTCATCAGTGTCTGTCATCACTTCAAATGCGCATACCATGCAACCAAACCATCATCTTTCACGATATTTATAGCCAGACAAATAACTGGCTAAGATAAGTCTTCTGTCTTCATTTTAATCAGGCCAACAACTCAAAGCCACCCACGCACACACAGACAGTTACTCCTAAGGCCATCCCTCTGCCCCCTGGTTTTCCTCTCACTCTTCCCGTTTGTCCCCTGCCCACATCATCTGGATTCCTCTTCGATGCCGCTGGTCTTGAATTAGGCTGTAATCCCTTTTTGGGAGAGCTTGTACCTTACTGCTGACGGTGAAGCACGCAAGATGATGTACAGTGCTAATCCTAACAGGAGCCTTCAAGCACTACTGAAACACAATATAAGCTTAATCAATGGCAAGTGTATGAATCTACACTGAAAGCTATTTGCAAAGCATGGATTAGTGAAGTCTCCTCAAATGTAGAGCATACTTTCTTGACACTGCAGATACCGCCTTAGCTACCTACGTGTCAATAATGTTTTATAAGAACTCTGATGAGGACATTAGCTCCTTTAAAAAAAAGTCAGAAACTTCACAGAATCTTAGGTTATCTGTGTCTCATGTGAAACATAAAGGGACAGATTAATGTTTAGATTATGTCCCCTCATACTTTTATATGAGCATGCATACATATATGAGAAACAAGGATACTGATGACAAGAAAAAACAAGTTAACAAAAAAACTCTCTTTACCAAAGGCGTAGATATTTAACATACATACCAACAAGATGCATATCTTCTCTCAAGAGTGAATACACTAGTGTTTTCAGTATCAACTTAAATCAGTTATGTGCTACAACCTCACTGCTCTTTTTCTGGTATGATAGCAATCATCTTTAAATACCGTCCCAATCACATAAACTGTTCTCTATGTCCTGGGGTCATATTTAAGCACAGGGGTCCACCCACACATAAAACTAGTTGGCAGGACGGGAGTCTTGAAATTGTCTCAACTGACTTCTAGAAAAGTATGAATCAGCATTCAGCACTTCCTCCTCGTTTTGAAAGGGAGGAGGGAAGGAGAATGAAAGGAAAGGGAGAAGGGGGAGGATCACTGAACCTCAGACAGCTGAGACGCTGTGATACATCAGAGGTGAACCTGGTCGCACGAAATCTCCCTCACCGCCCCATCATTTTGCAGGGTTGGGCCTCATCCAGGAAAAAAATTTTTTTTTATACTTTTCTTTCCACGGTTGCTCTAATTGGTGCATTTTTAGTTTCCATAACTCCTCTAAGTGATTGCTTCCTACAAGGCTTAGGATTTCAAATTCTAAATGAATCATTGCAGAGATGCTAAATATGTGAAATAATCTTGTAAAAACTTTGTAGCAGAGTCTGGAAACGAAGCCAAGCAACCTGTACAGCCAAGCAAGCTGCACAGAAACTCACCTCTGAAAACTTAGAATTGAGTTTGCAGTTAAAAATATTAGCTAATTGATTCCATTTTTGCTCTTTTTCCTACCAGAGGTTGGATAACTTCTAGATACTCAGACACAGACATCACAAGAAAGATTAAGCAGTACGCAGTTTGGCCTAAATTCATATGTCTGTGATAAACCAAATAGAAGTTTTAAACAGACAACTATGCTTTAGGTGTCAAACATTTCTTGACGTCTGTGGCAGTTGGCAGCTGCAAACATCCGACTGAAAGCCCCATCTGCTGCTTCACAGCTTCCAGTCGAGGATGTTTACAGTCGCTCACTGTCAACAGCAATACACATTCCTCAGCTGTTTACTTTATATTATTAACATGCAGAGGCCTCCGAGCAGGTTAGTGAAGATCACTACAACTTCTGTTGCTGTCTTGCTACCCACAGATGTACACGGGATTGTTTTCATAAGTATTTACAAATGAAATGAAGTATGACTTCCAGAGGAACATTTGCAAACAGCCAGGCATATTTTCTCTTCAAGCATTACACTTCCAGAATTATGTTGCCTATTTTACATCCAGTAAGAATTAAAATAAAGAGATATGAAAAGAGCAACTTGCTTCGACTGTTGCATTTGTTTTGTTCTCCAAGAGACTAGAGCAATCCCGTCACGTTCGTTACATAAACTGCACTACTCCACAACTAAGTTTGCTTATCAGCACAGTGACTAAAGATAGCAACCAGCACGAAAATAGAACCAAACCCTTTCTAAGGGTATTTCACTACAGTGTCTGGGATGGATTCCTTCCCAACAGAAAAGTGGATGCAAGGGAATTATGTGATACTAGAAGTTAGTTTATCCAACATTTGCTTCCAAATAACACCGTGGAAAAAACCCACCCAAGCCACAGGGGACTGTGGGGAAGAGGGAGGAAGTCTTGCAGCAAGCTCTGCAAAGGCTTCAATAAAGCTCAAATCTGTTAGAAGATTTCTACAAATTATCAGAGCTAACCAGTTGCTGCTACACTTCACATAGTTGGCAGAACGGCATTTCTCACCAAATGAAAAAGCCAAAAAGATTTGGCATAATAACGTCCCGGTTGTACAGTTCTGCTGTTTGTTTTTCATTCTATCTCCCATTTCCTTATTAAGTTAATGATGGGGAAAATTAAAGATTAATCACTCAACTATTTTTCTGAAGTCATATGAAACCGCAGCAGGCAAGCAGAGTGATTATATCACTCTAATTAGAAGGTGTTTTTTCGTTGAAATTTTCTTGCCCCCAAATGAAATTACCACACTGTAAACCGAGTAGGTTATGAAAAGACCATAGCTAGAACGCAGAAGCCTGTGGCGTATTTACTCAAACTGATAAGTGTGAAGGATCTCTATAAATCACTTTCAAAACTCAGGGTTATATTTTCTATACTAAGGTTAAGAAAATTAATCTTTCAGGCAGCAGGTGAAAACAAGCAGAATTATGTTGGGGCCTTTCCCTTTATTCAATACCAACTTTGCGCTATTAAAGCTTCCTAGGGAACCACATTTTCTCAATGGGTCAAGTCACTAGGGAAACAAAGCAAACTTTATCAGTGCTGCACAACTCCACATTCCAGGAATTCCTAGCACTTGGCATCTGTATACCACGCCAGAGCCACGGGATCCACTCGCCCTCTCCTTAGCAGAGCTACCAGGACAAGCTATGAAACTCTCAGTAAGGTGCCCAACTTCATAAAGCTGCCAACACAAGGAGGTACTGACATCCCTGCATGAGGTCTACTGAAGAACAGGAGGGTAAGAAAATATATTTCTTGTAACAACACTTTTGAAAAAAAAGGGGGAAAAAAAAAAAAAAAAGAGTTCCTCTTCTGGCAAGTTCCATCTTGTTTATCACAAGCCAGCTAAGAAAAACACAAATAGTCACCTTGCAAGACAATATATATGGACTGTAAAAAAAAAAGGCAAAAAAAAAATCCTTAGATGCAAATCATTGATTGCAGAATTAAAAAATTTCAGCTTAATTACACCTAGTCATGAAACAGACATTAGCCTTGCATTTGTAAATGCACCGGCCTAATACCTACAACATAAAGGGGGGAAAAGTAGGGAAACTATAAAATCCTACTACTTGGAATTAATTAGATGAAGGACATTATGTCAGCAACAATGTGTAGTTCCACTCCTTGTATGGCTTCCTTTCCGCTTTTAAAAGACATCAAACAGATCATATCTGTATGAAAGTCAAGGCAAGGTCAGTCTAAAACTGTGAGGCATTTTAGCACAGAGTATGGACTGTTAGGCAAGAGAATGCAATCAGTTATCTTTACTGCTCCTTTTTTTAATTTGTACAGTATTCTTATAGAGGTGTTTAGGCAGAAAGTCTCCAAGACTCGAATATCAATCAACGGGGCTTGATATATGCTGATCTTGATAAGGTTTTGAACAAATACAGGTAAGAAAAAAAATGAACAACAACATTCTAACTTTTCAATGTCTTAATGAATTTACATGTCACAGAAGGAGAAAGGGGAAAACTGGTGGTGCTTAAGCACTGTTCAGTTAAAAAAAAATTCAACTGTTTTTCTCTCACTCTCCTGAAATTTCCAAGGAAGATGAATGGATTATTAGTGAGATTATTCGATTATTGTGAGACCCCACCTGAAATATTGCCTTCAGCTCTGGGGTCCCCAACATGAGAAGGACATGGACCCGTTGGAGCGGGTCCAGAGGAGGGACACGGAGATGGTCAGGGGGCTGGAGCATCTCTCCTATGAGGACAGGCTGAGAGAGTTGGGGTCCTTCAGCCTGGAGAAGAGAAGGCTCCGGGGAAACCTTATTGTGTCCCTTCAATACTTAAAGGGGCTTATAGGAAAGATGGGGAGGGACTCTTTGTCAGGGAGTGTAGTGATAGGACAAGGGGTAACGGTTTTAAACTGAGAGAGGGTAGATTTAGATTGGACATGAAGAATAAATTATTTACTGTGAGGGTGGTGAGGCACTGAGGGAACACGTTGCCCAGAGGAGTTGTGGACATCCCATCCCTGGCAGTGTCCAAGGCCAGGTTGGATGGGGCTTGGAGTGACCTGGTCTGGTGGAAGGTGTCCCTGACCATGGCAGGGGGTTGGAACTGGGTGATCTTTAAGGTCCCTTCCAACCCAAACCAATCTGTTTCTATGATAGAGAAAAGAAAAGAAAGAACACCCCCCACGCCCCCCAAAAAAGCAACTAAACCAAAATTATCCAAGCGCTGCTAGAATTCAGAAACAAGGCCTTCACATTTTTCCATCACCTTCCATACAGATGAACTGATATGCAAACTCAGGTAAATTAGTTCTTAAATCATATTAGAATAACACTGGAATACCAACAGATAAAAATGCAAATTCAAAGCTGCATAGAACTTGAAAAAACTTGACTTGTGGCAATTGTTTCCTAACTTGCTTTGTAGCACACATTTTTAAATTTGCTTGTCAGAAGCCTTAAGATCATCATTAAATATGGGAAAAAATTATTCCTCCTCTTCCTGTCACTGACAGCACAGGAAGATTAAGCACACATTACTTATATGAACTCAAGTTCACAGCTGTTATGATACAGCATGAGTATCTCCAACTGTTGCCGATTAATCCAATTCTCCCAACTGCATTTGAACTCACTCTAAAATGCCTGAAGAAGCAGGCTCCCCCTGCACTGAGCAGACAGTTGCAGACAAGCAGTTGAAATCACGCACCAAATGAGATACAGAACATCCAAATGTTTGGGAACGAGATGTCAAAACTACTGGTAAAAGTATGAACAACAAGTAGCGCATTTTCTTGACCCTCTTCCCAAGAGTCTCTCCCCAGTATCTAATCATTGGGGATTTTAGTCAGCTTTTAATCCATCTAGGTGAATGAATACTACTGTGGATGTCAGTAGAAATATATCTGGACAAAACCCAAGAACTTACTTCTTAGATACCAGCTGATCCTACTTCAGTCCCCTCCACACGAGATACCCACACCTCCGGGGAGAATTGCATTCTTTGGCTGCCGAAGACTGCTCCTCAGATTTCCCAGAATCTGTATCACACACATGAACAGAAGTTATTGTAATTCCAGTAGTTCAGATCACATAGTTCTCATTATTAGGACTGTCTGCAAGAAGTCAGATAGCTTTTAACAACCATTATTAAAACCGTGTCCTTTTCTGGTATAGTCATTTAAAACTTCAACTGTGTTTAAAGTGACACATTACTCCTGAATGCAGCTGTCTCTCAATTATAGGAGATAAAGGTTAACTGCCAAGGTAGCATAAGTATTCAGAACCTGTACTGAAGCAGTTAAATTTCCCACCAGAGACAGGCATAACAACTTCTCTTATTTATTATTTTAAGAAATGTACAGATTACACAACAAAATCAACCATACAATAAATCTGAAATTAAGCATCACTTCAGAAAAGCAAAATCCCCAGAGTCCTCCTAGTTAAGCCTTTAAGAAAGAGAAGGAATTTATTCATGCAGTCATTCTGGAGGAAAAGGGACATACATAACCCCTTTGTAGATGGATGGATGGACAGATACACACAGGACAGAACCAGATTATTAGGAAAAAACCAAAGAAACAGACAAATAGAGATTGAGAAGAGCATGGAAAGAACACAATAAGGGGAACTAAAGTACACCAATCTGTAAAAGGAGAAGGATACACACGTGACAGTTCTGGAATCTCAGTTATGAGCACGCAACAAAAGCAAAAGATATGCAGTAAGCAGGGCTTATTAACTGAAATTATTCAAAATACTTATTTATCGATTTGCACTCCTGACACCTTTTGAAAGTACTTGAACCAGTACGTGACCGCATGAAATGAGGATGGCTTTGATAAACACATCTCTCTCAATCAACCGGCTCCAGCAACAAGTGAAGGCTAAGGAGGGATATCAGCGATATTTATGCTCTGGTATAGAATCAGGGAACAATACAGTGGTGTTTACTACTCTACATTTCAGTGTCAGGAGGGCAGCACTGTGAAGGCCACAAACCTTACGTACTGGCCAGAAAGGAAGGGGCAATGGGCTCAACTGTCCTTCCGTATCAGCCGGCCGAAGCGGGTGATGCCCGGGTGGTACAGAGCATTACCCCGCTTGTCGGCAGAGCCGACGGACTGCCCTGCCGGCTGCTCTTCCACCGCGGAGCGGAGCAGGTGACTGGCCTGAAGCTGTGCATAAGTATGCATTGCTGTGTCAGTTCCCAAGGCAGAACGTTTAAGTCTGTATTTATCTGAAATAGAAAACCACTAAGACCATGTACCGGCTCAACACAAGAATAAAGAGTGTATATTGGACAAGGAAACAGCCCCCAGTGGCAATAACACCTTCTCATGGTTATTTGGGAGAAGCATTACCCAAGAGAGCGCAACATACCAGATTTAACAGGGTGAAAAAAACTACCTATAATCAGCCTCATTGTCCATATTCAAAGGGAAGGCGAAATACAGCTGCAGTGAGAACAAGCCTCTGGCACAGGGGACTCGCACTACAGGCAGCAGGTGGTCCATATCCCAGATTCCTGCACACAGGAGCGAACATATGTTTGGGCTGACCAGAACCATCTTCAAACACAAAACTCTGCCCCAACATACTCCAAGAATTTCTAGGACGCTTCCATCCTGTATTTTGCAAACTGTCTCCTAACTCACATTGCTTATGTCCTTTATGCAGGACATCTAATTTACTCTGAAGTCACATCTCTGGGGAATGTATTTTATACCCTGCTGTACTCTTGAAGAAAAGCAGGGACTGGAACTCTGATCCTTGCACTGGTCCAGGGAGCCACACCTCACACGCTACAAGTTTACCCTCGCATTTCTGATTTCAGGGTCAGGTAATTAATGCAGGAATCGATTCTGTTTGCCCAGAGCCAGGACACAGCACCCATCCCAACTCCTTTGCAAACACAGGGAAGGCCATTTTTATCTTCCCATCACTCCTTCCCTTGTGCAGAGCTCAAACACACAATTGGGACATAAAGACTCAGAATAATTAGCACAATCATAATGTTTGTCCTTCGTCTCCTGTAGATCAAAACAAATACAGCCTCTGACCACAAGACTATTTTTACATAATGTGATCCATAGCGAACTGCATAAGCCCCAGACACTGCAGAGAAGTCTGCAAGGCTTCAGCTTAGATTTTTTTACCTTTGAGGTTGTGCAACGCATTGATTACTCTTGTCCCAAAGGTACTTGAGCTTTACCAGAAATTAGTGCTAGATGCAAGAGAACTTCTGGGTACTGTGTTAAGAAACACATCCACTAAAAGTGTGCAGAAAGCAACTTTGGTAACAACACCATGTGCTAAAGTAATTTAGAAAATGTTTGTTTATTCACAGCCCTACGCAAGTAAAACGTAACAGCAACATTTAAAGAACAAAACTAGAGTTCATATGCAGCAAATGCATTAACCTTTGCACACATACAGGCTGGGGCAATACACCTACTCAAGTCCCATTCTTCATTTATTTCCAACAGCCTCCCCCTTTCCCTGGGTATAACCAGGCTTATGGTGTGCGGGAACAGAATGAGACTGAACATCAGCCTCAAGGTAGTTAAACACTTGCTTGTTCCCACAGTTTTTAATTAAATACTCCGACCAATCAGATAAAATGCTGACATCATACTGACAGGGCCATGAACCTGAATCCTGTTCATGTTACACTTTCAAATTTCTCTTAACCTGTATTCTCATCAGTGTGAAAGGGTCCTTCCTGCCAGCTTTCCAGAAGCAGAAGCTACAAGAAACTAATATGCACATGGAAAAAACATCCACCAAGTTAAAAAGAGAAACAGTTTAGTCCTACGAAGAGAAAAGAAAGCATTAGACTGACCACAGAGACCAGGGATGGGGGGGGCACAGGTAGGAAGAGGGCACAAAGGCTGAAGAAACCCTACTGCTAACTTCAAGCATTGGGAACCTAAACTTACCCTCCTTTCCCACCTTCACCCCAAATTTTCCAGTATAAGTCACAAAGAACTACTCGTAAGTACAACCCACACACAGCCTTCTACAGATGCAAACAAGTGATGTAACTGCTTTTTGCTCCCGATCAGCAGAAATAATTGCCCAGAAGTTACAGAAAATGGGACAGAAGGACACCTATGAAATAGTTTTCTATTCAAAAAACTTTTCTGATGTTTATTAGCAAGGAAAATCCCCAGCAGATAAATATAGCTTTCGTAGTCAGCTAAAAATTAGAGCCATTAGAATCTATCTTGACAGCTCCAAGAACAGCTCTCAGTTGCTTAGACTCGTAGAAAGTTTATAATCAACTTGTCACCAAACCTTTTATTTTGAACATGTGTCATTGAAGGAAACCATTGAAGCAAGTCCAGACTTTACTTTTCAAATGTATTAATAACTAATCCCCTTTGGGTTATGTCAAGCATGTCACATTAGGATGGCCTGGGCTCACCTTGACCGGCAAGTATGTTAAAATGCAACTACACCCATCTGCATTTGCACTCCAACTCGTGCTTCTTTTAAATTTCAAATGGTTGCAGAGGAAAGGCATCTGTTGGACTAATGCTGATCAAGACCATGATATTGTCCTGTTTCATTCAACATGAAGTGTTACAGGCAAAAACAGTCTTAGAGAATAACGTATAACTTCTTTTCCACACACCTGAATTTAAAAGAGAAGGGGAACTTTTCCCTGAAAAAATGTGCTTGCTGCAGTAGGTTCTGTTATCGTAAAAGGTACATTTATGCAGTGCAAGTTCTTGGTGCAAAGGGTTATATATGCAAACGGCTGGATTAACAAACCAGAGCCGAGAATGAGCTTTTCTTGTTTCTGTTAATTTATGGCCCGATGCTACATTCCTTTCATGCAATGCCATAATCTTCAGTGAATGACTTCACATTATCCTCCTCAGAGTAATCTAGGAATGCAGATATGAAGAACATCAGCCATCACCTTCATAAGACTCTCCCTCTTAACCCTCAAGGGTTTAGGTGCCTGATAGAGTTTCAGATACGAATAAAAGTTTAAACATGCGTGCTAAACTGCTACTACCCTTCAAGCACACAACTTTCTCCCAGTGGGTACGTGTGCCAACACTGAAGCCTTCGTAACATTGCTTGAACCAGTACCACGCATCCAAACCTCCACGCGGTTCTCAAATCCCCTGCTCACCCTGTCACAACTCAACCGCCAAAATGCAGGAACACGCTTTTCAAAGTGGAACTTCCAGATCCGTCCTTTATCCCAACAATAAAATCAGGAGTTTGGGAATGGACCGGCTGCACCAGAAACCTTTTTGTACAACACAAACTACTAGGACAAGAAGCGTTCAGGTTTAAAGCCCTCCTAGGTCTGTCTCAGGCCACAACCCAAAACTTGGCTTTCATTACCCCAGCTGAACGCCGTCGCCCTTGCGGTGATGCCACCTCTGCTTTGTCCAGCGATTTCAAGAGGACAGGCTCAGCCCAGGAGCTCCTGCCAGCCAGGACAGCAACACATTCAAATCACTCCTCCAAATCAGCAAGACGACCCAAAGAAGAGCCTTTGGAAAAGGGGACCCTGCCCAGGCGCCTCGTTCCGGGACAGCGTTTGCAACCGCAAATAACAGGAACGGACCGACGCCTTCGCCCAGCTAGACCCAAGCCCCAAGCCTCTCCGAGAGCTGGCCTGCACGGCAGATCTCTCGCTACGTGTCCCGGCGGTCAGCTGAGGCACTCTGCTCCTTGTCCTCCGCGGTGGCCGGAGCGCACCTCGCACGGCCTCTCCCTGCGGGTCATCCAGGCGGAGCAGGTGCCGACTCTGGGCTACCGGGCCCGCGAGCAGCTGCAGGTCGGGCATCCGCACGCTCCAGCCCTTCGGCTCCCTTGGATTTCGTGCCTCCTCCTTCTGTCAACCGTACAGAAAGTACGGACATGCTGTCGGCATATTTATCTTCGCTCAGCTTTCTAAAGGTTCGGTGAAACGAATCACATGCAGCACTTGTATCTATTGTGCTAAAACAAACAAAACTCAACCACAGGATCTCTGCTTAGTATGCAAAGCACTTGCACGTTGGTGGACACAGCCCTGATGAAAGCGCTCCCTCGGATGACCCCCCCTCCCCAGGGTTTAACAGCTCCTAACCCTGCGGAGCGGCAGGGCAATTACTCGGCTGCAAACACAGCTTGAACATCACATCCGACTTTCTGGTTAGGGAAGGGGATTCCAGATACAAAAGCAGCATTGAGAAAATAGCTTAGAAAAGTACAGCAGCACTGCCAGGGCTCTAACTTTATAAGTAGATTTATAATTAAGAGTAAGAGCTATTAATTAGTTTTCAATGGTAACAGCAAAGAGCTAATGATCTATTAGGAATCACAGACACTGCATTTAACATTTAGTATTTCCCTCCCTTCGCACGAGGAAGCAGACAGACTTATAAATTCAACATGTGACACAAGAGGTCTCGACACACGAAAAATATTGCTAGCAATATTAACCTCATTGGGAAACCTATCCTTTGGAAAGCGAACATAATAGAAATTAATCTTTATCCAGATCTTTCGATAGCGACTTCATACATAACGTTTCCATTCTCGGTGTCTGTATGAGTTTCGGTTACAACAAAGCTATGGACAACAGCCATAAAGCGGGTAGCATGCCTTTTAACATGAGTGTATTAGGTTTGACTTTAAGAGCCAAGATTTTGGGGGGTTTTTTGGGGGGCGGGCAGTCATTGTTACCTTCTGCAATCAACCTATTTAAACTCAGTCTTCTCCACCCAAACAGCCGGAGTTTAGAAGAGCTTAAAAGAGAAAAAAAAAAAAAAAAAAAAGTGAACCATTGTGGTTTGACTCCCAGCAGACACAGAAGTAACCTTCAAGGTTACCTTGCCCTATGAGGCCTCAGGAAGGAGAAAAACACAGTTTCAGCAAAGGAATTTCTTGCCTGGCTGGAGGCCACACCCGCCACAACAACTGAGGGCAGGAAAGCATTTGGATTCACAACTCTACCCGTAGCACCCAGCCGGAGGCGAAGCAAAACTTTCTCATTTTCGGAGAAGAAAAGAAACTCTTGCTCAATAAGTAGCAATTATGCTGCAGAATTTATATGCTGAGCACGGCTGAATGTACGAACACCAGATCAGTCAACCATAGCTTTAGCGCTTTGAGTATGATTAACAGAATGAACTTTCAAAGGTCAATTAAATGTCAACACATTTTAAAGAGATATTCTTCTTAAGTTGGGGCGATGTGTAACAGTACCTTCCAAAGCTGCTGTGCTACTTTCACCTTAAAATTCTATCCATCCTATCGTTACATGCAGAGATATAAAGATGATAACTAATTAACCCTGAACAGAAAATAATGGCTATTTACGCTCCTGGCTTTCCTATCGCTAAGCTGCCTCTATTACTTGTGCCTAACCAAGTACGCGGAGACACTTTTCTCTCTCTCCCTCCCCAAAATTTCATTTCAACTGTTCAGGGTGCGAGTGAAGGGAGAAGAAAAGGAGCAAGAACAGTTTGAAAGTCTAATGATTTACTACATGAAAATGAGAAGAGGCTTTTGATATGCAATTGAGCTGCCTGGATGTAAATCTGGAGGAGGGAGGGGAGGACTGTAACAGAATTAATTATGAACACATTAATCACGATTTTAGTCAGCGCAGCGATACACCTTTCATCTTTTCTCAACACTTCTGGAAATCCAAATTTCAGGTGACTAGCTCAAGACATCTTAAAACTAACGCGGAAAAGCTGAGTACAGACCCATTTAAATCGCCTCTCGAACTGGATGCGCAAATCGTTAGCTAGTTTAAAAAAGAAAAAAAAAAAAGTCTCCACCTCACTACAAAGCGAAAGGATCAAAATCCCGACCGAGGCCTGCCCACACCGCCGGCACGGTCCGACGCGGGCAGCGCTGGCCCCGCGGCAGGGCCAGGCAATCCCGGGGGAGCGCGGCGGGGACCCCCGCTCCCGGCGGGAGCAGAACGGGCCGCCGACTTCTCCCCTTCCCCGAGGACACCGGCCGCGGCCCCGCTCCGCAGGTAGGTCCGGGACTCCAGGCGGTTTTAGGAAGGGAATTTCAGCAGGTATTTCCCCGCCGGCTTTGGGGCCAGGTACCCCCGGGGCGCCGGTTCTCCCGCAGAGCGGACGACCGTCAAAAGGTGCGAAAAAAGTTCCCGCAGCCGGGGGCTGCCGAACCCCGGGCCCCGCGGGCACCCCCCGCCCGGCCCCGCCGGCGGGGCGCGGGGGCCGGCAGCGCGGGGCGCGGGGGGGGGGGGGTCCGCGGGGGGGGGGGGGCC
>JAVJGG010000013.1:4737923-4775170 GCA_035590195.1 Aviceda cuculoides
AATCCAGTTTCAGACGAAATCATTTCTCACAAAAGGCATTTGCACTACAGTACCAGGTGCAGCAAAGGAAACTGGTGTTGCAATTTGATTCCAACGCCACATGGATGGGAATGTCACCTGCCATCCCGAAGTTACGCTCTGGCATTTCATCACTTTTTTAGGTCACCTTCCTCGGGCTTGGTAAATCATTTGCAAAGAATGAAGCGAAGGCCCATAGCTTCTTCCTGTTCTTCTCCTTCCCTCAGCCGGCCCGTCTCCAGCTTGGAGCGCCCCCCGGGCAGCCAGCAGGCAGGAGACATCCCCACGCCCGCCCAAGGGCCTCGCTTGCCTCACAGGCAGCCCCAGCCCTCACCTCAGCCGGACCACAGCTGCAGCAGAGGCTGCAGAGACAACATGGGCGCCCAGAAGCCCCGCAGGCCCCAGGACTACAGCTCCCAGCATGCCCCGGGAACCAGCAGGGCCCCCAAGCAGCCCCGTGCCCCAGGACTACAGCTCCCAGCATGCCCCGGGGCGCTACTTCCTGCTGCCTGACCCTGCAGGGACACCATCCCCAGCCCGGCCCCACCCCCACGCAGGCCCCATGGCCGCCTGCCCAGGGCGAGGACGAGGACGAGGACGAGGGTGAGGAGGAGGAGGAGAAGAAGAAGGAGGAGGAGGAGGAGGAGGAGAAGGAGAAGGAGAAGGAGAAGGAGAAGGAGAAGGGGACCGGGGTCCCCTCAGTGGTGCGGCCGGGCCGTGGGCACCCGGGTCCACAGGGCCGTGGCGGCCTGCCTCCTCAGGTACTCCTGTCCCCACAGGAGTGGGAGGGGTAGAAGGCAAAAAAAACCCCCTCAGAAACACTCAAAAAAAAGGGCTGGCGAAGAGGCAGAGTGACATGCGGGCCGGGGTCCCGCTCACTTGGGGTAGAGAGGGGAGCGGCGCCGTTAACCGGGACGGGAGCGTCGGAAGCGTTGGAAGCGGTTGTTGTCTCCGCCAGGGATGACAGCCGCCCCTGGTCAGCCCTCCCGTGGGTTCTGGAGTGCGGGGAACGCAAAGGCCCTTCTGTACCCAAGGAGTGAGCGGAAAAAAATAATTCGGAGGTGAAAGCCGCCGTCTTGGGGTCTCGCCGCCTTTCCCACCACTACCTTACGCTCATTCGGTGACCCGCGAGTATACTCCACTCAGTCCTTCCCAGCAAGTCACGCACCCCCAGACTGGGTGTATTTATTGTGTACTCTCAAAATACATCACCTTGTTGCTTGCTGCTTCAACTTCCATCATGTTATCCCGGTCCTCAAGTTCGGGCAAGTCTTTTTTTAGGCTGTCCTGATCCTCCTTCCTCCTGGCTTTCCCTCCCAGCCCTGCCATCAGGAAAGTTCACCAGTACGCCCCATAATTTAGTGCCAAGTTTGTGGATGAACCTGTTCAACTTTGCTGTAACGCCTCTTCCTTCTGCGAGGGAGCATTCCCTCTGTGGCATCTCCCTTGGGCCAGTTTCTTACCCACCCTGCAGCACCTCACCAGCCCCTGGGAAATCACGTGTTTTATCTCACTTTCCGCTAACACCCACCTCTTCCATTACTTTTTCCTTATACATTTGCTCTCAGTCCTTAGTGACTAATGGCGGCAGACAAGTAGTCCGCAGTTGCTTGCTGCCGAGTTTGAAGGCTGGCGGTACGAGCGCGCCGGTGGGTAGCCCACACGGGCTTCCCCCTGCCTGGGAAGAACAACTTCGGTGACTCTTGCCCTTTGATGAGGATTGCCGTAGGCGGAGTCCCATGCCATAGATAAAAGCATAAAAGAGGCTTAATTCCAGCTCGTATGCCATACGCTATGTCTTGCGGCCGTGGGAGAGTTGTCAATATTACAGTTAACAAAAACAGATTCGGCTGAACTTGGATTTTTCTCCTGTATGCGGCACAGAGGTCCTTCTTTCTCAGCCTTTTCTCTTGAGAGCCCAGTATCAGTGCATAAACACAGCGGTGCCAGCACCCTCTCCTGCGTGCCTCAAAACATAGCCTTAGCTTAGACTCTTTGCTGCGTTTCTGTTTGTCAGTGAAGATCTGACCTACTGAGCAGGCTTGGTACCTTTCTGGTGTCTGGGGGTTTTAGCCCAGAAGTTCAGGCGTTATTATGGTCTGTAAGGGTTGTCCTTCTGTCACAGCCAGGCACAAGTCCAGGGACAGAGCCCAGGCACACCACTGTGGTACAAACGTCTCGCCAAGGACGGTCCTGCCCCCAACAACCTACAGCTCAAATTGGACAAGATTTAAGAGGTGCTGAAGGAACTATGACATCTAGTATTTATACACGGAGTAGTTATCTGAGGATTCCGGCAAATCTCAGCAGCATAGCAGCGAAAAATTTCAGAGTCACTCCCATCCATAGTCCACAAGTCCCTCCTGCAAAAGCCACATCCAACTTCCCAGTATGTGGGTAAAATAAGATGTCTGTTGGTCACAGCAGATACACAGGTGATTTGCAATGCCTTTATGAGCTGCCACTGATTGAGCTGTGGTAATTGGCCGTGTTCCTGCTCATAAACCATTTCAAATGTGAGAAAAACATTTCCTAAGCTGCTTTCACAGGGGAAGAGGTTTATGTTAGCATCGCATCTCACTTTTGCCATGGTGCTAAGAGCAGGGATGGGCATTGCTGCTCGGCTGATGTCCGATAACTCCATCAATGGTGAGCTCTCAGCAGGCTTTAACACCCAGATGCATCGATCAGAAGGCTGGGTTAGCCCCTTGCCAACCTTTGAAAAGCTGAACATTCCTGTTTTACACTTAAAAGAGCTTGGTAAACATATAAAGTTCAATCATATATTTAAGATACGCGGGGTTATATTTACTAACTTTTTTCAGTCATAGTTTATTACTGTAATATCTGTGAGGGAAAGGTATTAGACTGTGCCAAATGAAATGCTCTTTGAGTTAGAAAAAATTGTGTCTACTTTGTTATGGGCATGTTTCTCACAAATGCAGTAAGTCAATGGTCTCCTTGTAGTGATTAATAGAGAAGCCATTCAGAGTCCTTGGGGGGGTTGGGGTTTTTTTAATAACCAAGATAACTTCCTCATCAAAACCATTGCTCAGAGACAAAACAACTGTGCTTTACTCACTTTCACTGCTGTGGTGAGATGAGAAAGTGTTGATATATTCTCCCCAGAGGTCATTAGAACTACAAACAAGGTTGTAGGCCTAGTGTATACATGCAGGCTGGTGGACAAAGCCCAGGGTTTATTGTACTGTAAGAGAAGCTGAACAGAAGGGAAGGAGGAGATTAAACAAGGCATTTGGAAAGAAGAGGTACCTACCCTCCATGGCATCTGATTTGCAGCAGAGCTGCTGTGTGGGAGGCTGGGAGGAAGAAAAAGCAGAGTCATTTGATTTTAGTTTTTAATGAAGGACAAGCACACTGCAACATTAAGGGCAAAACCAGTGGTATCTTGTTGCTCCTTCTGATCCAAACTCAAGAAATGTGGCTCAAATCCCCTTTGAGCCAATACTCATGGTCTCACAGATTATTTCCACCAGAAAACCAAGTCAAGGGTAGAGCTGGGAGTGGCACTGACAGAGTTCTGCTTCCTTCTAGAAGAACATACCTTCTTTGATACTTATTTAGGACTCCTAGCTTTCTTCCAGTCAGTTTTCTACCAGAAAGAAAGATTCCTCGTGCTTCTCTCAGGCCGTCATTTTCCACCCTTCCTTTGCAGGTGTGACTGCTTGCCTCTGCCTCTTCTCTGGCTGTTTCCAGTCACAAGCAAGCAACACGTTCTGGCTGATGTTCTGTTTCTGAGTAGCATGGCCTATACAGTCTGAGCTTTTGAGTGAAATTAGTATTACACCATTTTCCTTACTCCAAAAATGTTGGTACTAAAAAAGGTACACAGTTAGGCACTCCTCCAAGTGACACATTTCACTGGTACCAAATGATTTTCTGCATAGTCCAACTTTCAGAATAGCTCTTGGTTTTATAACGTCTAGCACAAGGGGATCTGATGTGGGTTGGCTTATAGATACAACCATAATGAACCTGCTTAGCGAATACTACTAAGACTGGGCAGTTCCACTTCATTTCTGATTGAACCAATAATTCAGAAAAATACACTGTTCCCAAATTAGTTTTCTTCTTCATGGTAATGATAGTTTCTCATCTACAGGAGATGTGATGTGAATATATAATATGCAGGCAAGAGAGGTTACAAATTTGCCCTCCGCTATTGTCTTCAGTGCTGGAACGCAGCGATGGGTTTCTTTGAAAGCACAGCAGACAGCTTCGTAAAGCGGCCTCGCTGGTAAAGAGGACAGCAGCAGATGTCCAATTCGGTACTTCTACCATGCACACAGTGAGTTACAGTTAGGGACCTGTATGTAGTGTTTAGCCTTCGAAAAAGATGATCAGACTAACTCTAATATTGTCTTGCATTTTTGCTGCTCTGGACTTCAAAGTAAAATTAACACAGCTTAGAAAATACTATTTTACAATTTAATCAAAAGTGACTTTTAGACTTCAGATCTCAACTCTAACAGAATATTCTTCTTGACTGATACGGTTCGATTTAGTGCCTCACAGGGATGGCTATAATATCCCCAGTATTACCAGTTACCCTCTTCTCTCTCCATATACCGTAGTTTAACTCCATATAGCATAGTAAAAGAAGTATATGCTAAGGAAAAAGACCTGAATTCCCTAACAAAATGACTAGATATGATGTACTGACCATGACAGCATATGCTTGCTATCTCAGGTGAGCTTCACTGGACAGTGCAACAGTTAATTCCAGAGAAATGCTGTGGTTGAAAAAAAAAAAAAGAAAAGAAAAAAAATACCATCGCCAATTCTCAAAAGATGTAGAAGCTCTCTCTGTTTTCAGGCCATGTTATCAAACCATTTGCAACTTATATTTGAAACAACAAATCCCTAAATGAGTAGTGAGCAAATCGATGTACAGATACAGGCCTGACAGCTTCAATGCTTGTGTTTCCTTCACGGTAGGTATTACAACTCTTCTTTTGTCCTAACCTGGCAGCTTTGGAAGAGGATAGGGATTTTTCCAGTAGTTGTTTTGAATTGCATTCTGCTTTTGTCTGATACCATCATTAGCTGAAACGTTAGCCATGAAGTCAAAGTGAAGCCAGGCATGAGGAAAATCTTTAGTAGTGAATGCTGGCAATAAGGGCAACGTGACTTTCAATTGTTGTTTAAAGAACGAAGGGCCAGTTTTGCCATTCTGGCATCAGAGGAATTTTTTCCTTAAGTTGTCTGGCTAAAGGCAACAGGACAATTTAGTTATATTAGTATAAAGCAAAAAAACCTAATATTCAGAGGCAAACATTTAGGTTGTAACTAGAAATGTTTCTAATAAATGTCTTTGAAGACACAGACAGCAGTTCTCCTGGTTCAAGATCTTACATATTTATTTAAATTTGAAACAAGTTATATTTGTAATATTGTAAGAGGACAGTAAATGTCTGTAGCTCTTTGCACCTTCTACCAGGAATAGACCAGAAAATATTAAACATTTAATTTCCTAACAGATTAAAATTTGGAGTAGAGGTGAATACAGAAACAAAAGAGGGGAGAACATGAAATACTGTATTGCAAGAACTGGGATTTACTCATTTTTGGACGCTCTTGTGATGGTACATGTATGTAAAGTTAAGAGACGCCCTGTGCGTGAGCTTTTAAGGATCAGGGCCCTGTGTATGTTGGAGAGGTGCCATCAAACAGCACGAACTAACAATTCTGGTTTGCAATACAAGCTGCTCAGTTCACACTTATCATATGAGTTCTGTAAAGCTTCTCTTCTCTAGCTGAATGTCTGGGACAAGAAAGCAAAGTAATTAGTTCACATCCTTTGCTTTTTTCTGAGATAACTTTTCTCATCGACTAGAAGTCTTTTTTTTGCCAAAAGATACTTTCAAGCTCCAGGCTTTCCATGCTGTTCACTAAAATGTTTGTACAGTAAGTACAGTATGAGGAGTGAACAAGTAACACCACAATATTTTATCACATTATTGCTTTGGTAATATTAAATCACTGAACATGTCATTCATGTTTAGCGTATTATTTTCTATAATAAATTACCAGTAAAAGTAAGCAGTAGCAGTTTTCTTACAAGTTTAGCTGGCGGAGTGTAATTAAAGATTGTATCATGCAGGGACAAGTAAGAATTGAATTAAAGAGTGCAACTGTAATTCTTCCATTTCATACCATGCGAGTGCTCGATTTTATGGCTTTCTTTTAATGTAGCTTTTACAAGTAATTTTCTTTAAAAATTGGAGGAGAAAACCCCAAAGCACCCTAGTGATACCTGTCTGACATTGGCACAACGGGGGTGAAACCCTTAGGTTCCCCACAGAAACCACGGCCACTTGAAGCAGCCTGTGTTTGCTCGTAGCAGTAGCTTATTCTCCGTAGATGGACCAGCACAAGAACAGGTCTGCCCAGTGGGTTTCAGCAGTACCGGCAGCCACAGAGGATTCAGGGAGCTTGGGTATCACTCCAGGACCTGCCACACTGTGTTTTCACGACAGCTCTTCCACCTGCTCCTCTCGAGGATGATCCGTTGATCCACAGCGCTTCCCCACCCGCCTGCCCCTGCCAACTGCCCCAAATCTGCCTCATTCCTTCCATTTCTTTTCATTTGGTTAAGGTTCTTGGAGATCTGCTGATGCAAAATGGTGCTGGAGAGGCAGGTGCTCTTCCCAAACACTGCCTGCGAGACAGATCGGAACAAAAGAAGGATGAACCAGAAACGGGCACAAATCTTCCTGATCAAGTGACGAGCACCAAAAATAAGTGAAACCAAAGATACGAGATCCATATCCTCCCATTACACCTGTAGAACTGGTAATGAACCTGTTTTTCAGGTCTCAGTAGCTGCAATAGCAGCAGTGCTGAATTTCTGTGTGTCCTTCAGCTGTCCACAACAGAAAATATGCTTTATGGGCAATTGCACGTTTTCAAGTTAATCGTCAGGAAAGTTCTGGAGCACGCTGTTGCTTTCCTGCAGAGATGCTTTCTAATTTAGTCAGTGGGGTAGGTCTCTGACAGCTCTCAGACACTGAAGGGCCTAGAGATCCCCTGTGAAGAGGCAAAGTTGTGTGTCCGTGCCGAAAGGAAGGATGCAACCGGTGTCTGGTGAAAGACCCCTTTCACCTGAGCTGCGTGTCTGCTCAGGCCCTTATCCCACCCTCGTCTCCGCATCCCACCCTTGTCTCCGCATCCTGCCCTCAGTCACTGAATGTTCCCTCTCGCTGGGGGTTTCACCTGGAGCAGCTCTTCCAGCCCCAGAACAATCTGCTTGGTTCTCATTACTTTCAGTCACTTCATAGCAGGTTTCAAAAGTGCATTAAATTGACAGCACTGTTGTGCTGGAATAGCTGGAAAATTTCTGTACTAAGGCACATAGCACTGCTTTAGCTCACACTCCCATCTCCTAGAAGCCTGACTTTTGTTAAAACACACTACTCAAAAAGTGAAGTCTAGAAACATCATACTATATCGATTTGAATGGAATCTGCATTTTTTCCATCAGCTGAATGATTTAATACCTGTGTTTATTCAGTAAGGTTGGGAATGAGCTGCTGTGGCAGTAAATTAACAATGACAAGCTCTGACTGCCAGGCAGTGCTGTTTATAGTAGGTCATTGCTCTCCTCAGTGCTTGAGACAAATATTGGATTCATTGGGGGATCTTTCAGCAGAAGGATAATATGTTGAAAAGCAGCTCTGTCAAAGTGACTTTGCTGTTGAACATTTTCTAGCAGTCACAGAATCTGCAATCTGATTTATTAATTAAATCCTATCAGCACATGCTCTGAAGAAACCAGCATGGCTGAACTATGTCCCTGTTAAGTGAGATGAAAGGACATGACAAAAGTTTGTATACTATGCCTCAGCCCACATTTCCTGTAAAGGATACAGCTTGTTATTTTTCAAAAGATGCTGAATATATTTTCTTTATATCTTGGTTTATTATGACCCGTGGGAGCAATTGTAAAACTGAAACATGCAAGAACTAAAGGAAAAAAATAACTGCACTATGCAGGAGGAGCTGGCATATCCTGACTGTATTCTCTCTCCTATGAAGGAACAGATCGGAAGGTACTTTGCCAGATTTTCTCCAAAAGGAACACATACTTAGGAAGAATCTTTGCTTAAACATTTGTCAAGTAATTTTTCAAGTAGATTTATCGAGCTAAATGACCCATAAAGAGAAATAAAGCCTGTCTTAACATGAACAAAGGAAAACAGAATTAAAAAAACTATTGATTAATTAACATGTAGCTGAGCGTATCATCCTATGACACTTATACGGGCCCGTTGAAAATAGCGCCTAGTCCCACGGCACGTGACGCATATCTTGCAGTCTGCTCTGCGTTGGGCGATTACACCGCACTGAGCCTGTTCGTTCAAGTTAGTCCGTGATAGGCAAAGGATTCCCTGAGCCCCAGCAGTTAACGCTGTAGCCACACACAGGCAGCTGGGTGCCAGTCTCCCTTGCCATCTCTGCTCCCCACTGCAAGCCCCCGGCACACCTTCTCTTGTTGTCCAAATTTTTTGGCCGCCGTTGTGTTTTCGCACCAGTCTGTCCTTCCTCCTGGCACCCGGGGTCGTTGCTGCGCAGCGCTGCCTCGCCGCTGGCTGTTGAGCCTCCTGGCCAGCCCACTGCAGACCCCCCTGCACACAGACCAGCAACATGGAGATAGCTAAATACATCCTGAATTACTCATTCAGGCACTGGCACGTAATAAAATCAGCATTGTTTGGTACTGCAGTAGTTTACTGGGCATTACTGCGGTGCCAGGGTACTGCCTAGCTTGACTTTGCCCCGTCCTGTATAGCTACTGTTGGAGGGAGACTTGTGGGCAGCCCATCGCCGTCTTTCCTCTGCCGGAGAGCATTTTCTTGGCAGCTCCTACACCTTTTTCTGATCCTTTTCTGCCACACCAGAAAAAAAAAAAGGCAGGGGCCTTTTTCCAAGTCCTTCCTTCTTACGGCAGGGCACTGTCGAGGAGCGCTCGGTTGTCTTTGATTTCTGCTCCACTGCTGTTCCAAGTCTGTACCCACTTCACGCAGCCTGCGTAACGTGGTATTTTGGGCTTGCGGCATCACTTGCTAAGCCTCCCGACGGCAGAAAGCCCACCTCCACGCTGCACCGCACTGCGGCGGTGCCGCTGCAGCCGCGTCCCGGCCGCTGCTGGCTCGCTCCCCCACGGGAGGCACGGTCCTTGTTCTCCCACTCCTCATTCCCTGTGACGGGCAGATGTCTCGTATCCGGAAAGGCTCACTGCAATTGTTCACCGCAGTTGTGTCTGTTTTGCTTTGGCTGCCCCTATGTCTGGTCATGCCTGCCTTTTGCCTTTGAGGGTGTAATGAGAAATTGGTTTGAATGTCACTCCCTTGGGCACCAAATCAGTGGCAGAGGCCGCTGCACGTACCAAGCCTCCCCCCCACAACAGCCCATCCGCATCCTTCCTCGAGCACCCTCGTGATAGCCCACCTTCAGAAACACAGGAATATCGCAGAGCGTTGCATAGCTCTTGGCATTGAACGTGAACACGCTTGGTGTGACATTTTGCCGAGAGTGGACTGGGATTTCATACAGCAACTCACCGCAGGTACTTACACACTCTGTTGGACATGAACGCTTGGCTAGACAATAAGTTTTGCCCTGGTGTAACTGGCACAAAGCACCGATGTGCCAACGCCTGCAGGAGCAGATGGCTTGCCTATTTCCCTCCAGAGATTAAGACTCCGAACCCATGCCACATCCCTTCCCCAGATTCACAGAAAGCTGCAGAGGAACCGTCTCCTCTCAAATTTCTTCTCCTGCCTGGCAGGACCGGCTCCCAACTCAGCTATCCGCATTGCATAGTTCATTCCTGAAAACTTCTGGTCCTCTAGAGTTTAAAACTAAATGCTGAAATGGGGGGAAAAAACCCAAGCAAACCACAGCATGTGTGACTAAAAGCAAGATGATAAGCAGTGGTCCCCGAGAACTGGAGAATCCCTTCCCTGTTAATTACCAGGGACTTGAATGCAGGCCCCATCGGTGGGCGGCAAGGCAGCTAGCAAGGGGCTGGGTACGGGTGGCCCAGAAACACCGAAGCCGGGGAGAACTGTAACACCAGAGCTTTCCTTGAGTTTCTGGAATCTAAGCCTGTCTCTCACACGTTGCCATACGGAAAGGATGCTATCGACCATTTCCAGCTCCAGCGGGAATTTTCTCTGCCCTTTTAACAACTACCTGCTGTATCGCCTCCCCAGGTGGAAAACCAGGGAGGATAGTTCCCTAACTCAATAGGAAGCTCAGGTTTAAATTTAGTAGCTGCTTTTAGAAAATACTTCAGGGTTCTTGGACAGGCGGCTTTGTGTAGGTACTTCTGGCTATCACTGCTGTCTCCTTAGGGATGAGGAAAGGCTGTACCAAATATTCAGGATAAGAATAGCAACAGAGGACTGATACTGCACTTGTGTGCGGGACGGGTGAGACAAACGTCATCTTCCTCTTACTTGCCTTCGTAAATCATCTCTCTCTCTCTCTCTCTCTCTCTCTCTTTCTTAGGAGTTTTCATAAGGAGTGGTGATTTTCACCTTACATGAAAAGGGCAAAATTGTCATCAGGGAGGTCCAGCTATAAAAACAAGCTGGCAAGAGTTTTCATGCCCTTATTTCCTCTCGACAGAAAGGACTTTGGATTTTATGCATAACAAAAGTTTTGGTCCACAATGGCAAGAAAATTACTTATCTTCTATATATTTGTTTCTATGGTGTTAGGCAGTTTTGCTTTCAGGGAACACTATGCTGTACACATAAACACACCAAATCCCTTGTGGAGAACATCTAAAGAGAAATATAATTTTACCTTAATAAAAAGGTAAGATAAGTTGGCCGTTTAGCAGATCCTTGCCCGGCGGTGCAGGAACGCTGCGGGTGCTTGGAATTCACTCCTATTGTTCCTGGGCTGAATTGCTTTGAAAAAGGTCACATGGGGAGGAAAGGAAGTTTTGACTTTCACATGCCTGTTATTGCTAAGGAAACCACTTCCTTGGTATTCACGTATTCAGCATGTCTCCAGTTTTGGCGCTCTGACAAATGACATCGTGCTACTGCATGGGGTAACAAGGAAGGGTGGAGAAGGCTGTTAGATAACTTGACGTGTTGGAAATGCTAGTACAGCTCTTGTAGGACTGCCAAACTTCAAGTAGGCTCTGTATGAGTAAGCAGGGTCCTTTGTTAGCTGCAGATGAGATACTTGGAGTTCAGAAATGCAGAGAAAAGGTTCTGGTCTACATCTCAGCAAGCTCAGGTGGTTCGGAGGTTTCCTGGGTTGTAGCAACGGCAATATTCTTACACCACTGTAGATATTGGGAGACAAATTTTCTAGTACTAACATACCCAAATTATTCTCTGTGTAGAATTTATTTCAGCTTTCATGTACATACTTGCCTTTTCTTTGGCATTCGGATATCAGACACCAAGTATCCTCAGGTGATACGTGGTGATTTCATTAAAAGCACTTGGATTTGAACTTTGGGTCTGTGGGACTTTTCCCATTTTTCTGACTTTACTCAAACAAGAAATTAGAAATAGCAACAAGCTACTGTTGGTTAGGACTGAGAATCTCCATCAATGTGTTGGGGTTTTTTTTTAAAGAGGATTGAAGCAGAATTTCTTTGAGGTAACGTATTTGCAAATCTCAATCTGACAAGAAGAAACTGTAACATAATTAGGCTTATTTCTACTCCAAGAGAAAAAAAAAAGTCTAGTATGCTTCAGGATACAAGTGGTTTTCACTGTAAATATACAATAGCTACTGAGATTACCAGGACCAGGCATGAGGCACGCACAAATCACAGGAATTGAACAGCTAAAGCCCTGCTCAATTTACTGAGAGGCTACTGAGCTTTTGATATGTCAAGATCTATTTGTCTAAACATTATCTGTAAAAACAACATAATGTAGTGAACTGAGCCTGGGACTGCGGAAGCCAGAAATCAATATTCTAATCTTGGTCCTGCCTCAGATGCATTTGGTGGCTCCAGAGTAGTTGTTTAATCTCCCTGCATGCTCACCAGAGATAAACCAGTTCAAATATAATAAACTCCACTGAAGAGCTGCGCAGATCAGTTCACAACTTCTGTATACTTCTCTGAAGACCTGAACTGTTATATAAATATTACCATTACACGCAGGACTTCTGGAGGTTAGTTGCCACGAAAATACATACCATGTATCTTTGGATCTGAAATTTCAGGTCTGTTTTCTAGCAGACGTCTTCACCCCATGGAGACTTCAAGCACAGCCTGGTGGCAGCACAGAAGCCATCGGGGTATCTACCATGATAATGTCTTTTTTTTTTCTGAAATGTGTTAAAACAGACTTATTTAAAAAACGGTTCAGGTGTTTTCTCACAGAGAGTGTCTCATTTTCATTCTGTCCATGGCAGGAACAGACCATACTTCAACAGAAGTTATTTGCTTAATGCAGAAATAACAAGAGAGAAGGACCTATGGCCTGTTTATTTAGGAAGTAAGACTAGATAGTAATTGTGGTTCATTCTGGCTTAAAATACTTGAAAACATGCTGGGTTTCATCTTCCACTCATTTTCCCTAATGTCATCATTTCTGAGTGATTATCTTACTAGAGGCTTAGCTGAGCCACACTCATTCCCAAGGACCTCAGAAGGGTTACCTGAGGTGAGAAAAAAAGATAGGTAAAAACACCCGAGTGAAGCCACAGTAACTTTTGAGCTTTTACAAAACAAAACCAACAAAACAACAACAACAAAATCAACCGACCACCACCACCACAAATTATCTGCTGTAATATAGGAAAGGAGAGAAATACTGGCTGCATCCCTCTTCCACGCAGCAAATGACTTCCAAGTACAGAGGATAAGAGTACCACGTCCCAGCAAACTGTGCACTTTTCCAGCCCAAAAGAGCAGCGGTTTGTTAATTACTCTAGAAACTATGAGTGGACATTTAGGAATTGCTAAGAAAAAGCAAGTGCTAAAAAAATAGGATCTACATTTACTGGTACGTATATTTTACAGTCACTAGTACTTGCAGAAATGAGTCCGGCACCTCCAGAGGCGCCAGGTTTTGTCTCCCACGTTAGTCAGACCTCACGGTGCTGTTGTAACACGGTTGTTAGCACAGGCTGCGGCTGGCAGGTGCTACCTACACCCAAACCTAGACAGGGTTTTGCGCACCGTCGCAGAAAAGCTGGAAATATTCGCTCTGTTCAGTGGGGAGGCAGTAGGGAAAGCGGTGCAGGGGGGTGATGCATTGCCGGCAGCCTGGGTTGCTAAGCACGCAGCCTGCTATGCCGCTTAGCAGGCAGGGCCAGGCAGAGCCATTAAGTCTGGAAGCAGCTGAGTATTTAATAAGCTGCATGCTACCATGCATTTACATAGCTTAAGTTGTAGTAAAGCTCTGGCAGTAAAGGGTCAAAAGTGCAGGGCTGGAGGGTAAAGCCCACGCAGACTGCGTCGGAACCCATCCTGTCCTCCGCGGAAAAGGACTTAGGGAGGAACTGTGAGAAAACAAGACTCGCTCTAACCAAGGAGAATTTTAAAGGCCAAAAGGCAAGAATGTTAAAAATAATTCAAGTTAAAGCACACGCTACCAGGTCTGGCAAAGCTGATTTACACAAAGGTTGTAGGGCATCTATGTGCCCCCAGTAAACCCAGTGTGAGGGGTGCAGTGGAAAGGAAAATGAGATTCCCCTCCTTCATGGTTTACTTGTCTAAATCAAAATGACTCATTGCTTGCCCTATCTGTACGATCTTAAAATTCTTTTATGTGAATCATTTGACACTTATTTATTTCCCAGTGCGCATATTTAACTATTTCCCCAGGCGTGATCTCTGCCCTGACACTGCCAGAGACCGGAGTCCTGTCTAAGGCAGTGACTCCCCGCAGGAGGCTCTCTGTCCTCTTTCTTTTCTCTCCCTCGTTAGCAAAGGCTGTTTCAATACTTACGGAGCTACCGGCTTCGGACAGGCGAGCCCACGTCCGATTTCACTTCCTCTAGTGTAATCATGGACTTCAGTGACTGTGCTTTTCATTTATACTGACGTAACCAAGACTGAAATCTGTCCCACAGCAAATATTTATCAGAGCATATCAAAGGAAAAGCAGACCAGAAGAGAAACAAGCAGAACAGTGAGTGCCATTAAACTTTGCCAAGATAGATTTCAAAGTCAATGAAAACCACCCCTGAGACACAGAGCTGAAATGTAGGACAAAGTAGAACACTGGAAAAAAAATAACCTGAAATTTCCAAACACGTCCTACATCTCCCACAGAACAATTTTTAATTACTTACAACTTGCAAAGATTAAGAAGGAAAACCTGCACAGAACTAACAATATATGAGGAAAGTCAATGACTGCTGCTTTTGTTACCATCTTGGCTTTGATATGCATGCCCACCGCGGCTACCTGCTCGGGTCGGGGACCCTTTCTACGGAGTAACAAGAAAGAAACAGGACAACACCCACAACTGGCTTTCTAAATGATATAAAATAATGGGATGCCACACTTTAATTACATAATTAAAACTCTGTTGCTGCTTTGCTACATGCCAAGGACACTCAGTTTCTTGGCAACCAGACCCTAATTTTCCTTCTTTGATATCCAGGTCACAGCCATTTGGATTAGAGGCTCATTTCCAGCAGCAGTGCATGGCAGTGGCACACAACTTCCCATCCTGCTGTCAGTATCCCCCTGAAGTTCAGCATATTTCAACCGTATTTATAATTATAAAAGCTGTTAAATTAAAGCCCTTATAAAGGGTAATTTCTCAACATTCTCAAAGGTCAGGGGGCATGTGAGCGTATTAAAAACTTAGGTAGGCCTGTGAAACACCAGCAACTTCTCACATCATCAGCAACAGTTGTCTTGCCCTGTTCTAGCTGAAGAACATGACTGGAAGGGTCAAGAGAGAAAAGAAAAACAACTCTTTGATGCCCAGCTCTCCACTTTCTTCGAAAGTTAGGCCTATCCCATCCCTGACCATTTGCTATCATCCCCCCTTCTTAGCAGAAAGGGGAACGGTGTCCTAGAACAGATCTACCTGCTGTCCAGATTAGTGAGGAAATCGCATACCTTTCCGAGGAGCGCTGACTCGGTCAGCTAGCTGGAAGAAAAGCACGTAGCCCTGCCCGCTGGTCCCAGTGCTTTGCCTGAGCTGCCATCATTTGAACTGCGGAGCAAACTCCAGCCTAAGGATTACCAAACGTCATCAGTCTCTATGCAAGGCACAGTGCCTCGTTCCCAGCCCCACGTGAAGTAGAAAGTAACAGCACAAGCACGTTTTTGAAAACCAGATACTTTTGCACGAGAAAGGAATACGGAGCACGCTACCAAGGAGCGGGTAAGACAGAACAAATCATACAGAGCAGATGGTAGTCACACTGCTTAATGCACTGTTGGACGGTGCCCAGCTAGTCTGCCTATGAGCGACAGAAGAGCCTATATAGGATAATGCTCTTTGTTAAGTGCCAGCAATTTATTACGTTATGTTCCTGAGCACAGCTGAGGTGAATTAACCACAGTAACCATTCACTATTCCTTCTGACAGCCCTGAGATCGTATCTGTACTGCTGCTGGGGTTGATGGTGTGAACGTGTTCAAAGCTAACCAAAAGCCAACTGTCCAGGTTAGCGCAGTGCCAAACCCTAGCCAATAAACCACCCAGCGCGCGTATTAGCTTACACTTGCTGCTACACTAACCATCACTTGTTTTTGGTCAACTTGGAGCGTGACCAAAACAGGCTTGCATCCACTCAGAAAACAACAAAACCAGAGCCTGACAAAGATGATACACCAGGTGTCGCAGCAACAGTGGGCTAAGTGCTCCTCCCTCCAGCTACTTCAAGCAAAGGAATGGTTCCTTAGGAACATGCCTTCTATGGAGTCTTTAATCTGATAAAGCAGCTGTAAGACAGGATATTTGTATTCTTCTTGTGTACAGCCTACATCCATGCCTACCTAGCACCATTTAGCTCTAAAAAACATCCTTCAAGTTTTATTCTTTTTCATTAAAAAAAAAAAATCATTGAGCAATTTCATGACAATGATGCTGCAAAGTGGAATTTGGCGGAACCTGGAGAGATCGCATGTTCTATTGCCTGTCCTGAATTCAATCTTGGACTAAGGACAGGTGAGGTAAACAAAGCAGAATCTTGACCACAAAAATCTGGATTGCCTTGATATTCTGGAAACGAAGCTAAGGCGATACTGCTTTTTTTTCCCAGAGAACAGTCTGGCCATGTAAGATTGGTATCTCATGCAAAGAAAGGGAAATGAATTAGTTTTTACTCAGAAGACAACTACTTCTCCCTACAGATAAGCACATCCTAAATACTGTTATTGTTTCATAAAGTTCTGATGATCAGACAGTAGCCATTTGCTACACCATCTCCTGTGGACAAAGTACACAAGCACTCCATGGTTATGTCTTGAATGAACCATCTGCTCTTGAACCATCAGATCAAAGTAGAGAGCAGGTTAGACAACCTTGGCAACCCTACCATTCTGTCTGAACCAACTCAATAACACAGCTTATTGTAGTTGGGACACAGGTATGAGTAGTTTCACATGATGATTTAAGATTTCTGCTATGTTTATTTGAGTTATCTTGTAAAGGGAACATTCCACAGTATGATGGCATGCAATTATAACTACAAATCTGTCCGCAGAGGAAACCTAGTCACCAGCTAAAATCCATAAAATTATTACACGGTTTTAACACAAAAAATTATGTAGTTAAGTTGGAAAACAGGAAAAAGAAATTTTGGTCTTTCCTTTGAAACTACAAAATCTTAATGAAGAAACTGTATTAAAGGTAATGCAGATCAATTCTTTTTTAAAAAGAAAACCTCTCCACAAAATGTTTCAGACTTCAGACAAGAAGCTTGTTAAGAGGCAATTTTATTTGTTTTAGTACAGCTTGCTTTTATCACTTGATTTTAGATAATTACGTTTCCAGTTAATCTCCGTCTCATGTTTAGACTTAAAAGGTGCCTATTACCTTTGTATTTGAGCAGTAAAGATTGCTGGTTTATTTATATTTACTGAAATCATGACTTTCTTTATTACTACTCCAGATACTAAGTCAATAATATCTTTCCTGTTAATTATCCACATGCACTTTGAAATATTGTAGCCTACTTTCTTGTGGTGTCTGGTTTTTAATTGTAGGTCTGATGCCAATGAATGGAATAAAATAGGACGACTCAGAAACACCATGTTTCCCATTTCTGGAAAAAAGTTATTTTCTTCACTTCATCATTATTTCCCTTGACAGTTACATCAAGCCTGTGACAATGACGTAGTCTTAACTCTTCACTGCTGTTTGGTGGTATTTCACTGACAGTTAGCACTTTTTTATCATGGGATGACTGGAGAGCGATGCAATTTTCAAAATTAAGTTTTTAATCAATAGGTATTAATCTCTGAAATCATGCTGGCAGCAGTCTCTGAGAATGGGCATGGAAAGGAGTTCCTCTAATAAGGAAACTTAGGCTCCCTTTAATGTAGGATTCAGGCATGGTGACCAGGAAACCTACTGACCATTCTCTTTCTCATCTAGAAAACGAGGATCTCCCGACTTCCCGAAGGTATTAATAAACACTACACCTATATCCATGACCACTGAGCTACGTCCAGATTTCATTCTGACTGTAAATGTGGCAATGTCAGTGAACCAATCAAGAGTACAGATCTTTCAGAAAGATGACATAAACTGTCATTGTCCTCCAGCAAAAATTAGAGATCTCCGTTGTACCTCAGTTGATATTTCTTCATCCTCAGAATCCCTCACTTTCAAATGTAAGTGCTTCATCAACAGGTTTTGTATGCCTCTCCCCAGCATAAATCCCATAATGCAGCTGGTCATCCTTTACAGTAGCCCAGGACATCTGCTTGGTGGAGAACCTTGCTGCCCACTCTCCTGAATTGTTAACAACAATGACACCCCCCAAGCCCCCAACTCGTGTCTTCATGTAGTCTAATGCAGTGTCAGCAGCCATCTCTGGTGACAGTCCTGAAACAAGGAAGAACAAGATAACTTCATGGTGTCTGTCTTCAAACAAGTTTTAAAATTCCCTTCAAGTTTCACCCCTCCCCATGAAGCCAGCCAAACCTAATTCCTCCTTCAACTAAATCAGCAAGAAATTTCCAATGTAGCAAAGGAACTGTTTATAGGAAGGCCCTGGACATTTGCTAATAGCTGCTATGGTATGGTGCTGCTACAAAGACAGGATTTAAATAGCTTCAGAATGTAATTCAGTTTCAGTGTTTGATATAAACTAACTCATCAACTCTATGTTCAAGACATGACATTTCTTATGCCATCATTTGGAGGAAAAAATGCCAATCTGCACGCTTTCCATCAAAGGTTTGTCACAAGCTATGTCTAAAGCATTTATAATTTGGAAAAAAACACATAAAAGCCATCAAAAATTTCAGTCATCATCTATGTTCCAAGTCCACTGGCTGCAATGGAGCTCAAAGCATGTACTTCACATTGTCATAATTTATCAAAAGCAGACATCAGCATTACTCCTCCTGAAACTTCTGAAAGTATCAGGCAAGATGAGGACTCAATGTACTACACATTGGAGCAAAGACCAGCAAAGCAACTTTATCTTTTCACTACACTTAATTCATATTAACAGGACTATTTTCTAAATAAAACAAAGTTAATGTCTACATCATACACACAAGCCTGTAATGTCTGCAGAATATTTGTTCACTACAAGTCTGAATGTATATTCAGGAATGCAGTTGGCTCAGCCTAATTGTTCCAAGATATATACCATCAGTAATGTTATGCAGCTTAGGTTGCAGAACAAAACCTGACCTTCATGCCTTCCCTCCAAATTTTGAGTTAAGACCAAACAAAACCAGCAGTCAGAATTATTCACAGCACTGGTAACTGACAGGATAAAGCTCCTTTCTCTGACGTTACGAGTGACACTGTGACTATTCAAGTCAGTGGCACTGACTTCAAAGGGTCAGCATTTCACTGTTTGATTTTTCATCAAGACAACAGCTGCCACCATAAGACAGAGATTCCAACAGCTGTTAAGACTGGCAAAGCAATTCACTCCTGAAATATGAAAGTAAGTTTCGCAGCGTTGGTCCAAAAGAAGATATTTACTATGTGAATTACTGAATAGCTGAACAGAATTATGAAAGAGCTCTGTAGTTATTCTGAAATATGCAACTTCAGTTGACCGTTAAAGGACTCAAAAAGTTACAGTAACTTGAGGGTTTGTTTTCAGCACCTTCATGGAAACGTGGCGGGGGGGGAAGTCTATTGCTGACGTATTTTCCTGGCAGCAGAGTTATACTTCTGGGCAGGATGAATGAAGGTAGAGCAAGCATGGGCAGGGTGAACAAGTGCAAACCAATTAAACATGCACACATGTGGGTTCATTTTCTTTTTTCTTTTTCTAAAAAAATTTTTAATTTGAGCCTCATTTGCCTTTCATACTGACTGATCACAAGCCAGGTAACTGCTATCAGTGCATAGGTTTTGCAATACAGTTAACTTCAAGCCAGAGAAGAAACTGGTTTACACAGTTTAGACTATATAGAGCTTAGAAGGCCGGTCACAAATTGAATAGCTAGGGACATAATAGAGTAAGGGGAGATCATAATGTGTTGGAGCTTTGGGAAACAATCTGTAGGTTGTATTTTATGCTGAAACTATCACATTAGCCAAGAGATTTACAGAGAAATGCACCCATTATATGCAAACAGCTCTATAAAGCGTAACAAAAATATTGTCAGCTGTTACTTGTCTCTCTACTTATTGCTTCTCCAATGAAAATGTAAATTGAAAGTTTTCCAACTATTTCCAGTTCAGCTGATCTCAAAGCAAGCTACACTGTACTGCCCAAAAGCTATGGCTTTCTAAAAATAATGGTGATATCTATATTAATGGTTCTTCAACTCCATGCAATGGAAGTGTTGTCTGGCTATGTTTACAGGCTGTAATATAATCAAGGGGTTAGATGACAGACTAACTCATGAAGGTAAAGCTCCAAAGGGTCATCTCACAGTCAGATTGTATTACAGTCACATAAGACATACTGTGTCAGCTGTTTACCACATACCCACCCAGTCAGTTTAGTGTATTTTCCAAAACAAAATGAAAATTTAAATCATAGTTAAAACATCTTAAAAGCATTTCTGTTGCTATAATCAGAGTTGTTAAAATAAAGACCTTTACAGTTTATTAGAAAGGTGATATCCTATGGTTTCTTATCTCAGCTCTGATTATCTATCTCTAGCCCTCCTCTACTGCTTCCTTAAACATATCTTCCTTTTACTTGTTCTCTGTTTCTTTGTTTACAAAATTTTAGTATAAAATTGGGAGAGAATTATTAAAGAGAACTTCAGTTAAACAAAGTAGACAATAATGTCTTCCAACATACATTGATCTAAAGCATGATTAAACATCAAGCAGCATAGATATTTCTGTCCACTTAAGGCTATTTTAGCGTTATTAATACTTTAGTACTTCATTTCATTTTTAAAGAGAGGTGACCCATCCACATAGCCCTGGGAACAACTCTTCTGACAGCTGTTCTAGGATGTTAGTACATAAACTGAAACCTGTCATTAGGCAACGTTCCCTAGCCTCATTATTTCAGCTCACAGGAAGTTTGGAATATACCTTGCTCCATGTGATAGAGGATCAGTCGGGCTAAGACCACTTTCATAATGCTCTCCCCATGTCCTGTGGTTGAAGTGGCACCGGAGTGGTTATCAGCATAACCTCCGCTTCCTTTTCAGAGGGGAAAAAAAAAAAAAAAGGCAGCAATATTCTGTAATACAGTTTGCAAGCCCTGCATTGTTTAAAATAGGTACCGAACATCTCTTCCTAAAGGGCCAGCAGTTCTGTGCACATCTGGGAGCAAAGTGTCAGTAACAAACTTCTTTCTCATTTCTGCATCAGTTTGAAAAGTAAAATACATGGGAGAGATCAACAAGAGCTGGATGAAGTCAGTTGCCAAGTTGAGAGAGCTAGAAGAGTAGTGATCTGCTTGTGGTACAAGAAGCAGAAGCAGCAGGCCTACACTTCACAGGGATAGCCAAAAATATCTTCCAGAATAGGAAGAGGTGGTATATTGAACATCAGCAAACTAGTGATGGGATGCAGAATGCCGGGGCACACAACATTACCAATTGAGAAGATATGAAGGAAGATCTTGTGAGGATATTGGTGAATTGACCAAAGTCTGCGGGGAACTTATCCGCAAGAGCAAAAGCAGGTAAAAGGTTTGAAGAGCCTGGGCTCTAGTGAAGCATCATGAAGCCCCCCGTGAAGAATCCTGCAATCCTCACCACAAGCAGTGTTTCTCCTGTTGAATGTGCTCACACACACACACTTTTTTTTCCTCCCATCCTTGTTTTGCTGGCATATTCCACACCCTGCTCTCCACCAAGCTTCTGCTTGCTCAACACCCATGTTTCTAGCACATCTCCTAAGGAAAATATTTTGGGGAGGTACATACCACAGCATTATAAACAAGGTACTGGGGGAGGAGAAAGCAGCACAGAAGAGCAATGAAAGTTTCCTCCCTTCTGTACTTTCTTGATCAGATCAGACCCTTTCAATAGAACCTGATTTACACGTGGAAAAACACTGCCACAATCAGTCTGTCAAAGCCCCCTTTCAAAAGACTCTAATATTTAAAGGGACAGGTAGCATTTCTGTATCCAATCCTGCAGTTGTCTGCTAAGAGCAAAAGTTGCAAGCAATATGCTCAACAGTGCCCAGTTCCACTTGTCCTTCACAGACCTACGTCCCACAGTATAGAAGCCCTGAACATGATCTACGCAAGAGAAGGGTATTTACAGTCAGAAATGAAGCTGAAAATCATTATCAAAATGCATGCAGAGGGTACCAAAACATTAGCAACTTAGGGTGCAAAAGTTAGTATTAGTTTTATAATAATCATGTACTGCCTACAGCAGTGCTATTTGAGTTTGGAACATGTTTTACTAAAAATAATTATTTTCCAAATCCCAACTGTATGGTAGAACTCTGAAGCAATCAAATGGCAAGTTGGTCCCATGAGAGGAGGAAGTCTGGGGAAAGGATTTCAAATTTCTCTTTATACTTGGATAAGAGATCTCTTAAAATATTTCCTTTATTCCACACCGCATCTATTAGGCTCTGAGGCAGTCTTATCAGGGCTCTCTAAGAACAGGAATTTACTCAAAGTTGCCAGTCATTTTACAAGATTGGCTCACTCCTATAACGAACAGTAATTACCATTACACCTACTTCCTTAAGTACCAAGAAAACACCATGTTAGTATGGAACAGGCTACATTTTTTGACTTAGCTGTAAGCAGAGACATACAAAAGGAGAGCTTTATCAGAATGAACAGAAAGGAAACACAGAAAAAAACCCATATGTTAGCATTCAGGAAAGGACAGAAAAAAGGAATTCCCATCCCCATTTTCCAGACAGAAAAGTGCTGGATTATGATAATAATGACAGCGCTACGCTTCTACTCCCAATCCTTACTTGCAATCTCCATGTTGTGTTAAGGAGCTTCAGCTTTGATACATGTGAATGTTAGACCTCCATTTCAGATGTACCAGTATTTATGTTTCATTTCACAAATGAAAAGGAGACTGTGTAATACTTTTTTGCTTTCTTTTTTTCTTTCTTTAAATAAGATACCTCCAAAAAATGAGAGGCAAGACCCCACACCCCATACCTATGCATGCTGTGTCACCAACACGGCCAATCAGTTTATTAGAGAGTCCTCCAGTGGATGTTGCACAAGCTACATTTCCTTCACTGTCTATAGCAACAGCACCGACTGTTCCAAGGTCTCTGCCAAGAAAAACAGTTCACAAAATTAGGTAGAATTAAAGCATACCTGCCAAAGCATGTTGTATTTCTTTTCCAGGTAACTTTTTTAAAAGATTACTGTAACAAAATTACTACTCATCATAAAGCTATTTTTTACCATGCTCCTTATTACAAAAACAACAAGCAATATGCAACAATTCTCATAGCTTTATATTTACTAGAGTAGAAAACACTCCATTTTTTTTAATCTCCCCCCCATGACTTCTTTACCTTTGTAGCATGGAAACTTTGATTTGGGGAGGCAAAAACCCAAGAAACAAAAGCATGCAGGGCAGAAATATTTCTAGCTACCATAGTTCTGGAGTAGTTTTTTGGCTGTAACACACCTGAAACACAACCTTCCCCTAAATAGCAACTCAAAGATGCAAGAATTGTCTCCACTGTCTCAACAGGAGGCTAAGCAGAATTATTAATGACAATGCACGTAAACGTGTGAATACAGAAAAGGACAGTAACGTTATGCATGCACTGAATCATTTCCTTCCTGTTCCTCCTCTTTCCTCTTCCTTATTCCCCTGAATGTTTGAATGCCACCAAAAAAGAAAAAAAAAAGTTATTTATGTGCCTTTCAACTAGTATTGTTCACAACCCATCATTAATACATATTTTCATCTTTGTACTCTGTAGCTATGCAATCTTGAGGTTTAAATCACTTGGCCAGTAGAATCTGTTGAAACCACACATCAGCTTAAAAATCTTCATGCACTGAAGAAAATAGAAGTCTCAACTACTGCTTTATTTCTTCAGCACAGAAAAGTCATATATAATAGGCTACTTAAAATATACATGTGTATTCATACTCAGAAAAAAAAAAGCTATTGTAACTTACTGTAACAGTTGCTGCACTGAGAAGCAAGACACTGAGAAGCAACAGTTTTGAGTGTCCATATATTCCAATCTTGGCAATTCATGTAGGAACATAAACCAGTATCTAGCTAGGAGTGGTATACCAAAAAAATCTAAATCCCTACACACAGTAAAAGAATTTTTAACAATCCTTCAAGGAACTGCCCAACAGGAGACTGGAACAGGAGTATCTTTGGAAGTTGCTTAGGCAGCGGCGAGGGTCATTCTATAGCCCCACAAAATCTAAGCTAATTAAGTCAGACAAAGTCCTTGTGTACCATGAAACCCACAGTCAATTTCTCAGAGAAGCAACTTCCTGTTCCCTGCTGCTGATGTAAAATACCATACTGTCAGTCCCTACACTTCATTCACAGCAATTCGAAGTTGACTGATGAATCACAGGCCTTACAAACTGCTCTGACATTTATGTGGAGACGGACCTCAACTCAAACTAATACGATGGTGCAGATGGGCTTCCCACCCATCCATCTGTTACAAATGATTTGCTGAAAAGAATATTAGTAAATTCAGTACTCCCTTGCACACTCATGTGGCACCTTTCAACCAACTAAAGTTAGATCCTCCTGAGAATTTAAGAAACATGCATCCAGACGTACATTTTCCTAAGTATGTATTTACCTTGAGCGATTGTGAGAATAATGAAAGTGCACAAATCACATACGCCGCAGCTATCTGTTTTGGTACAAAAGCTCAACTGGCAATAAATAACAAAGTGAATGCGTCTGACATACCTTATCTGCCATGGAGCAAATAGACAACTACACTATATTTCTTACTGTCCCTTTAAACTTTTTTATGGCTTCAGTGTCACATGTTTTCTTTGTTCATCTTCAGAACAAAGGCAAAGAAGATATAAACAATCTGTTGCATAGCTAGTTGACTCAGAAACATTACCAAGGCAGGCAAACTAAGTAGACATACCATATTATAACCATCTCTCCATTGTTAGTTACTGACAGTAGCAAGAACCTCAACAAGTAGCTATAGTATACCAGAGGACGCTATTAGTAATAATGATTTTGTTCAATCAAGAATTATTCTTATGTACTGCATAGATTGTAACAAGGAATGGATCAGTTGGATTTGTTCATTCTCTTTTGTCTAAATCTTTCATTATCCAGTACCCATGAAGTTACATGTACTTATTCTATCCCCATTCAACTAATAAGGCATCTACTATTTCGTCTCTTAGCACTGCATCAATAATAGCGTTTTCTGTCGACTGCTTTCAGGGCCCTTGTTAATTAATACCTCCTCGAGTTACTCTTGCACTGTGATTCACAGATCTACTACCTTATGGCCAGACTCAACTGCCTTTCTCTGGGGTTCTCAGGCAATCTCCAGCCTTCTTGACAAAGATATGGTCAGAATCTTTGGAGTGAGAGACTGAAGATAAAACAAACCGCATCCTACTCTCAGCAAAAGGTGTACAAGATGCCATGTTGTAAATGCAATGGAATCATAAGCTTTTAGCATAAATGAATGCAGGCTTCTAACCAGCAGAAGAGAAAGGTCTCTCTTCTGGAAACAGCAAACTTGGCTTAGAAAGCTGTCAACCCCCAAGGTTTCCAACATTGTTAGGACCAGAGGACTGGAAGTAAAGTACACATCAACCTTCAAATTCCCAGTGTGATCTGGTATTATCTTGCCTCTGACTAACACTACTTCACCTTCTGTCTGTTTGCCCCAGGCAAATTTCTGCATAATCACTGTGGACATAACAGGAAAAAGAACATTCCAAATGTGATACAGGGACAAATGGGCTTGCATAAAAAAAGACCTGTTTTCAACTTTGTGAATTTGTGCTGATGTTTTGGGCACTGGCTGTCAGAAAAAGAACAGCATGGCTAAGACAGGAAAAAGTCTTGAGCCCTTCAAAAATACACAAGCCTGTTATCAGATATTTCAGAACAAGACAATGCTGAAATTGAAGATAACTAACACTGTTATAAGAAAAAAAAAAATTAAGCAGTTATAAAGAATGAATGGAGACTCAGATGCCATGGCATTCCAACTTATATATTCAGGAGACCAAGTGGCAGGTAGGGGCTACACCATCCTCTAATCCCTTATAACTAATTATAATACCACACAGTCCTTGGATAGACTGTGGATCAAAAGAAAACTTCTGTTGGATACAATATGAACTATAACTGAGACCTTATGGTCAAGGAACAATTTTGCTTTGTTTACAAGACGATATTTACACTTGCCTCACGAATTTGTTTTTCCTTCTAGCAATCTACTGACAGTAACATATAGCTTGTAGTTTATAGCCTCATTTCATGGACTTTAATTAAAGATGCCCACAGAAGAAATTTCCTCCTTTTGATCTACAAATTCTTCAGCTCTGCTTCTCTTATTACTACTGTTTCACAGAACAGATGAACATGTAATACAGCATTTATGTAATATAATACAGTGCTTTCCTATGCCACAACCATTAACATACAAATGGAAGCTCTAAACAATTTAGTATTTATGCCTACCTCACAGGCATAAAAAACATTTTTGACATTTGACGGTTTTGCTTCCTTTCCTGCCTACCTCACCTTCCTCTTTACTTTATATGAGACTTGCTTATTTTTCAAGTGACTTTCGTTTTTCTGTTGTGCAATACCATCCAGTAGTATCCCTCTTCACACCAACCATTACACCAAACTTCTTGGCCAATTTTTTCATTCCTATCTACAATAACCAAAAGCCACAATCAGCACTCAGGAGAAGTTACTGGTCAAAATCTGATGTTGTTTAACTACCTAATCCAGTTCAAAGACAAGTCTGATCATATACCTAACAAAGATCAGCTTTGTTAATTTTTTTTTTCCCTTTAAAATGTGGATTGAAGATATTTTAGAATCACAGTTCCTCCATGGAGAAAAACTATACAAAGTGATGCCTGCTGTTTGTTAAAGCTGCTTGATGCATTTCTACAACTGGTGATTCTAAGAGCAATAACAAGTTCTAACTATGTTCTCTATTAATGCCACAAAACCTATGCTATGTCAAAGTGACTGACAATCTTAAGCATTACAAGTTTGTGCAAGTTTGTTCCAGTCACTTATACTTGAGCAAATTCACTGAAAGCTTGATTTTTCATTACTTTCACTGAGTACATACTGTGAAGACTGTATCAAACCATGTAGTACTTGGAACTGAAGTATTCTCAAGTCTGAATACAGGCCTTCAAGCTTTGGTTTGTTTGGGTTTTGTTGGTTTTTTTTTTAACTGATAGCACAAATTAAATTACCTGAATTTAAAAAGAAAAAATATTTTACAAAAGCCCTACTTCTGAAACTCTTCAGGGTTGGAATCTGGCTCAAGGTTCTTCTTCCATCTCTCCCGGGATCTCTCGGTTATGAGTTTCTCCCCTGGAGTCTCAGGAGTACCCATGGCCTGAGCAAAGAGGTGTGCACCACGGTCAGTCAGCAGCATGTGCTTCGTCTGCAGAAGACAGACAGGAGATTCACTGACAGTTCTTGTTTGGTCTTGTACTGAGCAGTTTTGTATAAGCACTCTTTATTTTTAGAAGTATCCACACAAAGAAAATTCCAAATTTTGTTTTATTTTTAAACTTTCTAGATTTCTATGCCTATATCCTCTTCCACTAGCTGAAAAAATGTTCAGCTCTCCAAAACACAAACTTTCATCATTAGTAGAAAAGAATTGCATTTATCTATTTAATACTTATTATAATGGGAGAAGAAAAATCGGTAAACTTGCTCTTTTGCTAATTTGTATGCAACTTCTTCTTACTGTTCCCAGTCAATCGCCAAATCACTACTCAACTAAACAGTTTTGTCCAGTTAACTAAGAGATCTAGAAGGATTTTACTCAGAAGGAAAGAATGATAAATAAATTCCTGTTCTGTTTGAAGGTATTACACCTCGTAAGAGTAACCAAAGAATGTTACTATCATACACTAAAGTGTTTCTTAACATCAGCTGAACCATTTTATTTTAAATATTTCCTTCAGCTAGCTGCTACTCTTACAGACCCAGAATTTCAAATTCAAGAATAGAATACTGTTCTAACGGGTTTGACCAAAAAATGTTTGCTCTCTTCTAACATTTGCAGAAGCTCTATTTTGATTCCTTTATTTAGCAAAGCACTTAGACCAGATTTTAAGTCAACCACCTTAGTTAAACCCATGCTTCAAGTCTGTACAGCTTGGTTAATTCATACTTTAGAGAAACTTGCCAGATAAATTTGTTTCATTAATCCTTATACTTTAGTAGGACCTCTAAAATCTGATTTTTTTTTTTTAAATCCAAAAATAAGCATCAACTTCTTGGACCACTACACAGCTGTTAACTGCTCATCAGAGCCCAGGAGGGTTTTGGAGGAGCGGTGGTCTGACTATACAGTATGGAGTCATTTCAGAGCACAGCACCTAACTTCAAGCAAGCTTTTATGTCCATGCAGCAGCACAGCACACAGGTACCAGCTGAGGTCCAAAAAGTACAACCACGTGCTGCTGGAGGCTGCAGGCCTGCAGAGCCTTGCAGGGCACCGAAGCGGCACAGACTCGGCTCTCAGCCTGAAGCGAGGATGCCAGAGGTTGGGTATTTCTGTGACATGCTGCATTCCTCGGGACATTTAGTCTCAAAGCTTCAGACTTTTAGGATGCTGCAGACCATCAACTTCTGTTGATTTCTAAAGCAATGACAAGCAATCACTACCGTCACCAGCCCATAGTACTGCATTGTTTTAAAGGATTCCAGCCGAACCTCTTCCCGAACCACAGACGCTGATCTCTACTTAAGCTTATAAAAGCCTCTGCACTAGCCCCTTCAGATAGTTACAGAAGCGGGAAATGGGACTACACTTTAGAAATGTTCCTGATGTTGCGGCCCTGACATCAGACATTTTTGAAAATTTAAATGCCGTTTTATCGACAAATTAAGCCCTCAATTCATGAGACTATTGCTTTAGGGAACAAGAATAAGGCTTACAAGGGAGAAGTCCTCTGTATATGTGAAAGAGTGGACAACAGCCTTACATGCTGAGTGCTGTTACCAGACAGTAAGACCTACAAATTTTCTAACAAAGCTAGCGTTCTTCCACTTGAAAGCCAACTTCTTTGTGCAATACTGCCCCCCTCTGCCATTGCCACCAAACCACCAGTAGCACAAGACCCAGTAATTCAAATTGGTTTTGGTTTGGTTTGGGGTTTTTTTAGGAAATACATTGAACTTTTATTTTGACTTTAGCTGTATCAGAAGGCTGCATCCTCCATCATCTGCTTTCTTCAGCAATTAAGACTCTATATCATCCTTTAAATAATTAAAAAAAAAAAATAAAGTTTTATCATAAAAAAAGGAAGTTGTTTCTTAAAACTTTTTCAAAGCGCTTCTTCCCATATGCAGGTTCTGATAACATACCCACCTTCCTGAGCTGCGCAAACAAGAAATACTTGCATATAGAGGAATAAAAAACCCGTTATCATAGAGGCTTTTTTTGTTTGGGTTTTTTTTCATTTTTGTTTTTTTTTTTTTTGTTTGTTTTTTGTTTTTTGGGGTTTTTTTTAAGTCCTCACTGAAAAGAAGGCATCTTAAGGAGAATTTGATTTTTTTTTTCTTTTTTTCAACATATCTTATCAATCGAAAGAGCTGGTAGAACATTGTCAAACAACCCAAAAGCACATTTTTCTGTCTCGGCCTTCTTCTACAGTTTCATGAATACGTTTGCTAACTTTCTTAAGTGCCTAATTTTTCTGGGACACATTTATACAAAGTAATCCAAGAGGACAAAAAAAATAAATACAGGGTTCTAGAGATCTTACTAACAAACAACAAATGTTGGCAAGTTTAGTTAATTTCATGGGAAACAGGAAAGAGAAAATCCCCCAAATTTCTGCAGCTGGCCTGAAATTCAGACCATCACTGTTCTTTATTTAACAATCCTGGCAGTGTGCAGAGCATAGCAAAAATTTGCACCTTTGCCTTGAGAAGTCTGTGTTCTAAGCTAAATTCTCCTTTGTCTAATGTAAAGGGCTGGATGATATAGTAGGGGAAAACATATACACAGTTCACATATACCAATGAATCAGTGCTCTATTGTTCACAGGATGCCCAACTAATGAATTGTTGGAGCTGAGGGGGATTACATGCCCCATTCAAAAAAAAAAAAAAAAAAAAAAAAAAGTGCCATTTAAATGTGTTATTCTATTTTTTTTCACTACAAAAAGGAATTTAACTGCTTTCTCAAGTATTTGTTTAATTAGTTAAAGTACTAAAAGCCTTCCATCTCTAGAGGCTGCCGCGTTCAATAGCATAGTAAATAATGAATGGAAATTATTCTGCTGCCCTCCTTTCTTCAATCCCATGGACTGGACAAATTTGAGCCCAGTGAGAATGTGACAGCACACAGGGTAAATGTGCACAACAACAATCTAGAAGAGCCACTCTGGCCACCAGATGGAGCCCATATTGTTCCAGAATAGTAACGGAAATACAGAAAATTGCAAGCAGGTAGGGAGGGTTTTTTTGGTTTGTTTGGTTTTTGGAGCTGTATGTTTCAAAATTCCTTAAGGCGGTCACACATCTTAAAACCACTGGGAAATAAGCATCCTAACATGCTTAGGACCCCAGGAAAATTAGTCTTATTACCCACGGGTCACAGAGTTGAAATATTTTTAATTATGCACAGTAAAACAAAACAAAATACACTCTGAAGTGTACTGTAAAATAGCCTGGCTTGGTGTCCCAGAATTCCTGTCCAAGATGAACAGAAGAGTAACATCAGCTGGTATCCCCATTTACAATACCTGATGGAGAAGCAGCAGAAACTCACCTCAAGATACATCAAGCAATTTAGGCCAACATTTACATTTTAACTTTGTCATCTACACAGATTTTTTTTGCATCTGGGCAAAGAGTAATACACTTTACCACAAAATTTCATGGTTTTAGAGCTACACCATTGTATTTGGTCCTGTATAGTTGAATTTTATGATTTACTTTCAAATTTAGCCTCAACATTTTTTAACACCAGAAGTATCATACAGTGATGAGAAAGACCTTATAACAGACAAGAAAGACAAAAGAGAGGGTTTTTTTGGTTTGGGGTTTTTTTTTGTTTGTTTTTTAAAAAAAGACTTTGGAAAGTTACGTTCTCAAAAACCAACAGTGTTGTTCTCCATAAAAAAATTCCTTTTAAGTTGACAAGAATAAAGTCAGAAGACAACAACAACAAAAAAGATTCTGGAATATCAACTGAACAATGGGCATTAAAAGATGTTATCTACAGGGCAAAGAAACCAAAAAACCCACAAAAAAACATTTCCCCAACATGCTACAAAACATCTCTCCCCCAACCCTCCACTCAAGTTTTGAAAAATTTGGTCTTGTGAAGCTGCCTACCAGCTATACCTACTCATTCGTTCTAGCCAAATGACAGAATAAAACCAGTATGAAGGAACAAAAAGCTTATTCATTGCAAGTTTTAACATTGTTTTCTAGGGGACGTACTAGACTGATTTTGAAAGCAGAACCATCCTCCAATTAAGGACAAAAATAATTCTTATCTTCTTCGGAGGCTGTTGAGGACAAATTACATTTCAATCATCTTTACAGATCACCAAAAGAGATTTTGCTTCCTCAAAAGTCACTTTGAAAGGTTAAAGAAACATAAATCTTCTTTGTTAATAAGTGCTTCTGCAAACGTGAACCCTTTTCAGCAATGGGGCAGATACACTAGCAGGATGAAAAATGTAAACTCCAAAGACAGTACAAACTTTTTGATCCCTGTCACAGTCTAGTAATGGTAAAACAGAAGCACATACCACACAAACAACCTACTCCATCCTGAACCATACCAGTTGCACCATTTCTGAAAAATGAGAGAAGTGTGCTGTGGCAGACATTAGCATGACTTCTTAGTGGAGCAAAGCGGGATCAACTTTATGTCGAAGGCCAAGTAATAATCATTTGCTGCCCTGGTAAGTTTGATTCTCTTGGAAAAATCTGTCACCATCACATAGTGCTAATGTTATCTTCTACTGCTGGAAGACCATGACTTTGCACTAAGGCATCTGATTAGGTCACAATGGAGGAGGCTATCTAGAACAACATAAGACCGCCTTACATGGCCAAATATGTTACTGGGTTATTTAATTCAGTTCCATGTCATCGCAAAGTCACCAGTATATTATCCAACTTTAATCTTGCAAGATCAAGCAGAAAATTCAGTGCCAGCACAAAAGCTCTTCAAAAACCAAGTGAACAAAACCAACCCTAAAATCTTGAACACCAGCTGTGATGATACAGATCAACATGTGTATATCAATTTCTCCTTGAGCTTCTAATTGCATGGCAGAACTTACATTTCCTTAGAATGGTATTTTTAACAAATACCTCTCAAAACCCCTTAAAATAAAAGTTCTTCAGGGTCATGACCATAGTTTCCAAACACTACCATCTACTTCTCCCTTTTTTCCTGCTTCAAAGTTCTACACAAACATCATCAAGGTGTTATCAATATACCAGGTGAAGTTCTAAGGGAAAAAATGCTTCATACTCAAGTACATATTCAGCATACCTTTTCCATGACAAGTCGAGCAAGTTTTATTGGGTTTGCTATACATTTAACTGCAGATACTGCTCCAGAGTCTAAATTTTTTCCATCCATGATGATGGCATCCATTTCTACTTCACCTTTTTCATTTAGAACAGATCCACAGCCTAAAGAAAAACAAAAACAAAAACAAATCAACAGGGAGAAAGGAAAAAGAAGAAAGTCTTTAAGAGCTAACGATCAGGTGATTCAATCACTAGGTCTCATCAAGCAAACTTTCTCTTTCCCAGTTTGTTGTCTGATGTACTGAAAATATCTCCTGCATACAAACAAAACAGCAGAAACACTGCTGAGTATAACCACAAAACCCCAACCATTAACAGCAGTCTCACAGGATACAACGCTTACTTTAAAACTGAGTTTTATAAGATGAAACACACACTTGCGATCCCATCCAAAATGATACACTAGGTATGAGAGTTAAAATGACAAACAATCATGAACACAATTCTTCATCCCCCAGATCACTTCAAGTGCGCATAAAACTATTTTACCTTTAGAGTTCTTCCAAAGGAGGATACAATATAACCCAACAAAATAGCACAGTGGTCAATCCTATCAACAGATTAACGTCACATAGCATTTCAAGAAACTGCCAAAATTGACGGAGCAGAAAAAAAGTGTTCACTCACTACTGTAACAAAAGCTTGAAATAACAAGTTCTTCATTACCACATAAAAACAGTAGATTAAGGAATTAAAAATAAAAATAAAAATTAAGTAATAAAATGTTGTGTAGTTATTTTCTTTTATAATTACTGGTGCTATCACTAGCCTAATTGAAAATTAATGAGATACAAAATGAGATAATGCAAATAGTAGGGGGGGGGGTTATAATAATCCCAATAACTGTATCACACGGGAATAACCAGTTGTAAGTCATCAAGTGCACAAGCCTTGCTAATAAGGATGGAGAAGACTAAACCTAAAAAGAAGTTAAAAAACCAAAACAAAACATGGCAGAGTTACACAGTAGCCCAGGTGGAAAGACTTGAACATTGTACAGAGCTAAACCAGTTTTTTTTTTTATTTCTGTTGTCTCCAAAACTCCCCCTGCCACGACTGCATAAGCTATTCCAGAGTTCAGTCCTGCATCATTCACAACATGTTAATATCTAGACTACACCGACCTGTGAAGAGCTCACAGGCAACCGCCTTGTGCCACCCACGTTAACATCATTCCTCCAGCTTCTCCTTTATGCTGGTGTAAGGAACAAGTCTTCTTTGTTTTCTTAGATAAACCGTGCCATACCTTTTTAGCTTCCTTTGACAAGGTAGGCTCTCTAGCTCATGATCACGAAACTCGCACTAGAACTAGGGTAACCCCATCTCAAGGATCAGTGACCAGAACCATGGTTCCAGGGGAAGCTCTGCCAGCCCCCTTCATCACTGCATTAGTGGAAGCCTATGTCTACTGGACATCTCTCTTGGGATACATTTTAGGATATCCTAAAACTTCCTGAGCAGAAAACAGTTGTGGACAGTTCCTGTAGTCAAAGGCAGCTTCCTACAAAAGCCTCCTTTTACAGTTGGTGAAGGGAGACAGTTGCCCTCCAAGAACAATTCATCCCACTTGCCTCAGAGAGCTGTATAGCCACCCTTTCTCATTCCACTGACCACCGTGAAAGTCTGTACCACGGCAAGACTAGATACTAAACTTCATATTATCTGAGGTAGGATGAATCCCTCCTTCTGTGGTTACAGACTGCCTTTTCACCTGCCTTCCAAGACGATGGGTAGGGACTACCTGTCTCTGAGGCCATGGTACCCATTGGCAGCAGCACTGGAGAAAAAAAAAAAAAGTTTGGCTCACTTGTGAAGCAAAGGGCAGGGAAAAAGAAAAAGAAAATAGAAAATCTAGGGGGACACAAATAACGAAGGTGTCTGACATGAGCCAAATCACAGCAGGGGTACTGAGAGGAGCACTCCAATTCCCTCTATCTGCAAGTAGACAGATTTGTCTCTCCTCTGTCCTGGAAAGGCTGAGGAGGAAAGTGTGCAAGGATCACTATAATAACAGTTCTTCTACCTGGAGTATTCACACCAAGCTAGTTAATACTGCTAGTCAGAGAGATCCCATGAAGGAAATATAATCAAGGCCACTTCCTCATCACAAGCAGAACTTGATGACTTCACGACACTGCACAAGTCACTAAAATGGTATCTTTAGCCAACAGTATAGCTTCTGAGCCCCTCCACCAACGCCTACATCAAGATGCATCTACACAGCACGGGTAAAGCCTATCATTCAAAAAAAGGACACAACTTGATGGTTATGCCCATTCTTCCCAATATTTACTGTTGTCTCTTAGCAATGTCTGTGTTTTCCTAGAAAATATTACAGTAAAACTGATTTTCTTTTACAAAGATAAATACCACACAGTGAGTTTTAAACAGCCACTCCAATCAGGGCCCTCTTCACATAGCTTTCAGCTCATTTTCGCCAGCTACTGAGAGCAGCTGTATCTAATGAGTGTTAACACAATTAGATGTATCTGTAAGTGATTACCAGACTATTTGCCATTTAGATCAACCCAAACCTGAACAAGGGCTTAAGGCTCAAGTCCGGTTAAGTAAAAATTAAATGAGAGAATGCCACCCTGATGCTAATTATACAATAGTACACACCACACCTGTAAGTCCACTTCGTGATTTCAGCTTGAATCCTTTAAAAATCAAGATATTCAACCCAAGTCAGTAACAAAACACTGGAAGTTTCACATGAAGTAAAAGCTCTCCCCTGCTCTCAATTACAAGGTGAGAAGGAACAAGAGAATCTCTGCAAACTAAGTGTGCACATAACCAATACCTATGTTATCTAAACCGCTGACAGGTCTTTCTTTCCATGTTCATTCCTGACATAACCTTGGTGGAGGTGCGGCAATATTTTCACTGAAATTCATCAAAATAATAAATTTGAGGTCATATGAAGAGGAGAAAGATATTCAACCATTGACACTAACATTAATCGTTAGGAGATTCAGTTACGAACCCTTACCGTAAAAATTCATGACTCATATACTATTACTGCGTTATTTCTGTATTATTATTTACAAAATTACTAATTGCAAGCATTAATTAAGACAAAAACCACCTAAAATCACCAAGAACAGTATTCCTGTGGCAATAGTAAAGGTCAAGCGTTAAGGCTTAAACATTGCTGCAAGCTATATTCAAGCGCCTTAAACATGAACATTAACTAAACATATCCTCCATTAAGGAGTCCATGTCTTAAAACTGAATACACAGCACAGTAATGGGAAAGGATTTACGGAAAAGTAATACGGCACCACAAGGATGAAATGGCAGGTATAAAACACTGAAAAATGAGAAAAGAGTAACTCATCTGCCTAAGTGTACTCATGAGAAACCATACCATGGTATTTTATTGTACAGAAAAATAAACTATTTTGTGACACCAGCATTTACTCCACTGCAATGTGCATAATTCAAAGAAAATGCAAGCTGGCATTTTCAGAAGCATCACGGCAAAACACTTGAAATACACGATGATTCTAAACCCACTTAATTCTTGAAAAATTACCTGCATTAAAATGAGGATCATCTTCCATTGATCGTACTGCCTCTTCAACTGCATCTAAGGCACTGCCTCCCTGTTTCAGGATACCATAACCTCGCAGCGCAGCTCTTACAACACCAGCACGGCTTCCTTCTTCTCGTTCTTTAAAGATCCGGCCAGCTCCACCATGCACCACAATGACAGGCTTCATCCTGCCAAATTTGTCATAAGGCTTTCAGCTGCACACACGGGTTACTCGTATTTAGCCTGTTTTGGAAAGAAAAGTCTTCAGCATGTGCTCCTTTCTACATGGAGAGAGAGACCTGCAGGTTCGTTAACAGATACAGTCAGCCTGACGTTGCATTTTATCTTTCAGCACTCACACAAAGGAGCTCCTAATTTGAGTCTGGACTGGAGAAGGCCCCAGGCAAATTGGTGCAACTCGATGCAACTCTGAGGTCAGCCCTGCTTTGGGCAGGGGGCTGGGCCAGGTGGCCTCTGAAGGCCCCTTCCAGCCTAAATTACAGTCTTTTGGTTTAACATGAACCTGGCCTGGTGATATTACAAGTTACACAGAAACAAGCGTCTGAGTAACCCTTGATCCTGCTAACTGCTCTTCCTGTTAGATGGGTAGCCCCACCGTTTGAGTACAGTAATATAATCAGTCATAAAGTGACTGACCCGACCCGAGTTAACAGCTCAACCAGCTCTACTGCCTGGACTTCAAACCTCTGACCTCCTGCAAAACTTTGTACTCTGCGCAGGAAAACAAGGCATTCAAACCTGGCAGTAAATGGGTTGTTGTTACTGCTCACGGCCTCCTGTGAGCAGAAAGGAGTGTTGCTATGCATCTTTGGTGCTAGCAATCACGTTTTCGCTTCCAGAAAAAGGCAAAGGGGAAGCAGCCTCATCTCCCACAGAAATCTAGGGCACCTCACAGAGGAAAGTCTCCACATGAAAAGTTTCTCAGGGCCGGCTATTTTTGGAGGCTGTGAAGAACAAAAGCCAACCACCCTTCCCTCGTCCTACGTGCCAACCCTTTAGACACGAGTCTCTCCGCAGTCTCGGACTACCGACAGCCCGCTCCCTCAGGAGCAGCACTTGCTCTTGGGGCCGCTTGCCAAGACGGCAGCGGGAACCCACCAGACGCAGACCCAGCCCGTGCTGTTCGGGCTTTTACGTCTCGACTTCCACCCAGGATCCCGTAAGCGAGGCCTTGACAGTTTGGGGTTTTTTTTCTTGTTATTTCAATCGGCAGCTACGCTCACCCCCTCCACCAGGGTCAGGGGAGGGACACGGCGCCGGCTCGCCTCAGCCGCGGATCAAACCCCCGCCGGGCATCCCGGCGGCGCCTCACCTCGGGGCGGGGCGGGCCCG
>JAVJGG010000013.1:4781781-4828000 GCA_035590195.1 Aviceda cuculoides
CTTGATTTTAGACTAAACACCACTGAGCAACAACTGAAAACATCAGGGTGTTATCAACATTCTTCCATACCGAACTCCAAACAGCACAGTACCAGCTACTGGGAAGACAATTAACTCTATCCCAGCTGAAACCAGGACAGGTACAGAGAATTCCGTAGTGTCACTTGTGCTGATAATAAGCGGGGAATATTGTTTATTTTGGTACCATTATCTGGGAAGCTTCCTAAAGTTGCTGAAAGCAGCAAACTTCCTTTGCCTTCCAGTAAGCAAAAATGCAGCTTACACATGCAAGCTGGACTGCTAGATGCCTGCAAACCTAGATGTCTTGAAGATTTGATCATGTTGTTGGTGCTAGCAAATTTCTAAATAAGCTCATATGAAAAGGAAACTCAGGATTAAGTGTTATTCTAAAGGAAAGATACATGAATTGGAGTGGATTCACAGTATATTTTACTGAAGAGATTAAAGCTATTGGAGTACTAACAACACGTGAACAAACAAATGAACAAATGTAATTGGGACTGGTTTAAGATGAGTATCAAGTGTAGAAAAGAGCATTGCTAAGGATCAGAATGTTGGTACCATTCTGCTATTTCCAGCACTGAAATACATGTTAAGAAATGAGGCAAACACAAACACGATACCTGGTATTAAAGTTTTTTGGCTGGATTTGCGTGGACTTGTAAATTGCAAATCAATTCTTTTATGAACCACAAATTCTCATTTTTGTTTACTTCATACACTTATGAACAGTGTCTGATATTATCTGATAAGTCCCTGTTTTAATATTATTTCATAATGTAGTCTCTATTTAAAATGTTGTTAAAGAAACTTTGAAATAAATCATTACGTGTATCTTTACATTCAGTAGCCACCTTCAGTTGAGTGTTAATTGGCACAATATGAAACAGATCTGTTAAGGGCATTCACATGTTGAAGTTATATTGAGGGTTTTGCAGGGCTATGCAGGAAAGAAGGATTTATTTCTTCATCCGAATGTTTGCACATCTAATAAACAACTTACCTGGCATGAATTTTCATGAAAACAGGAAAACTTTGGAAATTATTGGATGATATTTTTTCAAGGGCAAGGTTTCAACATGAAACTAAAAAATTAGTTCTGAGTGTTGCATTCGTCCAGAGAACTGGAACAGGCTTTGTGATTGGTGTGCTGAGGCAAGGTGAAAGAAAACAGCTCTTATTCTGAATATCAGATAGTTTCTAGTGTTACAGGTAAGGAGAGGAGACTCTGACGAAATGTAATCTTGTCCGGCTCCTGGATGTTTGGTACAGGGCAGCTGAACTCGGACCAGTATATGGAAAGGATGAGGTTTGTGGCATGGACCTAAGGTAGCACACCAGTGAGCCTTCAGAGTGAACTGGAATCTCTGTAATGGTGGTGGAGGTTGTCTTCCTTCTTTAAGATGCTGTGGGTAAAATGTGATCTGTATTTTTGTAACTAAATTTTTTGTTTGGTAATGCAAAGTTATCTCCTGCTGTAATCAGTAAGACATCTGCAATTCCAACCCAACTGCCATCCCTGCCCCCTTTTTTTTCTTTCTTCTACCTTTTTCATCTTTCTCTCACTTCCCTTCCCTCCTCCTCTGAGTTTCCTTTTTTGTACAGTGGGCTTCATGAAGAAACTGGCAACACAGAATTCGTATTTCAAGTCGATGGGGAATTCAAGAACATAAGATAGGACCAGTTTCATCATATTTGGTGAGCTATTTCTGCAGAGGAATTCCTTAGACAAACCCTACTGAAGATATAATTTGAAGGAAAAGTAGTTATCATCTGGACAACAGTACCCCTAAAATTTTGGGGGCATGAAATTAGATTTATTATCTTTCTGCTGCTTTTGTTCCTTCTCTAGCTTTTGCATTTTTAAAGAAAATATTTCAATACCATTTATTCGTAAGTCATTGGAAGTTCCATTTTTTCCCCACTTTAAAAAAATTAAAAGGTTTTATGGTTACAATATTGTGGATGAATGATGTCTATAACCAGTAGAAATGCTTCAGAGCAGGTTGAAAGGAGGATGCTAGGCTTTCTGAAATGCTCTCTGATTGAATATGAGATATGGGAGCATCCAACTTGCTTTAACAATGAAAACTCTTTTTTTTTTCCCTGTGTAAAAATAGATCACAGTGCAGTGACCCCAGAGAGAGAGAAAGAAAGAAAAAGATACGCATTTCTCTAAAACTCCTGACTATATTGTTACAATCTGTGTCAAAGAATGACAAATCCGAATTGCATTGCTTCCTGTGTTCTTTGAATTAGAGCTTGGTGTGTGCTACACTGTTTTGACCTCTTCAAAATTTTGTAATTTAATTAGCAGATTTCTTTTTCCCTATCCAGCCCATTTTGAAAGGGAAAAAGGAAGAGACATATGCCACTGTGATAACACTTCATTATTTTCTGAATCTAATTGCATATTTTGAATGCAATTGGTATGAAAGCATTCTTGTATGAATTTAAATCAGAAGGATATAAAACCAATAAGCAGTATTAACCAACAGGGATTGAAGACTACCTGAACTGGCTAGAAAAAATTTACTCCCCAGTCACTAATTTATAGACTTGGTGCTTACTAGTGTGTTTGTCCAGCTGCACCTGCCTTGTCAACGTGTTCAAATGTGAATTAGTTAGCACAAAAAGTTGGCAGAGGATAAGGGAATTTTTCACCTCAAGGTCAGAAATAGGGCAGGCTGATACTGATTTAATGCTGTTATGGTCTGATAGTTCGGCATGAACATGTCTCTATATTGCCGTCAGTTGATACGTGTCTACATTTGAAGAAACGCTCTTTTCTAACCGACATCCTTTTTGCAAGAACACTAAGTAGCAGGCACCTGCCTCAGCTGGCAAAAAGTTAGGTGTCCCGGCTAAGGCAGTTGTCTGGGCTTCCTCTGTAAGCCGTGGGGAGAGGGATTTTCGGAGTGATTCATACTGTTCTAAGATAACGTGTCTAAAATAGATGAGATGATTCATCCTCTGGAAGTACCTGCCACTCTACTGACGACAGAGGGAGACCTAGATGACTAACTTACCCTAGATAGCTAAATTCTGGACTGGTAAGCGATGTGCGAGAGAGCTCAGCACCAATGCCTTTTTCCTTTAATGAAAGGGGGCTCAAGTACACAGTCATCATGAAAAAGGTCGTAAGACCATTGGTCATGCAGTATATGCTGAAAAAGAGGTGGACCTGCATTGCTGTCCTGCTATATCTTTCATAAATATGTTGGTTTTATTTTCGCTAAATTAATCTCTATCAAGGTGAGAAAAAGATATTTCTTCACCGTAAAAATCCCCCTGGAAAGGGATAAGTGTTATTTACATTACACAGAGATATGAAGCAATGGGCGTGATATTTATTCTGCATCAGTTTCTGTTATTGAAATTGCTTTGTATTTATACCAGTGGAACTGGATGTAAAATCCATTACACTTGGTGTTTATATACTAAAAGGTTGTTAGCATGTATCTCCTTATGTCCAGCATGCACTTTGAAGATCTGCAGTCTGCAGGGGAATGTACATGACATTAACTTTGCTGTCCACTGGTTACAGCTTCAGGTGCACTTTTTTCCAGAACTTAGGAAAACTAAGCTTTAAACTCATTAATATTTAATTAAACCCCATCACTTGGCCACTTTGAAAATTATGCGGTCTCAGTGAATATTCAGGAAGTATTCACCACATCTGATTTTAGATACCGAGTTAGGTTTCTTAAACAAGGAGTCTGGGCACCTTCTGTAATCAGCAGAGAAGAGCTGGCACCTCCAGGGAGCAACTCCCAGCAGCTCAGGTAAGCAAGAAGTTACTGCTCTGGTTGCCCTCCAGAGGATTTACGCTGCTGCCTAGCCTGAATCCTCTGAAATAACCTCTGGGATACTTATCCCTCGCTATTTACCGTGCAGGAAGCCTGGCCCGGTGTAGGCTGTTGAAGTGGGCAACGTGAATACTTCCCTTCTAGTTTCCTATCATAATTTTTAGGTCAGTAATACATTGTCAACTCTGAGCGGAATATTTTTCTGAATATATTTCTGAATGTCAGGCTTAGCTTGCATTAAAAGTGGCTGTTGCATGGTTAATGTATGTAGTACGCTCAGTAATGTTAATGTATTAGTATGTAATGCAGGGGTAGTATATATGTAATGTAATGTATATAGTATACTCAGTTTTAAACTTTTTTTCTCTTGTAACTTAATTGACTGAGCACCCCCCACATGCCCAGGATAGTCAGAAAAATCCATTTGGTTTTCTCAGAAAGTTTGCCTTCATTTTGGGTGCTCTCTGGTTGAATCACAAACAATTCTAATCTCTCCTGTGTCTGCAAGGCCTTGAATACCGAGCTGCTGGCCGGCACAGACACTGTAAGGCCCTCTTCACTTACCACTGCATTCAGAGTGTTAGAATGCAATACTTTGGATCAAACAGCCCAGTGAATTTTTATATTCTTCTCTTGGTCGGCAGCTGCTTTACCCAAAGCACTACACTCCTACTATAGCTTTGGAAGTACAGTAACTGGTTATATATTGCCTTATGCAGATTTAACAGAGCTTAGAAATTCAGGGAGTTGAACTGATTTGCTATGGCTTGAAAAATCATCTACAGAGTTTAGGAACGTATTGACATGGTAAGTTGAGATCTGTGGATTTTCCTTTCCTTTAATATTGAAGTCCAAGCTTATAGGTAAAGCACAAAATCAGGGAAGGGTGAAGAGGAGTCACAGAACAAAGACCAGCCTTGATCAATCTTCATTGCACCCAGAGAGAAAACAGCACCGTACAGGATATTATGTTAGCGCCTGGGGGAGGAGGAGTTCCCAGACTTCCAGGGAGAAAAGGAGGCATGTTACAAAAGACAAAAAACAACTATAAGTGCTGTACACCAGGCATTGTCTTACACTGAAGGAGTTTAGATGACAGTTAGTATAATATGGTTACCGTAATAGTGAATGTGTTCACCGAAAACAATAAACAACCTTGAATCTGTTGGATAAGTTCAAGTTCTGCTCTTCGGTAATTCTTGTTTTAAAGACAAAGGAAGGTAAAATTGCAAAGGACACAAGGGTGTATCCAGGGGAACAAGAACATCATTTATAGTCACCAGCGTTGTTTGATGAGGCACGCTTGCTAGATACCTGATAACAAGGAAGACTAATCTGTCACTGTATGGTTCCATAAAGAAGATTTGTCTATAATAGGGAGCATTAAACAGGGTAATGGAAATTTCTTGAGCAGCTACTGAATTAATTTTCATTTTAAACATACTCTTATTTAAAGATAACAACGGGCTGGACAGCATGGCAAGTTTTGTATCTCAGTGCATCTGTTAAAAAAGGACTGTGAGAAGTTTGCTGTTTTTGAATATAAACCTGACTGTGCTGACAGCTAACATCTCCCTTACCTAGGGCAAAACTTTAAGTGATGCATAATACAGGTAGGACTTCGTTGTGGACTTCTGAAATCATTACCTCACACAAACTGCTATTATTTAATAGAGAAATGTAATTGTTTCTCCAGAGGGTGATGAATGTGATATAATTAATTTGATCTTTTTCGTACCAGAAGAATACTGCTGTTGCTAGCTGAGAAGACTTTTTGGCAAATCAAAAGGAGACTGCTGGTTTGTAGCATTTCTCTGTCAGTTTGAAATCCCCAAGCTGTAGCTTCGAGCTCGGCAGTGAGTGCTCTGCAGTAGAACCAAGAGAGCTGAAATAATCAACAATAGAAACCTTTTATCTCATGTCTGAAATCCATAGATAGAAAGAGAATGTATATATAAATATTTCTCTTTAATATTTCACATCGCGCTTCCACTTAAGAAGTTTAAAGTTCTTTCACCAAGAGTGGACATAAGCCAAACCAAGCCACAGGATTAATCATAAATAATTTACATGAAATCCCTCTACTAAGATATCCCGCAATTTCATAAAGAATGAACGCATGTTCTGAGAATACATAAGGATTGCTAAAATTAGCTTGCTTTAACACGCCTGGGAACAACACATGAAGCTGCTGTTGCAGTTTTTCTGACATAGCTGATAATGTTGCTCACTGTTCACAACAATTAGATGCTCTTTTTCTGTTTGGTTGTTTTTTGTTGTTTTTTTTTTCTTAGAACCGCTTCCAGATTAAGAAGAAAAATCTGCTAAAAATTCTGAACAATGTTGACTGGTAAAGGCTGTAGAACAACTATTGGTGCAATAAACAGGATTAGTTTTGGATTACTTTCTCTACAAAGGCTCTGCAGCAGTGCCTTACTCCTCCTTGCTGAGAAACGTCAAGCCTTTCAGGTCTCCATGGTTATCTCAGAATGAAAAGTAAAAGCATTCTGGGATGATTATATAAAAACTTGTAAAGGGTAAGTGAAAACTAAAAAACAGTGTTTGAGGACTAAACAGTGCATTTTCAGATGGCTGAGTCTGTGTGCATCTATGGTTGGAGAAATGAATGGAAGCCTTAAACTGTGCAGCATGGGATGGACCTTGGTTTGGGGAAGATACGAAACAGGCCTTAGTGATTTATTATTAGTATATCTTTTGAACACGTACCTACCAATTTGATTAAAGCAACAAGCAATGATAATTAGCTGGATTATATTTGGAAACTACACCAGTGGCTTAATTATTAAATTTAAACATCAGTAGAGTACAAAATATTCAATATTCCTAAAACACCTGTACAAAAGAGATTTAAGAACATAGTTAAGGCTAGGCTTGCATATGGATGTGCATACCATTAAGGCTGGAGAAGTGTGGATTTCTGCCATGCTCTGTAAATGTAAGATACATAAATTAGAATTGCTTAGGGATAGTGTTGCTTACATGAATCGCTTCTCCGCTGTTTTTTATTTATGAATAAATGTGCTTGGTGTGACTGCTGTTGTCTCACAGTGATCTCAAAGAGCAGAAAATACCCTGTATGCAATGGCTTGCAGATATATAATATCCATAAGCTACGTTTCTCAATATTGATTACAGGTGTTCTATGTTTACAGGCAATTCAAAGCTGGGAGGATCGAAATATACCCAAGAAAGGTTTAATATTGATGTGGAGAAATAGTCTGAGAAAATCAGGATGCAGTTCAGGGGCAAATTCAAAATACTGCTCTATTTAGATGGTATTTCTTATCTAAAATGTAGTATGAGGAATGGATAATGGTACTTAGGTTAAGCATGAGTCAACAGTGTTGTGTTACTATAAAAAAGTAAACATGCTGGGGAGACATGACAAATGTCAAATATTTAAAAGACTCAAAAGCAGAAAGAGAATAACCTGTCCTGTGGGCTAACGGGAGTAGGAAAATATAAAATGAGCTTAAATCATAGGAAAATTTCAGGCTAAATGTTATCGTTACATAATTTTTGCTAGGCATATTGAAAGCACTGGGACTGTGGAGGCTTCTCTGCCTGCTTGTTTATGAGCTGGTCAGATAAATATCTGTCAGATATAATAGATACTGCCTTGGGACTAGATACATCTTTTGGTTCCTACCAGCTCTAGACTCTATTATTCAATGTGGTAATAAAACTTCCCAAGTAGTTTCATGCAAATATGCATACAGACACAATTCAAAGGGAGTATAAAGCCTTTGACACTAAGCACTGCATGAGATATGCAGTTTTCCTCCAACATAAAATCTAGTTCTGTTTTCGGTGAAGTAAATAGTCAAGCTTCTAATTTAGCTTTGATTTCATATTGTCATCTCAGTGTCACTCCTTCTTCACAATATCTCATTCAACCCACAAATCCCTGTATCAGAATAATACCTTTGCCACCTTCCTCCTCCTCGCTAGGTTAGAACAGCACAGAAAAGGAAACAGAAACTGCCATGGACAGCCAACTCCATTCAAGTTGACAATATGATGCTGCTGTTGAAAAGGCGAAGCTTATTCTGTGGTGTATTGAATAAACATATACATAAAGCACTGGAGGTAGTTGACCTACCCTACTGGGCACCATCTGGGCTACTATGGGGCAACAGACCATTACAGAGAATCCAGAGGACAACAGCAAATAAAAACATTTTAGAAAATATGACCTGTAAGAGACAGCAGAATGCCGTGTAGAAACGGGGAACTCTCCCTCTCATTTAGGTGTCTGACTCGCACTTCAGCTATATGTGTTTAATGATGAGTTTTTAGTGTTTAATGAGATGTATGTATCTATGTATATAAAGAACACTTTTAAGAGAAGCACATTAACTCTTCCACTCTGTAAAGGCTGTTACAAAGGCAGGAGCTGTCACTTGAGCAGGAAGATAGCAATTTCATTTTTTATCAAAACCTATATTCAAGAAGGGCTTCTGTCTAAAGCGAGACAAGCTCTATTATGTTGCTGCTGCTTTAACATTTCTGTGGGAAAATTTTAGAAATAGGTTACCCAAATATCTTTCGGGGCTGGTCTTGATATGCTGAATTTTGTTCTCACCAGGTCCATCCCCATTTTGGGACATTTCCAAACCTAAATTTCTAAGATTTCTATTATTTAATAGGGTTTGCTCTTGGTATTTGTAATCAACTTCCCACCCCCACACCCTGTTTTCATTCTGTCACTGTGTCCATAATATCTGAGGCAGTGGAAGAGAAGGCTCCAGAAAGTCAGTGCTAACGCTGCTATGTAGTGCTCTTGTCCTTGATTCCTATCAGGAATTCCTATCAAAGAACCACACAGACAGGTTTTGTGGAAGAGTTTACCTGACAGAACCCCATACGCTGGTATGATTAGATCTGCTCGGACACATGCAGTGTTTTCTTCCCATGGGACTTGGTGAAGGGTGGTTGCCCCTGCTACGCACAAACCAGGCGGTTTCATAAGGCAGTTCATACTTTGCGTTCTTTTATGGCCCCAACGTGCCTATGATTAGACTGCAAAATGAGAGTATGCATAAAATATGTACTTTTACACTAGCTCGCTGATTGAAAATACTTTTACCAACCCCCAGTCTAGATGGAAAAGAACCTGAGAGATGATTTAAAGAGGGATTGTTTAAGGAAAATCAAATGTGGTTTATTTTATATTGCTGAATCCTTGATCAGGATCAGCTGCATTTTTCTGGGTGTCATACATGCACTTAAGTCTTAATTTCCACCTCAAAGTGCTTGAGTTTGTCTGACTCCAACCTTTACTTACCTGATAATAATGCCATTTGCTAAAATGAAAGACGCTGAGAAATGCCGATTTCATGTTACACACCCACATAACTACAGAGGTGTCGCGGTGTAGGAGATGTCTCCAGACAAAAAGGAGAACTGATCTCATGGTGTGGCTCTCAGAGGTAGTGTTTTCAGATCCCTCACACCACTAACACTACCTTAATCCACTGGGTGAAGATCTTTCCAGACTCGGATGACTCAGGATTTTGCACAGCTATTCAGTGCAATCAAAGGCCTTTTGAGAGCATTGAAAACCACTGCAGAAAGGAAGCTTTAGGTAATTAGCATTATATAGTTTGGGGAGCAGGGTTTGAGGCTTGCTTTTTCTGTGGTTTTTTTCCTGATAAATAAACTATATTTCCTAACACCTCCTATTTCTTTTTTTTTTTAAGTTCATTTTGCCAGTGTATATGTTACATAGGCTATTAAAAGGGTTGAAAATGAATTTGCAGCTTTTATTAAGAAAGGGCTTTGACTTACAAACTGTTACCGTTTAAGTGACCCCTGTCTATTTTAAGCAGTTCAGAGATTGTTTGTGCAGCAGTATCCCAAGTAACTCTTTTGTACAAGGAATAAATATTTGAATTAAAGGCTGAAGAATGTGCAGTCAGCAGTGTCTGTAAAACAGTATTGGAAACCTGTCATTAGTAAAAAGTTTTCAAATTTGAGAAATTTAATTGCTTTTCTCAATTTCCTGTGAGACAGAAAGAAAAATCTAAGAGATTTTTCCTATTATGTGTAAGTGACAGCAGACTCATCTGTTAAAATAATCATCAATTTCCTCATTAGAAGTTCTTACCTGGGTTTTGATAGAATTCTTCTAAAATATCATTTATCTTCTATTGAACAGTAAATTCCTTGAAATAATTACATTCTGCTAGAACATATTTGCATCTTTCTTACCTAATCTATCAAGAAGCATCCTTCCATTCTTCTTCTCACTCTCAATTTCATCTGGCTTTTAATTTCAGAATAAAAAAACCCCACCACTCTTCTTGTTTAAGTAACTGTTGTCTGATATCTGAAGATGCAACAAAACATCTGCAGAAACATTTGTAAATCTGGTTTCTGGAGTTTATTCCTTTTTATTTTATGTTCCATCAATGGCTGGGTTTAAAAGAACATAAAGACCATAAATGTGTCAAATATCTGTTACAGTCCATTACCTTAATTCGAATATTTTTAAATTCGCTGGAAAGGTTAGTACAATTAGCTGTCGGTGAAGGGGTACCATCCAATCTCACTAGGATCTGGTTTAAAGCAACTTACATTGTACAGAATGCTTATTAATGCTTGAGTGACCAAGTAAGGGAAGCTGTAGAGGATCTAGTTATAATCTCTGATTTGTAAACTGTGAAGAAATCATGCTTTGCTTGTGCATAGCTTTATAAACCTCTATGCTTTCCAAAGGAAAATGAGATTTATGTTTCCTCAGTGTCCTTCTCTCAACTTTCTTTTTCTGTTCTTTGCCTCATGCCTACTCCTTCAGAAACTTTGGAATCTAGTGCCCCATTTCAACCAAATCTGAGAAGGGAGAAAATTTTGAGTTTGATGAATGAAGATGCTCAAGGAGGGGAGATGCCTTGAGCTGCTTTGAAGGAAGGGCTGTGTATAAGAGCATTCTTTATTGAAAAGCCATCAGAGAAGCCATATTGGAGCTCACACCTGAGAGACATATCTATAGGATACTGGACTTCATGGATTTCAGCAAATTTCATGGTATGGTTGTTCATTTCAGTGGAACTATTCAAATGTTTGAAAGTCAAAACTCCATATAGTATACATATGAGAACAGTGTAAAATAATATGAAACTGTGGAAAAGTCTCTTACAAAGATTGTGATGTGACTTTTAAGTCCTCTATCATTTATGTATTACATTGAACTAGTGTACTAATACTAAAGGGACAGGAGAAATAAATAGGGATAATGCCATCAGTGGCTTACAGAGGTGGAAATTTAATGGAAGTGTGAAGTGCTGAGTCATAGTTAAAATTTGCAGTGGTGGAATATGAGATCCTATCATTCTCTCAAATTTTAAGTGGATCTGGTGAGTTTTGAATGAGATATTTCAATATTCTCATTAATTCATTTAAAGGATAAGAAAAAAGTATGTAAATTATTCTCAATGTGTTCACCTGCAGAGCACTTTTAAATGCCAGATTTTAGGAGTTCCTTACCCATGGCCTGGAGCCACAAAATTTAATGTAAGTATTTTTGCTCTTGGTTTTGCATCTTGATCCAAGATGGAAATCCTTGTGACATACAGCCAAATTCAATGAAAGTTGTTGAGGGGACCTGGAAATTACCTGATGTATATGGGGAAACAACACAAAGCCGCAGCAGAATTCCATAGGGTGGGCGATATAACTGGACATGATATAGTGTGTTTAGGTCTGGGCGAGTCAGTGTCCTGAAGGTCTTGACAAGTTGAAGAGTACACAGCAAGTGCAACAAAAATGGCTTGGAAGTGGAAGAGAGAAAGTGGAAGACTGAACTTGTACCGCTTGACTACATGACAACCAAAACTCTACAAAGGCATGATAACAATTTATAAATACTTAAATGGTGTACAGAAAAAGAGGAGAATCCTGTAGTTCAATGAATAGGATATAGAATTGAGTGTGAAATGAAGAAAAATTAAATTGATCAGTTCTAGGACTCAGTTCCTGTGATGTTAGATTTCCTCCCTGCAACAGTCCCCCTCAAGGGAAGAGGAGGAAGCCTCCTTTTATGGAAAAACACCAGTAAATGGCCAGTAGTGAACAATCCTATACAGATGTAAGGTGTAACTCATAACAATTTCCTAGTTTAACAACATATAACCCTAAAGGAACTAATGTGACCATATTGTTTGACCTACTCTGTAGTGGACGGGGCATTCTAGAAGCAATTCCTGATTGGATTAGATCTCCTTCTTGCCCATTACATATGGTTGCACCCTTGGTGCCCAGCTCATTATGCAATTTCTTTTCTCCAGTTCTTCACCTGAAATACTCTTTAAGCAGTGAACCAAAGCTAGAAGATAGACAGTTTGAGAGCATGGATGTGAGCCCTGTACTTGTGAGGGAGGAAAGGGAGGGGGAGCAGGAGAATTTGGAAAATGATGTGTTCAGTATATCTTTTCTTTCTGCTTGTTTATTCTCTCTGTACGGTTTGTTTTGCTGCTGAACACGCCATATAAGAAAAATCTATATACATTTGTATCTTATGACTAGTGGAAGATGGGTATTCTCTCACTGCTGGAGAGAAAGAGTTTAAAGGAATTTCATGCATCTTGATGTATAAATTTGCAAAATGAAAATTGAAAATTAAGGACAGATTTCTACTTTCTATGTAGTCAGAGAAGAGAAGGAATTTAATGAGAATTCCCTGTTGATAAATGCTTAGCCCAATAAGTCAACTAGGTGAATTCCTGAGTAGAATTACCTGGAAAATGCAATGAGCTTTCTGGCCACGTGGTCCTGGGGCACCCAACTAACACTAGCGAGTGGTGAAGATGGAGCACTGGAATGGTAAACTGCCTCCTTCTGGTCAGTCTGTTTCTGGTACACGTCAAGAATATATGAATCTCACAGTCTGGCAAATACGACGTGCGGGACTATCCTTTCTGTAGGAATATTAGACCATTGCTTGGTATGGAGAAGAGATGCATTCACAGTCAAGAACATCCCCCGCCCTCCCTGATGGCCTCATCCCGCAGGGCTGGCCATGGCAGCAGCTGAATGAGAAGCAAAAGCAGAGCAGACCCTCTGTGATGCAGAACTCAAATTTCTTCTACGATGTGAATTTTTTGTTAAGTATGAACTCACAAACAGATTAATATGTTGTTTTCTCCCCAAATATGTTCTCTCCATCCTAATTGTAATTCACTTTCAGGTCTCAGCAGACCTAATCTGGAGCTGCCTTTGCCTAGACCTCGGTACTCGATTCCACTGTATTTGTGATGCATCATACATTTTCTTGAACTCAGCCTGCATCTTTACCTCCTTTAAAGAGGCCTCTGAAGAGGAACACCGCTGTAGTACCTATGAAAAATTATCCAAGCAATAACAGCTAAGTTGTGTAACAATAAATGCACCTCTTCAAAAACCTTTCAAGCTGTTCGTGAACTGTCCATTTTATGTACATATACCTTTTTAGCCATTTTTGCCCTCTGTCAATTTACTGATCATGCACACCTGTGGCTCCCGTTTCAAACTAGGCTCCATCATTGAATTTTACACACATAAAGATGCAGAGCCCTGCAGTAATGCTTACATGTAGACTGTGTGAATGCCGAGGCCTGACTGAGAGGCCCTCTGAAGTCCCAGGAGAAATTGGCAAAAAAAGATTTCAGGATTGAAAAGGGAGATAATAAATTATTTGAAGCAAAGGCTCCAAGCACCATGTGTTTGTGCAGCATCCAGCACAATATTGCCTTGACTATGCCCAGAGCTCTTATTGTACGTGACAACCACAGGTTGTATCATTTTATTTATAAACTATATAATTTTTCCATTTTCCCTTTCTTGCCATGAACATTTTTTATCTTCTCTCAACCTAGCTGAAGTTTTTTTCCCCTTTTGTGAATATTTATCTTCCTATCTATCCTATATTAATTTGGAAAAGAAAAAGATAATTTTAAAGAGCTAAATAAACAATAGGCCCTAGTTGTAAACTGACAAAGCCATAATACTCAGTATTCCAGGGCTGAACCCAACAATTGATCCGCTGTGGCTCCCAGGACTTACACCAGCTCTAAAATGAATGGGCACAGTCCCAAATACTGAGGTTGTTATCTCTATATGTACTTTTCAGATAACAGACATTAAATAGTTCACTATACAAAGTCTTATTTCAATTAAAATGGTAAAACTGATAAAGAAGTTTTCTTTACTTTTGGGAACAGATCTCTGGCTTGTAATTGCATTAATTACAAATACACACAGTTGAAAAGTTATTCAAATGCAAATTTTCTTAATGAGAAGAAAGGAACTGGGAGTCTAATTTTTAGTTGTTGCCGTTAATGAAAGTATTTGATTTTGTTTTAATTGCACTTTTAATAAAATAAAGTGCTCTCACAGTGATGAGATTTCACTAATATAGCATCATCTAACAGCAGCGCTAGAACTTCCAAAGGTTGCGGATGGTGGATAGATCAGCTGGCGCTGGGCCCTCGGTGGAGATAAGTGAAGCAAACGACGCTCCTAGGCAGAGCTGCACGTGGTGAGGTGCTGGGCTCTGGCTAACACCAGTGTACTAAAGGATGTCACCAAAGTAAAGCACAGGGCAGAAAATTTATGCCTTAAAAATCACAAGGGGAGGGGGAAATAAAGTGATATCCGGGCCCCACTGTTTTCATACCTTCGAATCGCGGAGAAGAGAGTTGGGAGAGCCATTTGGAGAAGGTCCGGTCCAGTGTGTCTCTACTGCTTTCAGCGCAAGAATTACTAATCATTAGGAAAATATCCACACACAAGATTCTGTAAGTGTGCCCAAGTTTTAATTTAAAATAAAATAAAAATGAAGTTTAAATTGGAAAAAAAACCCCAAACCTATTTACCTCATCTTCTTTGCTTGCTTGCTTTGAAATATGTTTGTGCACCACAAGAAAGTAATTTCACAGAAAGTGGTGTGCTCTCTTATGAGCAGCTGGTGTTTACGGATCATGTGTTGAAGAATACTGACCTAGTCTATCCCTCTGCCCATGAGGCAGGGTCAGCTATACCTAAGCCATTCCTTACAGAAGTTTGTTCCACCTTATCTTTAGAAAGCTCCAGTGATGGTGGCTTTCCAGGCATAGACTGAAGCTTGGTGCGCTCTCATTTTCAGTAGAGTTACCATGATGCAAGAACCAAGGAAAAGGAATGCCTTCTAAAATTCTATTCAACTTTATGGAAAGAGTTTGCATCTCCTAGGCTATGTTAACCAACGCTAGGCACTTTAAAATTTTTCTTTTTCTTGGAAAAATGTTGGGTTTAATTTTTTTAACCTTCACATAGTTGATACTCCAAAAGGGTTTGGAATTCCCTGATATTTTATCAAACACTGGCAAGAAATTGCAGTAGTTTCTCTTCGAAAGGATTGATGTTAAAATGGATTTTCCTCCTTCCCCAAACTTCCTTCCCTCAATTTTTTTTCTATTCTAAATTGTTAAAACCAACGAAATATAGAATAAATCTTACTGGATTACACTTACGCATTTCAGTTTTGTATGTTAGGTGGTGTCTCTGCAGGAGAGCAATCACCTGGGAAAACAGGAAGGTCAAAGGAAAAAGGATGGTTTGCTTTTGGCAGATCCTATCACCAGAAGAGCCTCCTAGTATCCATGAGGAGCCGTATCTAAACCCCAGTGGGTTACATTTCCTCACCTGTGAATTCAGAATGCCAAGCTTTCCAACTGGTTTTGCAATTTAAAGCAAGAGTGAGTTCCAGGAAGGCGTGGTCTATTTGCAGACAATTTAGGAACAGCAGAAAGGTAAAATGAATCAAATAAATAGGAATGTTTTCAGTTAACTCTACTTATAATTAACATAGGTGAAGGTGCGATAAAAGGTTCCCATAACAAAACTCATCTGTTTGCATCATATAAAATGAAGAAATCTATTTTTAGCATTTTAACAGAATATAATTTGCTATAGAGAGAAAGTGTTAATTTTATAATTTTTTTTTGTTCAAAGAAGCAAGTATTTCAGAGGTACATACATGGCAAATTAATTTTTCATAGAGATTATGCATAAATGAAATTTAGAGAAAAAATATGCATATCTTAAATTGAGTAGATTCACCATAGAATCCTGATAAGCTTTCACCTGCTGTTAATTTTCCTCTGAGATGAAAACACTACCAAGCAACAAAAACACATGTCTAATCACATCTTCTCAGGGTGGAAAAGAGGGGTTTAAGATGAAAATTTGTAACAGATTTTGATCCCAAGCAACAACCTATAGAAGCCCATGGAGATCTCTCAGATAAATGTAACAGAATCCAATATAGAAGGCCACTCACATGACAATCTCCATGTTTTACAATGGAAAGATAAGGGTTATGGGAGTGAATTAAAGGGTGAGGCAAGAGCAGGAAGGAAAGGACATCATCCTGGGAAAGGAAAGAGAGTATAGTGAAGTCGAGGTCAGAGAGGAATGAAAGGATAGAGCACGAAGAGGGGTAGGTGCAGAGGCTTTCCCAGTTTTCCATTTTCTTCCCATGTGTGTGAATGAGGGATATCTCCTAGACAGCCCTAAGCATTTCACCCTTCTCCCACAGAAGCTCATGGAAAGGGGGTATCTGTGACCTCCTCCACCCACCTGGTGGGGACATGGCCAGAGTTGGTTTTTTCAGGTTGTTTCTGCCCCAAGAGTACCTACACTTATTTGACAGCATTTGGATGAATGACCCAGAGAACATTTTCATGTGCAAAAGATAGCTGGTTTAAGGGCTTTAAAATCTGCATGTTTGCTCAATTCTGAGTGCGTTGTAGTGATGGAGGTCCAGACATACGCTCTGGGGAATCTGTGACCTGGGGTTCTCCAGACGTAGCCTTTGGAGGAAGCAAGAGCAAGCTTTTCTTACAACTGTCAGATTCTATGAATGTTTTTTGCTTCTTAAATACTATTGCTGTAATGGAATGTAAAAAAGGAACAGGAGCTGGATGGCCAGGATGGCAGGAGTAACTTGGACACTGTGAAATGGCGAAGGAGATAATGACAGAGGGAGACATCAGTTTGCTTTTAAATGTTTACTATTACTGTAACCGTCATGTCATGAAAGGTCATTGACATCTTGAGCTATAGAGCCAAGTTTCTTTTCTCTTTTCAAATACAGCATTTCAGACACAACCATAATCTCCGTTGTGCTATAACGAAGCAGAAGCTTAGCGACGGGAACCGGGCATTTCTAGCACCCCTGTGGCTAGTGAAGAGACGAGTGCTGTGGGATCCCTAGAGCTACTCACTGGTCTTGGGGGGACACTTGTGACCGTGCCCCGCGAGCTGACCCTTTCCTTCTCTCTGCAATATTGACAGTGGTATTTCCCCCTCCAGTAAATTCCAAGGAAAAACGTTGTCTGTTTTTGCATACTTGAATTGCATCACTACAGCCACATCTTAAATGGATATCTGCAACTGCTTAAAAGTCCACCTGCATGTACAAAACCAAATGTAAATGCATTCTCTTCAAGAAGGAAAGTAATTCACTGCTGAAAAACTCTGCTAAGGCAGTAAATGCATCTCAGGCATATCTTGTGCCCTTTCAGAATGGGAAAGTCAACAAATATTAGGCTTCTAGAAAACCATGACACGAAGAGTTGTTTTAAGTTCCCAAATAACCTTAATTCTGCCTTATTTGAACAATGGCCCAATAAACACACAACTTCTCTCTTTCTGTCTCAAAAACTGCACTGAAAGAGAAGCTGCTTATGTTTTTTCTGTGCTCAGACTTGCCCTAGTCCAAAAAAGTACACCCCACCTGCTAAATTTTACAGCTACCTCACTCCTCTTTTTCCACTCCTTTATCCTGATGCAAATGTGTAATGTAACACCATTTTTTTTTCATTTTTCCATTAGTCTCTACAGAAATTGTATTAATCTCCAGCTTCAGCACTGACAACACTTTACAACACCGCTTTACACAAAAAACACCTGTAAGGTGACTGCACGAAGTGGTTGTCGGTTCTTCATCTTACACTCTGTAGTAAGTTTGGCTTTATGAGCTGGTAGAGGTCTGGGTTCCCTACAGTGTGAAATTCCGGCTGTAACCAGTGGAAGCAAATTGCCTCAAACGTTGGGGCCAAATCTATGACCCTGAAATGTAAGGGGTAGGAGACGCCTCCAGAGATCATGCAGTCCATTTTTCTATTAAGAGGCAAGACTAAATATACGCAGGCCATCGTGGTCCATGGCACCAGCAAAAACGCTCAGTACAGTTGAGCGATCCCATCCAGCCCCAGCACCTACTGCTGTGACCTTGTGTGCAATGGTGAGCGAGGAAAACAGGCACACGTGAAGGCCTGGAGTGGCTGGAGGGATCCTGGAGGGATCCCATGCACGCATTCCTGCCATCGCTCTGCTGACGTGCTTACCAGGGAGGAGGGCACTGCTCTCCTGCGACTGTGGGGAGAGGAGCGTCACGGTTCTGTTTGTGACCTACACGGCTGCCCCAGCCTATAATTCGAGCCAAGGAGTTGAACAAAGGGGACCACGCTGGCACAGCCCATCGCCGAGGGGTATGTACGTGTTTGATATGGTCTCACACCGGGATGGCAGGGATTCCGCCACCTCCCCAGCTAACCACTTTTAAGGCTTGTATTTAGAAGGCAAACTGTTGATAAACATTCCCTTAAGCACGATTGAAAAATCATGCTTACTGAAAAGTAATTGTAGAGTATTTTCATCTTTTCAATAGAAAGGAGTCATCTTGCCTAAGGGTAGATATCTGAAAGTTGGTTGTCGATGTCTAGACTCATCAACCTAGATTCCCTTTATAGCCAGCTGAAAGAAACAGGCACCTCCAGGGCATGATTCATCTGTCTGTCTTAGAAGAGATGTTAAGTGGAGAAGGATTGCTTTCTGAAAGATATGCCGCAAAAATGATTAGAGTTGTACAGGAAATGGTATTCATGTTCTGTGGGAAATGGATTTTAAAAAAATTGTTTTCTTCAATACTAGAATGAAGAAAAAACTTTCATAATTTCAAGAAAATTATGTATTTAAAAATTCTCTCTTGCTCAGTAAAATGAAGGGGTGTTTTCTGATTTTTTTTTTTCTTCTTATTTTGTGTTTTATAATTCATAATGGAAAAAATTATATTTGGAGATGAAAAGAGATTTTAATAAGAAAAACTGAAATGTCATGAGGTCAAACTGCAACATTTTGATCTCACTGGGATGCTTCAACTTGGATTGGTTTTGTCTCATAAAAGGGCACCAAAATTGGCCCATTCTTACAGAAAGTTTTGGTTTCCATGGAATGGCACTTTTATAGAAAAACGTGACAACAGAATTTTTTCAACCACTATAGAAGTTATGTATGAGTGGACAGACCTGTGTAAAATTAACTTTGTTTTTTAATCTCAAGACCCGCTTTATAAAAAAATTATTCTTTCAATTAAAAAAGTTATTTTAACTTTCCTTAGGCTAACAAGTAGTTCTCACTTAAGAAAGGGCTAACTGTGGTATAGTTTTGAAATACATCTTATAAAGGCAAGCTTCTAATAAAAGTAAAATAATTAGGCACGTAAGATTACTTTGTGCTAATTTGTTGTCACAATTTTCCTGAAGGACATGACCAACAGACTGAAGTATCATATAGTCCTTACTTTCATGTGACCTAGTGCGAACGAGGAAAATAAACAGAATAATGCTGTAATAAGAAGAATTTGTATTGGTCCCCCCATTGAAAATTAGCCAGGGATTTGAATTTTGTATTATGTATGAATGACAGCTATCAAGCTATCTGAGACTGCAAAGTTAATACATTCAGCTACAGTATGACAATAACGAGCTGTGACGGTCTAACTGAGTAAGGGAAAGTTTCACAGAGCTGGGTGTCTGGAAGGAAGACATCAAAGTCGACAAATGACTTCTAGCTAACTTGCTTCCTTCTTCAAGGCATGTTCTAGTGATGCTGAGGGACAAATGTTAAATGGAGCTGGACAGAACTGAACACACTTCAGGAAATATCTTGCTGATAGAATGATTTACACACCAGGAAGAGAGAAGAAAAATTTTTAGGAAAATCTGAACAATATCTTAGACTTTGTTCAGACATACAATGTAGGATTCACCTCACCTAATGGTGAACTGTCTACTACACAGTATTTACACTTCAGAGTAGCAAGCACACTTTATAGTCAATGGAGAGGAGTACATATTTCTAGGGCACATTTTAGGTACATGCTTTAGGATGAACACACGTAAGAAGCATTTATTTGTCTTGCCAGACTAGAAAGGAACTCTGGGGTAACTCGCTTAGATGCCAGTGCTTACAATGGACCTATCACCAATCTTCAGTGTAGTCTCAGGACTTGATAAACTAAACTGCTGCCTATGGAATATTTAATAATTAAATTTCCATTTTTATTATATTGATTTTTTTCATCAGCCACTTGGATTTAATTCAGTGCCAAATGTTTTCTATAGACTAATTAGCTAATTGTTTGAAGGAACTGAAAGCTGAAATACATACGTGATGTTCTAGTTAGGAAGAATCTGACTGCTACACATCTAGACCGACCAGAAGAGGAAAAAATATTATCTGCTTGTAAGTTCTGTTAAATTTTTGCCAGGATAAAACCAAATCGATTTAACAAGAACATACTAATTAAATTAAAAAAAAACATTTCAGCTTACAGTACCTAGCATAATACCATATTATTCTCCCCCTATGGCATCTCCATTTACTGCGACACTCGGTGTATACGAGGTTAACTCAACGCCTGTGTTGATCTGTAGAGCCAGGGCCCCGATCGCGCCGACAGGCCGGAACGCCCCAGCCCGGCCTCCCCTGGGGCCTCCCCCAGCCCCCTCTGAGGCCCAGCACCCCCATTTCAGCCCACCTCAGGGCCCCCAGTCCCTGCCCCAGCTACGGCACGGGGAGGGGGGTGTCTCTGGCCCCGTCCACTTCAGCTCCTGACTGGATTCCCCCCCGCACCGGGTGGTCCCTGGATGGGGTGCACGGCTCGCCGTGCCTGGGGCTTGTTGAGGGCCCTGCTCAGCCCCTGCGGGATGGCACCTCGCAGGCGAGGGCACAGCCTGCGCCAGCGTCACCTTCCCTCGGCTCCTTCCCTGAGGGAGCAGCCAGCCCCTCGCTGCTGCCCAACGCGACGCCTTTGTCGGCGTCCTCCGAGAGGCTAAAACATTGCCGATCGCTGCTCACCGTCGATAGGTGTAGGCTGTTTGTACAAGCAAGGGCTGGTCTTCTCTTTCGGAACAAGTACACAGACTATTTTCACCCAAAATGGCAAAAGAAGAGCCCTCACAAGTCTGGGCTAGGACATGCTCTCATCTTCCTTGGATATTCAAAACAGCTCTTCACTGAAATGACATCAGAGATGCCTGAAAAGTGTGGACAAAGAGATTAGATGAGCACCGGGTGCTAATACATATGCGCGTTTGGGAAGAGTGGTATGCCTGTAGTTACAAGTTAGATCCTGGCCTTAACCATACCCCTTTGGCTTCCAGAAGGGGACACTGTGAATCGGTCACACCGAGTGCCACTGAGATTTCAGGCAGCAGTGACTTCCAGCAGGTGAAGATTGTACAGTGAAGATAATAAAGAACTTTGTATGTTTTGAAAATGTTAGGGAATAGGTTCATGTTTTGACAACTGTAATGCAAAAGTAAAGAGGGGGCAACACGGCAGAAACGTCTGCAGCTCAGCTGTGTTAGAAACAGCAGTGTTAATGAGCAAGTAACTCAAACAAACGGGAAATACTGAATCAACACCAAAAATGCTGAATAGCTGACATAGAGAACCAGGTGGGACAAGAAATTAATCCGATGGAGTAAGAAAAAAAATGGTATCAGAAAGAACTGTACAAGCTGGATTATACTTTTCAAGACCTGTGACTAGAAGGTTTAAATGATGAGAACATATGGTAGCATAGCAATGAGAAGCAAGTTTCTCAACGGAGGAAGAAGTGCTTAGAGTAGAAGAACACAAAACCAGGCACAGTACAACTGACCAAAGCTCACCCTGGCTATATTTCATGTATCCAGCAGCAGCCATAAGCAAATAGAGAAAAACTTAAGAACAGGGCATATACTTGCACCTGATACTCTACTAGCCTCTAGCCATCTTCATCTTGGGGATTTCCTATGTGCCATATGGTTTCTACTTATTGTAACCTTTGGAGGATTTATCTTCAATTAACTTGTACAGTGGCTCTTTGAATTAATGGAAACATTCAGACTCCTTTGGAAAAGCATTCTCTACCTGGGGCTCTCTTGCACCAAAAAACCCCCCACCTTTTGTTCTGAAGCAGGTTATTGCTGTCTTTATTCAAAGTTCTATTCTTGTCTTGGAAGACATATTGAACAGTCTGTCAGAGATGAAATTAACGGCTGCAGATGTGTTTGATTGTTTAATGAGATAAGATTGTTTTCTGAACAGTATTCACTGAAAAGCCAACTTTGTAAGCAGTTTGGACAGCAAATTTTGAATGTTTGGCCGTTTCCATGCTTTGAATGTCAGTCACTGTTGCTCTGCTTTGAAAGTATCTCATTACTCAGCATTTCAGAAAGAGGACATGGTTGTTAGCACACCTTACTCCAGCCTGGATAAATCCTAAGCATATATGGCATGCAGGAGTTTTCTCAGTCACTTCCAACTTATTTTATCTTTTTTCTTTCTTTCTTTCTTTTTTCTTTTTTGTTCTTCTTTTTCTTTCTTTTTAAAGAGAGTCTGGTTTAGACAAAATAACTCTTTCTTAGGTAACACTGTTATTATGCAGCACTATTTGGGTTTCAAGCAATGCATTAACCAATTGGTATTTCAGAATGGCCAGAAACCTCAGATGCCATCCCTAATATTTTCCATCAGTGAACTGGATGGTGCCAAGGAGAAACCAAAGCTGCATTTTCCCTTTCTATGTGCTTTATCTAAAAGACAACATAGTCAATTCTGAACAGCAGTCCAAGAACATCTAAACTGTTCTTCCCATGTAAGATTGTAAAATAAATTTAATAATCCAGAAAGCAAACTTGTTTGAATACCTGCAATAGGAAAATAATATGGAAATCTTGAAAATGAAGTCATATTTGTTTACATCAAGTGTTTTATTATTTATCCTTTCTTACTTCTATATTTAATGACAAATTAAAAGCACTAGGTAAAGCGGTCTTTTTATATAAAGCTATCCAAAGACAACTTGACAACAGACCTCCTCTGTTTAGCATAACTGAAACAAGCAAATGTGCATCTTTGCTTTTGTTGGGCCCAAAATACCCTTCACCAAAGCAACACTTCCAGTTTTGTTTCCATGACAATATGTGTGGCTTTTATGAAAGCCCTGGATCTTTTTACTTAAGAGATGTGACTAAACCAGCAACATTTCATTTGCCTGTAAGTCTCCTTTTTTTCTCCTCAGTCATGAGAAGACTTTATTCTAGACATTTATTTCCAAGAAGTTCTGCAGTCTTATACTTCAGTAATTACAAATATTTCATCTTTTCTTTCTCTTTTACCTAATTCTCAGCATCCTCCATGTAAGACTACTTCATTCATTTTTTTTTCCATTTCTGTTTCTATACAATTTCATCTCATCCATCTCTGTTTTCTTAATCTTAACACTACATACTTTTCCTGTCTTTAGCCACACTAATTTTCTTCCATTTCAACTCCTTTAGTGTTTCATCGCCTTAATACCATCTACACTGAAGATTCCCCTCTCTTCTTGTCTGTTACATAAACATAATAGGAGCCATTTCTTAAAACAGTCTTTTGATATTTGTCTTCACTCTCTGTATTATCATTCTCTAATTAGCCTGTTCTTGATGAGGTAAAAAATGTCTTCCTTAATACAAGGTCTATCTTCAAGTTTTTTTTTCATGCATAATGTTATTACTTTCATCCCTATCTGATTTCTTGACTAATAATTATGAAACATATTTGCTTTTCCTATAACCTAGTATCAAATTTCCGTATAAATAGATGTTTGGTCACATGAAGACCAAAGTCACCAAAATGATAATTTCTTTACAAATTATTTTAAGACAATTTATTTTTCTTCTATTTAGTTTCCTTGTCTTTTCTTGTTCCATACTTTTCATTCTTCATTCTTATTCTATCAATAAAATGTTCTTATTGCTTCAGCAAAATATGTTACCAAAGTCTGTAAAATTATAACTTACTACAATATAGTATTTTTTAGGGATGACTAGAAGGAGAATCCATTAGTGCACTTTCACATATACATAATTAGCCCACAGAAGTTACTGCTTCAGAACTATGGCTTCAAGATCTCACCAGAATTCAAAAACTCTTGATAACTGAACAGAAATAATAAGACTATAAAGTCTAGAAATCTTCACATTTCAGTGAGAAAACCATCTGACTGCCATTAAGAAGAAATCCCAAGGGCAGCAGATGTTTATTTTTTCTTTATATTTGGCCATCCTAGGAACTTTTTCATCAGCCTCTGAAGCTTTGCGTGTTACTAGTGACTTGTTAAGCCGTTGTTCTGACCCAGCAAGGTGATTTTATTGTTGCATTTTTTGCAGCTGAGTCAAATCTCTCCAAAGCTAAGAGGGGAAAATTTATATCATAGCTTTTTAAAATGTAAGGCCATCACCCATTTTAAACCAAAGACTATAAAATAGGCTAAATTTTATGTCATTTGGTGTATAATATATATTTCTGTTTATCTAATTCATCCTTGCCTTTTTGAAAAATTAATTAAAATGCACTTTGCATGGCATAAATGAGGTACATATACTAAGGTATTTCTGTATTATTTATGCATTGATTTTTGTATTGCTGCCTACTCTGTCTCAAAAGGCTAACTTCTTACAGAGACATGTACTGGAAAGGATGGAATAAGCATAAAATGGATTGGATGTGGTTCAAGTAGAAATGTCAGCTGTGATATAAATGGTGTATCATGAATCAGCAGCAAGTAGCTAGAGCTACTTTAACAATACAGTGGAGACCAACAACTGGACCCTTACCTTTTTAATTGACTGACAGACATGAAAATATTTTGTCTACATGCCCCACTATCCTTTCCAACACCTTCTGAACACTGAACACTGCAGAACTCCTTCTACAGGTACGCTGATTTGTAGAGATAGGTCTCATACTGTGAGGACACAGCCTTCCTTTCCAGCAGCCTTTGCAGTGTCTGGCAAAAATATCATCAACACCTATGAACAGGCGGGGATTTCAGTTCAAAGTATTTCAGTAAGATAATTTCCTTTTTGTGCCACATCCTGCTCATAACTACTAATTTTTAAAATCTTCTGATGCATGTCATGGTCATGGAGTTGGCTTGCTTTGGACTCGGCATTTTCTTCTGTCAAAAATGTTCAAGGGTTTCACCACCACAGCATTGAAATTTCTGTGAAGGGGAGCTCTTTTCTGGTGGTTAATCAAATCGCTGTTCCATACACAAGAAAATAAGTTGTATTCAGTTGCTATTATTATCCTTTATTATTTGCTTTTAGTACACACAGTGCAATATCAAAAACCCCTGAGGAGGGCACCAGCAGCAATCACTTGGGATCCAAAGTATATGTAATTGGATGCATTTCTAACTCCTGATCAGGCCAATGTGTAGTGGATGTCGTTTATAACAGCCCCATTTAGTTTTAAAACCAGGCGTGGCTATCATATATATCCTAGATAAAAAGAATGTATCTTTCTTGCCTACATCTCTGGAGAAATCTCCACCAACCTCGCTTTCTCTGATCTGCAAATATTAATGCAAATTCAGAATAGTTTGGTGAGTTTTCATGCAGGGTACTTTATGCAGTCCTGTTCATCAGTGTTCAAAAAAGATGATCTCAAGCTGGAACGCACTTTTGAAATGGTTAACAGGACAATTAGGGGGATGGAGAGCCTATGGGAGATTGGCTCTCAGTATACTAAATCAAGAGCTGGAAGGAGATATGATCGCTGCCTATAAATATAAAGATCAATGTAGGAGGAGAGCTTTTTAAACTAAGGGGCAGCAGTACAGCATAGATGAAGAGAATTTGGCATGAATTAATTCTGGGCTGGAAATTCAAAGAAGGATTTTAGTACTCAAAACCTTCAGGTTCTGGAACAATCTTCTAACAGTAACAAAGTAAAAAGGTGATAGCTTGGTGTTTGATTCAATTATGAAAGAGATTGTGTTACATGATTGCTTGAAGCAGTTGTAGTTGTATTTGTTACCCAGGAAGTTCTTTTCAGTTTTACTTCCCATTTTTATGGTATGGTATATGATCTATCAAACCTTAAGAGATTCAAAGTGTGAGAAAGCAGTACCCATGACAGCTATGTGACTGCAAAATGAACAAAGCCATTGATAGGAAGGTGTTTTTATAAGAATCTTTTTCTCCTCTGGGGAGAATAATCCAATCCATGGCCTGTTGGACAGCACCAGAGAGACTTATCGCAGACATGCATGTAGTTTGTTACCTTGGCCAGTACAAAAAGGTATGCTCTTACCCAAACAATGAAACAAATTCAAGTCAATGTTCCCAAACACTAAGTCCGTGTTGAGTAATAGGTAACATCTCACTTTGACGAGAGGTTGCTGCTTTGCTGCAGACATTCACTGAGCATACAGCTGTCAAGACATTAGGTCTCCAAAGGACATTTAGTCTCATTTGGACCTGCTGAAGGAGTTCCAGCAAGTGTAAGAGATTTCAGCTAGCAGAGTTGAAGCATTTTGCTGTGAAGAAAGATGGGTCTCATCTCATCTAACTTTAGATGTCTACAATACAAGCATTTATTGCTGGGCTAATCACCCTGAGCTCCCTCTTCGTCAGTAGGGAGAAAATAAGTTTTTATTATATATAAGCCATAAAAAAAAGCGTCAAGGCACAGTACACCCTCTAATTCTGTGGCCTTTATTTTCAAATGGCACTATTCCAAGCATCGGAAATTGGAAAGCACGTTAACTGAGTGGTTTAGAATTCCTTTTTACTTAGATTATTTTTCAACCTGCTTGAAGCAATGGAGTAGACGGCAAGAGATAAAAGAACTAGTAATGTTATTGCCACTAAGAAACAAATAAGACAATTAAAATACACACCCATGCAGAGTTGCTGTGCTTTACATGGACAGCATTCTGGAAAGTTTAGCTTCTCTAAAGGTATTTACGCACAAACTTTCTTGTAATGCCCCAATAATTTAGAATTGGAAATTGCGGTTGCCAAATTATCAAGGGTGACTTCAGTCTGTAAAAAAAAGCAAGATGATCTGAAAATAACTACCACTGAGGGCCAAATAAACCACTTATTTTCTTTTTAAGTTTGAGCTTTTCTTAGGTATGCAAAGCTAAAACCACCCATGTTATTTTCACATCATGAGATGCTATTGGAGCGAAGTATTGTTTTAAAGCCAATTAAGCTAATAATACAGGATGAAGTCTTGTCCCCTTTCTCTGCAGGTCAAAAAAAGGTTCTGGTCTACAGCAGAACACCTGCATATCCTGTTTCTACAGGAATTCTTACCTCTTGTATTTTGGCAATCTCAGATGGATTTTTATAATTTAGTTTTTCTAGCAGAAGAGATAAGAGACAGAACAAAAATGTGGATTTTTAACAGGGAGAGAAGGAAGGCTGTTTTCAATGGGAGGAGATTTTGATAGCAGTACTGTTGGGCAAAGGAAGTCTTAAATCTTAGACATGTGGCCTGCAGAACTTGCCTATGAAGCTCACCAAAGGCAAGACCAACACCACCAGTTTGACAAACAAAACAGTTCATTGCCATTTTTCTCCACTAACTAACCAGACAAGATATGTGCCAGAAGTACCACTAGTGGTATGAATATTTATGATTCTTTTGGACAGTGAGCGTCATGCACTATACCTTACTATCCCGATCCTGTTCCTTTTGAAGTCTATGGAAAACCATCGTTAACTTCAGAGGGTCCGAGAACACAGAAACCCACCAAATAGAGACATTCTTGACTGGCATACTGGCTCATGAGAGAACAGTTTCACATCCTCATTGACCTTCTATCAGGATTCCTCCAGTAACATGATAGACATGGTTGAGGTGTTGGTGGGCACCGATTAACTGAGGAAGGAGAAGGATGAGGAGATGAGTTCTAAGGGGATGTAGTGTTAGTAATTAGCATGTAGCACACGCAAGACTATTAGTACCAGCCCGTGTTTTATGTGCATGGCCACAGCATGTGAGGAAGTGGAGCTACACAACTGTGCAGCCCCAGTTAACATACCATAAGTTTTGTGAGGGACTTTTGGTCCTCGGAAAGGGCCTTATGAAATTCTCCTGATAAACTCTGAGGATAATAAGGATTACTCTAAGGATATCTGTAATCAGCAATGAAGCTAACCTGGAAAGAAAAAAAAAAAGGCATCTCCTTAAAAATCTAGTCCACCTTGACTTTGAAATACTGTTTCCACAAAGTCACAGCCAAATATTTTTCAAAGATTTGAATCTTAAGGTACCTTAAAAAATACACTATTTGCCCATTTATATAGCTAGTTAGTAGGGGGTTTGCCAACTTCGTCCCATGACAATGAAAATTGATGTTAAATACCTGGCAGCTTTCAAGAATCTGTCTCAGGCTCAATTTTCTAATAAACAAAATGGTAACCTTATCCAGAGAGGTACTGCATTCAATAGGCTTATTAATGGACAAAAGTTGGTGTGGCAGTGTATGAGTAAGCCAGGCTGCAGTAGCTGTGTTCGTATACAGTATTGACTACCTCAATCTAAATTGCGAACATAGTAGACAGAGAGGTGTGGTGAGGAACATCTTAAATCAAACAAGTGTCAGCTGGGCCTCATTTCCTGATTTAAACAATTACATAGCTGAATAACCTATACTTAAAAACACAAAACCTAATGAATAAGCAATAAGACTACTTGACCTATTTTCAAAGCAATTGCTCGCTTCTATTCTCTGTATTTAAGTTGAGTTCTGTCTCATTCAGCTTTAGCAGGGGAGGGTGCTTTCTGAAGCAGCCAGCTCTGCTCGCAGAGACAGAGTTGTCTCTCCGTGATAACCCCTCAGAGCAGCAGGGCACAGAACATCATCCTCGCCATTTCTGTTCTGCAACTTTGGGGGATGCATTTTGTCCAAAAATTCCTCTAACTTTGAAAAATTGAAGCAATTTTTTTTGCAGCAAAATAATATAAAAAATACTGTTTGCCTTCTCTGTCTGCTGGGGCTTCCTGACTGGCACAAGTTTTGTCCTAAACACGTATGCTGGACCTCCTTTCAACACAGCCACTGCCCAAGAGAGCAGGAAAACAGACATTCAGGTGCGAAATACTTGTTTCCTACAATTTCTCCTTCTCTCCTTTCCATGTTTTTTCCTTCTAAGTGCCATCACCTTGAAACAATAGGCCCATCAACTGTACAGTACTTCGGGGCAGAATCACAAAAAGGCTGATACAGAATGCAATCAGCAAGGAATTAAATGAAGGTGTTTTAATTAATGGCAATCAACATGGCTTTGTTGACTGTGTCTTATCAAACAAATCTAATATTGCTTATAGTTGGATTAAAAGCATGGTTAATACAAGTAATTGGTGTAATATATTTAGATTCATGACATTCTGATAAAAAATAAGAATATACAAAATCAATACAACCTACTTCAAGCAAATTAAAAACTAGCCAAGTAATAGATTGCAAAATGTAATTGTATATGTAAATTACAAATCATCCATTGGGATGGGTTTAGCCTGTCCTGCAGAGATCTGCTCTTTGCCTAATGTTGTTCAATGTCTTTATTAAATTGGGAGAAAATACAGTGTCAGTCAATGAGGTGGATTCAGTCCCTACAAGACTGAGGGACTGGAGGGATTGAAGGAACCTTAAAACCTAAAATATCCCACTAAGAGGAAGACTGTTCTAACAAGTAGACTATTACAAAGTAGTGGGTTGGCTTGGTTACAGTGACCGTGAGATTGTGGAGTTTAAAATCCTGAGAGAAGTGAGGAAGACAAATAGTAGAATCATAATCCTGGACTTTTGGAGAACAGATTTTGGCTTATTCTGGGATCTTCTTGGCAGGATCCAATGGGAAGCTGCCATGGAGGACACCAGGGTGCAGGAGAGCTGGTTGAACTTCCTCAGAGAATAAAATCGCTCTATTCTGATGTGCGGGAAGGTGAGCAAATGTGGCAGAAGGTCAGCATGGATGAACAGGGAACTCCCAAGTGAGCTCAAACACCAAAAAGAAGTACATGAAATGAGGGAGGAGGAATGGACTTCCCAGGAGGAACACAGAGATGGTGCCCAAGCATGCAGGGATGGAGCTGAGAAAGCCAAAGCTCACCTGGAGCTGAGACCAGCAGGGAATGCGAAGGGCAAAACGAAGGGCTTCTCTAAGTACATCAGCAGCAAAATAAAGGCAGAGGAAAATTATTTATGTGGGGTTTAAGTACATAAATCCCAGCATTGGCAATTTTTAGATGGATCTGGTGACTTTTCGGTGGATCTGGCCCATTTTTTATTTTAAATATTACAGTAATTATAAAGATACAGTAAGCAATATCCTGAGTACTGGAATATGTCTTTCTGTCTTTGGACAAATAAACAGATGAACAGAAAGTAGACAGTCCTGGTAGCAGTTCCCAGGGTACCCAACTATATGGATGAAATCTGCCTACTGATACATACTTTGAAGATATAAAGTGCTCCATGCTCCCCGCTCCAGCAGTGTAAAGCACAGGGCCAAATCTAAATTTTTCAGGCATCTTGTTCCTCTTGTTATTGATAAAGCGCAACAAACAACCATAAAACAGCAAGTCATTCCACTAAGGGTAGCAGAATAACTACAGTCCTCCTCCCTCCACATTTTGTAGACAGACAAATACAAAGCAGTGAAACAAATATAAAACTTTAATAATAGGCTGGATTATATAGAAGAAGTCATACTCATAAGAGTTATTAAAACTATAATAGATTTTGGCAGGAATATTTTCAGGTAAAATTTTTTTTTGGCAAACTAAAAATCAAGGAACAATGAACCTTCCAAGTTGCTAGGTCTGGCACAAAAATACTGAAATGCAGTAGCTGCCTCCAAGAGGTTACTGGCAGAGTTTCAGAAAAGAAGATAGGAAAGCCCAGGAAAACAATGAGATGATTTGTCAGGGGTCATGGACTGCCTAGTTATTACTGAATTTCTCTGTAGACAATCTAACAGGAAAGGGGGATTTGTAGCACTATAATTCATGCTATCTTCTTGTTTGATTCTTTTTCCACCTTACTTACTCCAGAGCTGACAGGAATCCACAGGAGTCATGCAGTATGCTGTTCAGCTGGAAATTAGGCAAAGAAATACAGATTTAAGCGTACAGTATTAGATATCTAAATTAGGAATTTTGACTATACTTTTCCTTTATGAGATCTAAGGGATGGTTATTACTATGGAAAGGTCAAAATTAGCTAACAGCGAAAATTAGATGATGAGCAAGTAAAAGGCCTGGTTCTATGGAAGAAGAGACTTTTCCTATTTTGGTGGAAATCAGCATCAGAAATTTCTATCCATTGTCCTTTTTCAGTCAGAGCTCTGCTCCTTCCGGAGCACCAACAGAGAAGACTATTCCCTTCCTGTTAGCTCCAAGGAGAGAGAAGAGAAGAAATTTCTCTTTCTCTCCCAAAAGAAAATATCTCATGAGTGAAGAAGTAAATATATGAGTAACAGACCAAAACAGTTTGAGTGAGATGACAGAAAAAACCAGAAGATTTTGAGAAACAACACAATGAAGGAGGATTGGAGCAGTGAAACAAGACAAATAATAGAAAAGTTGGAACAAACCATTAGAAAAAAACTTAAAAACTGTTCAACAAGCTAGCATGGGATAAAGAGGAATGAATAATGGGAAAGATAACAGAACAACAGAAACACATACTTTGTATTGCAGTACAGACAATCCTGTACCAAATTCTGCATGCTAATAATCAATAACATTTCATGGGAAATTGTGAGACAAAACTGAGTGAGCCAGGAAATGCTCAGGGTATCTGGTTTTAGATTGGGCCTCTGTGCCTCATATATGCACATGGGACAGATGGAAGAACATGGTTAGTGATAGTGCTTGTGGTTTTGAGTAATGCTTGCTTTTTTATAAAACTTAACTTGCTTATGCTAATTCATAGAAAAATGTCAGAGGAATCTATTTTTCCAGTTCCGCACTTTAAAATTTTCTAAAATGCTAGACATTATGTCAGAAATTTTTGAACATTCTGGAATTTGTAATTTTACTTTGTTTTTTTTCATCAGCTCGTCCATCCTTTTCAGGTGAGTGAAAATAATCATCTCCATGCACTCATTTTGTCCATTCCGCTACCCACAGCACCTTCCATTGTGCATACATGGAGATACCTGCTGACCTGACAAGGGTTTGTTAAGGACAAGTGCTCTTTTCGGAAACCTTCTCTTGACTCCCTTCACTCCTGCTGTTGGTATTTCTTTTCCTTTGCTTACAACATGATAATAATGCAATGTTAAGAGAAACAGCATAGGTGAGAAACAGAGTAGGTGTAAATCCGCTATCTTAATTTTAGATGTAGATTAAGATTCAGACCCCCTAAAAATCTATTGAGGCTCTAATGAGCCTTTTTACATGGGGCAAGTCAAGAACCTCAAAGCTTTATTTGATTAGCTTCTAGCTGCCAGTTTCCCACGTTTCATTATCATTGTGGCCCTTCAGTTTGACGCTGTGGCTGAAGCTACTTCATGTTGATTTTACTTAAAGACATCAACAGGAGGTGGTGTGAAACCCCATGACGACTACCATGTGAGGCCCAATTTGAAAACAGAGGCCTTGCTTTTCTGCATATCAGCAAAGGTGCAAGAAAGAAAAAAATGAAAACTTCTATTCTAAAAGGTGAACCTCGTGCTGGAGAGCGTCCAAAACCCAACACTATACCAGCTACTAGGAGGAAAATTAACTCTATCCCAGCTGAAACCAGAACAAGGAGGAAGCGCAGACAATTTCTTAGGACTATGCTATTTGAAGACCTATGATATCTGAAAAGCCCCACCAGTATAAGAATGCAGACTTGGCCATCACAAGATTCATCTTATTGACTGAAATTGAGTAAATCCAAAGGCTGACAAGTGTCAAAGCAACAAAACTTTTGACAAGTGTCAAAAAAAAAAGTAAAGAAATATTTTTTATAGAATCCAGTTACTTTCTGTATTAGGTACCTAATTTAAGCACAGTCTCATTAAAAATGTAGGCACTTTGAGTGAATAAACACTCAATTAGGCACTTTGAGTGAAAGAGAAGGTGATCTCTGCTTAACTGCCTATATTACTGAAACAGTGGAGGTTTGAATATCTCAGCTAGGAAGTCTAGTCATCAAGCAAGATTATAACAAAATGAGTTACTAAAATCATTAAAGTGTTAATTTCTTATTTATAATGTTGTTTTACCAAAGTCTTCACTTTCTAAAGAAACAATGGATCCTTTTGAACAAAACCCTTTGACTCCTGCACAGAGGTATGTTTCCACAAGAGCTATGCCAATCATCAACATTTCCCTACTGTGTCTCTGTCTTTAACTATTGACACTTTAACTGTTTACTCATTAAAGTCATGACAGGAAAATCAAAGCTTTGGTAGGTGCATTTAAAAATATTTTTTTTTTAGAATGAGAAAGGAGAATGAAAGTGGAGCTGAGGGATGAGAGGAGACTAGAAATGTAACTTCATCATTTTGGGGTGTATTTTTCTACTTGAATACCAGGGTATTTTTCTACTTGAACATTTCAAGAACCTGGGCTAAGTTTGCTTTCTCACAACCTATTAATATCTTGTCTCTGAGAGGAAACACTGAAACCTGCATATATTTTTGAAAAGCTGCTTCAGAGCTTTAGAACTTCTTGTGTTAATGGAGGTACTCAATTTCTACCATTATTTTTTTTTCTCGACCTGTCCACTCCTCAACAATCTTTGCACTAAAACAAACTGCTACTATGAAAGTAAGAAAAAAACCCCGCACTCTATAAAATACTCTGTAGGAATGTCTGACAGATGAGTGTTTAGGCACAGATGATTTGTTACATGTTTATTCCTCATACTCTGAATGGAAAAGTGACAGAAGCTGCTGTTAGATAAAAACATTTGGTCCTATTAAGATTTAGTTCTCCTGGTTTGGGTTCGACAGACCCGCACAGAGATAAAGATGCTTAGAAGTGTCTGTTAATGGCAGCACTGGTGGTAATCTGATGATAATGCCCCATGAAGAGATGCCATGTGATTTGACTCCTGCATCTTCTGTGTAGTGGCCAAATTCTATGCAATCTCAATCTTATAATAGAACCTCTATCTATCTATATATAACATGTAATATGTTTTTGGTAGAATAAAGCCAATCTACAATGATGGACTCTCCAGTTGTAATGACATATTAGTTTGGTCTCTTTATGACACAAATTCTATTTATGAATAATAAAATGATAGTTAATTACTGTTTAATTCAGCCACTGCAGACTAAAAAACTCTGTTAAAATCATAAAATCCACCAGAAGCAGGATTTTGGATCCATAACAGAGTTGCTTTTTTTTTGTGTGTGTGTGTGTGTGTGTGTGTGTTAAAGACACAAAGAAACATTGAGGCTTTTTAGTTTGCTTGATGTGATTTCATTTTGTCTGTGAAAAAATAATAGCTGGATATTAATAAGTTATTTTCATTAGTCTCCTTGTTTGGAAGGAAGTTGATTGACTTGTTAGCAGACTATTGTCCATGAATATAATGAAGAATATACGGATGTCGTTATAAATATGGGTCTGACATTTATGTTGGTATAAGTCTGGATTTATGTGTCTGAAATTAATGGAGCTGCACTGATATCAATCCCAGGCAAATTAGGTCAAAGGAATTCAAAATGGTAAACAGGGCTGCACCAAGCCAGTCCCTGATACATGAAAAGAGTCTAAAAACAAAGTGGAATTATGGATCTGGCATTTGCAACTGTGCCAATGCTAGCTTAACCTCGCTATCACAAGTAATAACTGTGAAGATACAATGGCATGGTCTTCCATGCACTCTAGTACCTACAACACAAACTGCCTCCAGATCTTGGGGGCCTGTCTGAAAGATTGTGATGCTGCATGTTCCTTGCAACAGTCACTTAGATTGATCTAACAGAGATTTGCTGCCACATGCTGTACTCACATCTGTTATCAAGAATACTCATAAGAGGTCTACCTTATCAGTGGTGAAAGAGACCTCATTTCCAAATGCTTGGAGTCTTTATAGTTTTTTACGTGTTTGAAAATTAGTGAAGTAGCATTCTATGTTTTCTTTGCACATCTGCAAGTAATTATCCACTGTACAAAGCAAGAGCAATTCAATCAAGAGGACAACAAATGAAATCTAGCCCCATTTTCCTTTAACTTTGGGTGCTTTAAATCTGGAATGAGTCCACGAGACCTTGTGTAACCAAGGCAAATGAAAAGAAGAGATTTGGTTTGGTCTCAGACACAGTGAGCCAAATACTCCTTTCTCTAGTCCTTAAGGGGCATTTCCTGCCATCTAAAAAGATTATTGAGCCCCTGCCCAACATATTGACCTCTTCCCACACTAGTTTCTTGAGCTCAGATATGACATTACGTGTAGAGTATAAATGGTAAGGTTTCAGTAGTGGGGGGCCTATGGCGGGGGGGGGCCTCTGTAGGAGGAGGCCAGGGACTGCCCTGTGTCAGACACTGCCAGTTCAAGCTAGCTCAGCAATGGATCCACTGCATGCCAGAGCTAAGCAAATCAGAGGAATTTGCGGTGCCTCTGTGACGACATATTTAAAAAAAGGAAAAACCACCAAAGGTGATGGAAGAAGTGAAAAACAGAGGAAACAACAAGGCCACAGCAGTAGGAGGCATTCCACAGTGGAGGTGGTTACACCCCTGAAGGAACTTTGGTCTATGGAAGACCCACACTGGAGCAGGTACTTCCCAGAAGAGACTGTGGCCTGTGGGTAAGCTCATGCCAAAGCAAGTAATTCTGGAAAGGATTGCAGCCCATGGAGGACCCACGCCAGAGCAGATACTTCCATGAAGGGAGTGCAGCTCGTGGATAAGCTTGCACTGCAGCAAGTACACCCCTGTAGGGAATGTGGCCTGTGGAGGAGCCCACACTGGAGCAGAGGGAACAGTAAGAAGGAAGGAGCAGTGCAGGAAAAAAGGAACAAAGCATCAGAAAGAAATAGCTATGCACTGACCACAACCTCCTGCACCATCTGCTGCCTCACTGATGGGACTGAGTGTAACCTGCAGTGATAGGAAGGGGAGAGGAGATTGGGAAGCAGGGAGGAGAGGTGTCCGGAGTGAAGTTGAACCTGGGAGTGGGGGAGAAAAGGTGTCTTCCCTAAGTGTTTAAAAGTTTGTCAAATTTGTTTCCTAATACCCAAATCAGTAATTAAATGTTTTAAATGAAATTCCCCAAGTTGAGTCTGTATTGCCAACTGCAGTAACTGATGAGTGATTTCCTTGTCCTTGTTTTGATCCACAAGTTTTCTTATTCTTTTCTTCCTATTTTCTTCCCATTCCCACTGCGAGTGGGGAAAGGAGGGAAGAGGGAGCAAACGGCTTTGTGGGTGCTTGGCTACTGGCCGGGGCCATCCCACCATGCATTAGACTTGGCGATGCATCCTGTCAGTGGTGGTTACCAGCAGAATGAGGTTTTCACTCGCACCTCGTTGTTTGCAGTTTGATTGCATTTGCCGTGCATCTACGCATCTTTAACGAGTTCAAAACCCAAGTCTCTCACTTTGCCCAGGATTATTCTGGATTCTCTGTGGAAGCTAACCAAACTAACGCACCCAACCTTACGAGGCAAAGGTTTTTGTTCTGGAGGCTGGTAGAAGGATTGGGCTACGGATCCCGGAGAACCCAAGCGGGCCAAGGCGGGGAGCGGAAGGCGGGTGCTGGCCGTGGTGCTGAAGGGGCTCCGCGGCCAGCTCCTCCCCACCGGCCGCGCAGCCTCGCCGAAAGGCTGACAGCTTCCCTGGGAACAACCAGTAGCTGAAAAATCAAACGTTTGACGTAAAGCTTTAAACACGTACCGTATAGTTAGATGAACAGTGGTGCAAGAACCCTTCCGTTATCACCTATGAATAAATAAAATTTTTTCACTATTTGTACTCAACAATCCCTATTAATGCCATTACACATGGATATCAGCATCTGCCCGCTCAGCTCAGGGTGATGTAAATATAAACATTTACACTTAATATTTGCAGATTTTCTATATTAACTAATATTTTTCCATTTGAAAGTGCCAGTGTTTTGCGGAAAGAAATGGGATTAACACTTACCACAATTAAATCTATTTGTGGAACAACCAAATGGAGCTGGGAGAAAGCAAATTCATCTGTGTATCATAGATTCATGGTGTTTAGGATCAGGAAGGGTGCTAGATTACTCAGCCTGACACTCTGCCTTTCATAAATCCCCACACTTCACCCACTTACCCCATCTTGAACTCAGACATTTGTGTGCTTAAACTTCCTTCTGAAAGGAAGATAGGCCTGAATGAACGAAATAAAAGTATTTTTTTCCCTTCCCCCAATATTACTGCTTTCTCTATTAGACAGGAGAACTTGGTATTTTCTTTATGCAAAACAACATACCCAAGTCACTTCTTAATGTCCTCCTTGCTAAAAATAAGCACTGAGATCTTTAAGTCTTTCATGATATATTTGCAATTCTTTCCTGCCCTTCCCTCTAATTTTCAGCACCAGCTTTAAGACGTATGTACCACACCTGGAGGTGGCACACCAGTGTCACCAATGCCACATGCAGAGTAAAAAACATTTCCCTGTTTCTATTCAGTACTTTCATTTGTACATTCGCAGTTTGTGCTGCATCTTTGTGCCACAGCATCACAATGAGAACTCAAATTCTTGTCCACTGTGACTCCACAATTTATTTTAAAGTCACTATTTTTCAGTTTAGAATTCAGTATTCTGTAGGGATAGCTATATCTTGCTGTATTAAATTACAGTTTGTTTGAATAGACAAGTCTACCAGCTGACCCAAATCACACTGACTTATCTATATTCACTGTTAGTTACCACTCTGCCAACCCTCATGTCATCTGCAGCTTTTATTAATGCTGATTTTATATTTACTTTTAGGTCACTGAGGAGAATGTTGAATACTGTAAAATTTAGTCATAAGGAAATCCATCAGAGATACCCTACCCAGGGATGACTCCATATTGACAGACAATGTTGCAGACTATCATTTCTGAGTCCACTTATTATGCACTTCACAGGTATTGTGTGGCCCTAATTGTTTAACAGAATGTCATGAGGTGCTAAGTCATACTCTTTTCTAAAGTCTACATTAAATTGTCTCAGTTCCTTTAGCAAAGGAATGCTTATGTCAAAGAAGTAAAATGACCTACTTTTGTGTTAACTGAAATTTGTATCTTCCTGCCTTTTAATTCCCATTTAAGATAGTATATCAAAGATTTCATTGCAAATGTTCTGTGATTTTATTCTGCACTGCTCTCACTCTAAATTGCCATTGTAAAATACTCTTTCAGTCTTATTTCCAGTATATATTCCCATGTTTTAACTTTTCCTTTAAGCAAACATCCTACAATATCCTTTTTATTGTGATGAGCTATCTTCACTGTCTTATTCACAGCAGCCAAAGCTGACTCACAAAAGATTCATTATTTGTTGTCCCATAACTGCTGCTATTTACATACATATCCTATGGGATGTTTCCACTCTTCAAATCACAGAGAACTCAGAGTGTGTATGTAAACTGGATACTAAAAGATAAGAGGTGAACTGAGGACTGTAGTGCTATAACCATGAAGAAAGTCACATCTAGAGGTGTGTACTGGTAGGGAATAAAGTGGGAAAAAGATTTAGTTAAGGAAGTTAATAATGCTTAGATGGCAATATCAGAATAGAAACCTTTCTTCATAGCTCCTGAGTGTCAAGGAGTTGCTTGATTTGTCTGGTAGAAATGAAGCTTGGAATTTCAGGCCAAAATTATACATGCTGTAGCATTTTAAAACCGAGCATGAATATTTACAGTTTAAAAGTTCTAATTTAGATGTAAAACAGTAAATCAAGGACATTTTGAGAAAAAACAGCCAGTCAATCTTGAATAAGCCCCTGAACAACCAGAGACTTTTGTCAGCACATATGGTTGTCTAACAGGGCGCCTCAGAACAGTGGGTGATATTATGTGCCATATGTGCTGCTATACCAAAGAATGATTTGGTTTCTGGTAATACTATAACCAAAGACTAAACTCTAAAGTTACCTAGCTTTTCTTAATCGATATCAGCATCTTATTATTTTATCTATATTTAATTGCATTCTTAGTGGCCTAAAAGAATGCCTTTTAGCTGTCACGAGAAAATATGAGGAGAAATGGTTTACCTAAGTAAAACAAAACTTTCAAAGTGTATTATTAGCTTGCTATTCATTTGATTATTTGAAACTCATTAGGGCAACAATTATACTTTACTGGAACAAAAATCAAAAAAAGAGTGACTAATAAAGCAAACAATGTGGAGGCTCTGATATTTTGTCTCATAAACTTCATAGAAAGGCATAGAACTTCTCTGCAATATCCATAAAGGTGTGATAATATGGTAAGGAATATTTTCCCAACCAGAACTAATTTGGTATCTTATACTTAGAAATTCACACATTCATATAGTTCTGAGTTCCATCAGATCTCTAAATAATCCTTTGCAACAATGAACTTCATTGCTTGTAATGCACTACACATTTAAAACTTGGCCTAAAATTTCAGGAAGTCATTTGCTTTGTGTCCTCAACTCAAAATGACTTGTGGAATCTGACTTCCGAATAGCAAGTTTTCAATCACTGTGAAATTTAAACATGTTTGAGGCATCTCAGTTTGAATACTCTACAGTGAAACACCTACATTGACAGTCGCTTCTGCTAATTTAGGTGAGGAGGTCTTTAAAGTTTAGAGCTAGTAAGCTGTTTCAGTTACTTTCACTTACAAAGAAACATTCCCCCCCTAGTAATTTTCACTACCTCTCTGTAAATTTCCATTTTCAGGAACTCTCCAGGCAGGTTTGAACTTTAGCTGTCAGAAGCAGACAAAATTCTACTGGAAGCCATAGTTCAGCTAAAGATTTGGCTCTACAGCCAAATATAGAAATCAATGAGATTTCCTGGACTGAGTGCAATTTTAAAAGTAAACACATTAATGTGAGTGTGCCACCATATCTGCAATCTCCATCCAACCTCTGCTTTAAAAACTAAAATATTCTATACATAAATGTGCTTTACAGAATAAGCTCTAAGAACAAGTAGGAAGTCATATAAAAGATCTGAAAATGTAACAAAAGGCCCTGAATGTCAGAGGACAGTATAGGGTGGGTCTTTGTAGGTGTTGGTGTGCCCTTTGCTGTCAATCAGCTCTGCTAGCAAAATGAAGAGGTCACAACCTCACCCCTTTCAGCTGGCACATCAGAAGACCGAAAGAAGAGCAGTCTGCGTGAAATGGTCTCACATGAAGAGACAAAATGCTACGTTGTCCCTGACTCTCACTGTCTGACAGGCCCTATCAGATTAGCTTTTCTTTTTTCTAATTTCCAGCAGAGGCCTGGTTATTCAAATGCACTTATTCAAATCCAGCACCAGTTACAATCATAAGTGAGATAACCTACATCTCTTGCTTTTCTAAAAAACTCATTGCAATGTGCAGGCACTGCCACAGAATTGTCCAACATCAAGGTTAGACAATTTTGTCGTAAGATCTCTTTCAGCAGCCACCAGCATTCCTAGGTTTCCTCTATTGTTTTTCCCAATGCACATTACCTTTCAGGAAATGCACGTGCTTTTGGTCTGGGAGCTGACCTTGTCCAAAGATTTGTTTTGCTGCTACTTATATTGTAAGAAGGATGTTATAACTATAGCATCACATTAATTAAAATCACAAATAATTACAAAAACATTAAATTAAGGAAGCTCTTGAAATGTTGTAAAAACAAAGTACTCCATACATTTAATGAAGAACTGTGTCACCTCAAGAAAAGTAACTATAGAAATGCTTAAGATTCCTCTTAATAGACATTAGGAACAGGAAATACAGTGTATAGTGCATATGCCCTGAGTGCACCACTTAGCTCCGATTGCCCCGAGAACATCTGGGACCTCCACCTCTACATCCCCCACCTCTGTCCCACTAGCTCCATTTAAGCTCAGGCCCAGGCCCTAGTCCTTGCCTGAGCTACACTGTATAGGTGGGTCTGTGTCCAGCTCTATTCCTTGATGATCCTGACTTGCTGGCTGGACTTCCTGGATTGACCTCGAACATAACGTGTCACTTCGCATATATCTGACCACTGGACTGTCGGCCGAGCCTGTTATTGTCACCAACCCTGCTCTGTCTGTCTTGCTTGGACACTGTGGGACTGTGCCCTTGTCAGAGTGGTCACTGCTCCTACCTACCTGCATTGTGGTCAGCTCCTCATCTTCTCTGATGAAGTGGCCCCATTCTTGTTGCTCCTTGCCATAGCTTATAGTTTACTAACTAAAGCAGAGGCCTGGGAATCAAGATTTTTAGTCCATTCACAATTTTGCCATTGGGTCCCAATTTTCGAGGCAATAACTTAATCTCTCAGCTTTCTAGTCTTTGGCCGTATAAACAGGTGTTGTAGTTACCTAGTGACATCTTTATCTTCTATTCTTTTCAAGGGAGGTTGCATTTTAGGAAGCTTTAACCCATTTTCTTTCTAGATTAGAGATCTAAACCACCAAAATGTCTTAATCCAACCTTTAACTGGTTGAGTTTTAATTCTTCAGTATGCAGCATACTCTCAGAATGACTCAGCATTCACACTGGAAAAAAAAGATACTGGTAGTCTTCTGTCAAATCCTATCCACAAGCCAATTTTTTCCCCCACCTGAAACGCCAAAGCAAGATACTGCACAAAGCACGTCGCACTCCTTTTTCAGGTCCCCTTTTGGTGAACATTCAATGTGTTGTCCAAATTGAAGAGCAGGCACAATAGCTGTATCTCGAGGCGCTGAAGGGTAAATCAAGACTGGTTACAGAAGGTGTCTGAGTCTTAATTTTGCTCTTCTTGCTGTCACAGTGAAAAATATGAAACCTGGAAACATGGCAGGTCTTCCTGAGGCAGAACTTATCCTCCAGCAGAGAAATAAACGGTGCCAGTTCAAAACCGGTAAAAGCCTCTTGGGCCTTGTCAGATCAGACTGGCGTTCTGGATTTGTGTGGCGGGGTTTGGTAGCGGGGCAGGGGCTGCAGGGCCGGCTCCTGCCAGAAGCTGCTGGAAGCTCCCCGGGCTCCGAGCCGGACCCGCCGCTGCCCCAGACCGAGCCCCTCAGCGACGGCGGTATCGCCTCGGGGAGAACAGATTTCAGACGGGGAACCCCCAGCGAGTCGGGGGATTGGAACGTGAGGGAAAATCCTGTGCAGATCCCGAGGGCAGTGAAGGAGGAGGAGCGGGGGAGGAGGGGGTGCCCCCGCAGCCCGTGGTGAGGCGGCAGGCCGTCCCCCCCAGCCCAGGGAGGGGAGCGGGGGAGCGGAGGCCCCCCAAAATGGCCGCGACTCCGTGGGAAAGCCCGCGCTGGAGCAGCGTGTGAGGGAAGGACTGCAGCCTGTGGAAGGCACCCACGCTGGAGCAGTTCGTGAGGAACTGTCTCCTGCGGGAGGGACCCCACGGTGGAGCAGGGGAAGAGCGAGGAGTGGGATGAGCAGACCCCAAGCCCATTCCCCGTCCCCCTGCGCCACTGGAGGGGAGTGGGTGGAGAAATGGGGAGTGGATTTGAGCTGGAAAGGAGGGAGGGCTGGGGGGAAGGTGTTTTAAGATTTGGGTTTACTTCTCATTATCTTTGTTTTTTATTTGTTTGGTAGTAAATTAAATTGGTTTTGGTTTTTTCCCCAAGTTGAGCCTATCTTTTGCCTGTGACCAAAACTGGTGAGTGATCCCTCCCTGTCCCTCTCTTGACCCACCAGCTTTTTGTTATATTTTCTCCTCCCAATCCCACCAAGGGCGGAGGAGTGAGTGAGTGGCTGCCTGGTGCTTTGTTGATGGCTGGGCTGAAACCATGACAAAAGGCATTTTTGCCTTCTGGATTCTTCACGGAGCAAATACAAGCAGGATCTGTCACTGGCACCTTGCTCCTCATCGTGACACCGCAGAGGTGGCTGCTTTAAAAGGCAGTCTCAGGCTGTGCAGCCACTTACAGATAAAGCAGGCATGCAGTGAAAAGGCTCTCATGCTGTGTGGAAGCCCTTCCTCGAGCCAGGGTGCTGGGTGCCTGGCAGTGTGGAGGTGGGCTTGCTCAGCTGAACAGGGAGCGACCAGCAAAAGGCATCCCAGAACAGATGGGAGTCAATGTCAGATACTGCAAGGAAGTGGTACCCAAGAGATGCTGGCTGCAGTCAGGAGGGACCAGGGGATGGACAGCTGCTCTGGGGAGGTGTTAAAGAGTAAGAGAGCATTGAAGAAGCCAAGTCTTCAGGCTGTCAATGTCATGCTGGAAAGATTTATCTTCTTTTTTCTGTGAAGCACAACATAAAAGCTTCATGTTTGAGGAGAGGAGGAAAATGTCCAAGCTGTACTGCTGCTTTTTTATGCTCTTAAGAGTCATCCCTAAAAGTTTGAGGCTTAGCTTTTTCTCCCTGGACATCAGGAGCAACTGATGTATATCAACAACAGGAGTATATTAGGATGGGACTTGTGTACATGGGCCTCCCACAGTTGGAGCAAACCGGGCCCTCTAAATTTAAACTTTCCTTCATACGCTTTCTTTGGGGCACAGCTTACAACCACAACCAACCTGCCCCGGGACTGACACAAACTGCAGCTATTCCCCTGATCAAGGCAGCCTTCAGCGTTCCAGAAAGCACTTGCCTGCCTCCATGTCTGATCTCACCAGGCTCAGGTAGGTGCTCTGCAGCCCCTGTAAGGACACCCTCCCTCTCACAGTGTCTCCAGTCCCATAAGTGAAAGGGACAGGATGGCCCCAGGCCATACCTTCCCTCCGCAGCACTGGCAGATGCAGTGCCTCACCCTTTCATCTGTCATGGAAAGATGACGGAGGGGTGGGAAGAGGTCTCCAACCATGGCAAACTGCATTGGTGTCACCCAGGTGGAGCCTGCCAACGCATGCCGGCTGAGGAGCCAGTGCTCCTGCTTCAAGCAGTGGCCAGTATTTAGGGCTGTAGAGCACTAAGTGGCATTTCGGATCTAAGCAGCAGCAGAATGAATGGGTTGTGAACGCAGCTGGAAATAACAAGGCATCCAGCCTCAGTAAGGTATTTTCTGTGGCTGTGGGGTGCCACTGACTACAGCTGGGGCTTGTGATCCCTGGAGGCACAGAAGTCAAATGTCACAGCAAATGTCACAGCAAATCCCCCACCATCACCAGAAGAACTCTTAAAGCAAGAGCATTGGCTGAACAGTCACAAAAACATTTAACACCCAAATGCAGTTTTATCTAATTCATTTGACATTTCTGAACAGTGCTGAAGAGAAGCCCAGCCTGCCTCTCTGCAGCATATGGCTTGACTGTCCTACCGTAGCCACATCTAAGGAATAGTAAGGAAAAGAGAAAGCAGAAGTCACCCCAAAGCTTAGGAAAGCAAATGATGCCTGATACCCATTTGATCTGACCTGTGTCTGAAGGCAGCGGAGAGCACATCTCTCAGCTCCATCTGTCTCTCTTACCAAGGAGAAGGGACACAGACACTCCCAGAGAAACCTGTGGGTGTTTTTACAAGAACAGGGCAAGTGCAGGCAGCTGCCATGGATAGAAAGAAGGATTTAAGGGGAAAAATAACCCTGCTTGCTTCATTCATAACCATTTCCACCCAAGCAGAACTTGGCAAGGATGTAACATGGGAAAAACTATAGCTCATTTCCCCTCTAATGAGATAAAAATGAAGACTGAGAAGCAAGAGCAAGCAGGTGACGAGGTTATTGGTGCTCCGCAACAGGATATCTGTTAGCCTTTCCGGACAGAGCTCAAACTCCCTGGCATTTCCTTCCATAACTCCTTCAGAGCTGCTGCTACTCCTGAACTTGTCCCAGAGTCCAGGCTCCTTGGATCAGCTCTTGGAGCATCTGTGGCAGCCCCATCCAGCTAATCTACGCCTGCTGCCTGTCCTGGCTCTTCCTCAGCAGAAAGCAGCACAGCGTGCCCCAAAAACCTCAGTTACGTGCCAGGAAGAATCACAGTGGCCTGAATCTGATTCTAGCAGGTTTGAGACCATTTTACTTGTGAGAGCAAAAGTCATAAAAATGAAGCCAAGGACGGAATTGCATGGCCCAGGGCAGCTGGAGGGACAAATGCACCAACAGACACTATGCAATTTCACAGCCATCACTGCTACGCCTGCCAGAGCTCAACCCTCTCAGCTGCTTCTCTGCTCTGATAATCACACATTGAAATGGGGGCCATGCACCTTCTCAGTGGAGAGGAGGGTCCCCCATGGCAACATCCTTGGCAAGGCTGGCAGGGGTGGTGAGCAGATGGTGTATCTTTGCTCCCGAAGTCCCCTCTTGACCCACTCTTCTTATTTCACCCATCAGTCACTGGCAGCAGGAGTGTGGTGGGAAAAGCCATGCCTGGTTCACCCTTACAGAGCCCGAGAGGTTCCCTAGGACCCACGTGCTGCAGAGCCATGCTCCAGGGGTTGCACATCTGGGGAGAAGCCTTCCCACAGCTGTCTGGCACTTGTTCCCTGCACAGAGCGGGTGGGGGCCAGGGATGGAGGCAAGCACCCACACGCCTGCACCACGCTGGAAACTCACATGCAAGATGGGAGTGGAAGCGGGACTGGCAGTGCTGGTGTAAGAGAAAAGGCGGTGCACGCTTTATCATGTGGGGGCACGCACAACACTCAAACAAGATGCAAAATAAGGTGAAGCGGTCCTGCAGGTGAGGGGAAGACATTGCCCAGCCAGGGTTCATTGGACGGGTGTGCAAAGATGCTGCGCCCATGGTGCAGGGGACAGGTGGGTGCACAGCACGGTGCAGATGCGGGCACATCCATAACGTGCGGTTCCCGTGCCCCGCCGGGGAAGGACAGGTACAAGAGCTGGCAAGGGCCCCAGGAGCTCCCGCAGGAGCTGGCACTGGAGGCTGTGGACAACTGGGCAATGCTGGGATCCCAGCGGGTTCCCAGTTTTGTGCACTGGGGCAGGAAACGCTGGGCTCCCATGCGCGGAAGTGCCCTGTCCCAAGCTAGAGACCAGGGGCTGGGCACCAGGGGAGAGGGGACGTGGTCCCCGGTGCACGGGGACAGCAGGGGAGGGTCCCCTGGGTGCTGCAGGGGTCCCCAGCTGCATGCACAGGGGCTGGTCAATTTGCGGGTCCTCAGCCGCATACGTGGGCTCCGGGGACGGACTGCGGTTCCCGCGCTGGCCCTGGGGGGTGCCGGCTGCATGCTCGAGTGCTGTCTGT
>JAVJGG010000013.1:4828100-4846377 GCA_035590195.1 Aviceda cuculoides
GGCGCGAAGCTGTTCTCAGGTTGGGTTTTACTTCCTAATACCCTTGTTTTGGTTTGGTAGCAAATGGAATTGATTTTGCTTCTTCCCCAAGTTGAGCCTGTCTTTTGCCCGTGACCGTAAGTGGGGAGTGATCCCTCCCTGTCCTTGTCTTAACCCGTGAGTGTTTCTTCACATTTTCTCCTCCTCATCCCACCGGGGCCGGGGCGGGAGAGGAGTGAGCGACCGGCTGCGTGGTGCTTTGTTACCGGCTGGGCTGGAACCACCACAACTGGTTTCTGCGGTTCAGAGCTGTGTGTTGGGAGGACAAGAAGTCATAAGGGTCTCGTTAGCCATACCTACTCCATACTGATAAGCTAAACAGGGAGAGGCTCTGCATTGGGACCCTGAAGCCAGCCAGAGGAGTTTGGTATACTCCATACTTTTTAAACACTTTTAGCCTCCAAACCAGCATGGGATTATTGAAGTTTTTTTGTAGGAACTGGCTGGGTTGTGCTGTCCTGAACCAAGAAAGGGAATTGTTTGGCAGAGGCGATAGCTGATGCAGGAGAAAACCTTGCTGCAAACTGAAAAGTAGAGACAACTGACCTCCAATGTCTATGTCCATCCTGTGGTACTCTAACTTAAATGATGCTGGTCAGATACACTTCACACTTAGTTATACTCTTGCATCTTCTGGCTTAGTGGGTCAGAATGAGCAAAAAAATTTCAGGCAAAATAAACAGGCATTCTCTTCCAGGTACTATCTTACAGTACCAAACATAGGTGCCAGTCATAAGCTTGTGCTGAGACTAGTAATGTGAACTTTCATCTTCTATCTTTCACAAGCAGTGGCAAGGTTGACAATATAACAGTTAGGGCAGAATTCAGATTTATAAACAAATTAATCTAATGTTAATTAGATATCACAGGATATTCTGCTTGGGGTCCTGTAAGCCCTTTAGTCAAGCCCACGCAAGTGTCTGCAGCACCTACGGGGTTTGCAAATGGCACTAGGTGGCTCTGTTTAGGTAGCTAATCTGTTTTAATTGGATTAGCACTGTTAATCATCTAAAATAATTCTTATGATATAAATGGGACTGTTCACACCTCTCAGATCCATGTTCTTGGACCTCCGCAAGCAACTCCAAGGATTACCTGGTGTGTCTTCTTGTTTATCAACAGCCTATTTCAGGACACTGATAGATGGTTAAAACAAACTACGCATAGGCTGGAAATGGACAAATCCTTAAAACACAAGAGCAGCTAAGTAGTTTTGAGTAGTTATTTTTTGTCACAACTGTTGTAATTAAATGTATTCTCCTTGGTCACTAATGTCATGTTTACGTATAAATACTACTGTACAATTTCAGTGAGAATGGCTATCTTTACACTTTCATTTAATATTGAAGCATGAATGACAGTAGTTTTGCTAGCTCAAGACAATGTCAGGCACAACAAAACCTTGGCAATCTGGCAAGTTCGAATTGGTACAAAATCAGGCATGCAGTCTCCCCAGTCAGCAGTTTGTTGTAATGCAAGGGTTTAGTATTAATTCTTCTCATATCATTAGGTCTTCCTGTTTTTGTTTTGTTTTGTTTTGTTTTGCTTCCAAATAAGATATTGCTAGGAATTGGTTAATGTTTGGAGGACTCCATAGTAGCAAGTTACAGAGCTGTTTGACATACAATGTAAGCTCACACATGCAGTTCCTAACACTTAAGGGGTTAGTGGATGTCAGCTGAGCTGTAGCAATTCTACAGCAACAGTGTACGTGTTTGAAGATCTGGATTCATAGGCCGATGGGAGGTTAATTCCACTGAAATCACTGACTAAGCTCTTTGGGGCCCAGGCCAGCAATTTCAAAAGCATTTCCATTTAGTTTGGTTATTCTTCCCTGCAAACTAAAACAAGATGTGTTGCCCCACATTTGCTGAAGGTTAAAACTGTGCATATTGGTAGTACCTGATAAGGAGAAATGCTTGAATCACGGCAGCTCCACTGTGAGCTACAGGCCTACTGACTATAGGCCTTTGAACTGGACTGAGATACTGCTGTGATAAGTTCCTTTATTGGCAGCCATTAAGATCAGGCTTTATTGACATAGACAAGCAGTGATAACAGCGTGACAACTAGAAAGACAAATGTTATTTTGCAAGATATTTGCTAACATGTTAGAAAAATCAGTCATTAAAATATAACACTATTAAAACCAGATTATTTTTTTTCATATTCTTTCATTGTCTGTGTTCTCCCTTGCTAGTTCACACTATTCATTAACTTCCACAGGGTCCACCAGTTCTGAGGAAGGTAAACAGAGTTTATTTGCTTACATTTAAAGATATTTTTGCATTCACGTGCCTCACTTTTCTAATTACTTTAAGTTTTAGGAGATACCAAGTCAAACAGCTCCTGCACTGACCTTGTCACACTGTTTTGTCTTTGTCCAGTGGGAATGCTGTCACTGCCATAGAGATCACTAGAAATGGGGCAGAATGTTTCACACTGCCATTCCAAAGAAAGTCTGCTTTGATACAGGTACTAAAAAAAATTAAATCCCTGATCCCCAACCTGACCAGCTTTTGCTTCCCAACCTCTGTTTCCATGGTATTCTCAGCTGGTAGAAGGCAGAAAGCTAGTACACTAAAAGAGGCAGACCAGCTTGTGCAGTACTTTCCTAGCAACACCTACAGCCTGTAGGATCCTGTTGCGTTAACTTTAACAAGAATAGAAACAGAATCTCTTTGTACCTTTTTTCTTTTTCCCTTTCAAGGGTATAAATGGAGGAGAGAGATTGAATGGGGCCTAGCAATTGCTGACCCTTGTGTTTATAGTGCTACAGCACAGCGGTAACCTTCAGCAGCAAGACAGGCTCCTGGTCTAATAAGCTGCATTTGTAATCATAATGAGAAATAAATACCTCATCAGAATGCTAGTCTTGCCTAGTTTTGAGTGAAATTCATAACTATCTAGTTTTTGCTTATGTATTACTCTAAGGCATGATTCTACCACTTGTTTTTTTAAAGAATTCCTTGGTTTATGTATAAGAAATTATTTACGCATTATTTTTGTAGGTAACAGTTATAACAATAAGTTATAACAATTTGTTATAATAGTAATTCTTGTAACATTATATTTAAATGCTACTTAATTCAGTGGAGCTGCTTCAGTTGTAAATCAGCACACCTAAAGACTCTGAAATGGACCATACAGATAAATCGTAACATCTCCATGAGGTCCTAGTAGATTCTTCTTACGTTCCACCAATACAGATCAGACTGTAATACAAAGGACCTAAAATCATAATGTGAACCCGCTTCTCAAAACCAAGGTATGCTTAAATGTCATCATGATATTAGGATACTGAAGCTATGTTCTAAGAAATGTGGAGAAACTAGACAGGTACAGTTGTTGTAGGCTGTTCCATTTGCCTGTGACTTTTGTGTACCTTTCTTTCAGGTGATTCTAAAGAATTGTGTAGCCACTTCCCTCATAATAGCGTTAAGAATAAAATTTACACGCTTTTAGGAAGTAAAGAAGAAGGGATTCAAGAAAGCTATTTTCATTGTAAAAGTTCAGTGGTTGTTTGAAAGTCTGAAATTGCCAGGATGCGAACACTGCGGAAGAGAATACTGAGAAAAGATGTGATAGCAATCTTCAGATGCATGAAAGGCTGCTGCAGAGAGGATGAGAATGTTCCCTGTGTACAAAACAGGAAACAATGGGCTAAAATTGCAGCAGACTTATTTTAACATTAGGAGTAGCTTTCTAAAAGTAAATATAGCCCGTCTCTGGAATAGTTTAGCTGTCCTGAGGAACAGGGTAGGCAAATGTCTACCAGCAATGATGATTGATCATAAATGAATAATTGATCCTACTTTGGGTGGGAGGATAGAGCAGGTGACCTCCTGAAGCCTCTTTTCACCTGTTCTTCTGTGATTCTCTATACTTAGATACCAAAGGGACTGATGTTTATCACACTTACACTTGTCAAAACCACTTAAAATAGGCAAGACAGAAAACCTATGAGAAATGGTGACATGTTAATGACTCTCTTTAGGTATTTTGTTCCATCCCTACCTCTTTCTCATCCTTCTGTTCAGTCATCTTTGACACTTAGTCCCCTTATACTGAGTTACCATCTTTTCTCCTCTTCTCATACTCTTGCAAGTCTGATACTTCAGTACTTCAGTAGAAGACAAGAGGCTTGGCAAAGGAACCTCTGCTTCTCACCGAGTATCGTGTTTGACTTGCACCTCCTCTGAGATCTCAGAGGATGACTGACAGACTGTGCGTAAGTGTAATTCTGATCTTTTGCACGCATCCCAATCCAATGGTTTTCTCTCTGCTCCACTCTTATTCTACCCAATCTCCAGGTGAGCGTAAGTCTGCAAAACTAAACCAGCAACACTTCTGCATTTTGAACATTTTATAAGATAGGAGCTGTGTTTTGAAAACATGGAGGCTGATTATTTGACTAGTTTAAAACACCCAGACTGATTAAGTACCTCATCTTTGGTACCTCCAATCTGTTTACTCACAGTTTGGAAGACATCTGTGTTTAAGAACATCCAATGAACAGATTCACAGACAGGTACCCAAACAAGCCCTACTTATATCTTACTACTAATAGGCATATTTGGAAGGGAGGAAATCTTTGCATTAGGTCATTCAGTTAACCGGTCATAGGGTCTGACAGAATAAGGGCTAAAAGAAAGTTCTGAGGCTTCTTAGCTGCTGGCTACAGGAGCAGCTGGTAGCCAGAGGTGTGCTGTCTTGATATCTTGTCTTAGGTGAAACTTTTCAGATGCAGGAAGATTTCCTGAGAAACAAAATAACACAAATTGATCAAAATTAATCACAAATTGGGCATAACAATAATGTTTCATTCCACTTGGCTTTCCACCAAAAGATACTAGGCTATGCTTTCGAAATAGTGGTGTTAGGACTCAGCCTTTCAGTTTTCCTATTCGATCAATTTACCAGTTTCCACTTTCTATCTGTTAAATTTAAAAAGCCAAAACAAACCACCACCTTTGGTCTTTCTTCCCTCCTGCCCTTCGCACCAAAGGAAAATTCTGTAAATAGCTACAAAGCTACCTCATTAACTCCTTTTAAGTGTCTCCTTACGCTCTCCTTTGGCACGCTGGCAGCAGCCCTTGGCTGAGACTATCACCTCTCATGCTGACAGAAACTGAGCACTGTTCCTTGATATGCTCCCTCTCCTGGTACCCAGCTGTTCCCTCTGGCTTCGTGCTTAAATGACACACTATTCAGGGAAGGAATTAACTCCCGAATGGTTCGTGGGAGATGTGGCTGAACCAATGGTTCAGTGGCAATGATCAGTGCTGAAAGTCAGCCTTAAGGTTCAGGTAAAGTAAGCTGCTGAGGTCTGGAAAGATGGAGTCTTTGTGAGCCAAGATGAAGTAAGGGTCTAAATAAAATGATAGGATCCTGAGCCTGATGGGATGCACGCCAGGGGTATTTCACTTCAAAGGGTGCCAACAGAGAGAAGAGTCAGAATGAAGCATGCTTCTGACCTCTGAGGAAAAAGCAGTAGGAAGTCTAGACAGAGATCTTTACTATACCTTAGTACAGCAATACAGTATTCATCCTCTCCTTGGCTTGTAGTGCTGCTGTTGCAGGGCAGGGACTGCTGTTAATGCCGAACTCTCCAGGGTTTGTACCACTATCCCTAACAAAGCAGACCTATCTAGGCCAAGAATGACTTGGCCCACCAGCTGCAAGCCAGTGCATCAGCTGGAGGCAGAGTGCCCGGAAAGCAGTTTGCTACCATGGCTGCCTGGCAGCATGCTTCTTCCAGGGGTGGCATGAAGGGGGTCTGTCCCTGCAACTCCAGCACCATGGCTCTGAGGAAACTATGGGTGCTGCCAGAAATCCACCAAGCTACTGATGTGCAGATTGGCGCTTGCAGCTCCTGGGGTAAGAGCTCTCACAGAACTTCAGGATAAACCTGTGCTTCCAGTATTTGGCCATAATCACCCCGCAGGAGGTCAGAAGACTTAGCAGGGTGCTGCAAGGACACAAGGCCGTGCAAGAACCATGTGAGTGAAATCACTACTATGCCTGAAGACGTTCAGCTGGTGTGCTGCATCTCTGGGGATGCTCTTTTCAGCAGCAGCACCTCTGTAGGAGCTGTTGCCTCTACAGAAACACCTAAGCAGAGAACTCCCCTTGCTAGGATACAGTACTACAGAATGAAAAACCTGTTTCGAAGAAACCCTTATAGTTAAACTGATAGAGTTGCAGCAGATGCAATGCCTGCCCTTCCCTGAAAGGCAAATACATTGGAATAATGTGAATTATAACCTAAGCCAGTATAGTGTATATAAGACTGTAAGCTACAATGCACCACACCCATGCAGTACATCTCTTCTATAGGTTTGTTCCAGAACAGCTACATAAATTAAGCTATGGTGGTGGGTAGTTATTAATACTGAGGCAGCTTTAGTAAAATCTCTGATTTCCTTGGGCCACTCTCCATTATCACCAACACTTTTCTGGTTTGCGATGCCCCTGAGTCTCAGAAGAATTCTCTGAGGACAGCTGATCCTGTCAACTCTCACAACTCAAATGGATTTACCTTTGCTTTGACAACTATCTCTGGCCCTCAGAAAGAAGTGATTTTATTTTGAAGTCTAATAGCTTTGACTTCTGGTTTCTTGATTTTTCCTTTGTGGTACAGCCACTAGATTGAAAACAATGTGGGTTTTTAAATCAAAGTGGAAAAAATATAGATTCCTTAACACAAGGTGAGAAGGCCGGCAACGATCCTTTCCAAAGAACTTAAATTTGTGTTTGCTGTCTCCTTGCTGACCAAAGTTTTTTTCTAATAGAAGTCTCTCATCAGCCTACCTATGTGCTATAGTACCACGAGTTAAAAGACAAAGATCTATATATGCCTTTTAACCCTCTTCCATTGCTAAGTATAAGGAGCTATTTAGTCTGACACCCGTTTTGTCAGTTTCTACCAGCAGCAGCTGGTAGATTTCTCTGGGGTTTTCTTCACAGCATCTGGCTTGGGTCAGGTCACTATAAAAAATTTAACAAGCATCCTTTACAGGACTGGCTTGAGCTTTTTTAAATAAGGAAATCTCATCTATCTCCAATCTAACGAAGGCTTTGTTTTCGTCTGTCAACGCAGAAGACATATTAAGCATTGCATTTAATGAGAGATTGAACATCACTTTGTTCCTAGCGTATACAGGAGCAAGCTGTGTTTAGAAAACACATCAGTTGGTTTTGGTTTACTCTGTGGTTGGAGTAGAAGTAGTTTTGTTGTGATAAAACGGGTATTTCTTCCATTTGGACAGTAATAAAATGGGCTAGACTCTAGGCTGCATTTCAGCTAATATGGGAATGGAGTGAGACAGGCTGAGCAACTGCGTAGCCCCTGAAATGGGGGCTAATTTTGAGGATGATCATTAAAAAAAAAAGAAAAAAGGCAAGTGGCAAGAACATAAGAACTGCCATACTGATTGAAAACAAAGGTCCTTCTAGCCAATGTTTTGTCTCTAACAGTGATCTTAAGTTGACATTTAGGGAAGAATAAGAACCATGTAAGTATTTATGGTTGTTTACCCTAATACTATTCCAGCTTCTAACCTAGAGGATTTCCTGAGTCTTTTATAGTTTGTTTATTTAGCAACTCTTCATGAATCATTCTTCCAAGTACTTCTCCCCCTGAACTTACATAAACTTCTTCCATTCACAGTGTCTTTTGCAAGGATTTCCACAGGTCTGGTACCCTATGTGTGCGGAACCACCATCACAAGCTTTATTTGATGACTCGTAATGTCCTGGAAAGGGACCGTGAATAGTTGATCTCTATCCACTTCAGTCTTGTTACTTATGCTTTCGTAGATTTCTGTCACATCCCCACAAATCACCCTTTTTTTGCAGAATCCCAGCCTACAGAATCATTCATTGTACAGAAGCAATTCTGTATTAGTTGACCTTCAAATATGTCCTTCTCTGAATCTCTTTTAAGCTCTAATGTATCCTTTCTTAAATGAGGAGACCAGAACTGCAGACAGTATTCAAAGTGTAAGAAATGTGCATTTATCCAGAGATGTAACTGTGTTTTCTGTCTCGTTCTTTACTCCATTCCTGATAGTTCCTAGCATTTGATTTATTTTTTGACTGCTGCTGAGCACTGAGATGGTGCTTTCTTGGAACTATTTATCTTAACCCCCAAATCTCTCTCACTTCTGGGTGGTAATGGTCAGGTCACAGTCCGCTGTTTGATATATGAAGCTAGGATTGTTTTTCACGACAGCATTTCACAAAACTTTTTATTGCTCTGTCATGAAGCCTCCTAAGATCTTTAAGCAATTGTACACTCAAACCTTGTCCTTATTATGTTGACAACTATATTATTAGAAAACTTTGAAATCTCACTGCTCATCCCCTTTTCCAGGTCATTTGTGGCTATGAGAAAACATGGGTCCCAGCACAGAATTCTGTCAAATCCCTCTTCCTTTACTGAGAATTCTGACTATTAGTTCCTCTTGTGTTATATTTCTAGCTGTGTTTGTTCAGCTTGAAGGGAAGGCTAAAGGGAAATCTGATTGGTTTTTTTGGCTTCTTAAGATGAGAGGATAGAGAACACAGAGGTAGAGTCTTCTCAGAGGTTGACAATGAAAGAAGAGGCAATGGGAATGAGTTGCTGCAAGGGAAATTCTGATTAGAAATAAGATTTTTCTTCACACTGCACCAAGATACCCAAAGAGCTTGTGGGTTTTCTATCCTTCAGGATATTCAAAGCTTGACTGTTCATGACCCCACGCCTCCTTATCTAAGGTGTAAGCTGGCATTACTTTGAGCAAGAGGTTGGACTATATGACCTCCAGAAGTCCATTCAAACCTAAATTATTGCATGATTCTATACATTTAAGACAGGATTTTTCCTCTTCTCCCTTGGCTGTTGAGTATCCTTTCCTGAAGGATATTGTCAAGGTCTTTTGGAAATCCTAGTAAACTGTATCAACAGGATCACACAGAACCACATACTTGTTGTCCACTTCAGAGAACTCCAAGGGGTTTACAAGGCAGAAACATGTTTTCTCTTTTCAAGATCATAGTCATCATCAGGTGTGAATACACATTACCGTTAGTAATTAATCTCTTTCCTCTTTAAGTTTTTAGGTGAATGCCACTTGGCCCTGGTGATTTGTATTTGTTACTTTTCATTCTGTTTCTTTGAATCATAATCCCTTCCAAAGTTGCTTCAATTTTCAGACATTTTCACTGGTTTCCCCTTAAAAAATTATGCTTGTGTTGTAACCTCCCATCTTTTCTGTAATGAACCTGGATGCTAATTATCTATTTGGCTTCTCTGCCATGGTCTTTTCCTCTCTGACTGCTCCTTTTCTAGTCCAGTCAAGAAAATGCTACAAAATGCTTGCCAGATATTTTTCTCCTGATGTCCTAAGAGAAGAATTTAGTACTAATTTTAGTTCCTTTAGGAAGCTACTCTTCCGATTCGCTTTTGGTCTGAAAGATTATATTTTCACATTTCATCTACCCAAATTTATGATCCTTTCATTTTGTTTGAATACAACTTCAGATTTTTAAATGATGCTTTCTTAATTCTAACAATCCGGCTTAGCCATTCCATCTTCCTTTTGCCAGTTTCCAAGCCTCTCCTAATACACAGTACGGAATGTTGTTGTGGTTCCACTTTGGTGTCCTTCAGCCTCTACACCACCTGTAACATAATTCTCTGTCGTCCAGTTAATGGCACAACTGTGGTCAAGTTTTTGGCCTTTTGGGTTTTTTGTGTCATGGATGCTGGATCTGAGTAACAATTATTGTTGCAGAGTTGTGCTTCCAGAGGAAATTTTGACTCAGAGCTTTGTCATTATCTTGTCAAGGGCTCCATTTCCTCTTGTGGGGTTGCTAGCCAGCTGATCCGTGAAAGAATCGCTGACAATTTCATCTATGGTTTACGATGCTGAGTGAAGTTTCCCTCTTCTACACAGAGGTAACTGAAGTGACCCAATAGTTTCTGTCCTTACCAACTCTCTGACTTCTTACAGCTTAAGTCAGCTCCTGGGTGGGAGGCTGGTAGTATCGACCCCGTTCTGTAGTCTTCCTCTTTGGGTCTGGCATTTCAATCCAGCTTCTGTGCTACTTGTTAAGGTGGTTAGCTTGTTAATTCAATTTGATCCCAAGCTCTAACTAAACATGTAATTCTATTGTAGCAGTAACATTGTATACTTTTTTCATGCCTTTGTATTTTGGACACTAGTATTACAGCATGCCACTGGCTATCTTTCTTCCACCAGGAAGAAAGGAGGAAGAAAAACAGCTGTAATTGATAGTTGTTCAACCACATCATCAGTAGTTTTTGATCCAATTCCTTTGCTTTCAGGACTGCAGCAGAGCTTATGCTGTTGTGTTTTGACCCTGAAGCCTGCTACTCTCACTCTACTAAGATCAACATCTGAGCTCCACTTTCTGTTTCTCTACTACTCTGCTGAGCCCAAATGCTTTCACCTTCATTGCAAATTCATTAATTCTACTCCATTTTCCTCATCCTGATAATCTTCTACTCTGGCACTTTGATTTTGTCTTTAGCCCAGAGGGCAACAATATTGACTGTAACTGAAGACATTCTTAAACTTGTAAAAATCTTCTCCTCTCTAATAATGCCTCGCCCACAAAAAGTGTTTCAACAGATGTAACTTTATTTTTAACAAAAAAACTACACTTAACATAGATATTCCTTTCCAAGTTGAATCTCAGGTATTGACCTGAGACCGCAGACCTCTCCTCTAGGAGTTCAGTACATAATCGCATACACCCTGAGAAGGGGAAAAAAACTAGGTAGAGTTTCATCTTTTCTTTCAGCATTTCAGCTTTTAAAGGGAACTTGCAAAATAATCTGAGAATATAATTCTTTGGCAACAAAATGACTACTGGAGACCACTGCGAAGTAATTTTAGGAACATAATCTCCAGGCATCTGTGAATTATTTACTTCAGACATCTTCCTAACATTTTCATTTAGGAAACATGGAACTTTACATAAACTGTTGTATTGTATTGTTAGAACATTGAAACAAGATTATTCAGGGCAAAGCTTTTGACTGGAACACACTGATTTAGGTGCCACGGTTCTGAATTTTCTCCCTCTTTATAGTTTGGTACTTCCCTATGCATAAAAAAGTACGCATATGTTCTGAGTATAAGAACTCAGAACAAATAGAGAGGATTTTGTATATAGGAAGAAGATAACACATAAATGAGAATATTATGTTGCATTTTTTTGGTAAAAAAAAACCAAAACCCAAAAAACATTTTGAAAGAGAAAAGGAAACAGCTGCTTTCCAGATCCGTATTGAAACAAATCCTTTAAATGGCCTGTTTAAGCTCACCTGTTTTACTCTGTATTGTGTTGGACTACAAGCACTCAGTCTTTGTTGTGACTCAGAGTACAGCAACTAAAGGAAGACTAATGGAAGTAACTATTTAGACTATTCAGCTTGATTGTAAGAGCACCCTAAAATGTAGGAGGCAGATGAATAGTTAGACCACAGGAACTGGATATGACCCTTTACTATTTTCTCCTCATTTCCAGTGACTCACTTGATAACTTGAGTAATGTTACTTACTCAGTCTGTGCCTCAGCTTCCTGAAATCGATCTGTGCCTCAGCTTCCCCAATTATAAAGATGGTACAGCTGGCCGAGAACAGGGTTATCTCTGATGTGATTTTTTTTTTTTCTTTTTTTTTTCATGGTACTGAATTGGAACAGCAAAAATCCACATTATTTGCAAAACAAATATTCCCCCAAATGTTGTTTTGGGATTATCGCAACTTTGTTTTTCATGCTTTCTCTTTAATACAGTTGTGGCTCTTACACTGAAGTATTTAACTTCTTAAATACAATATATATGTCGCCTTTTTTTCATCAGCAGTTGCTCTTTCAAGAATTTAGTAAAACATAAAGTTCAAACAAAATTAATCAAAAAGTTATCAAAATGCTGAAGTTCTATGCCACAGAAGCATTTTTTTTCTCCAGTTAAACAATGCAGTAGATGCTGACATATTTCTGACAAATGCTTTCATTTTGATGATACTACATTTCGTTTAAAGTCATTAACGCAGTACACATATTTGTTTTATGATTAGCTGGTTGTTCTCACATCTCATCTGACATCTTCCTCTTTCACAGGTAATAATTATCTTTCTGTCTGTCTTTCCTTCTATTTCCTTCTCTTTTCCACAAATGCATCACTCCTCTTACAAATATCCTCTCTATTCCACACATTTCAAGCACTCTTTTCTCTCACGTTGTCTAGGCGATTAAAATAATAAAGTTTAGTTCAAAGCAACTGTTCCCAGGCCATGCTTAGCTTGCATGTTGCTGTTTCTTTTCAAACCTAAAACGGCTTGGCTACCTTAAAGTTTGTTCAACTTTTCTGATTATATCCATCGGATAATTAAAGGTATTTTCTCCTACAAACTTTGCCTCACTACTTCTTAAGCCAAACTGTTCCACCAAAACTCTTGTGCCTGTTTTAGTAATAATACTGACTTTTAAAGTATCTTGCAATTTATAAATAGAGATGTATGAGATTGTGATGGGGTTGCAATAGATTGTAAGACAGAACTTGGCATAGCACCCCTCCACTGTAGGAACAGCTCTGGAGAATGACACCTTCCTCCCCTCACTGCCATCTTCTTACCTGCTGCTTCTTTACAGCTTGCCTGGGAAATCAGGTGTTTACTGCCAATTAAGGCTTGATAAAACAGCAGGAGTTTCTTACATTCTCTTGACAGGAGTATCTCTGGGCTGCTGGCAGCTGTTGGAGGGCTTCTGGCGACATGGACAGCATTAGACCTCAGTATACTAAGCACTTTGTTCATTTGGTGATTTAGATCATTTAGATCTTACCCTCACTGCGCTGTCTGCTGCAGTCATAGTGTTAAACATTCAAGAGTTTATTGAAGATTTTCTTTTGGAACCAAAATAATGGTAAGATACTTTAATTGGCAGCAAATAGATTAAAAAAACCCTTTATATATTACAATGCAAAGTACATATTCATTATATTGATAGTCTACTTTACTAATTATATTAGAACTGTTGAGTAAAACCACTGGAGCAACAATAAAAGTCTTATTCCAAAAAGATATGGTCCATAATTATAGAAAATGTTGTGTTGCTTCAATGCTTGAACTGAATCATTGCTTTTCCAACTGCCAGATTGCTGACTAAGAGTATTGGGCTTCAGATTCTTCTGTCTGAGCCATAACATTTCACAGCCGTTCTGACAGATGTAAAAAGATATTACAAACTTAGGGTCTTTCTGTGCAATGGCCTTATGCAGGGTTCTCCTGAACTGAATGGGGTTGACTCTGCCTGCACTATCAGCTTTAGACAATAGGCCCAGAAGATAAACAAAAAGTAGATGGTGACTTTTTGGGGTGGAGGGTGGTGTCGGTTCCATCATTTTTGCACATTTTCTAGTTAAAGGAGAAAAAATGGAAACTGATCTCAGTACTTTGGAATATGATGTTGTACTTAAAACCTTGTTAGTATTTCTGAGTTAAAAAATAATTATTAACAAACACATTTGGAAAGCAGTCAGACTGAAATAAGAATCAGCTTATAACAGTTTCAAATCAGATAGGAGTTTGCAAATGCACTGTTGCACCTAAAAGGGTGTATGATTTGGAGCTGTGCATACAGAAGCATCATGTCATGGAGGAGGAAGGTGACAGTTCCTGTTTATGCATTTTTGGCAAGCTGCACCTGAAGGATGGGATGAGTTTCTGGAAACTGCCATGCCAGAAATACACAGCTAAACAGGAGGGAACTGAGAAGAGCAAAGGGAATAATTAGAGACCTATGGGGGTGGGACAGGGTTTCTAGTCTACTTTTTTAAGGAAACCAAGCTATGCAGTTACACTGTTTTTCTGTCACTACTCCAGCAATAACATTTGAATCTCTTGACCAGTTTCAAAGAAGCCTGACAAAAAGAGAGAGGTCTAAAAACACTGAGCTCCTGCAGGTTTTATAAAAATCAGCAGCTAGATAGAGGAGACTTAGATTTGTGCACCCACCAAAGGACAGTGGGAAGTGCAAACTCAGCTGCATTGTTTGACACAAGATAATCCAAAGCTGTCATCCAAAACCAGGCTCTGTAAGGTTTGCTGCTGATGGAACTGCAAGTTTCTTATTTACAGGGTTTTTTTTTTTCTTTTTCTTTTTTTTTTTAAATAAAATATATTTAAAAGAAAGACAAAGAGTTCTGTCCGAGAGCATTTTTAAGACACTAATCACTGCAGGATGTGGGCACTCATAAAATTATGCATAATAACAGATCTTGTCCAGAATATGCCCTGAAATCCCTACCTGAAATGAACTCTTTTTGTGCCAGTGTTTTTTGTCTGCCTTGAAAAGGACTGTTTCCATTTCTTCTCATGCTAGAGCTAGCTGTGACCTTCTTCTCTCTCTTAAAATACTGCAGTGCCACCACACTTAAAGAAATGAAAAATCGTGAGTCAGATGCTAAAACAAAAACTGCTCTTGAAAATCATGATAGATAATAAAAGATATTTTACTGTGAATTTGGTCTGTCTTTGAAATTTTTAAATTCCTTCAGCTTCTTCAGTGAGAGAGAAGTCATAGTGTCCCACTTTTACTAATCTATTGTGAGAAATTAGTTTGAGCCCTCATGCTACAGGATATTTCATCCTTCATGACTGTCCCTCAAACAGCAAACCCCCTCAGACAGAAAACTCCTCCACAGCTTTCACTATCCCCAGTCTCCCATGAGTCCGAGAAAGAGCACCACTCTTCTAGGGAAGGAACCTAAAGGAAAAGCCTCTGAATTGTTTGTTTCCAGTTTCTTGTTTCAGTTTGCCTCAAGCAAGAAAAACAGACAATCATGACTGCTCACAGCTAGGCTAAAGAAAAGAGCTTGAAAAGGGAGTATGGGTGGAATTGAGAAATTTAGAACATGGCCTTTGGACAATCTGAAAGGAGGATATGGGGGAGAAAAAAAATTCCTAAGATTGAGGGAAGGTCTACAGTCATAAAGAAATATGGATCTGTCATGCATGGGGCATATGTGGATACTTGTTGCTATGAAGTGAAAGGAAAAGATCACATATTCCATTATAATGACTGGCTTCTCACGTTTAAGAACGTAATTTACCTGATATGTTACAACAGCTATATTAATATTCCATTTCTAGATTTCACAGCAGTCTTTGCTAGATAGGACTTCAGAGAAATGGAGTTAATAGGATGCCTGTCAGTGACAAGACTTTGGATGTTACTAAGCAGGGGACATTCTTACTAACCAGGCAATGAAATTATCTTCAAGACTCTCATGTATCATTCCAGCTTCAGGATATAATGTATTGAACTAGACCGGGCTTTCCACACATTGTTGGTTGGATGACAATGGCAGATATTTCATCTTTACAAAGCAAATGTGGGCAAATCAGAAAATGACCACTAAGGGTCTGAAGTACTGACAATAAGATCTGAGTCTCTTCATGTAGCTCTATGAAAAATGAGATTACTTTTATGGTTTCTCCTCTATTTTTCTCTAGTAGATTCTACTGTGTTTGTGCAAAAATAATGTAAAATCATTTGTTGTGCCTAAGACGTTGTAGGCATTAGGAAAAGCATTGCTAGAAGGTTGAGAGAGGTGAACCTTCGCATATACTCGGCACTGGTGAAGCCACATATGGAGTGCTAAGACTAGTTCATGGCTCCCCAGTACAAGAAAAACATTAACGTACTGGAGCAGGTCAAGTGAAGGGCAATGAAGATAGTTGAGGGATTGGAGCATGTCATATGAGGAAAGGCTGAGAGCTGGGACTTTCTCCTAGAGAACAGAAAGCTCAGAGGGATCTTATCAATGTGAATAAATATCTGATGGGAGGGTGTAAGCAAGACTGAGGCTCTTTTTAGTGGTGCCCAGTGACAGGACCAGAGGCAATGGGCACAAACTAAAACACAGGGGGTCTCACCTGAACATGAGGAAACACTTCTTCATGTGAGGGTGACTGAGCACTGGCACAGGTTGTTCAGAGAGGCTGTGGAGTGTGCGTCCTTGGAGCTACTCAAAAGCCATCTGGATGTGGTCCTGGGCAACCTGCTCTAGCTGACCCTGCATGACCAGGGAGGCTGGACCAGATGACCTCCGGAGGTGCCTTCCAACCTAAATGATTCTGTGATTCTGTGCTTTTCAGTAATGCAGTTTTATTCACAATAGCGGCTTGATGCAAGTCCACAATCCAACTTCCGTCACTTTTTTTAACCATTACTCTGCAAAAGCTTTCATCTTTCCAAGTTATAAAACCTATATATAAAATCCCCTCATGCTCTTTGTATTCATTTTGTATTTCACGCACAGCAGTAAGAATTCATGTGCTTGACCCAGCATACAGTAATTAACACAATAATACAGAACAGACATATACGTGACTGTGTCAGTAATTAATAAGCAGAAAGGTGAGCAGGATAACTTAACCTCATGTAGTATTTTCTTCATAAAATTATCTTAGAGACACTTGGGTCTTATGATCATAGACCTTTAATATTTTGTTTAGGTTGGGCTTAAACCAGCAACTCTTCAACACTAGGGCCACTGCTCTAGTGAATTAGTTCTTGCAGTTACTTGAGCTACATCTTTTACATGGCATGTGCAGGCCTAAATCATCTGAGGGCGTGTGGACTACCTATGGATACCTATAACAACATAATCGTGGTGTCTAGTATTACCATTCCAGACACGTCATGTTTTAGTTGTTTCTGATACTACACATATGGTGGTACCTCACCTTCTTCTCATCATCTTATTCTTTCAGTCTTGCTTCCTTCCGTTTTGAGGTGGCTGCCATAGTTTTGCCTGTTGGTAATGAATGGATAAATTCTTCAGCATCAGCCTGTAACATGAAGGCTATCTTCCCTGACGGTCGCAGATGGCGGGAAGTGATTTTATTGATTTGTTAGTACTTAGCTAGAAGGATTACATCTAGCAGTAATAACGTGGCCAGGCCCTGGGACAAATCACCACATGAGTTAGCGGAGGGTCTGTGTCTTTAACTGAGTGTGACATTATGATATCTACCAGCCCTTCATAGTGCTTTGCTTATTAACACCACTTTAATCTCTTCTGAGCCATCTGTCGGTCATTCAAGTTTCAGTTTCCTTCATGTGCTGGAAGAGTTGAGAGACTTCACTTTCTGAGCTGAACTTGGACATTACGACTCAAAAGTTCTGGTGATCACTGTAGTGCTTATTATTTTTTTCTTTTTAATTTGTGTTATCAAATTGTGTCCTGCAGAAAATCTCTTGGGGGGGCACAAGCAGATGGCCACAGTAATTCCTCTCAAATTTAAAGGGTCACGAAGGTTCATAGCTCTCAGAATTTTTGCGAGAGGTATTAGCGCGGCTGGCTGAAAGCTGGTCCCTCTCCCTATTCCAAACCCGGCAAGTTTGGCAGCAAGAAGCAGTGAACATTGCCAGCATAGATTTTTTTCCTTTGGTTCGTGCCCATCAGACGATCTCTCTAGAAACCAGAGCTGCTTCCACGCTGTGACCTCGGCAAGAAGCGTGACTGAGAGGTCTTGAGTGTCAGCGTGTGTTAGCGGTAGTTCACATTTCATTTGAAAGCGCAGTTTTCTCTGTATTTCGGCTTTGCGTTTCTAAGTAGCCTGCACGATTTCGTTCCCTGACAGGCACACGCGTTTGAGCAAGGGACCCTTCAGAGCTATGGGCGTGAGTTTCTGGCCGGCGGACCGCACGCAGATGATCTCCTGGAGGGAAGGGCTGGTGTGTTCCTTACCGGCTCCCCAACCCCGGGCTGCTCCGAGCCGGCAGACCAGCCTCTGGCAGGGAAGCTGTCTGTCTGGAAGCGATGTTTCCTTCCATCGTGCGCTACCCCCTCAGCGGAGCGGTGGGCACCGTGGCGCGCTTCACGGCCGCTTTCGGTGGGTCCCAGCAGTGAAAAAAAAAAGCCGGGTCTGACGGAGGAGGAGAGTGAGGAGCACTCGCCGCCCCCACGGGCAGCGTGGGTGCCACTTACTGGGTGTCGGCAGCCTCTGAAGAAAGTGCTGAAGCATGGGACGCCAAGGAACGGGTGGTGACAGTGCTGGCTCAAGGCAAGGGGGCTGCAGCCGGAGCCGAAGCCCCCGGAGCCGGGGCCGGCACGGCTCACGCCCGAGGGACCGGCGGCAGCACCGGGAGCCCAGGGCTTCCCCGGCGCCTCAGGCAGCCCTCAGGCGGCCCGCAGCCCCTTCCCCCCCCC
>JAVJGG010000013.1:4847941-4867449 GCA_035590195.1 Aviceda cuculoides
GCTCCCGGGAGGGCAGCGGCGGGCCGGGCAGCTCGCTGTGGGGGACAGCAGGGCGTTCGTAATTGGGAAATAAACGCACTTAGTCGCGCTGCCGGTTACGGAGGGGAAGCGTGCGTGGTGGCGGGACGGGGGGGAGGGGGGGGCGGGAGTGGGTTTACCCCGCTGCCGGCGGCGCGGGGAGGGGTGTGGGTAGGTGCCATGATGGGCGACCGGGTCCCCACAGCCTCTTTTGAACCTTTTCTCCCCCCCCGCCCCATCCTTGCCAAACAGCACATGTGACCGCATTTTCTAGCCTCCTCCGTCAATAGGAGGCTTCAAACGTAACGTTACCAAATTGCCTGCTGCGAGTGGTGAGAATAAACAGATTGAAGCTGTGGCCTGTGGAGGAGAATCAGGGTTTCTCCTCTTCTGACTACCCGTCAGGCCTGTTCGCTCTGGGGGGGGGGGGAGACGGTGGGAGAGGTGACTGGACTAGTGCAAACCTCTGACGTTACCCGGACCCTCCCTGCCAGGGGAGGTGTATCCTCACCTCACGGTCTTCTGGCTGCATACACCTGTGCTTGGAAGGGATGCTCTGGAGGTGGGATGGGATCTGGGTGTTTCTTTTGGCAGCATCGGAAATAACACCCACTTGCGCGGTGCGGGTGCCAGCTCTTCCCCGTGGCTCTCTCTGACGGATGGAGAGACCAAACCCCCGCAGGCTCCCGACTTCGGCCCCGCGCGCTGCGCCTGCTGCAGCTGGGACAGCCTTTCCCTGTATCGCTGTCTCTGTCCCTTCCCGTCGGTGCCTGGCTCTGAATTTTTACAGGGGCTACGAAAGGTGATTGCAGCGGTGGGTACCGAGGCCCAGCTGCTAGCGTTGCGTATCGCCGAGGAGCCGGCTGGGACCGCGGCGTTTGGATCTCACTCCAAGACGAAGGGTTCAGTTTGCCGTTGCTGTTCATTACGCCTGGGGTGTGGCTAGTCTTGGAGGTGGGGTGGCAGAGAGGAGAAATGGTCTGTGAAGATGCGTTGTGTTAGTCAGTGTGGGAAAACGTAAGTGAAGGGTCCCTCCTCGGTTTCTATTTATCAGAAGAAAATTAAAGGAGTAGCTCAAAGGCTCTAGACTACATTTATCCTTCTCCCATTCCTTGTCCTCCAGCACAGCTACTTCCCTATAAATATTTAGCTTTTATTCCGTGAAGAAGATTACTGGTTCTGTGATCGTGTTGTAGAGCAGTACTATAAATCTTACAGTCACTGCAAGAATGAACTTTTGTTGGTACAGATGGTAATTTCTCAGCCCTGTTCTTGTTAACATGGGGTAGAGGATAAATTTTCTCCTTTTTTTCTCCCATTTTTTTCTTCTGCTCTTCTTTTGTATTGGCATTTCTGAATTCTGGACTGATGCTTCCTTTTCTGTGAGGTTATGGGAATCTTCAGCAGTTTTACTAAATGAATTTAAGACACTTTAAATACAGTTTTTAGAAGAGGTCAAAAATTGTGCTTTGTGAATTCAACTTGAAATTACTTTATGTTATCTTCAAAGATTTGTGATACCCAAGTTAAAAAGTTTATTTCCTTGCAACAGTTCTTTCAACTCATGAGAATAGCAGTCTAGGCTCTCTATTGGTCTGAGAAATTGTGATTTTAAGTAGATTTATTTTCTTTAAGCGAAGAGCCTGAAATTAATAGAAAATACATTGGGAAACTTACAAATCTGTATACTCTCTTTAGATATATCATTGGTTTTCAAAAATTAGGTCACAGCAAATAGTTTTCATATGGATTATGATTCGACTCTGTAAGAGAGCCACTAGATTTTCTGAGATCGTTTGCCTTTTCTGTATGCTGAGCACTTACTTCCTTTTGGGACAAGAGTTAGACACATCTTTCCAGAGAGTAACCCTCATAAGACTGTATTTTGAGACAAGAATTTACTTCCATAATTTTGTAGAGGTTTGTTACAAATATGCAATGGTGCTATCCAGATGACACAGCTATATTATACAAGTCAGATATCGTCACCATCCCTTCCTATTATCTTCAGTAAAAGTTTTTCTGATGATCCCCATGTCTCAGCAAAATAGCCACCAGTTTTCATTTAAAACCACCTGGCAGAGAAATGTTTCCGTCTGTGACACCCACATGCAAATCTGTGATGTCCCCTGGAAGTGAAGCTGATCTGTGTTGCACACTATGCTACCTTCAATCCTGCAGCCGGATGCGTGCTGTCTCATGAATCATAAGGGCTAAAAAGGATGCAGCATTTCTCTCCTGTTCTGGATGTCCTGATAGTTAGCAATGAAAGTTTCCAAAACAGTGCTTGTAATTTTCCTTTCCAGCACTCCTCATGGCAGAAAACTTTAGGAAGAATTATTGGTTAAACTACTGTATTCTTCACATGATAGTCTTAAAATTGTGGATCCAAGGGAATTTGAGGTGTTTCTGTGAGTAGACTGCATGGATTTCAGGAGAAGTGAAAAAGATGAGGGTCATCGGTAAGGAGGCTGTCTCTCTCTCCTCTGGGTCTGTACCTCTCTGTTTTCCTGAGCCCTGTTTCTGACTCTGAGCTAACAGCCTTCTTGTAAACCCTCTCTGCCAGTTCATGCTGACATCAGCGCGTCTTGCAGCGTGCCAGCCTGGGAGCAGGGCGCTGTTACAGGGAGCAGGACTATGGACAACGTGATGCTTTTGCTGCTTGTGCTGGAGAATGACAGAAACGCACGTTTTGGTTTGAAACCACCTGCTTGTCTCCGTCCAGGAACTTGCCCTGTCTGTCAGTTTGTTGGCCCGCTGAGTTTCTGTCAGCAGTCTGGGGCTAACGGAGCTTGTCACACCCTTAGGATAAAGGCATGCAACTTGTACTGGCTTTTGACTTTCTTTTTCTAGGTGTACCTGGTCAATGGCAGAGACCTCATCCTCCCCTTACCCTTCCAATATCAGATTTCAAACCACTGTGTGTGGTGTTTGTGGAAGGAGAGCATTCTGCTATGCTATGAGCTGTTGAATACCTTGGAGCAGTGTGGTGAGGAGTTAGGGCTTTTGTGAAGGTTCCTCCTTTTGCTTTTTTTGTGAACAGGTGTACCTTGGCATGAGGAACACTTTGTTAGCTGATTGCCTTGAAATTGCCTTTACGTCCAAGGATGGCTTTTGCATTCCTGCTGTGATAGGGGCAGTGTCACTAGGTGCTCCTGAGAGCCTATTTATGCCTTTGTGCAGTGAAGTGTGGTCCCAGTCTGGTGTATGGCACTGAAGACTCAAATCCACATAAGCACGTCGATGCTTACCTGGCACCAAGTAGAAACTGAGGCACCTTAAGTGCAGTCCACGAAATCTTTCCGCAATGGTGCACCTGAGAAGCTGTGTGTTCCTGTGTGTCCGGGGCGTACAGGACCAGAGCATGTGAGTGCCTTGGCTGCTGAATTGCTTGCTCTCTGTCTTGCACCTAAGCCTGTTTGGGAGTCACAAACTACGTAGTCATATGTTGAAGTCCTCTAAAAGACCTGACGCTAATACAGTACCTCTATAATGTGTATCGATACTCAGTGCTGAACTCAAAGTGCTGGCGTCACAACGATGGCCACTTTCCTAACATGTAGAGGACAGGCAGTGTTACTGCTTCCAGCTACCTTTGGTGTAATAGCCTGGCAGTTAGGAAGTGGTTACCTAAGCCCAGTACGCTTATTGGCCTGAAGAAATGGTGTCCTAGACAAGTGCCATTACATTATAACTTAGTGGAAACAGTTTGGCTCCCCATACAGAGAAGAATGAAAACTTTATGGGCCCAGGAGCCTGACTCAGTGTCAAGCCCACTAGGAAGAGCTCTCCTGGCAGAGGAGCTGTCTTGCTCTCATGCTGCATGCTTCTGGTTACCCAGGGCTGTTAATGTAGCCTTTTTTAAAAGAGTCAGAGGAGTTTCAAATACTGAGAGGTCTAGGAGTAGGAAGCAGGTCCTCCTCTCTCCCAGATGAATGATCTCTTGGGGCTTCAGAGCTTTTCCTTTTTGTTTCTCTGGCTGGGAGAGCTTCACCTTCCCGCATGCCACACCTTTGACAGCAGCATGGAGAGCAGTCTGTTGAGGAGGAGGGTCTTTACCGTGGTAGACTCAACTCTCGTCCACTCTTGTTCTCCCTGTTTCACACTGGCTGTGCCAGATTTTGTGGGTATCTTTGAAGACTGTAGTCTCTAACAGCTCTTAATTGGAGCTTGGCCTCACAGACCCAAGCTTCTGCTGCTCCTGTATGAATAAACATTTGCATAGGACAGTGCTAGAATGTGCCATGGCCTCCTCTGCAGACTAATTCATGTTGGAGGCATTTTTTCCTGTTTTACATGGTAGGTACTCCTGTAGCTGAAAGGGAAGAGGTTCGTGTTGAATGGCTGATGTGTCTAGCCTGAAGTCCAGATGCTGCCTTACGGGTGACTGATGTGACTAACACATTTGCAAAAATGGGGGAAAAAACCATTTTAAAGGCAAGAAAGTTTAAAGTGTACATTCAAACACTAGATAGCCTGACACAACTATATTGTTTGTGGGTATAAGGTGCCTTGATGTGAAACAACCCCAGTTAATATACAGCAAATTTCAGTCGTAGACAAATCACAGAACTGTATATATTTATATGTATGTACTTAAGCTGAAATTTGCTTATGTGCAATTGTGTGCCTTATCTCATTGGGTTAGTTAAGTACTAAGTGCAAACCGTGGCAGCTGTGAACACAGCTTGTTGAGTTCCAGTTCTGTTCTCTTGCGCGCTCTCACAGCCCAGAGGCACCATACATTGGGACAGCCAATGTACTTTCCTCCACCCCTGGTGGAACAGTATCTTATCAAAGGGGGGACAGCTATAAATCAACCTTAGACAAATTTTGGCCAGAAATTAGAAGAAGGTTCCTAGTTACCATGGCAGTAATTTTCTGGAGCAAGTTTAAGTGGGGACAAAAGCTCTTACTGCCCTTCTGATGGGGTTTAACAAGACTGAAGGAGATTGTTTGCCAAGGTGATGGCAAGAGTAGGAAACTCAAAGACACACGAGTTTCTTCGTAGTTTCATAGAGTAGCTTCAGCAGGGAGGCTAGCAGGAACTTGAAACCCTCCCAGGTCTTAAGAGAGTTATTGCAAGATTTGCCATGAGAGTGGCAGTTAATAACTAGGGAGAAAGTTGATCCTAACACCCTATTTTGACCATCTACTGTGGTACACAAACGTGATTTTAGTAGAATTCAGGTCTCTAGAATCAACAGGGATGTTGGAGCTTCTCATTTTTCAGGGCTGCCAAATCCTGAAGTCACTTGCAGTTGGTGAGAATCTCTGTTTCAGAGATAGCAAGATAATGCCTATATAATTTCCTGTGCGCACCTGGAAGCTTCCAGCCTGAACTGCTAGCTGTGTAACTCTGAAGATTAACAGATTGGCCAGGAGGCATGTACTCTTAACCAGTTTCCTGGAGGCAGTTTGTTTCCCTCTCCGTTTCTGACACTTGGACCACACCTAACATTGTCAGAAAACATTGAATACTGCTCAAAACACAGTGACAGCTGCTGCCATCCTTATTTTGTATAGTGCTTGTGGGCAAAATAAGGAAGTAGGGTTCCAAGACCTTCTTAGCCTGAATGCTGTAAATCCCCTGACAATAATTGCCCTTCCATAAACAGTAGGGAAGGGAGAGGTAGGATCATTCTTCATCACTTCTGTTGAAACTGGGCCACTTTGCAGAAAAAAAAAGCAAGAGTCAAGCGGCCATCATGAGGAACTCTGTCTTTATCCTGTCTTTAGGATAAAGAATCTAAAGCCTATCTTTAATCCCGCTGAGAAGACAAAGGAGGAATCGAGAGTTCTGGGAACTGATTGTGTATTTGGCACCAAGGAATTAAAGGATAAAGTAGATAAACAATACCAAGACTCCCTCCTCCGAGTCAGACTCTCTCTTGCTTATTGTTTCCGTGGTCCCATGAATCTCACTTTCTGTGCGGTGGAGCAGGAGGAATGGAGGATGCCCTCACCTCTGCTGCTCGAAAGCCTTTATTTCTTCCTTTGTACTTAAAGCGGTTTGGAGCCACCGTGTTTCAGGCTCTGTGGTGGAGCAGGGAGCAGAGTGCCGGTCACTTGCTGTGTGCATGGGTGGTTTACGCCCCTGGAATCACCCAGGCAGACTGTTCGAATACCTCCTTGTGCCTCTCCCTGGCAGTGCCAGCCCTGGTCCTGACGGTTGAGTGTACAAACCCGTGGTGGAACCATTTTACTCCTGGAGGACTGCAGGAGTCTGGAGATTGTCCAGTCCAGCCCCCTGCTCAGAGCAGGGCCACCTACAGCCGGTAGCCTGGGACTGTGTCTAGGTGGCTTTTGAATATCTCCAAGGATGGAGACTCCACAACCTCCCTGGACAACCTTCTCCAGTGTTCAGCCACCCTCACAGTAAAAAGTGTTTCCTGATGTTAGACGGCACCGCCTGTGTTTCAGTTTGCGTCCATTGCTTCTGGTCCTGTCACTGGGCACCTCTGAGAAGAGTTTGCCTCTGTCTTCTTTACTCCTCCCCACTGGGGATCTATATATGTTGTTAAGATCCCCCGGAGCCTTCTCTTCTCCAGGCTGAACAGTCCCTACTCTCTCAGCCTTTTCTCATGTGATGTGCTCCAGTCTCTTAACTGTCTTGGTGGCTTTTTGCTGCACTTGCTCCAGCGTGTCCATGTCTTTCTTGAGCTGGGGAGCCCAGAACTAGACTTAGCATCCAGATGTGGCTTCACCAGTGCTGAGGCAGAGAGCAGAGAGGAAGGGTCACCTCTCTCGATCTGCTGGCAATGCGTTTCCAGTGCAGCCCCGGATGGTGTTGGCCTTCTCCGCTGCAAGGGCACATTGCTGGCTCATGCTCATCTTGGTGTTGACCAGGAGTCCTCAGTTGCTTCTCTGCAGAGCTTCTTTCCAGCTGGTTGGCCCCCAGCATGTACTGGTGCATGGGATTATTCCTCTCCTTGTGCTGGACTTGACATGTCCCTTTTTTGGATGTTTCAAAGCTTAAGAGGGAGACCAGTACCTAATGTGTTGTCAAATCAGTCTGAATCATTCAGAGGAAGGATTGCTTGTGGTCACTGGTTCTAGTCCCTTCCTCTTTACTGTCCAAGGCCCTCAGAGAGGGAGAGAGAGGACTGAATGGTGCAGAAACTATTGTTGCCTTTCGGCCAATGGAAACATCAGAAAGAACTTAACAGCATTTAAGGCTTCAAGGTTTCACCACTCTGAGAGGGCAGGTGTGGCCAGAAGGGTGTCCTGATCAAAGGAGACAACTGTGGTGACCTCAGAATTGCAAGGAGGGTTTTCATGACTTGCAGGGATATTCAGAGAATTGATAGTGATTTTTAAGTGGGAAGGCGGACTGAGTAGTCCAAGGAGACTACTATGTACAGACAAAATGTATTGACAACTGCACACAGTCACGCGGTAAGGCAACTATGAGACAGTCATTGACTGTCCTACTGGGGGGCCGTCTCACCGCCAAGGCAGGAGCAAGAGACTGTCAGCAGACAATAGCAGGAATCTCCTCAAAAGCTATAGAAGAGCAGGAGGTGATAGGGGATGACAGGCAGTAATAAACATCCCTATCATGTTCTAGACACGGGCTTCAGATTGGCATATGTTGAGATTTTGGAAGGTCTGAAGTGCAAGCTTTTGTCCAGAGCTCTTTTCTGACCCCAGTTTCAGTGGTTTTGTTGAAACACACAGGGTGTTATTTGTGTGCATGCGTCCTCCCGTGTGATTCTCCTCTTGATATAAGAAGCCGCCAAAGCTTCATGCCTGGCTTTTGCACTAATACTTTCTGACTGAGTAGTCTGTGAGACTACAAATTCATGGGCATTATCTGTGCCCTGCAGAAGGGTGAAGACAAAGACTGGGTGAAAGAACATGATATCTGCGCAGGAACTTCTCAAAGTACAGGGTTATTATAAACCCAGATCTTAAAAGGAATTATGCAGAAGAGACCTCTTCTCTTGAAGGGGAGGATGTCCTCCTGTTGGTTGTTTTTCTGGAAAGTAGCAGAGGGAGAACAACATTAAGAGAGATTTGAAATTCTCAGTCTTGTCAATGCCCTTTTATTTCTGAAGACTTGTGAAGAATTTTTTGCATCCTTGGATACAGGAAAGCAACTAACAAACATGTAGCATGCTTCCTTCATCAGGTGGTTACTAAGCATTTTAAGACTTGAACTTAATACCTTAAGAAAGGGCTATTTAAAAATACTGCTGCCCTTGTATTCAGGCTTTTTGGGAGGCAGGCGTTATTGAAGGTGGAAAATGACAAAACTGAAATTTTATTTTTGGTTGCTAATAATTAGAGCCAGTTATAATTTCTACCCAACTTTACCTTCTTCACTCTACCCACTGGTACCTGCTGCATTTGTCTTCTTCCCTGGGCCTACCAGTTTTAATTAATAGATGCTGGCATGCAATTACGTTTTGGTGGAAAAAGCTTGCATGCCTGCAGTTTGACTCTAATTCCTAGTGGTGATAAAACATATAAGAAAATCCTATGTAATCAGTTACAAACACCGAGTGGTTTCATTCTGGTTTTTGGAAATACTTGCATATAATTTACAATTACTGGAGTGATTTACACCTGATCAGGGCTGTGTGATTTACCCCAGTCAGATCCATATATTGAATCTGTAAGGATGCAGATAGCTTATCAGATCTCTGCATCTGTCAAGAGTTACAATTGTTTTATCCCTTCTTTTATACTTCACAGATATGGTAAAATATTATGCAGTGTTTATGGTGTTGCTGGAATCTAGGCAGCAAATGTTAGTCAGAGTTATTTCTGGTTTTCACAACAAACAGCAGAAAAGAATACCACTATAAGTTTACTTTAATAGTTACTTAGGTAAGACAATTTGCACAACGTGATAGGGTAACATTGTAATTCTTTGTACTTAAAACTGAAGTAATCATCCTCAAAATTTGTTCACGTATGAGATACTTATGTCCAGAGAGAGTTTTAAACAAGAAAGCCATGTTCCAAATATATTCTCTGGCACTGTTACAGAGGCAAGAAAAGCTAGTTGCAATTTTCAGAATAATGACACGCACAAAACCATTCATACACTTGCCACTTCAGAGGCATGAAGAGACGCGGCACGATGAATAGCTGTTTCCAGACAGTTCTAGAGTGAATTAGAACATCTATTTTGGCACTCGTTTCTGAGTTTGTTCACATCAGTTGTGTGCCTTATTTTCAGTGTCAGGACTTTGTGCACTTTGCTTATGATAAGCATTGTTAATACTGTTGAAGATAGGGGAGCGTGTCTGTCTGTGTATGTTTCTTTCAGATATCTGTAATAAAAATGGGTGGTGTTTGAAATCTCCTAATGTTTTGGTCTGTCTTTCATATATTAAGCCATCTTGGAATCACTGAAGATCAGTGTATGCCCTGAGAGTTGCTTTTTGATCAGGGGTGAACCTAGCAGATAAAGCTACACTTTTTAGTGATGACAGTGGTGGATCTAGCAAACTAACTGTTTCAACTTTTGAGGATCTGGGGTGTAACCAAAGACTAATTTTCTCTGTATTTTGGACTTTAGATAAACACCAAATTCTAGTTAGAATGGTGGTTTAAATGCCTTGCATCAAAATACAGTTATTTACTTTAAGGTCCTTAATTGAGAGTTAGTTTTTTAAACTTCATTATGTGAAATTCATTAGGACATTGCTCATGAACGGAACACAGCCCAGCCATGCTATTTTAGTGTGAGTACTATTATATTGCAGAGAAAAAGTCTACTACTTTTCTAGCAAGAAACAGAGAGCTCTGTTTGTTCTGAGAATTGCTAATGGAAGTCTTCACATGCTTGAATGACCGAAGTGTGAAGTGTCTTCTCAAGTGTTCCTCTTGGTTTCCAATACGGCATACTCTGAATTGATCAAACAAAGGAATTATGTACCCCAAATTCTGTCTACGTCTTACACTAACAGGTCTAATAAAAGATACTACATTTTTTTACAAACCTAGTTTGGCCTATGAGTCTAGCAAGCATTAGAAATTTTGCAGCCACTGCTCATGAAGATTTTGTCTACATTTTTGTAAAATATGTATTAATTCTAAAGTTTTTGAATGTACTGTGAAGGCTTCAAAATCCTATCAATAAACTAGGATTTTGTAATTTTTATATTGATACATCAATTCTCTTTCCAGATATTTAACAAACCTACAGTCCTGTACTATACAAACAGATTTAACTGTGGGCTATTTGCATCAGTATGTCTTAATCATGTGGAAGTATTCTACAGATCAAATGATTTGTAATAGGAATTTTGAGAGAAATTACAATGAAGCAGTTTATGTAACAAAAGGCCATTTTGGAACTGGATGATTGAATATGTTTAGTTGTGTTTCGAGCCGTGATTTGTTAGTATAACTGTTTTCTTTTGATGATTCCATTGATCTTGGAAAAAGCATCAAGACCTATGCAAAAGCAGACATAGTGGCTGTCTGAGCTTTCTAATATCTTTTCTTTACACAATTTCTTTAGCACTTGCATGTACTAAGAAAGCAGTCAGAGTAATTTTTCATTTATATTCATTATTCTCTAGATTTTTAATTAGCCTTTCATATGAAGTTATTTTCAAAATAAAGTCATTGCACTTCTGCATATTTGCAGTATTAACTTCAGAATCATTTTGACATTTGACATCAGGAGACTAAATTTTGTACTGATTAAATGAAATTGCACAGATGTAGATGGAAACATAATGTGAAAGCTTGAGCGGTAAAAGGATATGAACAATCTATGAGTATTTTAGTTACTTGGGGTGATAAGTCTCCTTGGTACTGTTATTTATTGCAAAAATTTTGACATCGCATGACAAAGTTCAGCGATACAGTTTTATGTTCTGCTGTCTATGTGTTTTTAGCTATGGATGTAGAACAGGAAGGCAGCTGGTTGATGGAGTGCATGGTGCATGTGGCTAGGCAGTTGAGAAGAAAGGACAGAATTTATGAGAACTCTAGATCATCCTACTTTAACTGTATTGATTTTGGCCCTGGATGCCACCTGCAAAGTATCAGGGTAATGGGTTTGCACTTTATGGATGGGAATTAGAAGAGATTTTGTATGTGTATGTGTGCTTGTGCCTAAGAATATGGAACCAGGCTGTACGGAAATACGTACAAGTTGTTTTAGGGACTTTAATTGCAACATTATGTTGCGTAGCATTGCTTAAAATATGCAAAGTGCATTGGCGAAATTTGATCAGGAGCTGAAAATTGGGAACAATTTTACCTGCAGTCATATCATGGGGACAGGTGACACAGTTGAACAAGTTGCTGCTATGGACCAGCAAAACATCGTATTGCTGTGGTCCTGTGCCTCTGCTGAGTTTGATTAACTTTGGTGAATCTCTGCCTTGGAACAAGTGTCACTGTAAGCACATCTGTTAACTGGAGTAAAACTTAAGTGTTGCTGAGTCCGTTTAGATGGGATACGTCCCTGCAAGTTTTGTATTTTGCAGAAGGAAGCACATCTTTCTCAAATTCATTCAGTAACTGTTCAGTTACTCCCCAAGCTTTATGTAGAAAGTAAACTTCCGAAGAGTGAAACCAAGGCATGGCTACCTACACTTATGCAAAAACAGTTTTTCACTGTTCAAAGCTGTATCTGTATTTTTTTAAATTACTTTTTGTTCTGTATAGTCCTAATTTCCTGCAGTCTTAATTGCATATTTCGTTTTCCTTTGTTTTCTCCAAAAAGCTGTTTTTTAGTACACTAGTAGAAAGGAACTGTATTCATTCAGAGGTGGAGACTGCAGAGTTATATGAATTGATTCTGATAGTGTATATGTAAAAAGTGTGTAAACTCCTTTGAGATTAAATGCACGGTACATTTTTCTTATATTTCAGAGCAAAATTAGATATTGATTTTTTAATGAGAAATCTATTTTAAGAATATAGAACCTCACTAACATACTATGATTCTTGTATTTTGTGTTTTTAAATGATTTGATGTTGATTGTAGTTTTTAAATTTAAAAGCTCTACGTTTATAAGCAAAATCTCTTCATAATTTATTTTGCAATTTTTTTTGTAAAAGTAAATAAGCTTAAAGCAAAACATCCTCCCTTTTTTAAAAAAGTCTTTTTCAAACAATTATAGCACTCACTGTAAAATAACTTTCAGCAGGACCCGTTTGGACTGGATTAACCCCTTCAGGGAATCAGCAGTGTATTTACAGCTTTGTTCACCTGTAACATCCCTTTTTCTGGTGGGGATGTTTCAAGTTCTAAGCTTGTTCCTGTCTGAACAGGTTTAAACGGACCATGTGGAAAAGGAGCTGGGGAGTTCTAGTTACATGGCAGATGGGACAGTGCTCTCTCTTTCATCCAGCCAAGGTCATCTGATTCGTTCTTTCCTGGTGTTTATCTTGGATGGGATCAAAAGCCAAGGTTTCCTTGAGGTAAAGCAAAATTAATAAAGTTAATATGAGGGAAGAATCTTGAGGAGAACAGCAGCAACAGTAGTGCTTCCTATTATGGTGGGGGTTTGTCCTCTTATTTTTTACAGGGTTTGCAGTCTGGCAATGCTTTCAGCTCTCTCCTTGCAGAATTTATGGTCAAGTATGCTTTTTTTGTCTGCATTTAAGTGTTTGCCATATTTCTCTGAAATCAAGACCTTGTCAGAGTGATTCATGGTTTCTGTCACCTTCTGTTGGATTACTGCAACATATTGTACATGGGATTACCCTTGAAAACCCTCCTGTTGATCTCATACTGTGCCTTTTTATTTTTCCCTCTGCTTCCTACTGCATGTATTCTGAAGCGGAGCTTTCCTTCCTGTGTCCTGGTAGAGGAATGGAGGTCAGCTGAGACCAGAGAGGAAAGCCTTCTTGAAGTGGGGAAGACGGGGAACTTCCACTTACAGCTTTAGCGGAGGGGCCCTAAATTTGAGAGCTTTCTATGAAAGCCAGAGTTCAATGAACTTTCTGCGAGGGCAGCTTGCTCGTTATGTGAAAGTTGCAGAGGTGGAAAGGAACTAATCTTCCTGGCAATTTACTTAATGGTGTAAAATACCAGGTGTTAAATTTTGAAGACAGGCCCTTGCATGTCTGGCATTCATAAATAAACCAAGAAAATCAATAAGTGACTTCGGCAACTGCCACCCTTTTGACTCCCTTGTCAGAGGCTAAGAATCAAATGAACAAGAAAATTAAAAGTGTTTTCCCTGAAGGAAAAGGGAAAGTAGTTTTTCCTCCAGGCTAAAGCTGAGGCCACTGAGAGTACGGGAAAGCTTTTTTTTGCTGTGTTACCATAGTTTGCCTGAATCTAGCAGTCTGCAGTTTTTTAGACTGTGAAGTTGTGCCATTCTTATTTGATATCAAGATGTTTGTCCTTCAGAGAGCTGCACCCCAGGGCTGTCAGCCTCCTATTTTTTATTAGTTCCCAAAATATTTTTTGTTACATTTTGTAAACCTGAGAAGTACTACTACTGTCTGTTCACTAGAAGACAGATCAAATTATGCTCCATAATACTGTGGTGCTTCCCAGCTGAATTCTAAGCTAGTTTATGGTGCGTGTGTCTTTATCTCATAATATATTTTTCATTAAGGCTTTCAACTTTACTTACCTTCCAGATGTTTAAATTGTTGTGGTTACACCGATGTATATTACATATATATCATACCTATTATATACAATATATGCAGTACATCAAAGTTCAATCTCTAATATTTTAGGAACACGTGCAGTTTTTTCTTTTTTTCCTCATTCCAGGCATTATAATCATGCTATTGATAAAAGAAAATCCTAGACAAATCAAGTTGAGTTAAAGAGCCATTCTATACATACTAAACTGCATTTCTGTTTAAGGTGAGCTTCCTGCAAAACTGTAAGGGAACTGCAGTGTTGTTCACTGCAAATGTCATGCTCAGTTCATAAAATGTCGCTAAGAGGACGAACTGCGGTCGGTCTTCAGAGATAGGAAACGCTACCCAGTTGTGGCTGAGGGTCTGTCTGGGCTGTCCCTGGAGGTACGGTGACAGCACGGAGATCGTGCTTGTGTCTGCTCCCAGGAGGGGATTTCGTTGTCTGAACACAGGTGTCTGCTCCCCTTGGAGAAGTCCGGAGGTGCCCGGCCTTGTCTTCAGGAGGGGGGAAAGGGTGGGAAGCTGGTTGCTGTTTTAAACCAGGTTTTGCAGCGGTGGGCAGCAGGGAGTGGAGGTTGTTTGGGAGCCGGCGGTGGTATCTGTAGCTGACTGGCACAAATCCCTCGGGCACATCGTGGGGGGGTATTTCCTCAGCTGGAAGTGGTCCCTGGGCCATCCGGGTTTCGTTGCTGGACGGAGAGAGCAATGGCAAAAGCTTCAGCTCAGTCGATGGGTCTGATTGTGTTTTCAGACCTGTGCAACAGCCTGCGACTTTCTCCAGATCCCTCCTGCAGGATTTTTGAGATCGCTATCTTTCCTTCAGGGATCTCTTATTTCTCAAATAATATTATGGCTATTGAGGTAAAAGCTTGTTTCCCTCCATATGAGAAGCAGCACCTTTTCAATGTGAATTATCATTAAAGTGCCATTGATGAAAATGAGATACTTTGTTTGACAAAATCCTTATTTTATTTTATTGTGTTAATCCTGAGTCTTTTGCTAGCTAAGGTGTTTTAAATGTCCTTACAAGGTAACCACCAGATTAATGAGAAAAGATTACAAAATGTTCGGCATTTTGCATTGTGCTGGCAAGGCTGTTCACTAGAAAAACTATGGTTGCTTAGTTGCCGTGGGAGAGGAAAAATGAGAGGAGAAGATGAGAATGCGGGCTATAGCCCTGTGAGGGACAGCAGGAAAGGGGAAAGCAGGCAGCAAGTGAGCGAGAAACTATAAGAAAGTACACATCCCTTACGGCACAGAAAGTTGGACTCGGAGGGCATATAGGTGGGTCTGTGGGGATCAGACGGAGGAGGAATGTATGACAGGGGAGAGATGTGAGGGGAAGGCTGGAATTAGCTGGGATGGGAGCCTGGAAGTCGGCTGTGAGTGATGCAGCTGCTTATTCATCTAGTGCAGAACAAGCGTAAAATAGCACTTCTGCACACTGAGAATTGGGTGATGAAAAGTGATGGATCCTTTGGTAGCAGACCTGGGACTGGTGTATTTATGTGTCTGTTTCACTTTGGGTTTGAACTGGAGGTGGTTAAGGACACAAATCAGGAGGAGGTGAACATTTATTTTCAGTGTGAAAATAAATAAATAGAAGGCAAGTAGAAAATACAAAGGTTCAGAAATGCTCGGAGTGTGAGCCAGCCTCATGACTGTGAAGAGAGGGCTCTGGGTCATTAGGTTCAGATGTCTGGGGCTTGGGAGAGCTGCTTTCCTGGACCTCGGCAGGCTCAGATGGTGCAGCTAGAGCATCCAGAAACACAAGGTATCTTGACCGAAGAAGAAACTGGACACCTCAGTGCATTTGAATTCAACGTTCCCAGCAAAATCAGCATTTTATAGTATTACCTAACTACTCTTGGGCTGTCCCTAAGCTTCTCATTGAAAGGTAGGTCCATGTAAGAGATCTGGTCTGGTTTAACAGGAAGGACGGTGGTTAGGTTTCCTCCTTGTTTGTAGCAGAGGACTTGGAAACCTGGCTCAGCCACATGTTAGAGTTCGTAAACCTGATCATACTAATGCAAATTATTATTTTTCAAAACAATTTGCTGTGTTAACTCAGTCTTAGAATTCTTGAGGGCTTTGAATATTTGGAATTTGCTTTAACCTTATTATTTATAAGAAGAGTGCTTCCCCTGGTTAGGAAACGGCCCCTGCTGTCACAGGAGCTGTATGACAGAGGGCTGTGGAAAGGCCCCACACCAGGAGTTTACCTTCCTAACAGAGTAAGCAGACGAAAGGGAGATGAGCTATAAAGAGCACAAGTACATCAGCTGTAAGGCGACACTAAATGTTGTGTTAGTCTCAAGATTTATAGGCAGGATGCCACATCCCCTGCGTCTGTCCAGCCTTGTCATCTCCAGCCTGACATATTGGAGGTTGTGTGCATGTACATATTAATCTGTGCAGGCTCAGTGCCTGAGGGAATGGTCTGTGTTTGTGTGGTTTTGTTTTTAATTAAAGGTGGCGTCTCTGCTTTTTGGGTGGGTGAAGAATGGAGCCGAAAGGAATCAGCTGAATGGAAAGAAAAAGGAGTAAAGGGTGTTGAAGTTTGAGGCGAGGGTGCAAGTACAGCTAAAAGACTGAGCAGGTGAGAAGAAAGGAGAACAACTGGGGCAAAGAGATCACTGTACAGCAGAGACCTTAATCAAAACCATAGAAAGTGCTCTGAATGTGTAAAGGTGCCCGCTTTGCTGAATCAGCAGCTGCTCTTGGCTGGGAAATCTCCCTGGTACTTTTCTGTATTTTTTCCCCAGTACCACACTCTGGCAGGTAGGGATAACTTTTCGGTCCTTAGGCGGCGTGTGGAGATCTCCCTGGTATGTGTGTGTGTGTGTGTGTGTGGCGGTGCACATGCATATTATATATAGTAGTATGGGAGACAGCATTTAGAAAACTTTGCTCGAGTATTTAAGATAAGCCACATAGGTGCATAATCTCGTGGGCTGCATAGTGTCATTTGGGATGAGCAAACACGACGGTAGGCAGTCTTATTTTACTCCCTGCACTCTTTGGCATCAAGGGCCTGCTTGGCTGCTTCTAGCACTGATCCCACCACCTGGAACATCTGTCTGTTCCTCTCTGCGTTTTCCCTAGTGGCACAATAGAAAGGGAGGGGAGAGGGCAAACAGCATCTAAATCCTATAGATGTTGCGGCATACAAGTCTCTGCCTTGATCCTGTACTGTCTGATCCTACATCCTCTGAAACAGCTGGAAAGGGGAAGAGGAGCAAATCCAGCTCTTTACTGCCCTTTTTTCTCAATGTAGAAGACCCATTTGGCTACAGTATGAACCTTATTTTCACAGTTAAAGATTGTCATGCAATAATGTTGTAGTTAACGCAGACCTAAATCTTGACTCTACTGGGCTGGTCTAGCTCTTTCTTTTCTAGATGTTGGAGAAAGTAATGAGTTTTCCAAACTATGATGAAAAACAGATAAGCAGTAGTGTCATCCTGTGTCTTGGCAGCCAGAAGATCATAGAATCATGGAATCATTTAGGTTGGAAAACACTTTCAAGATCATCAAGTCCAACCATCAACCATGCCCACTAAACCATGTTCTGAAAGATGGATATGAAAGAGGCAAAGAAATGTATCAGTGCTACATTTGGGAGGGGTGACTGCAGCAGACAGGCTTGCACTAAACTTGAGTTTTGCCTATTTTGGATGGCCTTAGGGATAGAAGGATGCGGTCTTCAGTGTGGAACAGTTGTCTGCCCCAGTGTGCTTGATAAGGGATGGACAGTGAAATCTCAAACTGCAATACATGTAGTCATTTTGTCACAGACAAGCAAATGTTACTGTTCACAGATTGCTGCTGACCACAAGTGTGCACACAAAGAGGCAGCAGCTCTGCCCCCCCCGCCAAAAAAAGGCGCTCTTGAATGTGTGATATTCATTAGCCAAAAAAAAAAAAAAAAAAAAAAAGAGAAGGTAGGGCAGAGACAGAGAGATACGAATAAGTAGATCTTCTGGGGAACAAGGTTGAGGGAGCTAGGATATCCTGGGGGTTGTACTAAGGAAAGAGGTGGGTATTTCGAATCTGAGATATGTTGTAGCTTGGGACTGACAGTTTTGTGTTTCTTTCCCAAATTAGAGAATAAGCACTCTGACAGACACAAAATTTTGACATCAGCTACTTGATTTATCAGTGATATCTTGCTTCTGTACCAACACGTGTCTGCTAATTTTGAAATTCGGAGTTTCAAGAAGTCAGGATATGGGAGTGATGCTGTGATACATACGTATCTTAGTGGTCATCCATTGCAAGAACAAGGTGATTCAGTGATATTATTCTTCTGAAAACATCAATTTTTCCCTTTCTTATAAATTAATATGAAATACCTGAAAGGGACCAGCCCTTGATATTGAGTTGTCTAACCGCAACTGATAGGCAATATCCAGAGCATGTGCTGGGATCCAGCAGTTCTGGAGGGGTCACTTTAAGATGATTTAATGATTCATTTCCCATGTCTTTGGTGCTTTTGGTTGAATTTTGAGGGTAGGGATTTGCCGGAAGTGCTAACTGTGATAGAAGTTTGCTAATTTCACCTGCTTGCTTGTCAGAAATTACAATAAAGAGTATCTGATTTTTTTTCAAAGGTGCACTGTGCTGCTGTGATGCTGAGTATAACTGTAGCTGGAAGACTTCTGGCAGCCTGTAGCAAGTGTCAGGAGCAATTATCAGTCATTGTCATCCAGAAAATTTGTCATTGTTCTGCCAGTGCTACTCTGAGATTCGTATTTCTTGATTTCACTTTAAGAAAGAATCAGTCTGGATGTTAAGTTATTGGACAGAGACTTGAGATACAATTAACCTTTGTGTGCTGCCAGTCTGGAGTAGTTGGAGTCTGCCTGTACCTCAGATCTGTATTTGTTAAATTGAGATAATGCTTTTTTCTTCCCTTCAGTTGTCTGTCTTCTTTCTTCAGATTGTTTCTTGTCTCAGTGACACTCCTTCTCAATGTGTTCGGGTAGTCTCCAGGCTTTGCTCCGAGAATCCATGGTCTCAGTGGAGGTCTCAGGACACAGTGCTACAAGGCAAAGCAATAATCATAAATCCAAATAACCAGCTTTGTTGATGTCTGCAGCTGGGTCTGACTTCACTCTCTGTACCAAAATTGGAACTGTTTGGGGCTCTTCTATAAGGACTGCTGCCTCCTGGGTAGTGAAGCCTCATCCTTTTTTTCAAGGTGATAATTTCCTTAGAATGAGACATGAATACAAATCATTTTGGCAAAGGAAGATATAAATCCGTTGTATAGGATACACAGTACAAGGAATTACTCTTTTACAATGGTAGTATAACAGCAAGTTCAACACTTTGTGCTCATGAGAAAGGTTCGTGTTTGCTGCTTTTAAACTCGGACATTTCATGTAGTTAACTCAGTTAGGTAACGCATCTTCTACATAAGCACAACTTAGTCATTCACCAAAATGTATTTCTGAGAATACCCTTGAATCTCTCCACTTGCTTTTTCTGTCCAAAGTTGGCCGTGCAGCTCAGTGACGTACCCAAATGCTCTTTTAATAAAGAGGCACAGATCCCGTTGTGTGGATTTGATGTGTGTGCTGCCTGCATGTTGTTATTTGTGGCTGCATACAGATTTGAAACACTTAATGACCAGCATTTCTTCGTGTGTTGAAATTTCATGCTTTGGTGTTTGATGACAGAGGATATTCTTCACTGGACTTGTTAAATAGAGTTTTGTTGCATAAAAGTGCACTTGACAAGAAGATCATAGAATCATAGAATCGTTTAGGTTGGAAAAGACCTTTAAGATCATTCAGTCCAACCATTAACCTAGCGCTGCCAAGTCCACCACTAAACCATGTCCCCAAGCACCACATCTACACGTCTTTTAAACACCTCCAGGGATGGTGACTCCACCACTT
>JAVJGG010000013.1:4868011-4910089 GCA_035590195.1 Aviceda cuculoides
AGCGCTGCCTGGGGTTGCTGTGACCCAAGTGCAAGACCCACACTCAGCCTTGTTGAACCTCAGACAATTGGCCTTGGCCCATCGATCCAGCCTGTCCAGATCCCTCTGCAGAGCCTCCCTACCCTCCAGCAGATCAACACTCCCACCCAACTTGGTGTCATCTGCAAACTTGCTGAGGGTGCACTCGATCCCCTCATCCAGATCATGGATAAAGGTAGGAAGATGGGAGTGAAAAGGATGTTCAAACATCCCCCTGTCTCATTTCATTACAAAAGATGGAGACAAACAGTGACCTAATATCAGAGCTGTTAGCCCGTGTATTGCTCTTTGGCCATCTTTGCATTGTTTAAACAAGGCAGATTCACGCTATGTATTGCTTTCAAGGTATGTTTTTATTTCTTACATAATTATGCAAGCTTAGTCCTGTATGCCACGATATTTTATTTCCTCTAAGTCATACTTATAATGTCACTCAAGGCCTAATTGTTAAGAAAAAGTGGAAATACCCGCTGATTTTTTGAATGGAAATCCCTCGTACTGGTCGAATGGTCATGAATTTGCCTTTGGGGGTTCTGCTTTCAGAAAAACCACATCAGAAAAGCTGTTCTCCATGCTGGTCAAGGTGGCTGTTCCCTAATAAACGGCTGCTAACCTCAGTGAAAAAAAGATAAAACCCCCCTGCAGCTAGGAAAATGTATCGAGGACCTTAAAGCACATACTGAAGTAATACTGAAATAGTTTACCAACATGTAGCAGCCCATGCTAGCAAAACATAGTATAGTTCTTCTGATTCCAGAGTCCTTTATTCCAGTCTCCCTTCCAAAATCCTCTCTCTGAGCACGTTTTTATATTTTTTTGATATAATTTAATTTTTAGAACATTAAAAGGTGTTGAAGGTGAAGGGAGTTATTACAAACCCTTTTCGTCAGACGTTTATATAAACAGATGTAGTCAATATACAGAAAAGAGTTGATTTTAATCTCTTTTTTTAAAAGCCAGAATAGGATCTGCAGATAACACTAAGAATAAATGCAGCTCCAACTTTAACAAAAGAGATTTAAAAAATCCTATTTAGATCTTCTGTTAATTTTCTCTATTGTTTTAGTTCATTGAAATCTTGAAACCAAGGCCGCACTTCTTCATGAGGCATTTAATATGAAAATCTTTTTTGTCTGCTTATAAAGGAAAACTAATAGTTCTTCAAAGGGATCTTCTGATTCTTTTAATACTCTTTCTGTAGGCCTTGCTACTTAATGTAAAACTGTATTTAAATCATATTCTTGCTAACATAGGATTGAAATTATATTAGAATGAAAAGTTTCACTTTTTAGACCTTATTTGGCCCTCAATTAGACACCATAAACCTTGATTTAGTGTATAATAAAGTGCAAACTCCAAAATACAATTTTCTTTCCAAGTGCAGCAGTACTAGTCTTCTGAGCCCTGAACTACAGGATGCTGCTGGAAAATTAGTGGTTTAGAGGCCACAGATTCGAATGACTAATATGCTTTCAGTAGTTTAACAAATGCATCCTGCAAAAATTCTTTCCTTATAGCCAGTAATAATCTTAATATACCAAGTGCATGTTCTGCACATAGCAAGGGATTTTCTTCATTTTCCTACTTAACCTGAGCGCGGAGGGCATGTTGCTGATTAAGAAATTTACATTAATTTGTACTCTGCTGAGAATGTCTATATATTTTTTTTTATACTGTTGGTATTTTGACAATAATGCCAGCTTGTGACTAACTGTCTCATTTTAAAGGTTAAAAAACTTGAGTTCCTCAGAGCTCCTATAATGAACCTCAGAACTGTGTCAGCTTTTAGAAGGGGTTATTTGGAAATGCACAGAGAAATTAATGCCTGGAAGAACAGAAGAATGCATGAAAGAGGAATAGAAGTGTTTCTTTGGCGAAATACTTCAGCTGTGAGAAAGATACCAGTTTGTGACTCTGGCAATGGACTTTCACAGGACCCAGTGAGTTCTCATTGCCTTTAGTCCTTCATTATTGTCTCCAGTGGCGATTTATGCTGCTCACACTTTCCTTTTCACTCTTGTTTTATTCTGCAGTGAAAATGAAGCATTGGGTATATGTTGATGTGATGATGGCTTAGTAAGTGCAGAGATTTCAGTAGATATATAATATCTGTAAGATTAGATAATACTAGAAGTTTATTTCATTTTATTTATTTCTTTTAAAGCACAGTGTGGTGATAGAGCAAAACCTTGTGACTGTAGTTATTGATCTCTTAATCTTGAACGTATACGGTATATGGTGGTATATGTTTGTGTATGTATGTAGAGGTGCAAGTTTGTCCTTTTAAATACATTTTGTAGCAGCTAACACGTGGGGTTTCCTGCAGTGAGTAAGATAGCACAGGTGGGTGTTTTGGTGTATTGGAAATTTGTACTAGGAGCAGGAAAATTGGATTTTGTAATCTCCTAGTCACTTGTTCCATTACTGTTTGCATATATTTTTACAAGCATAAGAGGCAGAGATAAGACTGGTTGATGTGGTAGTGAGGGGATGAAGAATGTTATGGAAATGGGAACAGTTTGGGCTTTTTAATAGCTCCTGTCCAGATTTTTTTTTCTTACATTGGGTTATTTTAAGTTGAAGATTTATGTAAAAATGTAGCATTTTAAGAAGTGCTAGATGGAGTCTTCTGAAAGTCCTTTGCAATTTGCTCTGTATTTTAATGTGCTGTTTGTTCAGAAATTCTCCCTGCTTTCTAATTCAGCACCAAATTTTCCTTTAGGCAGGCATACAAAATATGCATAAAATTGTCCGGTTTCTTTAAGTCCAGAAGGCACAGCAAGGAGGGAACTTGCTGCTGCCGGTTTCAAGTGACCATGTTTGAGGTGCAAGCTTGCTTCAGTAATATATCTTGGTAACACATGGCTGAGGGAATAGAGGGATGGGGAGAACTTTATGTATGTAGTGTTCAAGTGTCTTATAAAGCATTTTGCTGAATGTATGTGTGCCTATATATAATATTTCACCTATAAAATATACATGATTTTATATCTAGAAGCACTGTATTGTTGGTGGTTTCTGGCGCAGATGTAAGCCATGCTGTACTCCTGCTTCCCGTCTGTCGGCTGGCCGCACCTTCCGTCCCACACCCGCTCGGCGCTCTCGTTCTTCCCCATTCCCTTCACTTCCAACTTCACGTCCTGCCTTCTCCAAGACCTCAGCACACCTTAGGTCCTGACAGCTTCTGCTTGTGTTCGTATAGTCCCAGCTCCTCTGCGGAACAGTCCGTTAGAGACCGAGAAAACTGTTCTTTGTGAGATTCCTGTCCTTACCCCGTTCATACCCCGCCTTTGGCTGAGGCCAGTAGGTGCCCGTGTAACACTGTACACCTTTTAATAGCACGCGTCTTTCTGTTTTAACTGTGTGCAAATCAAACAGCTGTGTCTTTTTATTCCCCAAAAGATCCCTTTTCCAAAGACACTAAAAAGTATTTTGTTTTTAGTGAAACAAACATGGAATTTGTAGGCCAATCTTTAATGAAGAGAAGAACCAAAAAGCTTAGAAATAGTTTTGAAAAGTCTTGTCAAGGTAGCATGTGAGATTTAGGTCAGGTCCTTATGTTTGGCCCAGCGGTGCTCAAAAGAGAGCCCCGGTTTTTTTTTTTTTTTTTTTTTTTTTTTTAACTTGGGGAACATATAATAACCTATAGGTGGTGACAGACTTTTCACTGCTGGGGAATTGACAGTTAAGGCTCAATGGCTGCAGCTTCTCTCAATCACTTTATATTCCTTGCTATAGAGGTGCTTGGGAGAGGAGAGATTGGATATAGCTGAATATTTCCATTCTGTAGGGCAGTGCGAGCATTTTAAAATCTGCTCTTCTAACTTCAAAGTTGGACTGTTTTTTTAATCCTGAATTTTACACAAAATGAACCCACTCTGCCTGTAAATAATGTATTTTTTAATAATTTAGTGGAATTAGTCACAGCAATGTCTGTTTGACAGAATAAAATTGAAAGGGGAAGTAGATGAAGAGTGCCCCAATACACAGTTCTAGAAATAATCTTTTGTACTTATGTAGACCTTACATGCTCTGATCAGACATGACCTGGGAAGGAAAGATGTCCTTAAAGTCTCCCAGGTACACAGTCTCAGGCCGGGTCATCAGAAGTGACTGCATTCGCTTCCCAGACATACCTCTCAAGGGATATAATGAGGATAAAGAGAATTGTGTCTTTCAAAACGCCAGTTGCACTGAAGACACTTAATGACATGTTGCTGTGAACTCCTGTGCTGTTGCTCTAGCAGCCAGGGTACATGGTGGAGTTGTGGGGAGGGCTAAACACCTAGGCGAGTACCTGCATAGTTATATGTAAGTTAGTTAGAAGTTACAGAGAAAACCAAATCTATTTTGAAGTATATAGTTTCTTCTCGCCTAAATCCTTGCTTTTATGCTTTTTGCTTTTCACTTTTTTTTTTTAATTTAAACTGAAGACTATGTCTTATGTTAAGGCAGAAGGGGAACCTAGGGTGAAACATGTCAGCACAGGATGAACTGCTTCTCTGTAGCTAGTAAGTCAATATAGCAGTAGGGAATGCAGGCTTATTTACAATAAGCTGCAAGAATTAGGGAGTAACCACTGCAAGGGTATTGCATGAGGAAGAAATTTGAGGAGGCAGATTTTGAGAAGAGAATTGTCTCTGGCGGTATGTCGATGAGTGCCTTGCTTACAAGATGGAGGCAGCGATGTCCCCACGTTCCTTGGGTACAAGTGAGTCACTGGAATCATTTAGGCAAGTACATTTTCGGTAGGATCTTTCATTTATGATTTGGCTTATCAGGACCTAGCTCTCATTCCCTAGGAAGTTGTTCTCTTCACAAGTGAAGAAGTAAATAATAATGATTTAAGCCATCTCTGCAATACCTGTATGCTCTGGTGTACATACAATGACATATCGCTCCATCAGTAGCTGCTAAGAAGTGGTTTGCTTGTGCACTATGTATTCAGTCAAGCAAGAGAAGAGTTTCAAAGCTTTTCACTAAAACTTGCCAAAGAAATCCACTCAAGCATTGTGAGTGGTCAACTGTATTAGTGTAACTTTGGGAATTCACAAATGACTAAAAATACCTACAATTAAGTGTCAGTTATTTTCAAATCAAGATGGTTCATAGAGTTTTTTATTTTAAGTTAAAATATTACGGTACTACAGCTAAGTTTTTGATGATACAGGAATAGATTGCAGACAGAGCTGTTGGGTTAAGCTTATCCTTCTGATGTGCTTAGCAACATAGATGGAGATCCCTGAGTCTTCCACTTTAATGAAAATTGGTGGAGACAGAAATTACTGGAGAGCTCATGGAACATGGTGTTGTGGAAGGAAAGAAACACAGCACATTAATAAGAGGTGCTATTTGTTTAGGCTTGTTTTAAAGGACTTTCTGTTCGATTTCATTTATTAACTGTATTTCTTTTATCTGAAAAATCTAATCTTGAATAAACAGTGGAAGTTTACCTTGTAATATATCACGACAAATATGAAGAGTGTGGTGTGTTTAGTGTCATACACTCTGTGGACTCAGGGTGAAATCCTTGCCCCGTTGAAATGAATAGGCACTGTCCCCGTTGTGTTCAGTGCAGATGCAGTGTTTCTGAAGGAGGGCTGAAATGCTCAATGTATGGAATGCCTCTGCTGCTGCTACGGTAATATGGTACCTAACCATTTGTTCTAGCTTTCATGCAGCTATCATCATGCTGAATTGCGGGCGAAAGCTATAAAGCACAGAGACTGTTGTGCTTTGCAAACACATAGGTATGGCTATCTTTTCTTGTCTTCATTTTTTCGAGAGCTTAGTGCCAGTGCTCATCCAGCAGGCCAGATCCTTGTGAAATCAGATTTGTGTTGGTGCCTGGAAGGAAGCTGAATGCTTCTGAAAGCTTGCCCTAGTGTGTTACGTAGTCCATGTAGACTAAAAGGGCTAAGACAAAGTCTCTGGTCAGTACTGCCGTGCATGTGCTGATTACTATTTTTGGGACGTAGCCCGAAAATGGAAAAAAAAAAAAATTGGGTTATAGAGTGACCAAAAATGGTGTCTTTTTAAATTGTGCTTAATCAGAAAAATTCTTCCTCATTTTCCCCTCTTGAAAAAAACCCCACAACAAAAGCCAAAGACTAAAACCCCAGAATCATTTTGCGTATTTAAAAATATTCATTGGATTAGGAAGTGGATCCTCCCCAGTCAGATTCCTAAGCATATGTCTTAACTAGTGAGCTGTGAAGGCAATTTGGTAATTTCAAATACACTGAGTTAGTAAGTCGTTCAGTATTTTTATATCAGCTGCATCAGCTGTGGGAAAGAATATATCCAAATACTCCGGATCCTGATGGATGAGACTCTTTAATGAAGAATGCAAACTTGAATCAAAAAAAAGGCTTTTGAAGCAAGATGTATCATATCACAGGTGAGGGTCTTGACACCCCTCACTGGCCATTTATGGGGTCTTTCTGTGGTATGATTAAATGTGTTTTATATAATGTGTATTTATGTAGATGTACACGTATTTGTGTGTGTATACACCAGTGTATTTATTATAAACCATTTCAGAAATATGTGTGAAATTAGGTCATTGGATGAGATTCTGTGATGCACAGAAGAGAATTTGCATATAAAAGGGAAGAGAATTAATAAAGCTTTACATGAACATTGTACCTGTGCAGTTCTGGGCTGCTTCAGACATTGCAGTCAACCCTACAGACATGGTATGGACAGTCAGACCTAAAGAGATTTGTCCTCAGCTGCCACCACCCCGAGTCTTCTGCAGTGCTGTGCCCTGAGGACTTCACCTCTTACCAAGGGAGCTGTGTGTTGGAAGTGAAACATCGGTAGTTAAATGCGTGCAAAATTAAATCCTCTGCCCGCAGTTCCCTGCCTTTGCTCTTTGGAGGAATGCTTCTCTTCATAGGACCATGGCTTTTACAATCCTTTTACATTTCTGCGTAATCTGTCACATAGTGGTGGAGACTGCTGTTTTGATTCCCTAGTGGGCATACCGTCCTGGCAAATGTGCTTTGTCTTCCTTATTTATTTATTTTCTGAATTTTAAACTGCATCTTCTTACGGTATATTGTGGAAGGGAAAGGACAAACTTCTTTGCAGGAAATGAGAACAGATAGAATAATCCAAAGATGTGTGTTAGTGTATGAGAGAAGCGTAATGGGTGGGTGTATCTGCTCTTTCCAAAAGACTTGTCTCAAATACAGCCATCTGCAGAGAGTGCTCTCGAGTGCTTTTCCTGTCAAGTGCCATAAGACCTGTCCAAGCACACCTGGAGACGTGGTGGATGAATGTCCTGCTTGTACACTTTGGGTCCGGTGTGCCTCCAAGTGCAGCTTCCAGCTGTGCATCAACCCGTGCCTGCAGATCTGCTCTTTTCAGACTTTCAGACTTTGGTCGTGAATGCAGCCTTGGACTGGACCTCCAAAGGCATCACAGATACCTTCGGTATGAGGTAGACACAAATCTGTGCAATTGGTAACCTCTGAGCAGAGAAAGTTGGGATTTACCTTTAGAAAATTTTGGCCCCTGAAATCTTTGAGACCCTTGGATGAAGGGTGCTAAAGAAGTGTGAAGTATTGCAGCCAGGGATCAGATAATGGTTTCTTCATTTTGTTATTTCCTTTATTTTTTGGAAGGTAAATTGCTCCATGTGCCTTCAAGCAATCTTAATTTAATGCAGTGATGACTTCGAGTGATTGAAGAACTAATCAACTCCAGCCACCACTTCTCATCCTCCAGCTTAAGAATGATGAGCCTGTAGGTACCTTTCTCCCCATCCCTCCTCGCACCACAGCTCCCCAGGAATACGGACCCTCGAAGTGTAATCACAGTGCTTATGTTTGCACATCCAAAGGCCAAAAGTCAGGTAGAGGTAGGACGTGGTGTAGGCTGGTTTTTTTTGATTCATGCAGGAAGGAATGAATCAGAGCAGATTTTTAATCATTTCTTAAGAAATACAACAAGCACCAGATGTTTTTCTTTGGGTTAGGGCTTGAGTGACAGTAACACATAATAGCAAAACTTGGAAAGGGTCTAGAAGAGTTGAATGATCTGACCTTTCCAAGAAGACATCTCATGAACTTAGGAATTGCATCTGTGTAAGTTATTTTGTTCCCAAACATAAGCTTGTTTTATCCAGTAGCATGCATACGTACATAAGTACACATCTTCCCACTCTGCCACATGTGTGCAATCATACACACAGTCATGTCTTTCATACTTAAAACTGTTTAAACTTTTTATATAGTTACTTGAGTATGTTATAGTTTCTTTTAAGAAAATCATCTCAGTCATTCAGAGCAACAGTTTTATTTCAAACCAGCCTGTGTGGTTTTTTTTTTAAATCTGAGAATCTTCTTTTCATGTCTCCTTGGCATTGAAGAAGTAAAATGCCAAGAAAATTCCATCACTGCTTACTGAGAGTTTAGGAGCTACATTTCTGTAATGTAACCCCTGGTATACTTAATGACTAAAGATACTGGAAATACAAGCATGGAAGGGCAAACCAGCTTTTTCTGAACAAAAGAAAATCAAACTGTGGCAAAACTTGCATAAAATTGGCTGTGGGCATCCAAGTCAAAATTGTGAATCTGTATGTTTTATATTTAATCAATGATGTATGCTACAATTTTTAAATAGAAAAAAAATGGAAGGGGTGGCATTCATTGATTAAATGAGATTTTAGGAATACCATTCAACAGTTTCAATTCTGGTCTCAAATTTTGAATCTATCCTAGCTGAGATCAAGTGTATATATAAAAATATAGAAGTCCTGTATGTTTATTCTACATGTGACCTGTCCTGCATCTACATTAGACCTGTCCTGTACAGTGATTACTACACAAAAGCCAGTGTAAATTAATTTTTTTTAATTTGTTACACACTTTCTGAGAGTCTTGGTTATCTTCTTTTGGATTTGTTAAAGAGAGATAGGAACATGAGATGAATGTATGCTGTAACGAGAGACAGCAGTGTTAGCCCGTAACAAAGATTGCCGGTAAGTATCTGGTTGGCAGCAGGTAAGGCATTTTACACCACAGAATTTGGAGGCTTTCACAGCAACTGAGCCGGATATTTTCATTTGCTGGCATGTTCTCCCCTTGCCCCTCCTAGCTCCGTTGGTGGCTCAGGTCACTGCGAACAGTGGAAACACCAAAGCGCGTGTGCTGGGTTCTGACGTGCCCTCGCCAGTGCAGCCTACTGGAGAAGGGGATATTCTGATCATGTAAGAATCATGGTGGCAATTTTACAATCTCTGAATATTATTTTTTGACAAATATTATAAGTGTTATAGAAATATTTTCATGCAATATTAGCATTATTGTAACACCAGTATAGAAGCATAAAATACCAGATGAGTCAGAATTATGGCCCTTTTCCTGCTGTGTGTGGGCAGACCCATGCATCTGTGCTCATTACAGGTTTGGGACCTAAATGCATTAGACGTGTACTGGAAGAAAATGAGTCTGCAAAGTATTTTAATAGAAGGAATACGCTGCTCTTGGTTGTGAAGAAAGAAAATCCTCTAAAGATGGAAATTTCCTCATGTTTCACTTTTAAAAGACAAGTATGTTAACATGGAAATGTTGCTGGAAATTCTTGTAAGATTAGTGACAAAACTGAAAAAAAAAAATGTAAAGCAGCTCAAATCAGTGTCTCAGAAGGGGGTGTTATCTTCTGGAGTTTCCAGACAGGATTTGTGTAAGTGGGCTGTAGTGGTGGTCCAGTACTTCTGTAAAGTATATCTGTAGATAATGTACTAATATCTAATACAGTATGGTAATGTCATTAACTCTTTGTGACAGCAATTTTCCCAAAGTCATAAACTGTAATTTCATTGTCTGCTGCTTCTCAGGGGAACACTGAAAATACTCACTAATAGGGATCTCTCCTTTCATCTGACACCTTTCCTCAAACAGAAGCTTGCAGGTTATTGAAGAAGACATCCCATTGCATGGGATCATGAGATTTGTCTTTGTTTTTAAGTACTTCAAAGATTTTTGTGTGCAGCACTGCTTTATTTGGATTTTCTGCCTCTGTGAAAGTAGTCTGTTCAGTGTCCGTCATCTGGGTTGACTTTATAAACCAAGCAATAACAGTACATATTTCAGAAAAGCAAGTAGTTGTGCTTTTGCTCAGAAAAGTGGAAATTACAAGAGCAAAGCATCAAAGTCAGAAGAGGCAAATGAGAAGGAGTGAAATTTAATTTCTCATAGCTGAAGTTGCTCGAGTAGGCCCTGCCTCTACTTCTAGAGTGATCATGTTCTGGGTAGCAGGGTTAGAAATTTCATTTCCCCACTGTGAATAAAAAATTTTACGATTCCCAGCTTCCACTGAACTGCTTCATGCTCCTCCTTTTCCTCACACATCACCTCGTGCTGTTTCTTCCTCCCATCTCTGGGCCTCTCTGGGCGAAGGAAAGAGCAGCTCCTCTTTTTCTTCCCTCTTTGCTCCTGCCTCCAGGGAAGATTAAAAATCCCACCCAATGCTTTCCAGAACCACTGAAAATTCAGCCTTACCAATCCTGAGGGTCATCTGGACGCCCCAGTTTTCAAATTAATATTCAGAGCAGTTACAGGGACCCCTGCCTCTTCCTTTGTTTTTATTAATCAATTTAGGAAAATTTGGTTAGCTCTGGTTGTTTGTGAGAGTACAATTCAACCCCCTTTTTCTTTTCAGATTGCCTGAATCTTGTCCTCTGAGGTGCCCAGACCTTGTGACATGCTGATTTCTTTCCCTTGAACCAATTTCATTTCATCTAACTCCTTCCTTCCCTGAAAGTGTGATATTCATTGTGAGCTTTTTCTTGGCTTTGTAATAACTTTCAACTTGAGTATCAGAAAAAAGTAGTACTTGGAAAATATTTTGATAGTCTTACAATTCAAGGTATGTTGTCAGATCTCTCTAGCGACCACACACAATATAAGAGCAACATATATAATTAACTTGGCACGGGTGGGGGGAGGATAGGGAAATTGTCTCCGTTACCTCCCTTCTTCGGTTTTGAAATCTCATGCTCTTGCATGATATGCTCGGGAAATTACAGGCTGTGAGTGGGATTCGTGTGGCGAAATGTAGACGTCTACATCTGAGTTAGTCACCCAAGGCTCCCTGTGTGGGGAATGGAGAGAACCAGGACAGATGAATCACCCCCTTGAAAAACCTATTTTTTTTTACCTTTATGCTAAGACAAAATGACTCATAGCCTGAAAGCGCCCGTTTGGCTAGTAAAGGAGGCGGGGGTAACAGCTGCGTGTGATGGCTACATTCTGCACCCCAAAAACTAGATGAGATTAACATGGCACTTTGTGGCTCTGCTGCGTGCCTGTGTGCTTGCATGTACATGTTTGTTTGTAGTACTGTGCGAGTGTTGAGTTCCTAGAAAAAAAATCTGGTTTTCCACGTAGAAATCCCTTGAAAAACTAGAAACAACTTTAGGTTTCCATGCGTGAGAACTCAGAAATCATGAAACGTGTAAGCTGAATTAGCACGTTTCTCCTGTATGTGCATTCTCAATATGCATCAGTAAATTATAAAAAAACCCCTAATATGTAAGTTTTCAAAACTTTGGCGGCATGTCAGTTTAGTAGCTGAGGGGCAGATTAAATGATGCTGCTGTTTGGAAACCGTATGTCCTCTGCTCTTAGGGAGACATGCAGACGCTTTCCGGATAGCGCAGGGACCCACGAGCTCTTCATGCTACGTCAGAGGTCGTCTCTTCTCTCTGTGTAAACCACATAATCTGTCTCCCTCAAATTATCTGTGTCTGAAGTCAGCCTGAGGAGCCCGCAGTAAGGGAGTATATGAAGACCTTGCGTCACTACTTACAAAAAGGAAATCCGTCTTCCCGTGTTCGCTTCTTTGGTACGTCGTTGGCGAGAGCGTACGGGCGTGAGCCGGGGTGGGCTTGTAGGAGCAAGTTGTGTTCACGGTGGTGCAGGTGCCACCAAACATCTGTGCGGGGTCCCCTCGGCTGAAGACGTCGGTGAGATATATACCGTCTTCCTGCAAAAAGGCGAACAATATTAAAATAGAAGTGGCCAGTGAATCAAGACAAATAACGGTAGCCCCATAATGTAGCATTTACAGTTTCTTTTCATCTTCTGTTCTTGTTTATGCACAGATATGCATGGTTTATTGAAAAAAATGAAACTGGGGGACTTCTATTTGAGCTTAAAAAGGAGGAATAAACTTATTTGGCTTAGATCTGTAGTCAGACTATGTGCAGAAAGATGGCTTTTGGTAGAAACGGAGCTTTTGCAGCCCCTAACACTAGGCACCTGGCCTGAGGAGCATGATCCAGCAAGTAGACTCCAGCACACCAGTTTCCCATGTAATCGGTGTATGTAGATTCCGTGAAAGGGGTGACATGACGTGAGGGTCACAGCTCCTTCTGCTCTGGAGCTCAGAGCTGCCAACTACAACCTATCGAGATCCGCACCCTGGAGATGTATTCTGGGTAGCTGTGTAAATCACAATTTTATGCACAAATGAAGCCACGGTGTATCAAAAGCAACGCATCTAGATTATCCTCTAGATTATCATCTAGATTATCCTCTCCCTGGCAAAAAAGAAGAAGAAAGCTCAGAAAAGAGCAGTGGTTGTGTTATGGAACCATTATAAAATGCAAGTTTGAGGTACCCAACGTACCTTTCTGAATCAAGCGACGGAGTTCAGTTACACTGATGCCTCTGGCGGCTTTTGATCTGGCTAGATCAGTTCAACACCATGCTGTAGGTTAAATTAGTGGAACGGGGGAGGTAGCTGGCTACAGCGCTGAATTTCCCCCAGCTGGTAGTGTTTTCTCAGTGCTTTGTGCGCAAGTGATTTTGGCAGAATCGTCACCAGTGACCAGCAGGCTCTTTTTGGCTTTTTACCTTGCCTTTCAGCCAAAGGCAGGCAGGTGTAGAACAGCAGCCTTACGCAGAAGGTGCCATGGAGAGCCGTGGGCCACCTCGTGGAGTCAAGTGGTTCAAAGCGGTGTGTGGACAACTGCCTACAAAAGCAGGGCTGGAGTTCCTCCAGTCCCTGGAAAGCTGGTGTGCCACTTCCCGGTGAGAACTGGTGTGCTCAGCATCGGGTGGTCGATGTGGATGCCACCCGCTTCGGTCTGTGCTAGTTTGAGTAAAGACCTTTTTGTATGACAATATCTTCCTAGATTAGCTGCCACTGTATAGCAGTCGGATTACTTGCTGGTCTTTCAAATCTTTATTTGAAGGAAAGCCGTTTATATGCGTATACACACACACATACACAAATAAATTTCATGTTTGTTTTGAAAGATACTTGTCAAATAATGATTCCTGGACAAAATTCCTACTTTTATATATTGGTGGGTCATAATTTGGATTATAGCTACTTCAGCATGCTGCTTTTATGTGATAAAATGGCTCTTGGTAGCAGCTTCCCTTATAATTCAGGTATCATGATGGTATCAAATAATTCAGATAACTGATAAAAATATCTCCTCATGATTTTATGTGTGTTTGCACTTCAAAGGACCAGCAATGAAAAGATGATCACACATCTGAGTCAGAAGGATAATATTTATATCTGAATTGAGTAACCATGTAATTCTGTCGGTGTTTCCCATGCTCTGTCTGTCCTCCTCCTCTTGCATGCTATAGCCTGATTCAGATCTTCTGTGCAGTGCTTATTACCTGACCTGAAAAGCTCAATCTAAATATTTGGTGAGTTCAGTGATGTTCCCGGTGTAGTTATGGCTGCTTATGTTCTTATGGAAGAGTGAAATATAAGAGGCTGGCCATTCTGTAGCTCTGTAAATTTTATTTTTTATATTCACAGGATGCTTTTAGAAACTGGTTAAAAATTACATTTTACAGTATTCAGCTGCAGAGGAGGACTCAGTATTTTCAGACGTGTTAGGAGGAGTGATGCTTTTTGTACGCAGACATGTATCTATTCAAATCTCTCCAAAAGGATTCCTCTGTCACAAGCCCTCCAGATGCGAGCTAGAAGAGATCAGTCCTCAGATCTGGCCTGATAATTAGGTATTATATAAATTCCAGGCTGAATTTATTTTCTAGCTAGTATATATGTATTGCTTATTGTTCATCTCTTTTCCTCTGCGTATTTTGCCCTGATGTAGTTAAAGAAGACGGTGTCACCTTTTTTGTTTGAATGGGCTCTTTGCTCAGGCAGAGTCCATCGCCAGGTCATCCTGGTGGCCTTTTCCTCCAGCAGAATGTTCCAGGAGGTTTTTCTCTCTCCCCTCCTCCTACAAATAGAGGGAGAAGGAGGTTGGCCAGAGCCATGATTTATTCTTAAAATTCAAGAATTGTCAGTGGGTGGCTACCAAGATACACAACGTACAGACAGAATTCATCATCTGAGCTGGGCTGAACTAGTCGTGGCTGTTGAGCAGGCTCTCTGGGAGGTAGGGGATTTCATGCCTCTTATGCTTTTCTTCTGGTCATTCCAGTGGTGCTTTTCATTTCTCTTCATTCTAGTTTTATATTCTGGCCTTACACATTGACCTGATGTATTTTTTCATTACATTTTTAAAGTCCATAAATCCTTGAATTCTTAAGGAGTGACCAGAAGTAATTGTTGCTAATTACTAATTGTTACTTGTTACTGGCACATGGACCTAACAAAGTGAGGGGAACCTTCCTGTCCCACTTCCACAGTAAAACATCACAGGCCACTGTTTCCTGCTCTCTCATTAATTAATTTCCTTGTCTTTGTTTAATACGCCTTGCATTAATGAGGGTCTAGAAGGCCTTTAGGTGGAACTTTAATACGTATATAATTACAATACCTACAGCATACGAATTATTTAAGGTAACAATATGTACAACATTGCCAAAATGCATTAACGGTGTGGTGGGTTGACCCTGGCTGGGCACCAGGTGCCCACCAGAGCTGCTCTATCGTTCCCCTCCTCAGCTGGACGGGGGAGAGAAAATATAACAAAAAGCTTGTGGGGCGAGATGAGGACAGAGAGAGATCACTCAGCAGTTACCGTCACAGGCAGAACAGACTCGGCTTGGGGAAATTAGCTTAATTTATTACCAGTCAAATCAGAGTAGGGTAATGAGAAATAGAACCTAAATCTTAAAACACCTTCCCCTCAGAAATGCACTATATTTACCATATTCTGGGATGGCATTCGTTGTTCACAGCCGTGCTGTGATGAACGAGCAGACTTGGGCTGGTTGGTCTCTTTCTCTTTCCTCACTCGTTTCCAGGTAATGAACTCGTAGCTTGTAATAGCTGTTATTAATCTGTAGCTGCCTGACATTACATTTTGTACTACTGGATGTAATCTTATTGTGTTACGCAAGGTCATTTGACTTTGTGTACTGTTCAATCTTTCTCTTAATTGACCTTGCCTCCTGAATTTGTATCACGAGAAAACTGCGTCACAGCTACACTTCTTGTGCAAAGACTATTGAAATAAATGATAAATACAGGCAATACTAGTCCTAGTTCTGTGAAACTTGATTAGTCATTCACCTTTTGGCTGGTAGTACCCCTCTCAGATAAGTATTTTCCTGCCATTTCTTCAGCTTGGTTACTGAAGAAACCTTCCTCAGTTTAACCAATGATTTCCCATTTGACTCCGCATCAAATGCTTTACTGAAATTTAGATCAACTACATCTCCCTTTGTTTAGAAAAAACAGTCAAGTCATCAAAGGAGGCTCTTGCCGCTGGTCTGGTGCGACCTGTATTTCCTGAAATTCTCCCTTCTTCTCAGTGTTCTTAAATTTACTTCCATCTTTGATGGTCGTTTCCTTCAAAAGCATACTGGCCGAAGTCATACGTGCTGGGTAGTTCAGAGTAAAACAGCGCGTGGCCAGGCCAGCGAGCGCTTGAGTCGCCCTCCTAAAAACGGTGACGGCTTTTGCTCCTCCTCGTTGCGTCACCGTCCCCCGCCGGACCCGCAGTGGTAGCGGGGACTTCACGTGCCGGCTCCTTCGACACACGGACCAACGTTGACTCATTCTTTCCTTCTGCTCTCCCATCTGCCGGTGTCCGTGTGTTGCGGCGTGCCCCGAACTTGGATCGTCGGCTCGCAGGGGCTCCGCGTTCGTGACTGCGCAGCACCTAGAGCACCTGGCACCCGGGGCATCCACAGCTCGGGCTAAAATGCCACAATCAGTAAGATTTGTCACGTTTTGACTTTTTGGATTTTTTTGGCTTCTGTTGGGAGAAGCTTTCGCTTCCTTTAGTAGCTCCTTCTAAAGCTGGCAGAAGTTTGTCCTGTGTGGTTGGCGTCATCTGTCTTAGGGGAGTGATGTGTGGAGTTGCGTTCTTTCTCTGTTCAAGAACTCATTGTCTTTGAGCTTCACAAACAGAGGAGGGAAATAACCTTTAATATCCAGAAGTTTCGTGGTCTTCACCTGAGAAAGATCATTCAGGGTGAAAGAAAACTCACTTGTTCCAGGGGTGGTAACAAAAGGTACGTCAGCACAAATAAACCGTGCTGAAGAAGTTTTCTTCCATATTCTCTGAAACACACACGTTCTCTGCGCAGCGGGTGAGACACGGACAAAATCTGAATGCTTTTGAAAGTGCAGAGTCAGCAAGGAGGTTTGTCCCGTAGTCATACAGCTTCACTAGCCAGGAAGTTTCCCTAGGGATTTTGCAAACCTGTACTTGAGAATATGCCAGTCTCTGCCAACTGCGACTGTTTTTTAGCTGCTGGTCTTTGCTGAATTCTGTGCAGCCAAAAGCACCCCTCTCAGTATAGAAAATCTGGTAAGTGGGAGTTAGGTGTAAGGACAAAATGTGTGTTTACTTAAAATTAGAAGATGCATAGTGTTAAAAAGTTTTGTAATGTCTTAACCTAACTGTGCATCTCTTTATCAGCTAAGTGTTTGAAACTCCTGTACCATACTAGTACGTCATTAATCAGTGAGTTGAAAAACACTGGTTTAGAATTTAAAATAAGTTAAAGCAGGACATAAGTTAGGATGAATCATCCTTTGCTCATCTTTTAAAGTGTAACTGTCATTTACCTACTGTAAATGCAATTCAATAGCGTGGTAAAATCGTATGTTACCTGATTTTGCAGTTTACCATTAGCTACTTAAAATATGATATTACTGTGTTCCCCGTTGAAATATGCCTCTGTTTTTAGCCTGGTAGGTTTAATTTTCATGTGGTTCACTCTACCACGTACTTGCAATATCTGTTCAAGATAATTGGTTTTAATGTTTCCTTGCATTCCCTTAGCATTTGCCAGACCAGAACATCATAGTTGTTCATCAGTATTGAGAAAATTGTGCCTATTAAGCGTGGTGGCCTTGACTTTAAAAACTGCCATTGAAATATGACAGTTGTTAGATGAAACACCTTAGAGGATTTCCAAGGTTGGCACTGTTTGAAAACCTATTCCTTTTTAAAAGACTGTAATTTGGTACCCTGATTCCTTAGTTACATTAAAAGAAAATTTTATAAATAAGCCTATCTGTTTTGCTTCACTGCTGGGAAATAGGATTAAATAGATAATCATTTTGACCTGTGATTCAAATAACAATAAAATCCAAGTATTTACTAACACTGAAATAACAAATCTGCTGTTATTTTACCTGCTAATTAGTGTGCGCTTACTGAATCTGAAGTATAGGTGGGGAGTTCTTTTTAAGTGGTTGGGAAGCTCCTATTTCATTTACCTTTGTGCGTTAAAAATATGATTAGGGTTTTTTTTTTCCCACAATCAAGTAAGGAGGGAAAAATCGTTCGGCCTTTCTGTTTTGCTTTTGTGTTTACAAAAGCATAGCCCATCCATTAAAGTCACGTAAGCCCTGCAAGCCAACCTCGGCTGCGTGTGGGCTGGCATCGCAGCGTCAGGCACGCTGGCCCTGCCTGCTGTCGATAATCCTGATTGTTCCAAGTCTGGAGTTGTGAAGCAGCCGACGGCAGCGAATATTAAAGAAAAGGTCCAAAGCCTTGAACAAACTGTCTGCGTTGAATTTCCAGCTGGTAACAACCGCTGAACTGCTCGATACGGGCCAGTTTCTGCGCTGGGCTGTGCTTGCAGGTGTTAGAAGGCAGCGAGGGCGATGGAATTTCACCCTTGGTTTTCACGGGCTGGGCAGAGGCAGCGAGCCTACTTTTGGCTTCTTAAATAATGAACGGAAAACCACGTGGCCACCAGGTTAGTTACAAATAGGTAATGTTGATATGTGTTAAAATGTAGTAACTTAGTTCTTCAGTGAACATCCTTGCTTTGTCCCCACTTTATTTCAGTCCAATTAAAAAAGAAAACAAAACTCCTAGAATAGTAAACTTACTGACTTTGTTAGCAACAATAAAAATCTATAATTGGATTGACATATCTTTTTCTGGCTGCTTATTTGATAAAACTTGTGAAGTCATGATTCTTTAGAGACTTTGTAAGGTGATAGGCTAAGGGCTATGAGTTTAAACCCACTCAGGAGAGTAGTATGTCAGTACCCTCAGGAGAAAAAAGGGGAATATGAGCTTAGTTTACGTTGTAATGAATAATACTGAGTTCAAAATTATTTCTAAATAATATTTCTAAAGCACTTTCCTGTATTCATTGACAGAATCTATTTCTACAGAACACCAAGTGAAACGAAAAGATTGTGAATGTTATTCATTACCCGTGCAGTTAGTACTGATGGGTATGATACAGGTCACCGAATCGAACCGTGTAAATTACTCACATATTTCCAATCAGTCTAGAAAAAACAAATTGATACCATTTTCTGTAGATTTTTCCCCATTTTTTCTCCACACTCGGAATTGTTCAACTGAGCAAAACAGTACTTAAACCTCAAGCACGTGTTACGTGATCTGTCCTGCTTGCCATGCCTACCAAAAGCTCCAGCTGATTTCAGTGGGACTTTGATCACACAAATTGAAGACAGAGCCTCTCTCAAATTTTATACACTGTCTAAATCTCTTAATTTTCAACTCTTACTTGAGAATACTTTGTCTGAAACAGAGACTGTTATTCACAAAAGTGCTCACTACAGAACTGTGTGTAAAATTACTTGACAGAAAGTCACTTGACATTTGGACAGCAAATGCAAAAAAACCCACCAAACCAGTCATAGCACCAAATATCATAGCTTTTTACTAAAAATAGTCTCCTTTAAGAAAAGTATTTCAGTGTGATTGTTCATGCCTAATTAATCTCATTAATTGCTACAGATTTTGAAAATGCTTTCATATATTAATACTTTAAACCTAGATATCCTCTTGTTATTTTGAATTCAGTGATATAAACAATAAACCCAAAATACACATAGACTATTATAATGCAATTTACATTAGCCAGTTTTTTAAGAAAGCAATTGAAAAGTTAAAAGCGTGTCAGGAGACTGATCAGATTAATGTGCTCAGTTTTGATGTACTGTAGTTATCACAGAAATAGTAATGACTTAACTCTAATGAAAGGAAATAAGGTTTTACCTACCACTGTGTCTGAAATTATTAGGTTTCAGACACAGTTGGACAGTTCTGAAGTAAGTTTTTATGGTATAATGTAATTTGAAATTTAAAATCTAGTTATATTCTGCTATTACCATCTAGTCCATAGGATGTAAAACTGAATTTCTTGACCAGTTGTGGTCAGATCATGGTCTTCTGGCATTTTCTGCAAGTACACAAAGTTATAACCAAGAAAGAACTTGAAGTCATCATTTAAATCACTTACATTTTGATGTGGGCACAGTATTGCCTGCAGAATGCTGCCTGTATTCTAAATGCAGAATCTTATGGCTGCTTTTAACTTTTAAGATAAATATTCCTTTAAAGCCAGTGTTAGCATCTGTAGGTGCAGAATGTAGGATAGCATTTACAGGAGAAGGAATATCTATGTAGCTGGTAACCCTTTTGCTGTTTTACACTTAGAATACTGAAAAAGTGTTACATTCTTTCCTATTTCAAATGCATTTCTTCACTGAACATCTGCCGATTGCCTTGAGAGCTAGAAAAAGAGAGAAACCTCTTTGACATGTTTTCGTTGTCATTTAAAACCAAATTAAATTTTCACTGTATAAACTTTTTCTTTTTGCTTTCCATGTACCTTTACTTACATGATTCTTTGGGTAGACTGCATATTGAAAGAAATAAGTACAAATATTTGATACAAAGATTTAATCTGAATTTATCACAATCATTCACACTGCAGCCCTGCCTTACAGTTTTACATGCATTCGGTGAGGGAGCAGGAGTATATCATGCATCCTAATCATCCACATAACTCAAATTTAAGATAATTAGTATTTTGAAAGCTTTGTTTGAAGTGAAAATTACTTGCATATCTTTCAATGTGAATAATTTTCAATAACAAAAGGTTTTAAAAGAGAGTTTTGATATTTTGGTGAGAGTTTGCGAAGAGCAAAAATAGAGGAATACATTCAAGCCGGTATAGAGAGTTCTTCAGCTGTGTCAAATATAATCTTTGGTTTTTAGCATTACCAAGTACTAGCTCTTAAAACTTATCTTATTATTCTTCCATAGTGATTTGAATGCTTGGTTAATACTTTTTAGGTATGAGGTAATTTTAAAAGGATCTTTCTGTTGTATAAGTCCACACAAATAACAAATCTGCTGTTAAAGCAGTGGCAGAGTTCAGTTACTTCTGCAGCTGTAGGTTGGTATTATATTAAGTTTTAATCCACCCACATTACCGCAGCATCCACCCAGTCATGCATTAAGTGGCACGATTAACATCTGTCGTGTGCGCTTCATCGTCAGCCTTAGAAAGCTGGGTATGTAGGATAATAACTTATTTTAGTAGAGTTCATTTTAAGTGTATTTCTGTATGCTTGTATTAGAAAAGGCAGACCTGAAGATGTATACTTGAAGCAGAAGGCAGTGATGGTGTATATATCTTGTCAGACTTGAAGTCCTTTTTTTCAGCTGATGTATGAGAAAGCTAGCTCCTGCCAAGTCAGGTTTTCCTTTTGAAGTGGAAGATTCCTCATGATCTCCAGAAAGCTCCACAGTTAGAAACAGTGGCCAGCAATCAGCGGTGGTTGTTGGCCATCGTTTCCAACATGGAGCTTTCTGGAGGTCCTGGACCTGGTTGTTTGCTGCCGTTTTGAGTCATGGAGCTTCCTGGAGATCTTGGACCTTCAAAGACCGTGGAGATGAGGTGTGGGTGAGAGGATGACACAGGTGATGGCTGGATAGGTGCTTCAGTGGGTTCGGTTTCCTGCCTGAATCGGGACTCTGTCCTTACAAAATGTCTGATGCTGGCATCTCTACATTTCAGTTCCAAGTGGTGGGAAATTCACAAGATCGGTTGTTTTTCTCAAATGTTGCCATCTTGGCCTGAACTCAAATGACAGCAGCTGTTCTCATGAGATTTCACTTGCAGCCAACTGAAAAAAACAGCCTTTTCCTTTTCAGATCTAACCAGCTAGTGACAGTGGCAGTGACTTCAGTTCGCAACATTAGGTATCCATACATCCCCTCCCTCACGCCGCATACACATGAAGAATAAAATGGAGCTGGACGCCACTGTGCTACGTATTTATCATTTTCACTGAATGGAGTTGCGTATTTTGTATGTGGAAAACATGGCTCAGTCCTCCAGTGCCCAGCATTTACATTTAGTATGCGATGTATTCACAAAGGATTTATGTGTAAAGATCTTTAAAAGGAGAAATTTTCCTCTGGGGAAGAGCTGACTGTGAATGACTTCTATCTTCAGCCGCATGTGATGGCACCGAAATACCAACTCCTCCTGCTTGATCTCTGCCAGCGTTCACTTGCCCTTCTTCCTCTCCAGCTTTCAGCAGCATATGGAGCATCAACAGACTCGTGGGCAGCTTGGCTTGACCTGAAAAAATCAGAAAGCAGTACTGATTTTAAAAATAGGGTGCGGAAGCTAAAGGCAACTTGTGCCTCTGTCTCACAGGAACGGGAGGAGTGACGGCGGTTGAAGAGGGCTTGGTGTTGCGAGCGTTGAGAGGGTTAGGGCCGGGTAAGCAGGGAATAAAATACGGTCATACTTCTCCTCCCTTCTCCTACACGTGGGCATGTTCCCCGAGTGGGGTACGGGGCCGTATCCTCCACGGTCCCTGCCAGAAGGTGGGGAAGGTGCTCCCTTCCCCCGGGGTGCCAGCACTGCCCCCACACTGTCTCTGGGTGTTTCTCACTGGTGGGCTTTCAGTTCCTGGCTGCTGTGCTGGGGTGTCCGGTTAATAGGCGCCTTTTTCGTCGCTTCCATCCAGGGTGGGCACCCCGTGAGCCTGGTGGCTAGGGAGATGTCACGAATATGTGTCGTCACTGCCCCAAGGCAGAAGATGACGGTTTGGAGTAATGCAGATTCGGTTCACTTTGGGCAGTAGGAAAGAGGGAAACCATTGAGCACCTTACAATACCAGTGAATAACCACTCAGATGAGAGTTTTTGTTTTTGTCAGTCTTTCTCTCATCTGAATCCACAGTGGAACTACTGATGGTCAGCCTGGGAGCCATTTGTTGTTCTGGCTTCCTCTCATATTGTCGAAGGGAAGGTCTAAAGCTTTCCGTCTAAGAGATTATTTAATCCAGGGATATGTAATTCCCAGCCAGATTGAGAGGAGGCTCAAATCCTGATCGTGGGCTGAAAAACTGAGTGACACGTTTGAAACTTGATCCTGGATGTGAAGTGTCAAAGGGAGAGTGTCTTGTCTTTTCCAGGCTGGTGCAATGCTGGTTGTCTTACTCAAACCTTACGGTGCTGAGAGGAGTAGCTGATCGCTGTTACGTATGTAATGTTAGAGATTAAGCTCTCCTCTGGCTGTTCAGACACCCTAAAAGAAGCGAATGTGGCCGCAAATATTCCAGGTATGTTATCTATGCCAGATCCAAATGCAAACCTGTGCTAGTAAGTGCTCGCTTAGAAACCATCGCTGGGATTCAGCTCAACAAATAGAAATGTATGTCTGTACCTGAAGTCTTCATACGAGTTAGTAGTCCTAAATTCTCCTTAGTAATCATTGGAGAGGAATGGGTACTTGCAGGGTGCTATTCTTCTCATTCTAAGGTCCCTGTCTCTCTACACTGACTACAAAAGGAGACTAGAGTGAGTAGCTCAGCTAGTGATACCGTTTTTTTTGTAGGTGTGTGAAGATAGGCAAGATGAATCTCACTCCTTGTGTCAGTGGGGCAACATGGAGCTGCTCGCCAGCAGCTACGTGTCAGAGCAGAGTCCTGTTTCTCAGGATCAAGAAGCTGGAAGCAGTTCCTGGGTGCCTGTCCTGTACGGCAGAGAGCTACAGCACAGGAGGAGATCTTGCTCCAAGATAAAGAAAGTATAAAAATAACCCTTAGGGGAACATTCACATTTGCAGTCAGGACTGTGGGTACATTGCTGGCAAAGACTGCCTGGAGTTGGATGTGATGTTATAATGAAGAGCAACATGACCTGCCAATAAATGCTCGAGGTAACCTGTGCGTCCTACTAAGAGGTCTGTAACTGGGAATTCAGAAGACTCTCCACTGTCTTACTGGCTGACCTTGGAAATATTTTTTCTTCTCACTATAGCTCTGGTTCCCAGTAGGTGTAGCGTGGACAAGGCATTGATTTCCTGCAGAGCCCTTTGTGAAGCCAAATGATGAAGTGCTGTGTAAGCGCTGAAGTGTTTTCTCCAGTAACTGGAGTATTTTGGAGCTCCAAAAAGTACTGTAGAGCTGCCATTTAATTTTAATTAATAGGTCTTAAGATAGCATTAAGAATAGTATAAGAATAGATGCAGCAGCTTAACCAAATGCAACTAAAAAGTGTATAGATAGTGTATACCCAACATAACTTTAATTGTGCCTCTAGGAGATGAGGTGACTTAAAGTAGTAATAAATAATCCATGCTTTCAATATGCAAAGCTCAGGAAGCAAGCTTGATCACAAAGACAAATACACATGCTCATCTTTCATAGGGAAAGATGATTTTATAAAAGTAACAGATACCTTGATCCAGGTAAAAATAAATAAAATGTAGTGATAATGATGCACAAGTGCTTTCTAAAGAAGAAGGTAGTTTTCTGTTAGTGATAAAATAATTAAAAACTAATAGTTCCTTTGGAACTGAATCAATGTTCATGCTCAGCGTCTTACCTGGCAGAGATCAAGAAACTTTCTTTGATTTTAAGTGATTATGGTAATATTTCTTCCATTTGCCATGTATGATTTATTTCTGTTTAAAGCACTAAACTCGAGTTTTTAATTTAAACAGTTGCTCTTCTACGTTTTATGTTTTCCCATTTTTTTTTATCTCCATGAGAACATCATGCCTCCCGTATTAGTGTCACCAAATGAATTCTCCATGTCTAAGCTATATTGGAATAGTGTTTTACCCGCTCTCTTGCTGTGACCACAGTGTTACAGGGTATAACCTGGGTGCTTGCAGTCATTTCCAGGGTTAACTGATCTAAAGCAGCACTGGTGTTTTTATATCGAGGGAGAGTAGGAGCAGTCGTCCGATCCACAACGGCGTCCGGAGGCAGACGTGAATATAGTTCGTAGATGCCGAAGTAAACCGCTGTAATGAGGTCTGCAGAAAAGTGTGTTGTGTCTGCAGTTCTAGTCAAGGCAAGTGAATTATCTGAGACAGTCTGGAGCAGAATGGCTGTAAGGAGCAGGTTTGTTTACTGTGTCCAACTGACAGGGGTTGTTATAAAAAATAGCAAGAACACCACTCAAGTGCACCATAGCTACCTTGAATGTAATTACATTTTTGACGTTTGAAACTTTCAGTTGTGAAAGGTTTTCAACAAATCAGATGCAACATGCAGGAAAAAAACAGTTAAGTAAAGTAGTTCAATAGTTCAGTAATAAGTTTTGTTAGCATATGCTTTTCTCAGAGTGGTTTTATTTTTATTGTCAGATTGATTTTGAGTTCTGTTTCACAACGATGAAAAGAAATGTAAATGTTTTTTAAAAATTCTTATAGTACTTTTTCCATTCTAATATTAAATGTAATTTATGTGCAGTATAATTATTTAAAGGTTTTGTGCCTAATTTATGTATCAAAAATATTTGGGATTCTGTTTACATTTTTGAGATTATGTGCTAACTTGAGTGTCTAGCCACACATCTACAGCAATTTAACCTGCATCAGGCTGATACTGATGTGAGTCCACACACACGATATTTGTTACACAAATTTACTTTACGTTTTTCCTTTCTACGTAGGAAAATGAAATCCAATACGTGTAGCTAGGGCAGTTTAAAACATGACTTCTCACTAGCTGTCCACGGCTGGCAGAAGGTCCCAGCCGGCCGCCGAGCTGCCTCGGTGGGCTGCGGTTGCCCTGGTCTCCGTCGGTACAGAGTCACCTGGGTCAGCCTGTGCCTTGGCGGCCCGTGTGCGCGGTCGTGCAGCCCCTCGTGCAGAACAGCTGTAGGAACTTGCTGGTAAACTGGTCTAGCTCTTTCCAAACTATTGCCAACTCTGTAGGGCTCTGGTGGAGCGTCGTGTGCAGGCCGAGGCTTTTAAATGTTGAAAGAACAGCAAGCCGTCTTAACGGCGGTGAGGAATCTTTTAGAACCATTTTTGTCCAAATTGTGCGTTGGGAAGAGAGGCGCTTCCTTGCAAAAACAGGGCTTCCTATTAATGAATTTATAAGAATAAAACTTGTAAAATGTATTTGACAGTATTTAGCAGCTGCAGAATCCCATCATTTGTCCCATGATTTCATGCTGTCAAATTTGACAACATGAACTAGTGCCAATTTTCACTTTGGAAGACAATTTCCTTTTTATAAAAATTCTAATTATTAAAGCTAAATTTGGATTTCATTAAAAGGAAATTGTTAGTCTTTTTTATTTGTCAGATAGCTTTCAAAAACTAAGTTGATTCTACCTTTGACAATTTGTCACAACGATATTTACTGAAAACCGTAAATTATATGTTGTTTCCGCCTTCTGCTACCAATGGATGAAGTTGGTGTCAGTGGCAAGGAAGGCACGGGTATTTTTGGTACACATAAAAACCTCTTTGTCAATTGTGTAGAAGCCTGGATTTAATACCAGTTTTCAGATATGCTTAGCTGGGCATGCTTAGACCTCGTTTAACTAGAGACACTAATGAGCACCCACTACGTGCGGAGGAGAGGGTGTTCAACAGGACTTGCCACTGTGGAGTTAACTCAGATGTTGCCACAATTTGGGTTCTAACAATACACAACCCTTATGTCTTTAAAATGATAGTGCTTTTAACGCCCATCTTGATTGAATTTTCGGGTAGTACAGGGGAAAGTTTGAATTAATGCAGGTTAGCAGCTGTTACTGCAACCCGTGGTCTGGATGCAGGCTAACTCAGCTCAGATGCTACTGGCCTTGTGAACTGTTCTCGGCTTTCTCCACTTTCTGCCGCTACCTAGAAAGCACAGACCAGTTATCCCACCATTTACCATAAAATAGTGTATGGGACAGTTTATTGTTTGGGTGCAACATGGACTTTTATGAACCATAGCAGCAAGCTCAGTCTCTTGACCTGTTCCCCTGGGATACACCAGGCTCCTGGATGAAGAACTGGTGTAAGTGTGCAATTAGCTGGTAACGAGGGGTTTGACCCCTTTTCCCTCCTTCCCCCCCGGGAGCTTAGTGTAGAGGCTGTGGCAGTTGTACGGTGTAGCGGCTGTGACGAGTGTTGCAGTAAGTACCTTGCCAAATGAGGAGGAAACCAGTGGTGGTGTTCTGGGGCTTCCTGGTTATGTTTTCATGAGTATAAGCAATTGAGGCATGGTCACTGAAGAAGTGCTAGTGAAACACGGATTTTCTGCACCATCCGAAGGTGCAGCCGTGTTCAGCTTCTGGAACAGTTTTCCTGGATGAACACAATTTTGAGTGTACTGCACTATGCTGCTATAGTTCTAGCCTGGTTCTATAAGCAATAATGAAGCGTGTACATTAAAACCGAAAAGAAAGATCGTAGTGTGGTGCAAACTACTGTGGCATGCATACCTACAAGGCACCACAGACTCACAGAATAGTTAAGATTGGAAGGAACTTCTGGAGATCATCTAGTCCAACTCCCCTGCTCAAGCAGGATCAGTTAAAGCAGGTTGCTCAGGGCCACGTTCAGCCAGATTCTGAGTATCTCCAAGGATGGAGACTCCACAACCTCTGTGGAGAACCTGTGTTCAGTCAGCCTCACAATACAAAAAAGCTTTTTCTTGTGTTTAAAAGGAATTTCCTGTATCTCAGCTGGTGACAACTGGCTCTTGTCCATTCACTGGCTACCACAGAGAAGAGCCTGGCTCCGTCTTCTTTGCACCCTCCCACCAGGTATTTATACACACGGATGAAATCCCTCCCGAGCCGTCTCTTCTCCAGGCTCAGCAGTCCCAGCTCTCTCATCCTCCTCTCGTATGACAGACACTCCAGACCTCCAGTTGTCTTTGTGGTCCTTCGCTGAACCCGCTCCAGTTTGTCCACGTCTCCCTTGTGCTGGGGAGCCCAGAACTGGGCCCAGCACCCCAGGTGTGTCTCACCAGTGCTGAGCAGAGGGGAAGGATCACCTCCCTCCACCTGCTGTGGCGGTGCCCCCTCCTCGTGCGGGTCAGGATGGTGTTGGCCGCCTTTGTGAAGCTTATATGGTCTAGTATTGTGTGGCAGGTTTCACTAGAGAGAAATTGAATTTTAGGAGAAGCCAGCTAGCTTGAATTAAATTTTCAAGTGGCAAAATATGGCCTCGGTGAAGTGAGCAATGCGTGGTAGTAAACTACAGGAGAGAGACTGGCATTCTGGGAATGAGACAACTGCCTGCAGAGGCTGCAAACATCAACAAAAGCAACCTAAAGAGCCAGCAGAGTAGGGTGTATTTCTCGCAAAATCTCTGGGCCTGGGAGTAAGCCTTCGGCTGGCACTGGGCAAGGGGCTGGGGCAGCTGATATAGGCTGCAAAGTTACCAAGTAATACCCTGCGGTCTGCAGGAGGTCTCTGTATAAGCTCCATTTCTATGTAATTATTTTTGGAGTTAGGTTTGGTTACCTAACCTTTTGGTTACCTAAAATGCCCCTGCTGCTGACTTTGCATAAAGCCAGGTGTAAGGAATACTTAGGGGTGAGTCTCTGTTTTTTCTCCCTCCCTGGCTTCCAGTTAATCAGTCATGAGAATATGATGGGGAATTGTTTTGATGGTTTTTTCCACATGCTGGGTGATTAAGGACCTGAGTGCTCGAGACCCACTTTCCCTTTCGTTAAGCGTCATTTTCTCTTCCACCCAATTTGCAGTATGTTCTTTAGGCCCTGCTAGAGCTCATAAAACATTTATACCCATGGTTACATGGTACAAATTTTACATTTTGTAGTACTTGTACCCCGGCATTACTGTGTGTCTGTAGCCACCAGATCTGATGCTGTTAACACGAATTATGGACCTAAACTTTCTGCCTGAAGACTTGCACGAGAGCAAGTTTTCCTCTGCTTCCTTCCTCACCCAGTGCCATATCTGTTTGTAATTGTGTGTCATCAGAAGTTTACATCTGGCCTTAGTTAATGCCCTTTCATTTCATGGCGGTCTTATTTCTTCTCCCAGACCTTCAATACTGGTTCTGCACCTGGAGGCCCATTCTGATCTGTTAAAAGCAAAGAAATGAGTATTCGTAAACATTGGGGAACTGGACAGAATGGTCACTCTGGTTTCCTGTTCTTCAATATATTGCAGTCTGATTTGGGTTCTAAATTGAAGTGTTGCTGAAAAGTGAAAAGGAAACCCTGTAATGTTCATAAAATCTCTCAGATGGGGAGTCTCGTCAGCTAGTTTAAAAAAAAATGTGCTGCTTAAAACATGTCTGTGGGCTCCAGTTCCTCCATGGCTGCCGCTGCTGTGAAGGAGCTCTGCCTTGTGCTGCACGTGGCCGAAAATCGCTTCATGTTCCCATCAATGTGCTCCAGGAGGGTAACAGTCATTGAAAAGGTAGTTACTTTTCTGATTATGCTGAAGTTTTCAGTTTAGGAGAACGCCGAAAACCAACTCACACGTTCATCTGAAATGCCCTGGTTAGCTGTATTAATTTTCAAACTGTTTTGTGGGTGTTGAAGGAGATATCGTATCTGAAGGAGAAGGTTTTTGCAGCCGGCCTGCTCGATGGGTCGGGACAGCCCAGGGAAGCAGTGCGGTGGTAGGAGAGCCCCCGTGGAAGGACCCAGCTCACGTGAGCCTCAGGAGCAGCGGGGATTTACAGCTCCTCCTCGTCACTGGGAAGAAGGATGGACTGGTGAGTTTTCCCTGTCCGTAAAGGCTATTTCAGCCTGCGGTCCATGACTGATGGCTTCCCGTGGGTCAGCTAGGAGCCTCAGCCCGGGTACCCGTCACCGGGATGTGTGGCGGCGTGCAGGATCTCCTGTGGCTGGAGGTGTTGGGGTGGGAATCCCGCCGAGGGGAGGTGCAGAGGAGATGGGGAGCTTCAGGAGGTGCCTCAAGCCAAGGGACCCGGTGGCGCAGGGAGCAGGAGAGCATTCCCTGGGAGCGTGCTGGTGCGTTTGCCAGGCCTCTGGCTGCTCGTCGAGTGGCCCCTGGGGACCACAGCAGGGCATGTGCCAGGGTCCCGGCTCCGGCTGCTGCTCGCGCGTGGCACTGGGAGTTTGTGGTTTGGTTTCTGGATCTTTGGGGGCTTTTTATGGCACGTGCTATGTTGCTGCTGGGAAAGGTCAACCCCTGGTTAGGGTGGATCAAGCACTGTATTGGGGATACAGCTGTGTAACGTCTTTATCGGTGACCCGGAAAAGGCACCAGAATGTACTCTGGTCAAGTCTGCAGATGATGCTCTACTGGGGGGACCAGTAGATAGGTTCGAGGACAGGGCTGCCATCCAGAGTGACCCCGATAACCCGGAGGAATGGGTTGACAGGAACCCTATGAAATTCAGCAGGGCAAGTGCAGGCTCCTGCGACTGGGAAGGAATATAACAGTGTTGGCTGGGAACTGACTGACTGGGGGCAGCGCAGGCGAAGAGGACTTGGGCATCCTTGTAGACAGCAAGCTGAATATAAGCCAGCAGCTTGCCTTGGCAGCAAAGAAGGCCGACAGCACCCAGCAGCCGGGAGATCGAGGAGAGGGATTATCCCCTGGCTCAGCACTCATTAGGCATCATCTGGAATATTGCGTCTGGTTTTGGACCCCACAGTACAGGAAAGGTATTGATGAACTGGAGCGAGTTCAGCAGAGGCCACCAACGTGGTCGGGGACCTGGAGCGCTTGCCCTGGCAGAGGCTGAGGGACCTAGGCTTGTTCAGCCTGGAGAAGAGATGGCTTTGGGGGGACCTGTTAGTGGCCTTCCAGTACCTATGAGGAGTTTATTCAGAAGATGGAGCCAGGCTATTCCAAGGACTGTGTGGGTTGGAGGATGAGAGATACTGGGCATAAGCTGAAATGAGGGATTCAGAGTGGGTATAAGGAAAAGCTTTTTCAGCATAAGGGTAGTCAAGCAGTGAGCAGTTGCACAGAGAGATTGTGTCACCTCCATCCTTGGAGGTTTCAAGACTGAGCGGATAAAGCCCCGAGCAACCTGATCTGATGTCAGAGCTGACCCAGCTGTGAGCAGTGGGTTGGACTAGATGATCTCCAGAGATCCCTTCCAACCTCAAATATCCTGTGATCCTGTGTGTGTGTAGGAGTGTGCAAGTATAGATTAAGTACAGAATGAGTTCTGTGGAGATCATATATGGCATATCTCTTCACAGAGGATATAGAGGCCACGAAAGTAGTTCACTATTGACAAGTAATATATAGGGGTTTTAATAAGGAATTCTTGGATTTCAATGGCAAAGAAGAAAAAAACCCAAATCTGCTTTTCTCCGCGTCCCCAATGCTTCACAGATCTTATTTTCGTCCAGAACCAGCAAGGTCTGAAATGTTGTCACCATATTCGTGCACATAGCCCTTGCCCGGATTCATGTTGAATGCATCTCTCTGAAGGCTTTAATAAGTGACTTCCATTTACATCATTTAGGTAGAGAATAGGGCATGAGAAGTGGAAAAAACAGCTTTCAAAATATCAATGTAGCTGTTCCATTTGGAGACAACCCTTCAAATAGCTGAATTATTACATGTCTATTAAAGCGAAGACATGGAGTAAGGGTGATACATGTATTCTAGGTAAATGCTGCGCTGGTATTTGACAGTTTGCAAATAATTCGTACAATATATGTCCCCTACTGAAGTCTAAATGCAGCTCTCAGCTCTTTCCAACTGGGCAGCATAGATGTAGTCAGGAATAATTGAAGAGCTGATTTTGTGCTATGTGAACATAACTGTCTGTCTTCCTGAATATGTTACGATGCCTAACATGTTGGCTTTCTCCATGGTCATATAACAAAAGTTGTTTGAATTGGATGTGAAAGAATGGTTAGTACTGTTTAGTCATGATCTGTCATAAGAATCTTAAATAGCTTAGAAAAAATCCATAATTATGTCCCTAAGACTGATGGTATTTCAGATCTTGCAGTGATTAAGGTTTTTTGGTCTTGCCTCAGAATTACTTTCAGACAAAAAAGTGTGCGCTCAGCCTAATCATGTCAGCATCAGAACACCTGCAAAAATAGATCAAAAGAAACAGCAGAATTACTGAGATTTTCTTGCTATGAATAGCACTGGCGTGAATGTATTAAGCAATCGTGTCGACTCTACTGGAAATGAAAAAATATCCAGGGGAGCAACTACAAACGTTTGTTTTAATACTGTTTCTCAGGACACAAAGGAAATATTGGCTCCATCATTCATTTCACACCACTTTACATGTCCTGTGCATATCAGTATTTGCTGGGAATTGGAGGAGCGGAAAGAGTTTGCTTTAGGCCATAGCACCTGAGGAGTTCACTAAAACCTTTTGATACATTTTGTGATGATTTCATGGGTCTCAGCTGAAGTCAAGCCATTGACATGAAGATGTTGAAATACTTTTGTCATTATACACATTACTAATGTTTTTTTCTTCATGCTCAGATGAGCAGAGCATGAATAGGAGCTTCATTTGGCCCAGTTGGATTAGAGAAAGTGTATGGAGAGCAGGATTTGCAACTTGTGTACTTTTGTCTGGTTATATACACATTTACATTAAAAATACTTGTTAGTGCATGAAATGACTTAAATTTGCTGGTATTTTAAAGATACTGAAAAGATCACTTTAGGTCCTGTGTCCCTCCCCCCGCCAGCCTTTACCTGTGTTGTTCATGATCATTCTCTAGCAATAATTGTGCTGAAACATGGTGTATAAGTTTCCAGTGTGTTGCGTTACATCTTCAAGTCTATTCTTGAAAGTTGTTAAGCATTAGGACATGAGATTAAGGTTCAGGGTCAGCTGCTTCTGAAAGTATCTCCTTTACCATTTTTTACGTATACTTAAAACGATGAGTTATATTCTAGATGGTAATTTATTGTGCTCAGATATCTTCAGTCACTCACTGTTTTAGCTGAATTGAGCTTAAGGCATACAGAAGACATGGGGTGCTGCCTCTTCTGACAACTTTTTCTATGTTTCTATTCTAGATCCTTTACATTTTTCCCAACTGAATAATGCCCGGTGAAGGCACTCCTGTATCTGTGCCACTTGGATATTTCTGAATGGGCTAACTGCGAGCCGTTCGGGTTCACTCTTCTTCCCATGTCCCAAAGACCTCCGTTTTCCCTCCTAGACAGGAGGAGTTACAAAGCTCTCTCGTTTGCTGTTAGAGCTAAACCAAGTGAGACAAAGCTGAGTTTCCTAAACCAAGTGAGACAAAGCTGAGTTTCCTAAACCAAGTGAGACAAAGCTGAGTTTCCTAAACCGAGTGAGACAAAGCTGAGGGCAGGCCGAGGGAAGTTCAGCCCAAGCAGGGCTGGCGAGCTTTGGTCCCGAGGCCTTGCAAACGCGGTGCAAAGCCGGTTGGCTGGTTCCGAGCAGTGGTGATACTGGGCTGCAGGGCTGCAAGAACTGGAAGGGCATCTTAAGCAGTATGCAGTAGAGCATACCTCGCTTTTTGTTTTATTTTCTGTTACAATGGAGTAATGTCAGAGCACGCAGCGAGCTACTTCTTGATTTACATTTGGCCTTAGTAACTAATCCGTAATACAAATGTTTCTCCTATGTGGGTTTTTTACCCTCTGCTTAGAGTCACAAATTTAGATTGGTCAGGCTATGATGGTAACTACTGTGGCATTTAACGTTCTTTATAGGCCATTCTCATTATAACAAACAAGCAAAATAGTACTGATTGTTTTCATGTATCCATTAAATTAAGAAATTAGTGGTACAGAAGTAACTGTCTTCTGGATAGAAAGTATCTTTTATGTTGAAACATTACCAATATAGTAGTGCAAAACAACGGACAGATTTTATGTTTTGGCTCCAGATAAATCTCAGTTTGCTGGAAGTAGGTGAGGGCTCTTTAATTCCAGTTTTCCTGTTTGTTGCTGAAGCAGTGAAGCATTCAGAAAAAGACAATTTCACTTTGATTAAATGCCTAAAAAGTTATCTGGTTGGAAAAAAAAAAAAAAAAAGAAAAAGGATGTTGCATAAGCTTTTAATATTTAATTTCTATACTCTAAGTATCCGGAAGAACATTTAGTTCCTGTTTTGAAAGATGAATGCCATACATTGGAAAGTGTACTGAAGGCTCATTTGCAGTCACAGAGCTTGTTTGCTTCTCTAGTACGTACGTGCAGGGAAGAGCAGAAAGGGTTGAGTGGGCAGTTGGCAGACGTTCATTGTCAGTGATTGCTAGTCATTCATAAAAACTGCAGAGCTGAGAGGTGGAGCCAGCAGCAGCAGCCGCCTTTCAGGCTCTTGCAGAAGACACGTTTGTGCAATCACAAGTGATTTGAGAAGCTGATGAATGTAACGAGGAGATGCGTGCTAAATGCATCTAATTAAAAGGAGTTGCTTAGAATAAAGTAAGATGTTTTAATTCTTTTCTCCTCGAGCCCACCAGTTTGTGAACGTAGAGATCTGACGGCTCTGTGTTCAGTTAAAGGCAATAAATCACTTTCAAGGAGTGCTCTCTAGTTTGTGATACCATCTGGAGTGTGTCTTTCGCCTTTAAAACAAGCAGGTTTAGGAAATTAATGGGTCTCAAGCCATTGATAGATGGGAAATTTTGAGGTGAGTAGGGAATATATTCTTGGACTGCATATTTTTAAGGTGTAAATGACAGCAAAAGTTTAATTTCAAGAAGAGAGAGTGTCAGATGCAGCAAACCATCCTGTATGCTCTTGCTCTTAAAATTGCTGCATCTGTATTTTTTCTCCTCACTGCAATGACTGCCAATCTAATAGACAGCCTCGACAAGATTTTATTTCATCTTTGTGTCCAAAGTGGGGAGGTTACAGCAGGTTCAAAGACTTCTGTTTTTAATTTATAAATCTGATTTATTTGAAACTGGGTGTGAGTAAATGCTATTGTATCAGCTGTTCCATCCCTTCTAGTTTGGCCGATGCAGTTCACTGCTTCTCAGAAAGCTACAGAGCTGTCTCTGCAGACTGATCTAGTACTGGCTGGGACATGGTATTTAAGGTCGGGTTTATGTCTAGACTGCCATTGCATTTAAATTGAAGGACTTCACTTGAAAATAGCACGTTCTTTGTTGTTAAGTCAAGGCTTAGGATGTTAAATTACAAACCACTATCCCCTTACAGAACCAGGACTGTCCATTGAGAAGTGGAATAATCAATCTTGACTTCCCTGTATTTGACCTGTTTGCAGGTAGACCCCTGGGTCTGATCTTGCTCTAAACAGAGCCTGGAAGAACGTAATTCTTGGCTAGAAGATTTCATTTTAAATGAAGGTCTGGAACACTGTGTGTGTATGGTTTACATAGCACCTTGGACTGAACGTGCTTCTTCCTTATCAGATGGCAGGATTTCAAAGCGACCCTAGTCTCTCTCTAACAAATAGCTAATTAAATTGTACACTGTAGGCTCTTTGAACCTTTTTCAGAAGCTCTGATTAAAATATATATAAGCCAAACTCCACTATGGCAATGCTCCAACGGAAGTGCACGTATGCTTTATCTCCTTTTCAGGAGGTTTTGCGTTGTGCTTCAGGCAGCTCAAGGTATGGCGGTCAGGGCTGTCACCAGGAGCGAGTGCGCACCGCGCGGGGCCCTGGATTCCCTTTGTTCGCAAGAGTTTTTCAGTGCTCTCATTAGTATTAACAAGTGTAATGTATGTACATCAAAGGCAAATACACGTTTAAAGAAAGAATATTGTATATGACCTGCTGAGAGATTAGTGCACGTAAGATGGGTCTGGAGGTACGACGTCCCCAGGCGTGTGACTTCTTCTGGAGCTGGGCCAGCAGAGTCTCCTGTACCACCGCATATCCCTCCCGCAGCAGACCGATTCCTCTTTTGAGGTGGACAAGTGACCAGGTGCTCTCTTATCCATACGTGCATGTGCAGTTAATTGACTGTATACAAGTGAAGGGATTTACAGGCGCCTAGAAAATATCTGTTCATAATTTACGTGGGTGTTGAATGAATGTACTTGGTTCCTTGCATTTTGAAAAATGAAGTGCTGTACAAATACAATTTTTAAAACTGCCTCTCTTCCTTTTGAAGACACATTTCACAACGGAAGGAAGAAATCAAATGTATTGAACTTGTTTTCCACCTTAATGTTATTTCATCTTTCAGAAGTTTCAAGTAATGTGTTGTCTGTTTATTTTAGGGCCATTCAGCTGGGTGATTTTTGGAGGCTAGCTTGAAGTCCTTGTCTATTACTGGAGAGCAGCTGATATTAGAGATGAGTGGTATGATTTATTTGGTTACACTATATACGCAGCTGTCTATACACAGCTCTAAACATTATCTAGGGGAGTATGATGCCCTGAAAGCAGACTCAAACCCATGCAGACTAGTCCCACTGTAGTAACGGAGCATCCGTGAAGAGTAACTGTTAAAGATGCCTTTTTAGGTTTCTAACTATCTTTTTTAATACCATAGTCAGAAACTAGAAAAGCAGCAGCAGCAGATTCATCACAGTGCTTTCTGCTGACCTGCTACTGATGAGGACATGTATTGCAATATACTGCGTTGCTTTTAATTTCTCTCTGCAGTCAGCACTGCAGGTTTTGTGTTCTGAAATAGGTAACATTTTACAATGTTAGGGTTTTTTTTAAGGGATTCATCCTTTTAAATAAAATATAAAACAGATTAAAGCCAGCCCATCAGTGAAATGTATCTCACAGCTGTAGTCAGAATGGCAGTTTCTATTTTTAACTTGGCAACTTCCCCATGTAACAGGCTACAGCTTTCAGTGACATTTCAGATATAGCTAATATCCTCCCAGTTTTGTTGGGGCCCATCTTATTTTGCATCCCCCAAACAACATCAGTGGATGATTGTGGAGAATGGGGGGAAAGGGCTACACAAAGCGGTCCAGCTCATGTGCTCTCCCTATATAGCCTCTTCTACCAACTTTTATTACAGCCAAAATATAGGACTGGACAGACCATTGGTCTGACCTGGCAGAGTATTGTGTTAGTGTGTTGTTTCCTACACTCCAGTGTTAACAACTATACACAGAAATAGTTCAATTGATCAGAAAAATCATAGTCTCATATTTGATTCTTTGTCTTGGAACATTTAAAAACCCAAACAACGTACAAATACCTCTGTGACATAAGTAACATTGCATAAGTAACTGCATGGATGAGTGATGTACCCACAGAAACATTTCTCCATGTTTTATCTTTACTGACAATCACATTCTAGTCAATGTCTTCTCTCAGCGCCGCTTCTTACACACGTTGCTTCTCCCTCTGGTTTTCTGCTTGCTTCTGTGTCAGCAAAAGAAAGTGGGAAAGAGCCGGTAGTGCTGGCTAACTGACTAATACTCAGTTGCCATCCAGGCAACTAAAATAGGATGCATAAGGCTACATATAAACATCTGCAACATCACTGGCTTCTTCTAGGGTAGTTGATTATAAAAAAATTACTAGTTAATTGAAAGGAATAGGAACATCTGTATCTAGAGTGCCTATGGCTCAGTCTAAAGTAGACATTTAAAACAAATGAGATGTTCCTAGAAGTGCCTGTTTTTCCTGGCTATGAAAGAAACCTAGGGTGACTGGCTCAGATGTGGATCAGTAAAGTTACGGGAGTCAAGTCTCTCTATGGAAGGAAAAGACAGTCCGAGAGACAGAAGTAGTGAAGTTCATTTCCTAACCCCAATTATTTATCTTTTCCATCTTTTTAGGTAGCTGTGTGTCCTCTCTTTGCTTATAGCCTAGATAGAAAGACAAAAGGCTGGACATTGTTTCAGAACTTAAAAATTCAGGTAGAGTATTTACTGAAATCTCTCAGGTGCCTGATGAGACTTTGTCAGCCCACTCAAATATCTCCCTTCAAGCTTGAACACTTTCGAATATCATTCCAAATCACTGTATGAAGACAGTACCTATTTAAGCACGCTTCTCCTTGTAGTTCTGTCTTGTATGGCTGTAATGGAGACTTGCAGGAAAAGTGTGTCTAGACGCCTTCGGGAGAACCGTAAGGAAACCCTCCACAGTAAAGGCTCTTTTCTTAGCTTATTCTCTTGGAACTGCCATGGAACCAGAACTGCCATTCTGGTTCAGGATCCTGTATTCCTGGAAAACTGACCCTTTCTTCTTGTGTTATAGTAGGGCAGGTAGAGTTTTAAGACAACTAGCATGTCCCTGTGTGGTTTTATGAAGAAGGGTACTGGAGCCTTTAGCAGTAAGCTAACTAGCTGCTGCTTTTTGATTTGGAGAGTCTTCATCTAGTTGATCCACGAAGGTACTGCAGAATTGTTATATTTCCATGGTTTGAAGACTTAATTCAAGCACAGAGGCTGTAAGAGCACCTGGTCTCAGCAGAACTGGAGATGGGGTGGAATTTCTGACACAGGGGCAAGAGAGCGCCTGAATTTGCTGGCAGAGCAGCACTGTATGTGCCATGGCAGCGTTCCCTAGCCTGCTTCTAGCACCCTGCCCCCTCTGACAGAGGGAAGACAAGGGCAGACGTTGCCCTCCGTGAGATTCGGAAATTAGAGCCTGACCCTGTATGCACCCTATAAGCACCTTCTCCATTTTGCGTTTGTATGAACTAGTGTCAGGCAGACCAAACCTTGCATCCTTTTGAAGTTCCTTCTGTTAATATTTACTATTTAACAACTTCTGACAAGCATAGAGCTTATTCTTTCAGTAATGTGTGGGTTTTGGGAAAACTATATCTGCTTTTCTGCAAATGTACAGGGCTGGAGAGTGACAGCCAGGCTTTCTTCTTAGTGCGAGTGACATGAGCATAAGCCACAGTCCTGTCAGGTGATGGAGGGGAAGATGATAATGCTGTCTGATCTGAGAGAACTTTGATAAGCATCGAGTACAAAAATGTCTGTTCTGTTCATGTACTCCTCTAAGTTGATGTTGAAGACTAGGCTTGTTGTAGCAAGTATTGCAGTCTCGATAGTTCTTCACTGCAGAAAAAAAAATGAATAACCAAAAGAAAAGCTGATTTAGATGCAGAAAAAAATGTCTTTGCTGCATTGTAAAGAATAATTTTGAAGGCCCAAGGGGAGACAGGAGAAAATGGAAAGAGGATGTAAAGGAAAGGGAGTAGAATCATAGACTCATAGAATAGTTTGGGTTGGAAGGGACCTTAAAGATCATCTCATTCCACCCCCCCTGCCATGGGCAGGGACACCTTCCCCCAGACCAGGTTGCTCCAAGCCCCATCCAACCTGTCCTTGGACACTGCCAGGGATGGGGCAGCCACAGCCTCTCTGGGCTTTTCATACTCTCCGGGCGTTTCGTACTGACTGTGAAGTCAGCGGAGAGTCTGCAGAAGAGTGCACACGTGAGCACCGTACATGTGCAGTGAATCATCTGATGTGACTTGCCACGCGTGCTCTGGCCATTTGAGGCACTTGAAATCGGTGGTCATACTTCGCACGTTGTTTGAGGCACACAGCCATATTTCTGCATGGGATTTTGTAGATTGAAAAGTGAAGCCATTGCTCCTCTGCAGAGAGATGAGAAGAGGAAAACCTCTGCTGCAGTTATAGGTAAGGTTGCCCAAATAATATCTGGCTGTCATCACTGAGACCAAAAAACATGGAAGTAAAAAACCATGGGACTTGCTGAATTTAGCATGAATGATGTTGCTTCAGTGATGTCTGCACTGGAAAACTGCAGCTGCTGGGTAAAAACCTAGTGTGGTTTTGATCCCAGCTTCTGGATCACAAAATGTAATTTTATTTATGTATGTGTGTGTGTATGTATATATTTGTATATATACATGTACATACATGTGTATATATAAAATACTAAAAATAAGTAATAAGAAAGAGCACTTAATGTCGTTTTGCTCCCTGTGATTGTTGGTTTAATGAGTTAAATGAAAGTAAAGTTATTGTAGTGTCCTTTTCTTTTTGACACCTCTTAATTTTGAAGATATCAGTCACCAATTTATGCAACAAATCCTCTTAGAAGATGGCCCATATCCTAGAGCCTTTTATTTCTGATGGTTTGTAACAAAATGAACCTGAGTATACTGAGATGTAAAACATAAGGCCAGGATAAATTTAGAGCAGTTGAGACTACCCTAGAGTTCAGATAAAAACGTGGTACCTTGCAACCTAAGACATTTTCCGGAACAGCCAGTTACTGACTCAGGATTCAGTAGCTTGTTAGCAAATTTCTAAACGAAACTTTTTGTTCTAGCTCTTTCATGGGACAGTAAGAGCATCTGCCATCCAGACAGATTTCTAAATGTATCTTTTCTAAATGCACTGAAATAAGGTATGGCAAACAATGGTAGTTTTATCTTGCTCTGAAATTATTAAGTTTATCCATGGAGCCTATGCCCAAATCACTTCTTCTCCTGTCACATTTATCTCCATCTTGCTGTCTTTAGGGTGAAGGGGGTGATGAGAGAGACCTGTTTTTTAGTTCTTTTATATAATAAATTTTAAAATTTTTTTTCCTGATTGAAGGTAAATCTTTGGAATATGCGAGACCTTGGGGAAAACACTCTTTACATTATCCTGCATACCTTTTCAATCCAGTTCCTCTTCCTAGGTTTGAGGGTATCTCCATTTCTATACCTTGTTGCTTTCCTCTTTTCTTTGACTTTTCTTTGACATTTTTTCCAGGATAAATTTATTCAGTATTAAGTTATTAGTACAAAGAAATCAAACAGAAGAGTATTAAATTACTAGTACAAGCAACAACAAAAGAAGGAAGAATAAAGTCTCAAAAAGGACAAATAATACTGAATTAATACTCCACAGTTAAAGCTGGTGGGAATCAGGCTTCTGCATCGTTCCCGCTGGGATATCAGCTGCTCTTTTTTCCATGGTCTGGCAGCCATTTCCATCGCTCAAGCTTCAATCCCCCATGCTTCGGTTTTCGTTCTTTTAGCTCACGGCTCTAGCGCTCAAGACCTGTCCCAAAGGCCTCTTCGTATAAAGCAGTCCAAGTCCTAGCCTCATATGTTGCATCAGCTGGTGGGAAATGAGCAGATGACCTAAGAAGTCATCCAGATACACGAAGGGAGGGTGCTGCCAGCAAGACACTTAGGGCTCTCGGGCCCGTCAGGAGCTGGAGTCGATAGAGAGCTCTGAGGTGGAGGAGTCCAGAACACTGCAAGGGCTGCTGCTCTGCCAGAGCAAAACAGAGATGTGGATGGGGAAGATCATATGCCACCAAAATGACTGGAACAATGTCCTCAACTGCTCTTTGTTCTTCCTAGTTTCCATCTCTGTTAATTCTGGCTAGTATTTTTTGATTTTTCAATCAGGCTAGAGTAGCGGGAGTGGTTTGGGTTTCTCTTCTCGCCCATTGTAACATTCCTCTGGAGGACAGACTAGGTCATGCTTCGGTGAGGGCCTCAAGAGGAATGCACCTGGCCATGTGTCGGTGGAGGGTCACTTCCGAGTTCCTTCGTGGTAGCTAATGAACTCTTTGAGTCTGGGTTGTGTACAGAGAGTGGTGCGTGAAGGTCTTGGGTGTGGCACTGGAAGGTGGAAAGAGCAGTCAAGTATCTCTGAACCGTATGTTTCCGTTTTCTCTTGTCTATAGACAGCCATACACTTGAGAGGGTTGTATGTGTCCACCTGGCAGATGCCCGGCTAACTTTGATCTCCTTTTTCCAGAGTAAGAGTGCTCTCAAATCTGCCACGTTTGGAGTTCGTGGAGCCTAGAGAACAGACTAGGGACCAGTCTGGACACACAGGCTGTGTCTGGGAGGCACTGATCCACCCATGGCATTACAGAAGGTCTTGTGGGTGATGTGATGGTTGGAGGCTGTCTTGGCCATAGCGATCACAAAATGATAGAGTTTATGATTCTTGGAGAAGTAAGGAGGGGGGGTCAACAGAACTGCTACCCATTGGACTTCTGGAGGGCAGAAATTGGCCTGTTTAGGATCCTGGTTGACAGAGTCCCTTGGGAGGCAGTCCTGAAGGGCAGAGGAATCCAGGAAGGCTGGACATTCTTCAAGAAGGAAATCTTAAAGGCACAGGAGCAAGCTGTGCCCATGTGCCGAAAGACAGGCTGGCAGGGAAGAAGACAGTCCTGGCTGAACAGAGAGTTTTGGCTGGAACTCAGGAAAAAAAGGAGAGTTTATGACCTTTGGAAGAAGGGGCTGGCAACTCAGGAGGACTACAAGGATGTCATGAGGTTATGCAGGGAGAAAATTAGAAGGGCCAAAGCCCAGCTAGAACTTAATCTGGCTACTGACATAAAAGACAATAAAAAATGTTTCTATAAATACACTGGCAACAAAAGGAGGGCTAAGGAGAATCTCTTTCCTTTATTGGATGTGGAGGGAAACACAGTGACAAAGGATGAAGAAAAGACTGATGTGATCAATGCTTTCTTTGCCTCAGTCTTTAATGGTAAGACTAGTTGTTCTCAAGGTACCCGGCCCCCTGAGCTGGAAGACAGAGATGGGGAGCAGAATGAAGCCCCCCATAATCCAAGGGGAAATGGTTAGTGATCTGCTACACCACTTAGATGCACACAATGGGGCCAGATGGGGTCCACCCAAGGGTACTGAGGGAGCTGGCAGAAGCACTCACCAAGCCACTTTCAATCATATACCAGCAGTCCTGGCTAACTGGGGAGGTCCCAGGTGACTGGAAGTTAGCAAATGTGCTACCTATCTACA
>JAVJGG010000013.1:4910189-4948574 GCA_035590195.1 Aviceda cuculoides
AAGGGAAGGGAAGGGAAGGGAAGGGAAGGGAAGGGAAGGGAAGGGAAGTGAGAAGAAAAGGAAACATATTTTTGGTGAACCAGCTCCCTTGAGCATCTATTTAGTCAAGGACCAAAGAGAGAGTGCAAGAGTTTGGATGTGCAACCAAGTATGGGAAGAGAGCTACAAAAATCCTACATCAGATTGGCTGCCACCTGAGATCAAAGGGACAAATTGCTCATGGAGATGCCTGTATCTCTCCACTAACTACAGAAAGAACCTGCACAACTATCTTAAGCTGAGCACCTACCTGCCAAACAACTTCAATTAGGTAAGATGAATCCTTACCCTTGAAGCTACATGTGTTATTGTGGTTAGTGCCAAGGTCTGGATCCTGCCCAGATTCCTTACAGGAGCACAAGTAGAGCTCTGCATCCTACTGGGGCTCCATTGCTCTCCACTGTGCTAGTTAAAAATCTTGTGCACAAACTAATCATGGAGTAACACCTGGCCCATTGCACAGTTAATTAACTTAGAAGGTACTGGGACTGTTTACAGTTCTTGAGAGAGTCAGATCCTTCTTGGCAGAGAACTGTACAGACCCAGGAAAATACTTCCCGTTCTGCTTTATTTGCAAGCATTGGCACGAAGGTTTTTTGCTAGCAGAAGCAAGTCAATGTTTGAACATCACTGTACAGTTCTACTGTTAGAGCTCCAGCTAATTACTAGTAGGCCCCAGCTCACGTTCCTCAATAAAAAAAAACCCAAAACATTAATGCTCTGGGCTATAAAGATCTTCAACTGAAATCACAGCTCAGATGGTGGCAGGGTTCCTATTACCCACAGAGTCCAATAAAATCGTGAGGACGTCTACTGTCCTGTCTTACACCTGCTTCTGGTGCACTGAACAACTCTGTCCTTGGTTTGTCTCTTGACCAGATTGCTTTGTGCTGGCTTCTGCACAGGCACTCTTAAAAATGAAACCCATTTGACTTCCAAGAAAACCAGTTTAGATGTAATGATCTTCTGTTAATACAAGGTTTAGGCAGGTCTAAAGAGCTCATACCTGTTTGGCTATCAGGTATTGCAGTGAGGGTCTGGTTTTAATCACAAGGAAGTCTTCCTGTTATAGTTTCATGTTTAGCTTTAAACAAAGGAATTAGGATTCCTTGCACATATGGTCACTTCCCACTGTGTTCTTGAAGCACAGATGTCTTGTCCAGCTGCATGCTCATACGGCTGCTGGCATTCATTTTCGGGAATGAGTTTTGTTCTAGTATAACAATAATACATCAAAGTGGGCCCACCTTTCCTTATCCTTTTCATAGAACTGTCCACTTCTGAAGACTGCATTTCCCACCAGTCAGGAAATGCAGGTGCCTACAGAAAAGCTTGTTTCTGCTCTACCACCAAGATGGGATGAGGTTATATGAGTTTCATCCTTCAGACTCCCAAGCTTCACAGAACTCCTTCTCATGTCCAGGACCTATTTCTATTGCAAAAACTTTTGGGAAGATTTACTATTAGAGGTTTTATACCCTGTCATTTTGCCATTTTTCTGGTTCACCAAAATAACATTAATAACAGTAAACAAAAAATCAGTGGAGGACTGTGTTCTGCATTGGGCCCCAGTAGGGATGGAAAGGCAATGTGACCTGCTGGTAATGGTGCAGACATGGTTAAGTCTTCCTTGCACTGGTGAAGTACGTCAGGCAGCTGAATTCTGCACTTGTGCTCACCTGGAGGGCCAGGACATTAGCAGTCCATAGCAGAGGGAGTTACAATAGCTGAGGCATGAAAAATACACTGCTACTTCTTGTGGTGTCCCTTGCCTCTTAGCTTTGCTAGGTAGAATCCTACATCGAAGCGATCTGTGGAAAAGGCATGTCTGGAAGGGCAGCTAAATCCTAAATAATTTGCTTCCTATTGCAGTGACGTCTTCTATGCATATTGCAAAAGGGCTATATTAACCAGGACAAGCAAGGAGAGAGGAAGCTGGGTATCTAAATGCTTTGTGGCTTCCTGATGTTTTAGCAGAACTGCAGGGCCAGAATCTGCTTGAATATCAAGGGCAAATATTGCCTGCCCTGATCAGCCGGTGGCCGATGCACTGTGGGGTGTTTTGCTATACAGGACGTAAAAGCAGTCAGCAGCGACGGCTGCTGAAATCATCTGAACCAGTCTTAGAACAAGGTGACGGAGGAAAAGCCGTCCCCCAAAGTCTATATGACAAGCGACGTTTTACCAGGGACATTTCTAGAGTTTGACTCCCTCCCCCCCCTTGTCCCTTGCACAAGCTGCTGGAGGAGGTGTCAAGGGGTTAACAGCTCCTGCGGCACCTCGACGGCAGGGGTGGTGCGGCGAGGCAAGCCTCAAGTCTCGTCCCTTCTACAGCCAGACGTCGCTGGGGGAAACGCCAAAGCCGAGTCTGTTTTGCTCTGCGTTCACAGATAGGTTTTGTCATAAAAAGACTCCAGGTTTCCAGGTCCTGGTCTTTGGCCATGTGATATCCCAAAGGTAGCGCGTTGCCAGTGCGGTGTCTTCTTTGTCCGTTTGCAAGGCAGGAGACACGAGCTTTTCAAAGGCATTTTGCTTACAATGAAAATGTACTTTCTTGGAGGTTTTTTCCATTCCTTGTGTTGCAAAATGCTTACAGCTATAATGGGAACTCTGTTTAGTATGAGGCGCCCTTTAAATAAACCTGCAGTAAATGATGTTCATTCCAGTTCCTCTCACTACGTAGATAAAGTATATATTATTCAAAAAGCAAGTCAGCTTTCATTATGGTGACATGAATAAAAACACAAGGGAACGTATTACTCTACCAAACCCCAGAAACTAGGCAGCCAGTTCTGCGGAAGGTTTTTGTTTCAGATTTTAAAGGACCAAATATTTCAGCTAAACCTCCGGCTGGAGTTTGTGTATTTACATAAATTCCTTTTCTTTCCCCTGGAGCCTGACCCTGTTTCCTGAGGCTTGGGTGAGGGACAGGCTTGCTTTTTCTAGCTTTTGAAAGGCTTGGCTTTGCGGTCCTGCTTTCTTATTAAATATAAATCAGGGACCCTTAAAGTCAGCCTACACCACTTCCACTTGATAGAGGATTCCTACTTAAAGAGCCTTTTCTCCATCCTTAGAAATGAGTGTTCCTTAAATTACATGTTTTCATTAACAAATCACTTGCATAATACTAATGCTCCCCACTCAAATCCCTATATATCATGTGGCTTTGAGACTGCAGCACGCTGGGGTCTTCTGGCTCTATTATTTATGTCTCTCACATATGAATAATAACTTCGCTGACACAAATTCATCTAATGGAGGCAACTTTATGCTCAATAAATATTGCGAATTCTTGCTGAGTATCGCACACAGTAAGAATCTCCCCGTGTACTTCCCACCAAAGGAGAGGAGCTCTCTTGTGCGTGGAAATCACTTCAAGCCCTGCTCGGGTTTCAACCTGTCACTCTGTGCACTCAAGTGAGTGCAAGCCCTGTCCTGATACAAATTGGAAATGAAGGATGCTGACAAAAATTTCAGCTATGTGAGTAATGATTTATGACTGGTTTTGCCCAGGCACCTCAACAATGTTCATGAATAAAGCATTGGGGTTTGTGGTAGCAAATAACTCATTAGAAAGACAATTTCAACTTGAGTAGAGATTACTAAGAAAAGAAAAAGGAAAGGACGGTACATTTTATGAATCAACACGCACTTCGGTTTCCCTGCTTTAAATATCTCTCGCAACATGTAAAATTTGGGTCACGTCTTAAACCATAGGCACCTGCTGGTGGCATGTTGCCAATGCACGGTGCTGCTGTCAGCAGATTGTTTCTGCAGGGTTTTGGAGCATACTTTATATATTTAAATAGTCTGCGATGTGTGACTGGCAGATGTAGTTTCACTATGTAGCTTTTACAGACAAGCAAAATTTTCTTGTTTGTTGTCTAGCTGTCAACCTGAAGCTCCTTTTATCATTAATAATAAGCACAATAGTTTGTACTGCGACACATCTGAGAGTCCCATTTTTGGGTTGGAACCCACTGTGATGTCCAAATATGAAACACATTCACATGACCCTGTAAACTTCATGAGTTTTCCCTGTTCTGGACAGTCTTTATTATATAGAGAAACTTTTACTAAATTATAATATGATAGAGAAAATAGGGCCTGTTGTAGGCAGATGCTACATGATACTGAAAAGATCTTGTACGGAACTCCTAAAATATCATTCTACCTCTGAAAAGAAAAACAAAATTTCCCTTGCCTTCAGAAAATAAAATTAAAATCTTTGAAATTGTTGATGTGTCCATGTGTACCCTTGAAAATATGGCCTGTCCCAGACTTAAAGCCAAGTGTGTTCTCTTAAATCCTAGCATTTCTGTAGCATCTGCTAGCATCTGCAAAGCCAAACACCAAAAGCCCCACCCTGCAGGAAAATGGTCCCCCCAGATGCCCTTTCATTCCAGACATACCCATTCAGACACTCCTTTCACAGCCTTTTCATCAAATCAGCCCTTACAATCTTCCTTTCACATCACCACCCAGTCTGTCACGCACATACAAGCCAATTTTACACTGCAATTGTCCTCTGATTTCTGAGCATCCCATCAGCCCCATTTTCACTCTAAAAAGCAAAATCCCTTTTTCAGACTGCATGAAGCTGAGAGAACTTTGTATAACCTGCATGTTGAGGAGGGAGCAGAAGATGCAATTACAGCAAAGCACAGAAGCTCCTAGGAGGAGGATTTTCTTCTGCTTTGAACTTTGTTTCCACCTCTCTTCAGCCCCACTTTGCAGGTGCAAGAAGGCATAAGTAGCTCTAAAGAGCAGTGGCAGATGTAAGGAAACCTGAATACTCTGCATGCGATCCTGCATCCCACCTTTAGGAGATGCAGACCAGAATTCGAAGGGAGGCCTTAAAGTTTTCGGTGCCTAGAGCCATTTTTGCTCACTTTGAGTCCTGTTCACAAGAATAGTGCTCAGAAGGTTTTCATGTTTCTGCTTTCTACTGTTGAAATGAGTGAGTACCAGGATCCCTTTACAATCTTCCGTTCCTTTTTATGTGGTGAATGGGGTCCAAACTGGGACAGTGACCCTCGTCCCCAGCTTTGCCATTTCTCCTTTGGGAATGGCTTGTTTTTCTAATGTGAGTGTAAAATACGGTGTAGTGTTATTGTAGGTTTGCACACTGATGTGGCTAGTGACTTAATCAGAAACTGGGAACGCTAATACTGCCCTGTGGTATATTCCTGCCAAGATGTAGTCTGAAAAACACAGATAAGGGAAATCATATGTGATGGATATGCAAAGACGTTTTCTTAGCAATAGCAAGCACATAAAAGCTCTCCAACTGATGCTCTAACAAGGAAATAGTTGATGAGAAGTGCTAATAGCTCTGACGGAGTGAAGTCAGAGAGAACCTCATAGGCAAAATAAATCACATGAGCAGAATAAATGTCTGGTTTAAGCAGTTTCCAGATTATCTGGGAGTTCGAAAACCTTGACGTAAATGGCTTTCCTGACATCAGCAGTGTACCTTCTGCTTAACAACACCAATGCTACTCCTTTGTATTTTAGCAACACACCAGTGCAGTTCATAACACAAAAGAGCGGTCACTATATGAAGTTCTGCACCGCGGTCCCTCTGAAGCTCTAGTCACACCTGAAAATGAAAGCAGATCTCTTGACCCTGGAGGGGAACGAAGGTCTTGAGAGCCTGGAGTCTGCCTGGTCGTGACGGCGATGGCGACGGCAATGGGCTGGCTTCAGGCGGCTGGGGTGCGGGATCAGCTGTGGGGTGCAGTGGGGCTACACGACCACAGGGGATCAGAGCAGGGCAGATGTGAAGGACACGGCTGTACCCTCCTGTCTCAGGATGCTCCCTGGCCAACCATTCCCCTTGGATGCCCAACAGCCTCAGCAGGAGTGCGGACAGTGATAAATAGTTGTGAACCTCAAGCCTATTGCGAAACATCAGTTTGAGTGAGCTGTACCACTCCAGAAAGAGTCTCAAAAAATCACTGAGGCATACCTCTCGGTTTAGCGAGCAGCCTAAGCTCCCATGTACGGGATCCCAGGAGCTCCGTCTTCTCGATGCTTTTCCAGTGACCACAGCCCAGACTTCACCACACTTGGCTACTGCGGGTTAATACAGCTATGTCATGTTCAACCAAATCAGCTGTCACATCAGCTCTCCATTTTCGTGCAAACAGCCAACAACAGTTATTTCCACTTGCAGCACTCACCAGCTAAATCAAATTTTCCACTAAAATTTTAAGGTCATTTCGCTGACAGTAGCTAAAGGAAGCAAATTCTGAACTCTAAATAAACATTTTCTATCACATGAATGGGATCCTTTTGTTTATGCAGTTCACATTTAAAGCATCTCTAACAAATCATCAAATCTGTGATTTCTTTTCTGGTATGGATGACCTATCTCACATTGTAAGCTGCCTGTTTCGCTGCATCCCACATGAGACAACATCGATTTAAAATGCCACCTTTCTGCAACAGCACTCAATCATTTCTATGTATCTGTATGATTTTTACTAAATCAGTAGCTATGACTGGAAAGTCAGATGATTTCTTACTAGAGAAATACTAATGCTCTGTTATAACAATGCTGATTGCATTACTGGTGTTGGAGCTGTGCACAAAGCAAGTATTGTGCATTTTTTGTGAACTTAAGAATGGTAAACAAAAGACCAGGTTCTGTTTAAGCAGATATATGCTAGTAGTCATCTTAATGTTCTGCCCGACCGCTGCTAAACTTAATGATAAGCAGACTACTAAATTAGGTGGGTGTCTCTTAATCTCTTCTGGCAAAAATGTTCCGCTTGGTATAAATAATTAAATGCCCAAACAGGGATTTCAGTCTAACTACTCTGCCTCCCAAGCGAGTGCCTTCCCAAGCTAATCTTCTTGTGTGACCCAATGGCATTTAATTATTCATGCCAAGCAGAACAGTTTAGCTGGGAGAGATTGCAACAGCGTGCCTGTCTACCAGCACTCCACAGCTCACGAGTCCCCACGCGCCGCTCGGGGTGGAAAGTCTCCACGGTCCCACCCCTGCTTCCGTGCGGGGAAAGTTTGGGAAGAGTTGTCACACTGCCTGTGTGGGCTTCCCCACCGCTGCTGGGTTTAAGGTGGCATGGCATTCCTTTTATCCGACTGCGAGTTTCTGCACTGGGTCCCGGAGGTGAAGCAGCCGAGGTTTGCGATTCCCACTTGTGCTCGAGGCACGAGCCGTTGGCAAGGACGAGTGTAGAGGGGGCAGCACAGATATCTCAGTGATTTCATGGGTGGAAACACGGAGAGAACTGGCCTGCTTCCAAGGTTATGTGCGGCTGAGCAGCAAGGCGGGGATGTAAGACATCCATCAGACATCTGAATCCCCCTGGGGATGTGGCCCACGACTCACAACACTGCTCAGATGCTGACTCCCGTGTACGTTTTCCGCACCGGCCCTGTACCGTGGGTAGCCACCCAAGCTTGTTAGGGGTGTTGAATGAATTAGGTTTTGCTTGACAGGTGAGGAAAGAGGAATGTGGCCCCTTCTCAAATATCACTAACCACATTTATCTAACCTGTCATATACAAATATTATCAATAATATTATACTACATCAGTCTTGGTGCAATAGAACAAAAATGAGCTGAACCAGAGAAGGACAGCAGCTGACTATGTAGAACTGGGCAGTAGCAGCATTTTCTGCTTCCATTTACGTTACACAAACAGTTAGTTTATTTCCTAATTTTCTTTGTTCCCTTGTAGAGGAAGAGATCAAAAGCCAGCAGAGAAAATGACCCCACTGATTTAATAAATTGGTGTCTTTTTTTAACATGAACATTTTCATGGCACTTTAGAAAAGGTCTCAGCACTGGGCTCTTTGGCACTTTGGTGTTAAAAGACAGAGAAAAAGAGAAGGGATTTTGTTGCGGTTTTGGGGTTGCTTTTTTTTCCTCCGTTCCTTTTCTCTTTACATTTTCTTCCCCTTTACCTGGTTCTTGCTCTCTAACCACCACTTCAGGTCTGTTGAATGCATCTAGTGAAAATGTTACTAATACGTAATGTCTCAACATGCCCTCTCGTAAAACTACCGAAGTTACCAAGCAGAAATCTATAGGGCTAGATTGCAATCCACCCTGTAAGCTCATCATATGGCAGGAGAGGGAGGGAGGTGATGCCTTCTTCCCTTCCCACCAAGGGGGAAGGGGAAGGAGCGGCTCCTCCGCGTGGACCTGGCAGGGCCCCATGGATGCAGCCCATGCCGGGGGATGGCTGGCATGGCTCCCTGCCTCATGAGCCTGGTAAGGGATGGGGCAGCCACCACGCCGTTGAGCTTTACTAGCCGTTTTTCAGAAACAGACCTCACAGATGTGCCAAATCCGGGCAGCGCCTTTCGGCGCGGCCAAGGGCTGAGGCTCGCTGTGCTCCTTGCCCCAGGGTCGTGCTGATCACCAGAGGAGGCCACGAGCTCTGCGTCCTGCATCCCCCATGCTGCATGGGCGGGATGTGCTACAGCGGCCTAAAAATTCCCATTCCCACCCTCGTGACCTGTGGCCTGGCACCCTACCTCGGGTGTCCCTCCTACCAGCGGTTGGTGTGACGGAAGCACACGTGATATGTGGGGGTGGACCAGGTAGGGAATAGCACCATTCTCCTGCCCTGTGCTGCAAGCAAGGAGCCTGGGCTAAAGGTGGTCGGAGATCCGCCAGCGCACCTCAAACCTTGCTCAAAGGCTGCACCCAAACGTGGCTATGTCACGTAGATGAGGGGCAAGTTCAAATCTGTGCACCTTCTCACCTTACAACACAGATGCAGTCAAGGTAGCTCTATATAAATAACATTTAAACAAAGCAAAGCCAAAGACCCTGAGCTTGCAGTTTTCTTACATGTCCTCCTTTCAAGCATCAAAGCAAAGAGGCGACAGCTTCTGCACGTCACTGTGAATAACACTCGGTAAAAGCAGCCCCCACTTCCTCCATACCGGAAACACTAGAGTTATTTTCTCTTTTCCACCTCTCTTTACTCATTTTTGGCTATGGGCAAAGACCTGAAAATCCCTGGCATGCCTGCCTTCATGCTTGTGCTGCCCTTCTACAGCACACATGAGAAGACATGTCGCTATTTACTTGCGAGGCGATACACCCGTTGCGAGCCTGCTCCCCGCTCCCTGGAATACCTATAAGGCGGGAAATGCAATTAATTCTGGGAGGAATCCTCCCCGCTGGCAGGCAGCCAGAGATAGCAGAGCCGTAACAGCTTTTGGGCAGCCGCAGCACAGAAATTACAGCCGTTCACCAAGGACACTCCCTCCGAGCTTCTGCTTTCTTGAAGAAATTGCAAATAATATCACTTGGATTCAGATAGCCGGAGGGGAAACTCAGGCACCGACAAAGCATGAAACAGCCTGGCCCGAGACCGAAAATAATCCTGCCTAAAAACTCACAGCTGCCCATTGTTAAAAATAAAAACAAAACCATAACCCTCCTCTGCTTTCCATCAATGAATTTCCTTTTGTTCCCCATCCCCCACGGCCTGCCCCCCCCTTCTTTCGCGGCTGCCTGCACCCTGCCAGACGCTCTCCCGGGACGGGGACCGCAATCCCCCGCCGACGGCAGAGATGGTGGCCCCCCGCTACGGGCAGCAGCCACGGCTGCTCTCATCACCGGCGTTTTGGGCTCCTCTGGGCACAGGCCGTTTCGGCGCAGGGCATCCCTCCGCGGGGGGTGCCGCCTGCTGGGGTTCGAGGCGGAGAGGTGGTGCGGAAAGAGCCTGCGGCTCCAGCCAGGCACTTGCGTGGTGTCTTCTCAAGAGGTTGGCTGGTGACACGGGGGTGTCACGGACAACGTGGGGCTCGGCAGGAGGAAAACTCCAAATTTTTATTGACCTCCCGTCTTCATTTTCCTGAAAAGTCTCAGCAGAAGAAAGAGATTCGAAGCAATTATATCTTTGTTTCAGTATTCCGAACTGGACGTCGTGGCTAAAATGCATGATGGGAAGCAACCAGGAAGGAGAAGATGCAACAAAGTCCAGCAAGAATTAAGGTTAATGATGCCAATTCACTGATGGACTAAATTCTGATCCTTTTCTCGCATTAAGTAGTGTCTCACTCCACAAACTAGCCATGGAGTAGGATGCAATGCCTCTCGAAAAGAACACTGTAAGAATCTAATCCATGATATGACATGCAAAAGCAAATGTCATACAATGGCACCCTGACAAAAGGGCCTCGCTGAGAGCAAGAGGCTGCTTTGGAGGAGGAAGGCTGGCAGAGTCCTATCTGTACAGAATATCTGCCCATCTTGTAATTCATATTACAGTAGCCCTAACGGCCAGAACAAAATCAGTTTCACTGCCTTTGCCGTTGCAGGTGTGCACAGCAACCTTGTCCAGGAGCCTTTATGATCCAAACTGATAAAAGACGTCAGGAAGAAGGTGGGAGATGATACTCTCCTCTGTGTAAGGAATCTCAAAACCGGTTGGGATGTCCTGAGTCTCGTGTGACTGAGTCCTGCCTCCTAGCTCAGCAGCTTCCTCATCAGATCATTTTTGTCTATAGAAATACATCACTGCATCTAATGACACCTTGCACTTCTCTAGTCTCCTCTATGCAAAAATCACAAAATAGCTCCCAAAGGAAGGGAATCACCTCATGGAACATGGCCAACTGCAGTGCAGTTGTCTAAGCCTGAGCTAGGTCACAGCCAGAGCCAGCAGAAAACCAGTTAACACAATCAGTGAAGCACTGGCTACCAGTATACAATAGGATTTGCCTCATCCCCCAATGACTCACAAGGCGCTGGAAAGAAATCCTCATGGTGTTACATCTGCTGAACATCCTCTACAGCCACAGGCAGCCCCGCTCACCGCGGCTCTGGTGCAGTCCTGCTGGGCAAGGTCAGAGGCAGATAAGGTGCCTGCAGGGAAAGGCTTTGCCCCCTGCTTCCCTGGGACTGCCCTGCAGTAGAAAGCAAGGGGAGGGCTTATTTCAGAATGACAGGTTTGGTCAAATTCCCTCCTTGGCTGCTCAGGAGACCCATGTTTCTGGAAACCACCAGGCACCGCATGCGTTCCCTGCCTCTGCCTCCGCTCCTGGGGTGCTACGATGGTACAAAGGTAAAGAAAGGAAGTGGCTGAAAGAGTCTTGGGTAGGTATGAAGTCAGGGACAGTGTACACTACCCAAATTAGGGTGGGTAACCTCTTCATGAATTTTATCTATACTGTTGTGGTGCAAATCCCTTATCTAGCAGGCTGTCTGAGAGATGGTGGTCTGCCTCCCTACCCACAAGAGTCAGTACCGGCCTCCTGCTCCGCTCCTCCCTTACCACCGCAGAAAGCAAAGCCTTCCTTTTCACCGCTTAACTCTTCAGTGGCAGATGACACGCATGAGACAACGTACATGCACACGCAATGCAATTGCACGTATATATGGACACATGCGCCGCGCAGAAAACCAAGACCCAAGGCTTACGTAGTGGCATGAAAAGTAAATAGCTCTTGATACAAATAATATACGCTGTGCCTCAGTTTCTTCACTGTACTCAGACAGGGCAAAGTGACTTACAGTGACCTCAGATTTGCCTTTACAACTCGTGTTTTGCATTCCCTGAGTTCAGGGACCCTGTCATAACTCCCCCCTCCAAATGTAAGCTTGTCTTTCCCATCCTCCTGGCTAAGGCTTCCCAGTTGTTTCTGTGATCCTTCTGATTACCCACTAACACCTGGCATTGTGCTGCTTCTGGTAACTTTCCACTCTTTTAAGCCACACTCCTCACACACAACCTGGAAAAACTGGTTTGTGTGAGCTTTAGCTAACCCTTTGTGCCAAGCCTATTTCTAACTCAATAGCTGAACATTACGGTTTAAAGGCCAAGGATTGTTCCCAGCAGAGGAGTTAAAGAACATATGGGAAGGAGAGGAAAGAGGGGAATTCAGGCTCGAGGTTACATTTGGCTAAAAACTTCCTGTAAAGTTTATGTTAAGATTCATATCATTCATTTACAGGGAGCTGTTTGCAAGGAAGTGCACCAGGTGTACGAGCGTGTCATTACTTGCTAGAAAGCTTTTATTTGGCTTGGGATTGAGCTGTTCCAAAAACAGGGGACTGGTGGCCAATCACGGGCTTGAGCAGGGAATCACTATTCATACTGTTATTAGGGACGAGTCGTGCACTCGCAGGATAAAGGCTGGAATAAGTCTGCATAAACTATGTGTGGAATGGTGCCGGCGGAGCCCGAGCCTTGCCGTGCTTTTACAGCCCTGAGCCGCTTGCCTTCGCTCTCTCTACTTAAACACGAAGTCTGAGTCAACACTAAAAACCAAACAGGAGCGTTACCGCATTTACAGGAGCCGCGCTTGCCTCGGTCAAACAGGCACCGTTCCTTCAGCGGAGCTCGCAGCGTGGTGGAGGCGAGGCGAGCTCCCTGCGCGCTTGGCTGCGGCAAAGCAACCGGTCCTTCTGCTGTAGGAAGCGGAGCGCGCAGGAGGAAGCACAGCTGGAGGTTCACAGGATGTCGGTAAAGGGATGTCGCCTGCGAAAGGCTACGGACACACTGAATTCACGAGGCAGGAAGCATCTGTGGGGGTCACCGAGGAGCTCAATCCATTTGGCGCTCTCTGAGTCATGACATTTTTCAATGAAGTATAGGGCTGGCTTTTCACTGAAAATGTTTCTACCTCGCTTTCATTTTATTCTATCTACCTCGAGTGCTGGGTTCAGTTTTGGGCCCCTCACTCCAGGAAAGACATGGAGGTGCTGGAGCGTGTCCAGAGAAGGGCAACCAAGCTGGTGAGGGGCCTGGAGCACCAGTCTGATGGGGAGCGGCTGAGGGAGCTGGGGCTGGTTAGTCTGGAGAAGAGGAGGCTGAGGGGAGACCTCATCACTCTGTACAACTGCCTGAAAGGAGGGTGTAGTGAGGTGGGGGTCAGTCTCTCCTCCCAAGTAAGAAGCGATAGGACAAGAGGAAATGGCCCCAGGTTGCACCAGGGGAGGTTTAGATTGGATATTAGGAAAAATTTCTTTACTGAAAGGGTTGTCAGGCGCTGGAACAGGCTGCCCAGGGAAGTGGTGGAGTCACCATCCCTGGAGATATTTAAAAGACATGTAGATGTGGCGCTTGGGGACATGGTTTAGTGGTGGACTTGGCAGTGCTAGGTTAATGGTTGGACCTGATGGTCTTAAAGGTCTTTTCCAACCTAAACGATTCTATGATTCTATGATTTTTCTGTACTAAGTAGATATATCTGTTGATTTACAGGATACCAAAAAGCCTGAAGAATGACCCTGCTGTAAACCCACTATGGTTTTGGGAACTGTACAGTCAAATGCAGAGGCTCTGTAATTGTGAGGAACCTAGACAGAAGAATGGAAAACTCCTTACAAGCTTTCTGGAGAGCTTCCTCCTGTGTTGAGGATGAAGGGCCATAATACTGAAGTGGCCCTTCTGTGGACTTCCCTACAGGGATTTACTATTTTCCATCCCTGGTCTGGTGTATGGCACCTACAGTGCAATGCAGGGGAAGCTGGCAAATCTCAGATACTTTCTGAGGTATTTGCTTCATAAAGGTATAAAATTGGAAATTTCTGGAGAAAGGAGCAGATCATGCACCAAGTGTAGTTTCTTCAGGGTTGCTATCAGAAATTAAAGCCTGGTTTCTCATTTACATCCTTCGTGTCCTAGAATGCTCCCTCTTTAAACAGCTTGATTGTCTTTTACAGTAGACTTTGGTGAAGCTCTGTGAACATTGCTTACCATGGAGGTTCTTCTGCACCTTCTAGATTCTGAAAATAACTCATTACCTGGAGTAATATTTTTGGTCATATGAGGCTTGGAAACAATAGTTTATCTTGATGATTAGCAACAAAAATAAGCCATGCCACTTGCTTCTCCAGGGCTCAGTTGTCTGATTAAAAGTTTGTCATGTTGAAAGAAAATCAAATAGGAACAATACTGACCTTATGCTCTGGTCTAGAAGAAGAGTTACTGGCTTATAAGCAATTTATTTTTCCTTGTTTTTTTCAGCTTGGATACCTGTGGAATTAGTGACCCTTCTAGACATGATTTCAGAATCTCTTCAAGGGAGAAAACTGCTTTCAGTTGGTTAGACGATTCTGTCTTAAAACAATGGTGATATGTAAAAATGTCTTCTAAGTGGGTTTTCAATTCTATTGCTTTTTAAGACTTTGAAACTTTGCTGCAGGTGATTATAACTTGCTTTTTAAAAGTACGCGAGTGTCCATGTACATGAAGCAGACCATTAAGACCAGGGGGGCAGCAGCACTAAATAAGTGCACAGAAAATCCCCGTTCATCAGTTAGAGTAGCTGGGGAAGCACAAATGAGAGAAAATACTTCATAAAATGCTCATGCTATTGCGAATATTTTTAAGTCTTAGTATGCTAACACCCCAAACTACATTTCTGTTAGTATTTAAAGTGCAGGAATTTGCTGATTTAGAAGATCAATGAAACGAAAAGATAAGTTGCAGCAAAGTGACAGGCTTGGAACAGTCTGCCAACACTTGTTCACAGAAAAGGAAAACAACTTAAAATACAAAATTTTACCAAAAGAAATATTTAACACCAGAAGGTTGGGAAATGTATCTTTTTTTTTAATTGTAGGAGTATTCAAATGAAGTTTTGTGGTATTTGAGCTGTGATGCGTAGAGGACTTCTAAATCTTAATTTCAGTAGCAACCACGTTTTCACTTCACACATATGTTCAGACAGAACACATTTGAATTCTGAACTAGAAAGCACTTTAAAACGTACCTTGTGTCTAGGGGTGGACTCTTTTTTGTGAAAGCATCTTGCTGGTGATCAGGTTTGTTACTGTGAAGGTTTTAGGCCTGATGGATGAGAAACAGCCTTCAGATACCATAGCGACCAAAGTAAGGACCTAAAGGGATGAGCAGACCATTTGTTTGGGGTTATCGGGGATTGAAGCTGTGTTGGGCTATGCTGTGTTGTTGTTCTGTAATTTTCTTTCTGTGTGCTTACAAGGCACTTATCATCATCATGGCATTTTGCTTAGATTTAAAAACAGAAATAGTGATAGCAATTTGTGGTTTGAGGTTTTTTTAATTGTTATTTTTGGGAGAAGCAGGTTGTGTAGTTCATAGTAGGGGTTATATACAAGAAAGAAGGATAAAAAAAAGTGATATGGTGCATAGGGCTGTTCTCAAATCTTTCCTTACCTTTTTTTTTTTTGAAAGAATTTTTGGTTTTTCAGCTAAGCGAGTGTTTATGACTGTCATCTGATATTCAGGGGATTCTTTTTTTTTTTTTTTTTTTTTTTTTAAAGTTAAACCAACAAAGGTACGGAATGCCCAAAAGCCGAAGTGTTTCAGAAGTCAGGCAGAAGAAATGACTGAGGTTGGCTATGACGCCTTAGACCAGATTTTGGGTTTACATTTGTGTACCTGGAGACCCTGATGAAGCAAGCTCTCTAGGCAGATACATCTGGTACATGTCTACCGTGTACAAACCCCTTTAGAAAGGCGATGGGGGAAAACATCGTACGGTAACAGAGCTTGAGCTCAGAGGAGGGCTGAGTACTCCCACTGCTTGTACGCCTGTCAGGAATGCTCTTCCAGAAGATTCCTCCGTGAATCTTTCCTGCAGGAGGAGGTGTAGGAAAGTGAGTGAGCAGAGGCAGCCTGGCTTGATGGAGTGATTTGTAGTTCAGAAAAATTCTCTCAAGTGGGACTTTACTACGTCTCCAGCAGAGGAATGATGACCTCTCCTTCTTAATTTCCAGGGCAGTAAAGTAGATTAGAAGGTGTTCTGTGTGTTTGATACTGTCTGCATCTGATAATGTTTTCTAGGACCGCAATATTTTCTTTCTATTATCTGAGAAAGCCAGATCTGTCTAGGTAGTAGAACGGAAGAGAATGATTCAGTAATTGCTCTGCTTCTTAGCGTCTAGGGGATTTTTTAAGGTTGCCTTTATCACCACCTTTCTGCCATGTCTTGATGTAATTTGATATTTTTAAATTGTTTTTTTAACTTGAACCTTGCTATTTCAGAGCGATATTTCAGGGAGTTTGCCATGTTCTGATAGAAGCCAGGAGAGATGCTTTTTTCTTATTAAAAAAACCACCAGTTAATATTTTTCTTAGACTAAAAATACAAAAAATGACTTAGTCATATGATTGTCACCTATTGTCTTCAGTGGACAGAGTTAATGGTATTCTGGGTGCCCTGACTGTTCAGTTCAATCCATGACACGTAATAAGTTATATTTAAATTTAACCATTATTCCATTGTTTTTTCATGCTAGGGACAGTTAAAGGGAGACTTGCAATGTCACTGAAATGTATTTTTTCATTATAGAATTGAAATGTGCTTCATTCTGAACTGTTTTAACATAATTTTTGTAGCAGAATTTACACAGCATGTCATTTTATCCTTATACTGCTTTATCTATATTCTAGTTACTCAACCAATTAAGAAAAGTAGGAACAAATACTGAGTCAATTAAATGAGCAAATTGACCGTTCTGGGAGGCTATTTAACAAGATCTTTTACATCAAAACCTACAGATACTAATCTGATGGAGAATTTCTTTGGTTCTGATAAAAATGATAGCCTGTTACACATCTATGCTGGAAACACACATTGCTTCATCAAAATACTGTTACAGTCGATCAACAAAATACGCCGGTCCTCTGTGGACAAAAGGGCTAAGATATTTACAAAAATGTCTTTATAAGCCACAATTATCTCTTTGGAATGCAAGATAACTGTTATTTGATTTGAAGGTTTACATTATTTGAGGGAGAGAGCAGTTCAAAAGTGTTAAACCACTTTACCACCACCCTGTGGTAAAGAAAGCAGCCAGTGTTTAAGAAAAAAAAAAATTAAAAATCTCTAGAAGACTACTATTTGTATTGCATGAAAAACATTAGGGAGTATTTTATCAGCGTGTGACCAGTATCACAGAAACGACTCATTGATTAACAGTATTTTGGGTAAGTAAGCACACTTTAAAATTTTGCATCTCAGTGTTAAATGCACATGCAACTTTAAAATATGGTTTTAGTTTAGACCCCTGCCTCCATATTACTAGCATTTAAGCCAAAAACCTAATTAGTAACTCTACTTTATTTATAGATGTGTTAATTGGGTTCAGTCTCAAAATATAAGTGATTTATCATCTGTCATGAGTATAAAGCATTGGAAGGGCAAACAATCATTTAAACAGCTATGTCTATTTTTAACCCATTTGTTTTGGAACTTGGTATGCCTTTTATGAGCATCCTGAATAAACAGTAGGTAGGTGAGAAATTAATTTCCTAAAATTCTGTCTTTTCTCATGGAGGTACTAGGAGGTCAATATTTTACAGAGGCAAAGTGGATCTGTCATAGGTAAGTGTGTACTTTTGCATGGATGATGTTAAATGTAATTCCAAAGTGGCAGTGTAAATATTTATTATAAATACATTTACTAATCTAAACTTCAGAAAAGTCAGGCAGGAAAGATGAAGCCTCAGATAGGCTGTCACTTTGAATCCCATGAGAAAATAAAGCAAAAATGAAAACGAATCAGTAAAATAAATCAGTGAAACTAAATATGCCCATTAATGTATAAATATAATTTTGGAAACAAGATCTGAATCTATGCTTTAAATTATAAGTAAACCCAGCCTTCATATAGGAAGGGGAAATGCTCTGTAATGAAGTGATCATTTAATAAATTTCATTAGTTATTAAATCAAGTGTTGTGCTTTCGAAGTATTTCCTATTAGTGTGTTCCACACACTTGTACGGTACAAGCAGAAGCAAGAGAGCAGGTCTGGAAAAGAAGTAAGATGAAGGAGGTGTTTGCTATATAAGGCTTGCAAATGTCAGTAATTTTGCTTCCAGCGTGTCTTTGCAATATGTCCTCCTGCATTTCTGTGTTGTTAGTTGGAAATCTCTTAAAATCACGGTACAAGCAAAAAGCTTTAGCTATGTTTAGTTCAGCTTTCTTTATTGAATCGGAGTTTTACTTCAACATCCAAACACACCGTAAAACATGGCTGGAGAATAAAACCTGCATCATTCCTGCATCCATTTTAGCAAAGGATGATAATTAAGTTGTTCAGAACAGCTGAAAGGCAAGAATCAAAATATTGCTTGACTACCTCTTGAGGATGAATGATTACATTACGTTACATATTGTGATTTAAAGTGGGAGATTGCTGCTTTCCCTTCATATGGAAGTTTTTGTTTTGGGTTCGGGAGGTTTCGTGCTGGCGTGTCTCTGATTTTTCCTACTTCAGTAATCCTGGATGGATTTCTGTCTGCCAGCCACGAGGAAGCAGGTGGGACTCCTGTCAGCATTTGCCTGTGTTACCATAAGCTGGTAGAGGAAGATGACGGATGAAATGTCGACAGTCCTCTCCTTTCTTTAGTGCTGTTTCCTAGCATAGGCTGCAACTCAAAGTGTACGTGCGTGTGCCGTTCACCTCTCCGATTTGGGGACCTGGTGTTCTGGAGTTGAGGAGAAGCAGTCGTTTTGCCAGCCTTTTCCTTATGCTGATGTATCTCAACAGGAGTTGCTAGAATTAACTCTGCAGCTGCTTTGGGACTTCTGCCCAGATGGGAAAATGTGCAGAAATGGTGTCCAGGACAAGTGGGGCTGGGCGAAAAGAAGGAGAGAACAGTGTCCTCTTTAGAGATTCCAGAGTGAGAAATTACACCATCCATTTTTCTTTTAGAGAGGTAAACTACGTGCTCATGATCAAACCAACCCGAGATCTCAACCAGTGGATTTTAGTGATATCCTAGAGCGTGGAGTTCTGTAGGTACTCTGAGGTATAGGCAAGCAAAAAGCGAGAGGTTCCTTTATTTTACCCTGTTACACTCTGTTCCTGTACTTTCTATTTCCATGCTTGCTTCTTCACTGGATGATAAACCCTGCTACACAGAACAGCGTAGTTCCTGTTGGTTCTGAATTTGGCGTAGCCTTAGGCCAAAGCTATTTCCAATCATACGTTGTTAAAAAGTACACCTTTTGAGCTGTTAATTTTAATTAATATATTTTGTTTGAGACTGTCAGTGTTTGGAATAAATACTTTGAGAATTTCTGGCTTTTGCCTGTTACCGTTTCAAGCATCTTTTAAAAATGTAAGTTGCAGTAGCAACCTGTTGGTACGTACCTCACTTTTGCTTAAGCACTTCAGAGTGGTATACTGTAATAGATGTATTTCATAATACCATACCATAGAAATATTGAGAACAGTAAAGTATTTAAAATTAAATAATTAAAATTTAATCTGAAAGTAATATTCCTTTAAAGTCATTGGCATAGCTTTTTGCAAGAAGTGAAGTGTGTTTCAGCAGCTAAAACCAGCAACCTACCCTAAGCCCATTATTTTATCCGCCAGTTTATCAGGTCGTGTTGCATTCAACATCAGCTTAGCCCTTTGGTGACCAGCGCCATATGAAGTTTAAACTAATTGTCCTGTTCTTCAGAAATCCCCACAACTTCACCTTACTGTGCCGTACCTGCGATCTGATTCCCCGTCGTGCTCGCTTTTGTCTGCTGTGGTCTTCCAGTGAAGCAAGCAGCAGCATCTCGGAAGAGAGGAAAAAAACGCCCATCGATGGTGGCTGTGCAGAGAGCACTCTCCTCTTTCCTGATGGGATACCAGGCTCTTGGATAACACTGTTCTTCGTTCTTCAGTTGGCCAGCCACACACACCGAGTTATTTTTATTCCTGGGAACTGTAGCACCCTTATAAATGTAATGGAGATCGTTCTACTTTTCTTTAAATTTAAATAAAGCATGTTGAGGTCTGTCAACTGAAATAAGAGCTATTTGCAACAGTGAATAGCAATAGAAATGAAATAGCAATGACCGAATAGTCCATCCGTCCTTCCTTCCTTCCTTTCCTCCTTCCATCCTTTCTTTTGGATTTCTCAGTATGTTAAATTATCTATAATTATCTTGTAGTATATGGTCTATCTGAGTCTTTGTCTTGCCTTTGAGCACCTTGATAAATCTTGAAAGGAGTAATTTAAACTCTTTACAGCTGCTGAAATTTTAATAAGATTACTTGGTCTGATAATATACTTCTCTCTCCCATTAGAGTATGTATTTCAGGTAAATTTAATTGCCTCTTTAAGCTATGTGCATCTTGAGAAATTATCTTAAAATAGTTTGGATTTATTTTGCACTGCCATAAATCAAAGGATTTTTTTTGTTTCTTTAAGTCTTAAGCATAGCACGTGGCAACAAAAATTACAAGTTTTGTTAGCTTTTTTTTGATATAGGTCATTTTGAACCTCATGGGCTGATTCTGATGGCAGAAGATTGTGGTTAGAACTGGAATTTTTTGTTGCTGTTTAAGTTAAAAACATGAAAAAGATGTTGAATGCAAAACCTATTTTCAATGAAGTAATAATGGCAAAATAGAAAAGCAGTAACAGATAATTTTTTTCCTAAACCACGTTCCCACCTTCCCGTCTGGGTGCAGCGAGGACTGGCCAGCCTTCGAGCGGGCTGCGGGCTGCGCGGTGCTGAGCAGTGCTGAGCAGTGCTTCTCTTGTTGGTAACCCCATGGTGTGTGCCCTGTGGTTTTTTGAGGACAGCTGGTTGTCTCAGCTTCCGAAGAATGAAAAACCCTCTCAGATGCATCTAGCCAGTCAGATTAAATGCCTGTTAAGTTCATGCCATGTGAACATGGGAGTCCCCATCCTTGGAGATATTCAGGACCTGACTGGATGTGGTCCCAGCCAACCTGCTGTAGCTGACCCTGCTTGGGCGGGGTGGGGTTGGACACGGGACCTTCTGAAGCTCAATGATGCCATGATTCTGTAAAATTAAATTCAGCAAAAAAAAAGAAATCCAAATCAGGGCGTGTCTATATGTGTTAGATTTCATAGGTCTCTGTCCTCTTAAATGCGGAATTCCTCATGAAATTGTCAAAATAATTTCCTGGATTTTTATTTTGATTCAGTTTGAGATTTTATATCTTAAGGATAACAATATTTAAGATGTTACAGTTCTGTGTAGCTGTTTTGACATCCTCATAATTGTAATGCTTCGGTATCATGTATAATGAATGCTTTGCTTCTTGGGAACGTCCCTTAGTATCTCTTACAACCGTGTTAACTAAGTATTATACTTTGAAGTCACATAATGCGTAATCATTTTACTCAACCAGCTTCACACTCAGCTAGAGGTTCGTAAACTACTTTACTGTTGACTGGATGTCACAGTTAACAGTGGCAAAAATGACAGACACCACCATTAGCAGCGGCGTTGACAGCAAGTAATACTGTTGGCATGGGCGGCGATCGTCTGCGTTGGGCCGCTTGCCAGCCTGAAGTCATTAATGGTACTTGGACTCAGAACGGCTACTCTAATGGTCTTGTCTTAGGGGCTGCATTATGGTAAGTCCTGTTGCTGTAATTCCAGGCCTCCTACCAGACCTCCTGACTGGCAGAACTTGGAACACAGTACAAAGATAAGTTTTGGCTTCAAATGTTAGTTTCTTTTTAAGATAAATGCTTTAATAATGCAAACCATTTTTACTTTCATTACTACTGTCATAGTTTTTGTTAGATGAACCAAACATATTTTAGGGAGACCTTAACTGCCCTTAGGAGCTTTCATGTTTTTGAAGTTACAGCGAATAAAGCTCTTACCACTTCTGAAACCACATGTATAGGTAGATCTCTGTTTCTGCTTCTAGTGTGACAGGGCAGACAATGCAAGTTAAAACTCAGCATCTGAGAACCCTTAACTCTGCAGGTGGTTTGGGTGAGATTCTTCTCATCTACATTTCCTTGTCATCTGAACTTTTTTCTAGTCAGTGCTGTCAAAAGGTACTTTCAGAGGGCAGGTATGCTGAGAAAAACATCTGTAAAGTTGAATGGCAATCCTTTGCATCTTCTTTTTTTCACCATTTACTGTTAAGAGACTACAGGTGACTAGTTCCTTGTTTTTAGAAAACAAAATTATTTCAGAAGAACTTAATCGTGGTTTCTCCCCCAAACCATCGGTCTTTAAGAGACTTACTCCTGCATATTAGCATTCATAGCTCCTGTATTTATGCAGCTCCTTCACTTGCTTCTTTGTCTCTCATCTCAAGAGCTATCGAAAAGATGATTAGAAGTAGGCAACTTGCACCAGTTGACTCAACTCACTCAGAGCTGAGTCTCATTGACTCAATTTAGACTTGAGTCTTTGGGTGGAGGTACCCTACTTCTTTCTTCAAGCTGAACAAACTAGGTGATAGCAGACACCTCCGAGTAGCTAAATTTATGTTTTACTAGAGCGTACTCGGGTAATCTAAAACAAGATAGCTGTTTAACTCGGGGGAACTCTGGTCTGCTAGGTGAATCTCATTATTTCAGCCTTTCGAAAAGGAGGAATTGGACCAACTTCAGAGTTTTCCCGAGCCACACAAACTCCACGCAGTTTCCCGTGGTCTCCAGAGCGGTGCTTTTCCTTCCAGTCCATCAGTGTTTTGCCTTGAAAGTCGCCCTGGCAGCTTTTCAGATTTAGGTTTCTTCAGTGCCCGCCCTTTCCACGGGTCCATGGCAGGAGCTGCAGGTGCCGAGGAACTTTGAGGAGTGACGCAGTCTCTCCTCCGGCCCCAGGGAAGTAGTCGAGGCACTGCAATGGGGTGTCCTTCCTCCTGTTCTTCACTTGCATCCTTTCTGGGTTAAACATATATAAGGTAGGTACGCAGTAAACCGAAAACAAACTAAATAATTCTACCATCTGTTACGAGCCATCGAAACAGAAGTAGGATAAAATAAGAATACATAATAGCTTTAAAAATATAGTGCAATTTGGAGAGAAAGCAGGTGAATGTTTATGTAACATAGCTTGCCGTGGAAAAACTAAGTTGTACATTTTTGACATGTTCATGATTTTAAAGCTTCTTAAATATAATTGGTGAAATTTACCCAGATACCATTTGAAAGAGTCACTGCCATCACAGAGCTAGGTGAGGCTCTGTAGGCGCCTTCTTCTTGAATAGATAGATAAATACAACTTACATAATTTGCAGTATATAGTTATTGCTCCCTCTCTTCTTTCATAAATTAGTGGTTTTAATTAATCTTTTTGTTTACGGTCGAGTTGCTTCTCTTTTGGCTGACTTCACCCCCTGTAGGAGCCACTCTGTCCAGTGGTGCAGAAAACCGTGTCTATGATAAGAAGCTTGATGAATCACGAACAGGCATAATTTATACTGGGGATTATTCTTGTATTATACAGGATATGCAAATGAAATGACCGTGGGACAGGGATTTTTGTAACGAGACTTAGTACAGTCACCTCTGAGGTGAGGACCAAGCATGTGATCTACAGCGCTGGGGGAATACCTCCTGAGTTTTTGGTCAAGTGTCTACTTAGGATAGGCTTGGTTATCTTTTAGAAGGTTTCAGAGAGACTAAGGGTATTTATGAGCAGTGTAGTAACCAAAGTGCTCGTTATTCAACAAACTCTTCTACATTCTTTTGTGTTTGGTTTTTTTTTATATAGGACAATGATTTTTATTTTTCTTTACAACTTTTTTGCTGTGGAAAGGCGTATTACAGAGCCCTGAAGTTCTTTCTTTGAATTGCTTCTGAACAAAACACAAGTTTTAGGAAAGAAAACTTCTAGAAGGTTTCCTTAGCTAAAGATAAATAGTGTGGATCCAGAGAGAATGACGAAAAACCTCTGTTCTTCAGGAGTGAAAGCTGATCTTTGCAACACGGGAGTTTTCTGTGGGCTTTGCCTTTCAAGAGTTAGATTTTTGTGGAGTTCAGGCCATGGTTTCACACTAGGCAAGAACAGGATGAAGAGAATTCTTGATCTTAAGGCATTGCATTAATACAAATTAATGTGGAAATTGGTTCCTTTGTATTACAGCATAATTTCAAAATCAGTAGCTTATGGAATGTAGTTCCTAAATAATGTCTGTCTGGTTGAATAGATTTAATTGTGCTTCACTGAGAAGGATGTAACACCCTTTGAGGACTTCTTATTGATAACATTTGTATTTAGAAATATATATATGTGCAAAAAAAATTAAAGTAATATTCCAAACTGCTAACCTAAAATTAAGAATATGAATGTGGAAAGAATTATTCATACAGTACATCAGATGGGCTATTTATTTCGTTATGATAATGAAGCACGTCTTTTTAATGAATTAAAAACCCATTTTGAGAAAAACAAGTGGTGCTAAAGTTGAAACTGAGTCAAGAGGCATTATACTTGCAAATGAGGGAAGTGGTGATAAGTAACACATTGTGCTGTTGGTAAGAATTGTTGACCCAATCTGCTCTGTGCTGTTCAAGTCATCCGTTAGCTAGATCTTCAAGCAACGGCGTGTGTCTCTTACAAAGCGTAAACTATTTCTTGCTTGTTAACTGTCCAGTAATAAAGAATGAAGACTTCCGTTGACAGCAAAGTGATTTTAAAAAAAGCCCAGACTTACGCCCTTTCTCGTGTTTTCAAGGAGAGGCTTTTTCAGTCCACCCAAACCCAAGGAATTTCTTTCTTGGCCTGGACAGAGATGGTTTGTACTGCACGGGTGGCTTGTCCTGGGCGGAGGCGGATGCCGCCGTGCCGAAGCTGGCCTTCAGTTCTACCAGTTTCAGCAGCTGACTGGAAGGACAAACTTGGAAGTTTATGCAGGCAGGGACGTGTGGCAGGAGCACAGCGTTTCAGCTGTGCGTAGCCCTCCTTTGTGTTTTGTTGTACATGAGAGTACTTCCCGGGAGTTCGGAGTTCAGTCTTCGGAGCTGTTTTATGAGGGAAATGCCAGCCGATGATGCAGTTGCACGGCAAAGCGCAATGTGGAAAAGCAAGTGTTGGCGTCAATAAGGGTTGCCTGTCAGCCTCGGCAGTCCTGTACCGTCAGTTGTCTAGTATACAGGCACTCAGCGTGAATGATATTTAGATTATTTTTTGATAACTTATTCAGCAAAGCTAACGAGCAGTTAACCTTATGGTATTTTTCAGAAGTCTCTCCCAAGTAGTTGCTGTTGCATGTGTTCAGTGCTGTCGTTTAGTGCGCTGGAATGAATTTTATACTGTGACGCACATTTAGCCACACCTGTAGTTGCTGCGTGTGGCTTCAATGTGTATGTATGCTCCACGAATTCTTCAGGATCGGAGGTGAATGTTAGCTTCTCGTGTCCCTTCTGGATGCTTCCGATTGTCCTTAACCAACAAAGATCCTGTCAGGGATTGTAGTGTTGAAATGACTTGAAAACAAAGTGAAAAGCACCCAATAAAGCTATTCCTCAGAACTGGACATACCTACGTCCATGGGACCTGATGGGATGCACTCACAAGTGCTGAGGGAGCTGGCTGGTGTCATCGCAAGACTGCTTTCAGTTATCTTTGAAAGGTCTTGGTGGTTGGGAGAGGCTCCTGAAGACTGGAAGAGAGCAAACGCCACTCCTGTCTGAGAATGGCGAGAAGGAAGATCCAGGGAACTACAGGCCAGTCAGCTTCGCCTCCAACCCTGAAAGGTTATGGAGCAATTAATCTCGGAAATGATTTTCAAACAAACGAAGCGCAAGAAAGGGATCATGAGTAGTTACCATGCACTTACAAATGCTTAATCAACCTCATAGCTTTCTCCGATGGGGTGACTAGGTTGGTGGATGAGGGCAGAGCAGTGGGTATTGTTTACCTTGATTTCAGGAAAAAAATTTGCCACTCAAAACATTTTAGAAAGTGTTATGGAAGGCTGTTACGTTTTGAAAAAAAGAATTAAAAAAACAGCGGTAAAGTTTTCTGATTTATCTCTGTTGGCAAAGATAGTCAGCTTTGAATATGTGATCTAGGTGTACTTAATACCTGCAAAAATAGTACAGTCATTCACAACAAGTTTTTTTTTAGACATTTATTTGCACTACAGTGTTCCCTTTCGCTTGGGCACTGGAACCTGCTGATTTTCCCTGGGGAGAGACTGTCCCAATGAGGTGAGAAAATTGGCCTTTTTTATTTAAAAAAAAAAAAAAAAAAAAAAAAAGTCTGTCAGCCTGTCTCTTTTAACAATTTTCTGTTTGTAACAATCTCAATAGCAAGAAGCTGGTGTTTAACCCTTTAATACATGAAGTTACCTAGATAAAGAGTAATATTGCTTTTCCCAGAGAAACCACATTTAAGTCCAGTGCACTTTTTCTTTAAAAATACTCTTAATAATTGATCATGCATATGCCGATCCATGTGAAGAACTGTGTATTGATGTTAACATCAAATGAAATGTCTCCTTTTATTTTTTCTTGCTTTTAGATGTGGCAAATGGCCAAACTCTGTTATCATGAGTGTACTGATGTCATGAATATTTTTCTGGGTTCCACAGGGTTTTGTTAGTGAGCTGATGTAGATCTTCGTTAACAGGAAAACATTTAAAACCTTGAGGAGAGTTTAGTCTCTTAAAAGAACCATGTAAGTGTAGTGTGATCTAGTGCCACTGTTGGCATCCACTGGTATTTTCTCGTCACCAGTTTATCTCATCATCACGTATTTTCTCATCATCAATACAGTTGATGCACTGCGTGACATATAGTAGGGTGCTAAATTCCTCTGTGCAGGGTTGAGAAAAGTGAAAAATGAATGGTGGTGTTATTGCTGAAAATATTTTGATGCCTTCAGAGAGAAGATGCTTGAGAAAAGCAGAACATAAGTGGTGTAATATTTATTTCCACTAGCATCACTTTTATTTTTGGAAGCACTGCAGGTCTCTTAGCACTCATTTTACAGGGGAAAAAATACACAAATTAATTCCCTGCTTCTTGCCACTGCTTTTCTGTCATTTTTTCATCTCTTCCCATCCTGCTTTTAAAATCAGACTTCTAAGAAGTCTTTATAAAAGTGGCCACTGTGGGACATGTTCATTATATCTGCTCTTCTTCCTGCTCATTGAGCCTTAAGTTAGATGATTGAAGTTGGGAGAGCAGTTGCAAGCAATTGAATTGATGACTTGGAAGAAAAGCTAGCAGGTGAATTCAGCAGGGTGTCCTTTTTACTATGTAGTTCCTTGATTACCAAGAAAACAGTGCATCGTGTTTGTGCAGATAGATAGTTAATCCAGGTAGTAGCACGATCCCCGTCTCTAGCCCATCAACAAGTAGTAAATGTAGAGCTGCAGGTGGATGGGGAGTGGGAGCGGGTGGATGATGCTGCGTTCCTCAGGAACTCGGTTTACAAGCTAGAAGGGGGACGCGGGAGGTGATGTTGGTAGTGCGACCGTGTCTATGGTAGTGACTACTCAGTCTGCAGAAAATTATCGATGGTATAATACTTGGAAAATAAAACCCAGAAGAAGCCGTTGTCTCCCAGGCTGCTTTTTGACCCGTCATCCCACACGAAGAGTTGTGGATAGAATGAATGATGTAGATGATGGGGGTTTGAAAGCAGGAGGTGTATGCTGTGAATTGAAATATCTTAAGGTAGTTTTGTCAAAATAAGGTGTTTGCACAAAGGAAATTTGTGTTTCTTTTCAGACAAAAGAGGGGTTACTTGTGTTTTATAAATAGTAAAAGGTTCTGTTTGCCAGAATTAGTCTTAGGTAAGCTATTCTGTGTATAGAATCAGATGTATTTTTTTTTTTCAAGTTTCACCATTGTTCGTAAAAGTGACGTCACTTCTCTCCAGTACAGTTTGTGTAGTGCTGCAACATAAAACCCTAGGCATATCTGTTTATGTATTTTTGCTCTATGCGCACTTCTGTAGCTCCAATTCTGTTTACACACGCAATGAAATTAAGACGCAATGGATGTATACAAGTAGCATCAGCGCTGCGATGAAGTGCTCTTAAAATAAGTAGAAGTGTCTGGAGATATAAAATATGCAGAGGGTTGAATTAATGACCGGGAAAGGCGGTTTGATGTTTCGAAAGTTTCTTTGTAAAAAACGAACCAATTACGACTTAATATAAAGCTGTTTGCTGAGCCGGCGGCAGGGGGTGTCGTCTCTGCGACGGCGAAGCGGGTGCGAGGCGGCGGCGTGACCGACGGAGCAGGGAGCCGGCATCTCCTGGGGCGGCTGGTCAGTCGGAGGCGTGAGGAGGACATCTCCTCCTCCTGGCCGCGGGCAGCCCGGAGGTGGCCACTGCTGGGATTCCTCCGGGATGGCTGCAAGGAAGGGTTTTCCCGCAAGCCCAAAGCTCGCCGCGCTGCTGACTTCTCCTCCGCGGTGACTTGGGAAAGGCGCTGTGCGCGTCGCGGTAGAATTGGGCGTTGCGATGTAAGAAGTGGCTTCTGTGAGGCAAATTTTTTTAGACTGGATTTTGGAGGAAGTAAAAATCATTAACCGTTAAAAATGATCTGTAGTGTAAGACGTTCTGGCATTCCGTTTGGAAGGCTTTTTAAGGATTTTTTCTGCAACTTCATCTGAAACCCCATCTCTCCCCAGGTTCGTTGTATAATACTTCCTTAGCCGAAAGAAAGTTTGCATGTGTTTCTCTGCGTGTGTGTATATATAGCTAGTTAATGGGCTGTATAATAAGGATCGTGCTTCTCGTCTAAATGATCCATCTTGCTGATACTGCTGTGGAGCGTATCTGTTGTCATCAGAGCTGAGCTCTGGAGGCTGGATGCTCATTTTGGTGAAATCTCAGCTGCTTTTTTTTTTTCTTTTAATTTTTTTCTCCTCGTGGCAGAACTCAGATTACAAGGTTTCAGTTGAAAAAATCACAACGTCAGTGTTAATGTGGGTTTCTCTCACATGAATCTGAAAATGGTTTCCCTTTTCTTTGGTTTCTGTGTTTCAGACCAGTCCCAGAGAGTGGTCTAAATATAAGACTAAGGATCACAGAGCTCTGCATTAGCAGTGTCACTTAAAGTGCCTCTAAAGTTCTGATCTTTCCAGGATGTATATATAAAATTAAAGTGTGAATTTTCTGGATAAGGTTTTTAAGCCTAAAAAGGGATTGTTTCTTTAGTTTTAATTTCCTCCATGGGAGCTGCCGTTTTATTGATGCAATTTAGCAGAGGGCCCAGTTTACCGCAGAGTGCTGAGAAGTAGTTTGTTAGAGAACATTGGAAATCAGAACATTTCCAGGTTGTGAAACATCCTGCTAAGTTTATTTTCTAATTAAATGTTTAAAGGATTCTCTATTAACCAAAATAGGTATAAAGTTTACATCACAGGACTTCAGTCTTTCGGCTTTTTAATAAGACTACGCACATGCCAGTGTACAGAGACTGTTAGCAGGATGGTTTTGATCAACCACCACTTCAAATCAGTGGTTTTTTTGGCACTGGCTTTTATATGACATGATAGCATCAGTGAATAATCTGAAGAAATATCTTCGGAGTATGTCTGACATGTACTCCTTTTATTTGGGTAGCAGCTACTCAGCCTAGTGAAGAAGCACAGGATTTAAGGCTTACCTTTCTTATCTCTAACATGTCTCGTGGCATTTCTGTGTTAGTTTGGGGTTTTTTACTACTGCTGTCCCACAGGCAGTACAGGCACTGCCTGGATGCTTCTTCAGCCTTTTTCACTGTGGGGTTGAGAAAACTCTTAAAATTTATATTGATCATTAGGCAGATCAAATACATTGAAATGTGTCGAGTATTCTGTAGTGGATACATATTGTCCTGCTGACCTTAGGCTAACCTCTTCTGTATAATGATGGCATATAATTATCTTTCAGAACTGTGGTCTTGGTGTCAAGAGTCAAGTACATGAAATTCAGGACAGAACTGCTCTCTTCAACATGTTAGAGGAAAATGGTGAAAATGGGGTGTGCTGTAAAGACTGGCTGCAAATAGGTTATTTGCAAGCCCTTCCTAGAAGTGAGGGAAGATACAGAGTTGGACCTTGAGGTTTTCCATCAGTTCTGGTCGCGTCTTTCATGGTTCACCCCATTTTCTCTGCTTTCTCCCTCAGAACTCTCAGGAAGTGGGATTACAAGACAATAAAGAATCAGTTCCACTTAGTTGTTAGGGCAGTTATGAATCTGAGTTTTAACCTAAATAAAAGTAATGTGATTATCAAATAATGTATATAATTATACAGTTGATTGATTGAAATTGTAAAAATCAGGTAGAGTGATTTAATTTTTTGCAAAGTATTTTGACAGTAGTGAATAAGGGAAAAAAAGATGCCTTTTATAATAATCACAGTCATGTTACCTGAGCTGTGCTTTAGTTCATTTGTGTAAAAACATGAATATCTGCCAAAAAGAAAAGTAAGTGGGAAACTTGGCACAAGAAAAGAATGTTGTATGTTTCTTGGTTAGTCATTTTTTTAAGATTCATTCTGTAGTTATGATTCAGGAGGGAGATGTGGGTAAAAATGGGATGTAGGGAGATGACAGAAATGTTAGCGGTATCTTCAGGACACAGACTTTGGGGAGCAATCGCATGATTATTCTCTGAGCTTTTTGACAATTTTTGATTTCCTAAAATTGATGTTACAGGGTGTATAATGCTTTTAGTCAGTCTAGTAAAAATATTTTGTAGTTTGGGAAAGAGAGAGCTCTCTTCAAGTATTGTGTTTCTTTGGCTCATTTCCTAGCTTCTAAATGCTTCCTCTCAGGGTACAATCTTTCAAAGATCAGCAAAGGAGGTACTAATAAGCCACGAGACTGCTGCTGCCAGTCTGATGTAATTCCCTTTGTAGTGAAGGTAGAGCAGAAGCAGAAAACGGCAGCCAGTTCCCCACGGGATGGAGAGAATGCCTCTACCCCAGCTGCAGTAAAATGGAAAAAAATTATGGCAGAGAATGGAATTAACTGATTATCTGACAAAAGTACCGTATCTTTCTGAAATTCCATTATGTGAAAGTACACAGGAACTTGATCACGGTGCAGAGCCCAGGCATGGAGCATTTTCCCTGAGTATGCAAAAGATGTTGACTGCAAGTGGCTAACTGAGCCAGAAGGTGCATGTGTGGGTGAGGAGCATTCTGCACACACAGACACGGATTAACCAGATCTGAGCCACTGGAAAATAACATTCTGCTATGCGGTAGCAGAAAATGTCTTGCAAGCCAGCTTAACCAACTTCGCAGGGGTAGCTTTGGCCTTGGGGAAAACTCGTTTAACAACAGATGTCATTTATCAAACTGAAAGGGATCTTGTTTAGGTGAGGGGAAGAATCCCTTTCCTTGCTCCAGCTAGGCTTTTCAAATGCTGCTGGTAGATCAAATGGTAATCTACATGCTAGTTTTATCAGTAGGATTTTAAAGACTCCAACAGTCTGTGAAAATGTCAGTTGGACTCCAGGTCAGATACAATCTGTGCAATGTATGGACTTGATCTGAAATTTTGTTAGATGTACAACATATTTTAGAAAGCATCTAAGGAAATTTTTGCAGTGGTTCCTACAAGTCTTGGTAGAGATGCATCTAAGGTTGCGGAGAAAACCTGCAGATGTAACAAGACTGCTTTTTACCATCTTTGGAATGTCACAACATGTGGCCATCAGGAGAAATCCCTGATGACTGTAAAAATACAAATGTTGCACCCATCTTGAAGAAGAGCAACACCTACAGGGTTGTTGGTCTCTCCACAGCACCTGGGAAGATTACGGAGCAAATTCTTCTGAAATTCATTTCTGAGCACATGAAAGGCAAGAAGGTGATTGAGAACAGCTGTCATGGCATTACCAATGACAAGTCATGCCTGACCAGCCTAATTGCCTTCTACAAGTGACTCTGTAAACAAGAGAAGTGCAGTGAATGTTGCTTGAAATGGACTTCGGCAAGTTCTCCAAAAATTCTTCAGTAGTATTCGGGTAGACAAGTCGGGGATTGAGAAGTGCTGCTTGGATCGCTGCATTCCAGGGTTGGCGATCAGCATCCAAAATGCCATTGGCAACTGGCTGCTAAGTGACGTCCCTCAGGAACTGATGGTGGGGGACAATGCTGTTTGATGGGACTTCCCTCGTTATTACAGACTTGCCTGGCAGTCGCTGGGCTCTTGGCTAAGCTTGGCTACCATCGCCATACCTGGTCGGCTCTCCGCGCTTGGTACTCTGGGACTGACTGGCTCGTCACGATAACCGCCTGGTTGTCACACGCTCAATGGCTGGCTCCCCTTGCTTTGCAGGGGGGCTCTTGCTGCTCGCAGACGGCAGTGCCTCTTCGAAAAACGTGCTGCTCTGCGCGGGGCGTTGCGCCAGATGAAGGCCGGAGATCCCCTCCAGCCTACGTGGTTTTGTTACTCTGTGAAATGTGGCTGTGCTCTAGCTCGGCTTGCTTACAGCACTCGTGGAGCTTTAAATCTTATTGACTGCCTTGTGAGCCCTCAGTTGTTGGTATTTAGTTGTTTTTCTTAAAATAGACACGGAATCTCAGGCAGCCATTCGTTGAGATAAATGTGATAATGGTGAGCTTCATTCTACTTTCCCTCGTCGTGAGATGTGGACAAAGAGAGGGGGCAGATGGCTGAGGCTCTTCAGCAGATTTCCAGGGAAATGCTTCAAGAGGACTGCGGAAGGGACAGCATCCCGCTCTCCAGAGCCGCAAGGACAAAAAAAAATGCAAACTTCATTAAGCTGGTATCTCTGTCGTGATTGCTGCTTGTCGCTTCCGTAACGCCTGCCCGCCGGCGCGGCAGAGGAACAAGCGAGGTCTGCCCTGCGGCGATGGCCGTGCAGGCCCTGCGTTCAGGCCGGCCCCGCGGCTGTCCCGAGGGAATAACTACGGACAAGGGGCGGCTCAGCGCGTTCCCGTTGGGCTGTTGGCCGCCCTGACCCTGGGAGAGCAGGAGGCAGAGGCCGTGCGGCCCGACCTGCTTCCGACAGCTCGGACTCCCTCCCAGGAGCCGAGAGAAAAGGTGCCTGCAGCCGAGGAGCTCTTTGCCCTAATGGCGGATCCATCCGTTGAGCCTGCGCCGCGCAGCCGGCCCGCTGGTTCTGCTGGAAGCCAGGCCAGCTCGGCGACCCGGGGTGGAAGCCGCTGTGCCAGCTTTGCACCCTGTTCGCCCTGCGGGACCCGGGTGGGCTCTCCGCTTTCTCCTCCCGGAGCCGCCTCCGCTGGCTTGTGCTGGAAATGAAAGCCCGTGAGGCAAGGAGCAAAAATAATCAGACGCTATTAGCTGTTTTACTGCCATGCCAGGCAGGGTAGAACTGTTCTGCGTTTTGCCGTGTTACCTTAACTCTGCTCCTACACGGCGCTAATTATAATCCCGATATGATCTGATTAAAAAACACTCTCTGTGCTGCCTGATTGATTCTATAGCCGTGGAACAGTGAAAGCTGGGCAGTCTTAGCAAACTCCGACATGTGCTTCGTGAGTAGTGGGGGGAGAATGTCTGTGAATAAATGGAGTTGGTAATTATGGATATTGTCGGTAAAATCTCAATATTAAGAAATATGCTTCCCGGATAATTTGCCTGAGAATAAGTAGATGTTGTGCATGTGGTGGTCTGTACACAAAAAAGGCAGCTGTAGGTAGTTTTGGGAGAAGACGACTGTTTGTGCAGCCTTTTTTGTATTTGAAACTGTTCCGAGTAAGGAGCCGCTCCATTTGTAGTACAATTTCTAATTCCGACTCTGCCGCTAAAACCCAGTGTGATTTTAATGGTTTTTAATCTACGTTTGAATATTGCATGCTTATTTGTTTTCACCAGAGATTTGCTATTGATTGAATTCTTAAATGGTGTCCCTGCTGGCAGAATTGCTTCCTACCAGTTAGCATCTGTCTGCTGGATCGGGGGGCTCTGGGTTCCTATCCCTGCTTTCACTGACACAAATAGGATGGCTTAGCACGTCTTTCTTTTTTTGTCTCTCCCTCCTTATTTGTAGTTCTCCACCTCCGTAAATCCTTCTGTCTTTTCTCTTTCTTCTTTTCCTCTTAACTTCTCACATAGTGAAGCTAACAGAGGAGGGTGTGTGGGATGAGGAGTAGAAAAGGACGGGAGAAAGTGAGAGGGAGAGTGAGGGAGACAAAAGGGAGAATGTGAGAGGTGAGGAGGAGGTGGTAATGAAGGTGGAAAATAGAACAAAGAAGGAGGGGGAGCGAGTGAGTGAAAGGGGAGATTAAATAAGGAGGGCATGGGAGGGGGAGAGACTCTGCTCCTAGACTTTCAACTGGAGATGCGGCAGTCATTTTTTTCCTGCTTACAGGAGGAATAATTAGAGCACATGTTGGTCCTGAGCCTCTTCTGCCAGGCAGTTGATTTTCCAAAGCCATGAATGCATCAGCTTTATATTTTTCTTGCCTGTAGATGTATGAATTACCTGTAGTTATTAAACGTGTTAAGCAAATTCCCCACTGGTCAGCGTGAGGAAGTATCTCCAGGGACTTTTACTTCTCCTACTGAAGTGTGGGCAATTTTTTAGATATAAAGATCCAGTTTTGGCAAAATGAATCTGTAAGAGTGTTTGCGTCCCATATGTCTGCTCTTAGTAGGTGGGATTTAACTTCTGGAGACTAAGTCATGGCCCACCAGAAGCAAGCTTTGTGGCAGACACAGGGTAGCCGGGAACGTGCCTTCCCTCCTCTCCTGGAGTCCACCTTTCCCGTCTCTTTGTGAGTGTCTCCTACACTGTCCCTTTCTCTGGTATGGAAAAGTTGAAGGAAATCAGTGGTTCTCCCACAGATAGACTAGAGATGATGGGTTCACAGGCTGTCCTTTCTCTGTTTAAGACCGTATCTTTTTGGCCTTTTGGTCAGGAAGGCTTAGCACTGATAACTGTGGTTGTGCTAAATGATAGAGGTGGCAGGGAATAACATGGGGAATGGCTCTGCCCATCACCGCTGAGCCATCTTCTCTGCATTTTCCATTTCTTTGTTCTGTGTTGTGCAGCAACAGGGACATTCAGCTCATCATTTACTGCTGCTATTCTGTCCATTAATACAGACTGTTGATTTTGTTTGCTTATAGTGAGGATTTCTTTGAATATGTGCAGCAAGCAGTTATTCACCCCCCAACCCTCCCAAGCAACTTTATGGTGGTGAGCAAATACAAATTAAAATGGAAAGTGTGCTTTGGTGCTTCGCTTTTCTGTAGTTGCAATGATGTCTGGGGAAATACTGCAATGGAGAAATTCTGTGTTGAGGTAACTCTAGAAATCATATTCACATTAGAAATCCCCAAACTGTACTTTATTTAAAAATGTTTTAATGAGCTGCCATACTCAGTGCATTAATCTGTCAAAGAAAAGAGCATGGGAGTATATTTCAAATCCTAGAGTGGAATTGAGGGAATGTGTTAGAGGTGACATGCCAAGTTTTCATGGCAGAAGGTATGTATTTGTTCCCTCATACCTTTCCCAATATTAACTCGTGGTGGGAAGCCATTGTGGACTCTATTGTGGTATAATAAGAACAAAAGAAAATCTTAAATAAGGGAGTAATTGTGATATTCTTCAGCAATCATAGAAGTGTCTTGATTTTGTACTTCTTTGGAAGATACCGCAGCAAAAGAGACTTGTGGACAACCTGTGGTATTTTCCCTTCATGAACAGAAAACTGGAACTGGAAAACTGAGATTTCCTGGTGAGTTGTGCTTGGCTGAAGATTATATTTTCCTTTGTGAGGAATGTCTGTGAGAACATTTCTGTTGTTATTGTCACTCGGATTGCTCTAGCATCTAGGAGCTGTAGGCTTGGGGTGGCATCCTCATCGGAACTGTACGCAAAGAATGTCACAGAAAAGACATTGTCTGAAAGAGTTTGTAATCTAAACAGACAGTAGGGAAAGAGTGTGAATATCCTGGTTAGCATAATAGATGCTGATCTCAAAATTTACACCATAACCGTTGTCAAATAACTTACAGGCATTGTGGTGATCCAGAATTTGAAGAAAGGATTTGAATAAAATGGCATGTCCTTCATTTCACCCATTATGTCTTCAAGCCAACCTAGTGTCATCTTCCTTCCTTTTAATGTTCTCACCCTCTTCCTCAGAGACATCCACCACAGTGATTTTCTGTCCTGTTGTAAATCATAAATTGTCAACTACAGGTTCTCTCAGGGTATAGACTTTGTGAGAGTGATGGCATCTTCTTGGTTTCTTATGTTCCTTGGTAGTAACTTGTAAGATTGCAATCCCATGGTGTGTTCAGAACTGAATTTCAGTTGCTTTAAAAATACTACATGCTAGACACTACACAGTATTGAATAGTTAAAAAAAGTCCTCTGTGAATATTTGCAATGAAGAGGAGCAGGAAAAAGTATCAAAGATCTGTTTTGAAGTTACAATTTTAGGCAATAATATTAAGGAGAGCTAAATTAAGGAAGAATATGGTAAAAAGCACTGTTAGAGAATGAGTGAAATCCAAATGTTGCTATTTTAAACTTTGGTTAATTTTAGGTTCCATATTAAAAGGAGTTAGAGAATGAAAGTTTGGGAGAGGCAGACGATTTGCCTGATCCTGTAGGTCTGGTCCTGTACGTTTGTATGATTCTGGGCAGTATGAAGATGAGAAATAAAAGACTGGGGAAACAGCAAGACCCCCCCTAAAGAGAAATGAATACATAAGTAAGAAACATGCAGTCAGGAGCGATAGTTAGGCTGTTCAGATTCCTTAGTCCAGCTTTTACTAAGTAGGCATTGCTTCACCAAAATTTTAGGCACCTGTTCTTGGAACTCCACCTATATCCATATATGTGATATATCCACCTAAATTCCTCATATAATGAATGGAGAAGAGAATTTCAGAAGATGATCCAGTCTGTCTGATACCTTCCTCTTTTAATTAACTCTAAAGGAAGGTAGGCATTTCTAGGTTTGCATATTCTTGTATAGTAGAAGAAATGAAATTGCATCATATTTAGTTGAAAAAATCTGAGACAAGTCTATGCATTGTCAGTCTCCAAGGAGAAAGAAATCGTTTTAAAAAAATCAAAAGAAAATTAGTGACCTGCATTTAATTGATTAATGCAGCATATAAAAAGAAAGGATAGCTAAGTAGGAAACCCTGAAGATGATGTCCCCAGCTTATTTTGATTTTTTTAATTTAGATTTGTTACACATTTCTGCTAGTATGGTTATGAACTCTGTGTGGAGTGATATATGATTATCTAAAATAATCATGTAGTTTGTGGTAGTAGTGATATGTAGTTGGAAGAAAAAAATTAAAACTTTTCAAAGACTGTTACCAATGTTGTTTTGTTAAACAGGGAAGAATGGCTTTTTTTCTGTGGGCTGTGGGACATTAATACCACATGTAATACTGGAGACAAGAAAAGCAATTTCTATACCAATGTCTTTTTTTTTTTCTCTCCTTACATGTCTACGTTTTGGCCCCTTGCCCATTGCACAATTCTCGTCCCTCTGGTGCAGGAGTTACCCTGCTTTTAAACTCCCATCTAGCCCATCACGTGCAGCTTCTTGCCTCATCCTAGAAGAGTCTCCTACGTACATTTCTATTTGGGTCAGTCCTTTTTGCTTTGAAATTAGTTGAACGTTTTCCTGCAAACTAAGTTTCAGGGAATAAACCCTCGCTCATCAACTCTCCCGTGTCTGTCTTTTGTCCTCCTCCTCCATCCAGTACAGCAGTCAGTCTTGTAGGTACTTCTTGTTCTTCTCGTACCTACAAGACACTGCTTGTATTACGTGTGACTCAGCAGCAAGCTAAAAACCTGCTATTCTTACCGTCCTCCCCTTGTCTCCGAACAGACCTGCCTCTTCACCCCCAGCTTTTGATATGCTTAGCTGTGTTGTAAGAACCAGTAGGGTGGCTGTTCGCTGGGCTGTGGATTCCTTGATCAAGTTGTGCTGGAGGAAGAGTTAAGCGTGGTGGTAAGTCCACCCGTTCTCAAGTGGCGTTCTAGGTCTTGGCTCCAGATCCTATGTGAACAGGGGGAAACAGCTGTAATTTTCAATCCTCAGCATATGCTACCGTAGTGAAAATGCATAGGACAAAAGATCCTGAAGAACAAAATACTTGGGTTTTGTAGTTCAGGAATTCATGAGATCCCTGTCTTCCTTCTCATCTGAATCAGGTGTTTTGTCAGTTTTTACATCCTGACTTATTGTTACTTTTCTGGTGTCCCCAAAAGAGAATTTACTCATCTGCAAAGCATTTCTGTTATTGAGGATGTACATATATGTAAGACCTCAAATGAGGGAACAGTAAAGCATTTATACCAAGAGGGGACTCTGTAATTGTCTGGTTCATACATAGTCATATCTGATCACAATGGTTTTACTCATATGATTAAGTGCTTCAAACTTGTTGAACATACATATGTTCTGTACATACGCTGCATGAAATTTTCACATACAACATCCTACAAGACAGTGTAAGCACATGGAATTGATGAAGTTGAAAGCAGCAGAAATCTTTTCATTTCGTTAACGTATTAAACATCTGTCGTGATTTAACCCCAGCCAGCAACTGAGCACCACGCAGCCACTCACTCCCCCCCCACCCCCAGTGGGATGGGGGAGAGAATAGGGAAAATAAGTAAAACTTGTGAGTTGAGGTAAGAACAGTTTAATAGAACAGAAAGCAAGAAACTAATAGTGATAATAATAACAATAATAA
>JAVJGG010000013.1:4949150-4971217 GCA_035590195.1 Aviceda cuculoides
GACTTTTAAACGTGAATTCAGGTTATTTCAGAAAAATAGTACAAATTTGATAACAGAGACTGTGATTAGGTTACAGCTGCACCAATGTTATTACTGTGGTTCTTCTTTTCTGAAGTGCAGAAAAGATTTTTTAAAAAGTGCTGACACAATTTTAAGTGTCTAAACGTACTGCCGTGCTCTTTCCGTTCAAAAGAGGAGAGCTCTCCCTGAAGGCACTTCCATAACATTGTTCATCAGGGCTGGAACTGGAGACATCCTCTAGTTGTGTGGGCTTTCTTTTTTTTTCCCTGTGTGTTTGGGTTTTTCCCCCTGAAAGAGTGACTTTCTGAAATGGTATAATGGGCTTCTGCCTTGTCTCTCTCATACCAGTTAAAATGCTAGAATTGCCATCAGTTCTGTATTTGAGGTTCCCATAGGAAGCGTATGTGATGCTATACTCAAAATCTTACAGGTGGAAAGGAGCACACCATATATATGGAACTAAGAATTTATTGTTAGTCCAATTAAAGTTTTAATAACCTAATACTTCAGATCACTACTTCTCTTATAATAATATGTAGCTATAGTCAAAATTAATACACAGGAACCTATTTAATACAGATAATATTGTTACACAGAAACCAAACCAAACCAAACCTTGCTCCTTTTCTCTGTTGCTATGCTCACCCTTCCAGTGTTCCTCAGCATCTTGCCCTTGGCAGCTTTGGTTTTTCCTGAGCAGAATGAGTGCAGGGAGGTTATGACAAACCGTCAGCACCTTGAGGTCTTCACTGGGAGGAGCTGATGCTCACTGGGGGGGTTTCTCCCTCTTTCTGCTGGGTGGATGCATCCTGCTGATGCTCTCTCATCCTAGGTGTTTTGGTCAGCATGGGTTAATTTTTGTATGTTTGGTTTTTGGGGGTTTTTTTTTGGACTCAGTCTCACTCACTTGTTTTTTTCATTGGTTCCCAATTACTCTGTTTTTCCATCCTCTTTGATGGCTTTATTGCTGTTTTTACCTGAATCATGAGGTTGCACTCCTGCAGTGACTGCTGTTGACCACTGTCACTCCTGTGTGCAGTCTGGGACCTCTGGTATCATCCTGGCTCTGCGCTCTCCCACCCCACGTAGACTGTTTAATCCACACAGGATAGCTGCTTATTACTACTATAAACTAAAGCTGAACAAAACAACCTTAAGCAATAGTTATCCTGACTGCTAGACAATTGCTTTCAGAGCTAAAACTAAATTAGCTCAGGCAGGGCCAAGACAAACCCAAGTCCAAATTAAATTAAATATTTAAACATCATCATGTCTGCGGAGCATTCTTTTTAGCTAAATATCTACTTCTTTTTTTAACTGTTTTAAGGACATTGAAGTAATTGGAATCTTGACTGCTTTCATTCCACATGAAAAGGCCTAAATACATGCTGACTGGACTTCCCTTTATGTACAACTGACATGTAGAATGGACTATTCTATACTCGTCCTGATTTTATATGGAGTCGTGGCTTACCTTCAATATAGCATAGGATTTTTTCTAGCTTACAAAAGCAACTTTTAGTAAATTACCCTTTTCATCCTAGTATTTTCTGAAGTGAGAATGGGAGTTCTGTTATCAACACGGAGAGTTGAGCACTTTACCTGTGGCTTTGGGCCATGGAATTTGGCTTTCTTGGAAACATCAACGTTTCTTTCATTCTCCACATCCTGTCATTTAAATTCACCAAGAGAAGATCAGCAGTTTTATTGCCTAGACTCTTATTTTCATTTGCAGGACAGAAGTAAGTTCATATTGGGTAGGTCTTCCCTTGGCGTGTTTAAAATAGGTTTCTAAGTTTTGGGTAATAACAGCAAAGAAGTTGCTTTGTCGGTGGAGTCCAGTTAAGGTCATTACTGAAATAGCTCTGGAAATCTATCTCAGTTCCAGTCAGACGATTATCTATTCCACATATTATAAAAGCTTATCTTTTCTCTTACAAACAAGCAGCCCCCCAGTTTCTTCCCCTTTATGAGGTGCCATGTTGAGGCTATTAAATGGTGTGATTGAGCCAACTTTTGGAGCATCTCTTCTTTGAGCCCTATCAACTGCTCAGCCACCTGTGTGTGCTCCGAAATTTGAAGGAACCCAAGAAAGCACCAGTCCGAACTGGGGGCCGTAGAGATGGGGGCAGAGATCATCTTGAATCATGTAGGCACTTGAGCTCTTTCTTAGACCCTTCATTAGAATTTTCTAACTTGTGTCATTCTACTGCAGAAGTATTCAAAATTAAGTCACCTGTTTATGTGTTAAATATTGTAGAGAAAGTATCAACAGATACGGTCCTCGTCTTGCTCCGCAAGTGAGGACGAGAGTCCACACAATTCAAAAGCTGACTGTTATGCTCCCCTTTTTAAATGATGTGCCATTAAGGAAGAAGTAATACTTTACAGTTGTCTAGGAGCCAAACCTCTATTAGGTGAGATGACCAAGGAAATAGTCTTCCTGTTTCTTTTTAAGTCAAGAGCAAAATTTTCATTGACTTCAATTGAAAGATAACTGGGCCCAAAAGGCTAATTATTAGAAGTGGGTTAATGTGTTAGAGGCACCCCTTAAAGAAAATTTATTCTAGAGTATCTGGGTCTAATATAGAAATCTGATTACCAAATGAATTAATATTTTTAAATAATTTTTCAATTATATTTACAGAAATAACAACTGTATTATCTCAAATAAATGAAAAAAAAAAAAAAGAAGGAAATGTAGAGCAAATAGGGAGCTATTCAGGCAATCAAAAGCAAATGTCTACTTTAGTATGAGGCAATCACACCATAGACTCCACTGACTGTAACTGGGGCCAGGATTCGGTCTCCTGGCTGTGGGCATCTAGTGCATCTCTTTGATATGCTCTTTGGGACGTCTTATTTGGGAACAGCCGTGTCTATGGAGCTCACGGTTTTAAGGGGCAGAGTTAAGCGGGTATTTTTTTTTCTTTGTTTATACAGTCGCCAATCTCAAAAAAGCTGTTTTAAGTGACTGTGTCTCTGAAGGATCTTATAGACTTTGCTGCTCTCTCAGATCTAGAAACAGAAGAATTCTTACTTATTAATCCTCTTGACTTAATCATTTCAGCTAATGAATAAGCAAGGAAGTAAACGAAGTAGAGCCATATTGGCTTGCCATAGTGGAAGCCTGCTAATGCATTTAATATTTCCCAAATAGGGAAGAAGAAAATTAAACAGTAGAGCAGTATATTTGCAGGATTCTGAAAGTGCTAAAAATGGATACATGACAAAAGTTGTCTGACACTGTACTTTAAATTTTTTGCTTTTTTCTTAGAGTGGCATTTATATCATCATCTCCTATTCCCTTTTTGTTTTCAGCACCTGCAAAGATTTAAGCTGGAAATTTTATCTTTTGTCTCTCAACTCTTGTCACTCTAAATGTCTCTTGTTGTGTGAATCCATCTTTGCTCTCCTTACAAATAAAATGCAAATCATATCCTTGCCAGAGCTAAACACTTATCTAAACGAAATCAGAATAAATACTTGAAGGTTAAAACTGAGATTCACTTTCTATTTGAGAAAATCACAGAATGCTACGTTACTTTTTGGCTCTAGAAATGTATGTACAAATGTCAGAATTTCAGCTCAAAGAAATATCCTTTTTCTGAATTAAGCTTTTTAGATGCTTTCTGTAGTGGGCGTTTCAGGTCACAGAAGACGACGAGAATAATTGAACCGCAGATACTTAAGTTTGTTTGTTTTTTTTTTTACGGTAACACGTTGGAATTTGCAGGAGTCGTGATTTAAGATGAAGGGTCAAAACCGGTGGCGAATGCCGACAGAGGCGGGGTGAGCGCTGCCAGGCGTGTTGGAAGTCCGCCAGGGATGGCCGTTGTCGCAGCGGAGTCGACAGGAGGACGGCGGCCGCGAAGGCTCGCTGCGGCTGAGGAGCACGCGCGAGGAGAAGCGGGAGAGCTGTTCCTAGCGCTGGCACCGCCAGCCCTAAACAAGAGTGTTCCACTTCAGTCAAGAATTCAAAAGCCTTTCCGCGAACTTAGTTAAGAAACTTTTCTGACGGCGCAGACGTCCTAATTGTCTGTTGCATCCTCGAAGAAGGAAGTCAAAGGAGCTCTGCTGAAATTCGGGGTTTGCAAGCGATCAACTTTCCTACCTGCCAACATCTGAAAGCTAAAAATAGGGAGTAGAGTGAAGAAGGGATTTCGGAATTGTTTCTAAGGAATTTCCCCTGACTGAAGACTTTGGGATTTAGCTAAGGGACATTAATAGAGGTAAATGAAGGTACAACGCTCATACAACAGAAGCATTTTGCTGCAATAAATGGATTTTTTTGTTGCTGTCTGAAAGTAAGATAAGGCTTAGTTTTTTAAGTTCTACTATGATTCACATTACCTAGAGTTTTCGACAGGAGGGGTGGCGAGTAGTTACGTTAGAATAGTGAGAACCTTCTTTCTTAAAGAGAGAAACAGCTGACTTTTTTTTTCATGACGAGAAATGATTTTCTATGAATTAGAGAAGTTTTCAGTAGTACAAATGATCAAGGGAGAAGCATACACCTGAATGGCCAAGAGAATTAATTTTTTTATTTTTTTCCTTAAGAAACTGATTGCCATTTTTCATTATGATTAATATTAAATACTCATGTAGGACTCTCCATTTGTAAATCCTGATTGTCATAAAAATGCAAGTTAATTTTTGTACTGTTAAAAAATTTCAAACATGCTTACTAAGAACTGCAGCAAAGATTTTAAGTAATTCTTTGTAGGCGCTACAGGGAAGAAAATAGGGCAATATTTTTAGTATTTTTCAGAGATGAAAAGACTAATGTAATACTTTGAAACTCTCATTTGCTTACATTCCACAGTATCCTGTCAAGTTTAATATGGAGTATCTTCCAGGGAAGGTGATATTTTAACTGGCTAATCTACCTGAGTAACATGGGAATGATACAGCTCCGGTTGCCTTTACTCATCTGTCTTTATTCCTTATAAACACAGATACAAACTGTTTAGAATGATAAGCTATGAAGTACGGAGAGCTGGTAAGGGATACCAAAGAAATGAGGAAAAAATCCAGATCTTCAGGCAGTGAGAGGCTGTTCAGGAAATGTATTTTACATAGAAGATACCCTAAGGAAGATATTGGCCCATTTTCAGATGGACATACTAGCACTGCTAGTATGTAAAAAAAGTGAGAGCAGTAGCTAAATATTTCTGTTTGTACACGGAAAAAAATGGAGAAGTGTATTTGCATCCTATGAGGACAAGAAGTAATTTCCCACTTGGATAGTAACCAAAGAAAACTTGAACAACACCTGCTTTGGATAAATATTTTAAAATACGTAGGCCTTAGCTACTTGTGCACAAAAAGACTGAAAGACTTGGCTGCAGAAGTCTCTGGTTGACTGGTGCTCTTTTTTTCTTTGTTAAGTTTGGGAAATTAGTAAAATTCTGTAAATTTATGAGACTGCTGACGTGGAGCCAGTATTCAGAAGGGGCACTCAGATGACCAAAGAGGCTGTTGGGCCATTAAGCCTGATGTTCATCCTTGGCATTTGTAATAAGGCATTCGAAAAATGGGCGAAAGGAGGACACCGTTCTTAGGGCATTATGTTTTTAAAGCTCGTTGAAAGGTCGCAAAAGGTTCAGTTAAGAGCTACAATAATGTTTCAGCTGCTGGAGAAACTACTTTGCAGTGGAGGGTTTAGAGATCTCAATCTGTTTAGTTTATCACACAGGGGATCAAGAGGTGACCTGATTATAAAATGTAAACACTTTCATGCACACACAGTATCTACCACTAAAAGCTTTTCAGTCTGGTGGTGAAAGGCAGAATAAGCACTGCGGGATGGGAGGTGAAGTGACTGTCCTTGGAAGCAGGGCGCGCGTTTTTGATGGTGAGGGTGATTCACCTAGGAGGTGCTGATCTTCTCCCGGTGTTCTCCGGAGAAGACTTGCTTCTTATCTGAAAGTTAATGCATTATACAGCTTCAGATCCCTTCAACACAGTGTTACACACTTCCTGAACTTCAGGACTTAGATAATTTGTTTTTTCTTTTCTGTTTCTTGTCTTTTTTTTTTTTTTCCCCCCCTCAAAGGAGCGATAGAAGGGGCCATTTTCAATCCTGTTTACTAGAGCTGGAACAGAAGTTTTCGGTGTCAACATGCTGCAAGGATGTTAATGGGCTCATATTGTACACCTTCCCAAGTCAGGAGCAGGTTTCCTAAAGGAACTAATTGACATGTTTTATTGTGTAGTAAAGACAACTTACCTAGATTTACTGCTTTAATATATTTCATTGTACGTGCTGATAATATTTCCAATATAATGGTTGCAACCAATCCCTTGTTTATGACTCATCAGTTCTACATACCACCAATCATAACTCCCTGGTAATCAACTCGGTACTGATACAAAGCGTGTAAAGCCATGCTTCCACACTCCTCCAGGCTAAAATGGTAATCTTTCCAGTCTGCAAACAGCGCAATGATTTGGCTGAAGAATCTATATGAAACACCAAATTATACCGAGGTGACTTGACCTAACAAAATGACATAAAAGAGGATACCTAGTGGATTTCGGTTCAAACTTCTTATCTAGGGACACTGTCATTTGAGTTCCTAGCACTTTGCTTCCTTCCGATCTTCCTCACATGTATTTTGGTCCTGTTTTTTGAATATACACATAATACTGGACATACCAGGATAATCTTTTTATAATCTCGGCAATTTATTGAGAGGAAGAAAAGGTGAGAGTTGCTGCTACCCAGAGATACTTACTCCTTGCCTGTTTTCAGGTAGGAAAAGTACTACCTTCCATCAAGCAAGCCAGGTTTGTTGTGTGCCATCATTCAACATGACAAATTTGTCTGGCAAATTGTACCTAACTTCCTACTTTTTGGGAAGCTGGCAGGTATGAGGCCACATCAGTGACATGGTTGGATGATGTCAGTGTTCTGGGCCCAGCTCACCTCTTGGCTGTTCTGGCTTTAGACCAAGGTGTGGTGCAATGCACAGATGGCTTGGTAGGTGATTTTCTCTGAAACATAGAAAAAATCTCAGTATTTAGACTGTCGGCCAGCTCCAGGAATTTTCCTGAAGCCTCCAGATTTTCACTTCTACTTCAGAAATGCTCTGGTAGCTGTTCAGATTGTAGTTGACAGAAAGAAATTTTTAGTTGTTCCACTTGGATGGGAAGAGCTGATAAGAAATCGTCATCTTCTCTTTTGAAGGAGCTCACTCTAGGTACCCATAACAGCTTCACTCTTCGTTGTTCTGTTCAGCTTTTAGAGAATATTGTACAATGTGCTGGATAAAAATGTCACTTAAGCACTCTTGACACTCAGCTTTGGATTTTACATCCTGTACCCCAAGTAAAGGGAGGGAGTGCCTTTTAAAAAACATAGCACAGAACAAGACTACAAAACAGTGGTCTCGTTCTACGAGTGTTCTGTGTGGTTGTGAAAAATCTGTGGATTTGGCAGAAGGACAAGTCGGTGATCATCAAAACCACAAGAACTCTGCTTAGATGAGCAGAGGCTGCTGGCTCAAGCAGTAAGAAATCCTGATGTAAAAGAATGATATGCTTCCTTTACATCTAGCTCCATCTGGAAATCCATTTTTAGGTTGAGAAAATACTGAGCTATGACAGGAACAAAATCCTTACAGCTTTTGGCTCTCTAAAGGGCTAGCCGAGGGGAATGAAATACCTTTTTCTGCTAGAGAATAGGTAGGAGACTAATGCTATGGTTAAATCCAAGTATTCTGGAACAAATACTGACTCGGTCACTTGAAAAATTATCAGCACTTTTTCTATGGGCACAGCTACGCTGGAGTGTCAGGTTCGTACCTGGAGCCTTCTGTGGCATTGGACCAAATTTTCTGGAGGTCCGACCTTCTGGCACGCGATGGCTCAGCAGCCAGCGCGTGGGCTCCTGCGGCCGTCAAAAATGTCCAGGGAGCCTGGAGCTCCGAGGGTGCACGTTGTGAGGACCACTGTAGAATAGTAGAAGAATACTAACCAAGGAAAACCTTTGGAGAAACGTCTCCCTGACAGATTTATGGGTATTTCAGAGTAGCAGGCAGACTCATGAAACAGGTTGGTAGACTTTGTGTAGCGTTTCCCAAAGGACACTCGCTCCTGTTATTTAAGGTATTATTGGTTTAAAATGAGCCCCAGGGGTTTTCTGTCAGGACTTAAGTGGGAAATGGGTTGGCAGAAGCTTTCCTTCTCTTAAAATCATACCTATGACTAGTGTGGCTCCTCGGGAGGGAACCCCGGGGGGTTTGCTGGATGTGGTTGGTGTCCTTCTGCTGTGTTGTCCGTATGACGTTTTTCCAATATGCGTTATTACAGGACTAAAATCCATAGTTTGATATACTAGCAGTACTGAACTGTGTGGACTAAATGTCTTTATGGGAGTGTCTTTTTGGAAGAGTTTGGGCATAAATAGTAAGCTTGGGAATTAATCAAACCGTTGATAGAAAACAGGAAGGAAGGGAGACGAGAACCTGAAATTGGATGTCATGGTTTTCTATAGACCTTGCTGTGGAGGTTTAGATCAAAGGAAAACTAGTTTCTACTGATTTGGGGCTTATACTTTCTACTCAGCCACTTCATCAGATAAGAGAGATTTGCAGAAAAAGTCTTTGTTAACACTGATTTAATTCTTAGCTTGTACAGTCTCAGTGAGCATCATGAAGCAAGGATGCTCACCACAAAAGAGGCTTCATTTTTCTACTGAGAATAATTTCAAGCTCAAGACAATTTTCTTAGAACAGTTATGAACAGTGAGATTTTGGGGAATAAATAGGTAATAAAAATGTAGAGAGCATGCTATGGGTTTTCTTTCACAAAGAGTATTCTTGAGAACATTTAACTTCATAGAGAGTACATTAAAAGAAGGAATTAACATAAATCACAAATATAAAAAGCCTTGGAATTTTTAATTTTAGCACGTGCCGTGCTTAAAACATAAAATAAAAGCAGTTAATGTTCTCCTTTTCTAATTTTCTAATTCACTAAAATGCCATATGCTTTTCATTTGTGTTTACTTTGGCATCCAGAAGAACGAAGAGAATTAAATAATGCTGGAGACAAGCTTAATCATTATCTTGTGTTCAAGCACTTTGATGGTATATTTAAAATAGATGTGTGAGCCTTTTTTGTTCCTTGTAATATGGAAATTATAAAGGAAGGTGAACAGGATGATAAATTAGAGATGCTCTCAGCGAGGCTGTTAAATTATTTTTAGTTAGAAGACATACTGTACACACTGAGCCTCAGCTGAATATAATTAATTTGAAACGTTATCACTGTTGTGCTTGCAGTCCTATTGTAATTTTTTTTTTCGGTTCTGCATCTTGCTGGCTCCTATCACACCCCTCCCTGGGAGATCTTTTCCTGTTTTGCACGTGTCCTGTTCGTTACCACCATATGGTAGTTAGAATTTCAGTAGCTTTGCTCTGTTTACAGACCACTGTGCTTTGTCATATTTTTGCTGCTCACCCTGTATTGCCATCTGATACCTATCATCTGTTTAACACATTGGATGCCAAAAATACTCAGGTTTTTTTTTTTTTTTAAATGCATGTGTGAGAAAGACTGTTTCAGAAAGCTGTTTTAATAAACATTGCTCCAAAGTAATTTCCTGTTATGTTGAACCGGTACCCACACCTCTCAACTTTCCAAACTTTTTAACAGGTGCCAGCTGACTGAAGGGATATATTGCAGCACTGGGGATTTTTTTTTTTTTTTCTTTTTTGCTTGTGTGCATTGCGCTGTTAGTAGCAGACCGAAATGTGTTTAAGCATCTTTTCCCACTGCGTGATCATAGCAAACCCGATATTCTCAGAGTATAGCAGGGTCTATTCTTACCCCGGTTGCCAATTGCAACTTTATTAGGGTTGCACTAAGTAACTGTTTTTGAAACTGGTTTGACAGATAAAATGCATCGTGATTTGCAAGTGTTGGCATTAGTGATGGCTGATGCCATTTTAATCCAGCATTTCAATCTCTCGTGATACTGACACCAAAAAAACCACTTCACCAACTGTCACGACGTAATTAAATTTTGGGGGCAGGGGAACAGCTAGTATGAAAAATGATTGTATCACTGAATTAGAGATAGAGGAGCCTGCAGCAGCATTTGGGGTATTAGACATGACGAATTTTTTCATTCAGTGGTATTTTAAGACGCAAAACCCTTGACTTGCCAGGTGTTCATAAGCTTCAATTTTACGAGAGGTGCCCGTAAGCCTCTGCGTCCTGGGGCTTCTTGACGGGGACAAAGAACAACAGCGGTCCACAGCTGCGTTCCCGTAGCGAAGCCGTATGATTCCGTGGTCGTCCTCCGCCCGCTTCCCTAGGGATTGCTGTGCGTGGGCTTCTCCAAACGCACTTAACAGCTTAAAAGCGCAGGTCCATGACGGGACCAGCCGCTGGCACGTGGTGGCTGGTCTCCCGAGACCTCGGTGATCCCATCGGGTGGGCTGTTCTGGGGTGTCTCTTGGCTGGTCGGGACCTGGGTGATGTGATTCATCCAGCTGAACTTAGCGATGCTACTAATTAATAATGTTCGGTCGGATAAATGGGCTTCTCTTTTATTTCCTCTCTCTTCCATGCGCGCTGCTTCATTAACATGTCTAGCGGTTCGTAGTTCTCTACGCAGAATAAGAGAGCTAAAAGCCGGTGCCTCTGTTTGTGATTTTGTGTAGGTGAAAATTTGTGCCTTACTTTTAAAACTCTCCTCAAGAGTTTCATTCATCTTTTTTTCCACCTCTCCAATCCTTAAATTGAGCTTTTCTACCGTGACACCCCCCCTGCCCCTTTCAGGCTTTTTGCACTTTGTTTTATGTGACTTTCAGTTATTCTGCATGTTATGGCTGGTTGGTGACGATGTGATGACCGTCCTTAGAAAAAAAACATGCCCACAGTAGCATATTATATGATTCAATAAGTTAATTCGGTAAATTGAAGAGAACACCATTTAATTCTCTTTCGCTTCACTCTGAAAACAGATTAGGTTTTGTTTGTTCACAAAAACACAATTTTGGTGAAGTTTAGCTTAAATAAATGATACTTGTATTCCATAATAAAATGAAGCTGATGTTTTTGAAGAGAAAATAAATCAAGTTATTCTTTACTCATTGATTTAATGTATTTTAAGGGACATTTGCTGGCAGAGCCACTTCACAAAATAGTATTTACTGGAGAAATTTCCTGTGGGGCTCAGAGACTACTGCTCCGAGGCTCATTTTGTGCTTCTTTCAGTGAAGTGGTGGCAGTAAAGCTTTGTTACACCGTCGCGAGCTGACACAGGTCAGCTCATTCAGGGGACACATTTTGTGTGTCTTTTATACAACATGTGGAAGAGGGTGGGTGCCGGGTTAGATTCAGTAATATTTAAGTAAACAAGGAAAATGAAGACATCTCTTAGTCAGTTGACAGGGAAAAACATGATCCAATACCTGAAATATTCCACTTTTTACAGCCTGTTATAAAACTAGAGATGGAAACTTCCTAGCAAAGCAACAATAAAGAAAAAAAAAAAAAAAAAGCTAAAACCTACCCAGGATTAGGTAGGATAAATTTTATACCTATTTTTAAACTGGTTATGTTCTGTTGGTACTTCCAGTTATTCTTTCCCCACTTTTTTACAGTTGTCGATTCAGTGGGACGCGGTATCAGCGCCAAAAAATTCACGGAGTTATTTGATACTCGTTCTCTGCATTAGAGGTCGTTGCCTCCTCGCTTGCTAATCAGCGCTCTTGCTTCTCGAGCATGCGGCAGCACACTTATTTTACGAATGGCGGTGGTTAATGTTGCTCTGAGAAAATCCAGAGCTGTTGATTTGGCTGGGGAAGACAGTAATTAGTCCCTCTGCATCTTGAGGAAACCTTCTTTAAGGAACTTACTAGCAGTCTTTTTTAAAAGGTTTTGTAAAAGGAGCTTGTGCCTCACAAGCCTAAATGGGCTTGTTTTTTTAGTAAGCAACTGTGTATGAGAATTACTTGCATCTGCAAACGCAGTCATGTAAAAGGACGTGCCCTGTAATCTCAGAAATGGTACTAACGTGGCTGGGTGTCTCTGGGATCTTTGCTTTCTGCCATACACCTGTACTAAAACAGTTCATCTGTTACACTATATAAAGGAAACACAAAGAATGAAAACATTTCACTGAAAGAAAGAAGGCAAATTAATCTTAGCTAATTGCCTTTAATAGTTTTATCATTCTTCTCTTGGTGTCAGAGCAAGCCCTGGTTTCGTAATTTTAAGTAAGCCTTGCATAAAACTTATTTATTTATTTTTAATATATCTCATTTATTGGATGAATAGGTGTTTGTCTCTAAAATAGATGGGAAAAAGAAGAGAGGACTCTTGATCTCACTTCCCAGTTTAGCAAGGGCTAAATTGTAAGGGTGTCGTGAATTGCAGAGGCGCTGGAAGAGTCTCCTTGTTGTGGTTTGATAATGCGGGTAGGCAGCAGGTAGGAGAAAACTTCTCGGGTCTTTTTACAGTGGAAACTGTTGATCTGACAAATTTTAGAGAACTGAAATTCACTTCTGAAACAAACTCTGCGGCAAATCTTGTTATTTTGATTTTCATTATGAAAAGCCTTTTTTCCAAGAGGCACATATCCCAGTTAAAGTCACATACAAACAATATTAAGTTTGCACCGTGAAAAATGCTAGGACTGTATTTCTTAAAATGCTTCGTTTTGACAGTGCAGTTGCAGGAACAGCTCAGACCAGCACTTCTGCTGCAGTAAATGGTTTTATCACCCTGTTCCTCACCTTTTGATTCTGCTACTTCTTTTTTTTTTTTTTAATCCAGCATTAATGCAACTGTGTGGGCTCAGATTTTTTTTCCTTAATTCGTGTCCTAACCCCATCCAGTTTCCTGGACTGGCTCACTGAGTGGTTGCATGGGTATTGCTGTCCCTTGGTCATTACGGCTGGTTTTCCTGCAGCAGGTATTACGTGACTGCTGCAAGTAAGATAATATATTCATTTATTTCTGCAGTTTTGATGCATGAGTAGTTAGAGCAATCTTTAAAAAGCTGAATATGTTTATAGGTCCCGTGTTTATTAGGGATTTAGTGCTTGGCCTGAATGCTTGTTCTAATGATTCAGTAAGAGAGGGTCTGTAACATAGTGATATTTCCATAACTTTTTAAGTGGTTGCGTTTGGTAAAATTCAGGCTGCTGACAGCATTACGTGTACGAACTCATGAAACTTTCTGAAGTCTGTCACTTGGAGCTGGTGACAGCTCTTCAGAGGAAACCAGCTGCTCTCCTGCGTTAGGAGAGCTGAGTGGTGAAGAAATTAAACGAGAAAGTGCAGCGGAGCTGTGATGGTGAGGTGGTGGAGTTGTCCACAGAGGTTGAGAGCTGTATAAAAATGCCCATACAGGTTAAGACCAAAGGACAAGGCATCGACACGTTGTGGGGTGTTCTCACCACTCTGCTGGCTCTGGCCAAACTGTCCGTGTAGAGCGTTGGGAAGAGGAAGCCTGACGGGGGGGTGACCTGTTCGGGGCCTCCCACGTCCCACCGCGTCTCTGGACAGACTGGTCTCTGATAGTCAGCGGGCTCTGGGGAGGTCTTCATGGTGCTCTGCTTGGTGTCCCCTGCAATTAACTGTTTTTACAGTTGATGCTTTTTCTCTTACTCCCCTCTACCTCTCTCTCTTGTTTGCTTTTCTTTTTTTTTTTTTTAAATTCTTTGACTCCCGTGATTGTTTTCCCAGTTTCGTGGCGGTGTTGAAAGTGTTTAGCTCCATCCCCCTTCCATAGGTCATGTTAGGGCTGCAGGACCAACAGGGGCCAGTTGGGGCTGCTCAGGGAAGTGTAGAAGTATAAGGCCAGCGGGGCGACGTGTGTCCTCCCCGCATGGTACCACCTCACGTACCTTTGTATTCTAGCAAAGCGCGGAATCGACTGTATTAGGTCGCCGGAGTCTGCTCGCCTGGGAAGCTGGCGGCAGTGGGATGAGAGAGGAGGCTAACCCGTGGGACTGACGGTGAGTAAGCGAAGTTCAAACAATAGCTGGAAGGGCAGACGCTGTAGTTAAAATAGGATGGTAAAAGAAGTAGAAGGGTTGAACGTTTAGGAAAGCCGGCGTGGTTTCCGCAGTGCGGTGCCGAGTCGGTTGCTGCCCTAAGGCCCGGAGGCAGTCGGCATGTTAGAAGGCGCTGGACTCTGTTCCACGAGACCAGAGGTGATGTGGGTTGTACCACAACTTGTCATCTCTTTGTTTTCAAAAAAGAACGTTTCGTTGAATTTGATGGTCAGATGTGAGTGAAGGAACCATTGAGGAATATTGTTGTTGCTTGTGGTTTTTAAAGCAGCTGTTTCCAATGGGCTTGGGGACAAATGTTTGTGAATATTATCTTGGTGTGGAACTATGTGCAAGCTGACTCACCTGATGATACTTCGTATTATATTAAGCCGTGTGTCACCGAATTTGGGCAGTGTAATTATCTGTGGTCAATGTAATTACCAATTTTACATGGATAATACTAAAAAATTGTTAGATTAGTAGAGCTATATCCTTTTCCTGTCCGTGGAAGACAGGGGAGTGGGTAGCTCCTTGCCACCATTTCCCACTCACCATCCTATTTCTGTTCTTTTAACTCATTAACATTTTCAAAGTCAAGGAAGGGGGCACGGAGGTTCCCAAAAGTCCAAGGTCCTGAGCCGCAGTTGGGATGGAGCGGTACTGGGTGGAAAGGTGCTGTCTCCCTCCTCTCTCAGTCTTGTATCATTTTTTTTTGCCTGTTAAAACCTTCAAATTCCAAATAATTCTTCAGGGTTAAAATGTAACATTTTTCACTCAAAAAAACCCACAAAACCCCTCCTAATGCTGCTGAAACACTTTTTATGAAAATAAGAATAACGTTTGGAACATAAGCTTCTCTGCACGCAGTTACCATAAAGCATAGGAGCTGTACTCTTACTTAAGGTAGTGGAAATAATCACATGAAGAGAATGGAACATCTTTTTAGCAATGGTATTGGTTTTCATATTTTTATGAACTCAGAATAAAAAAAAAATGAAAAAACAAGTTGATTTAAATTATTTGCATTTTTTCATAAAAGCCATGGAATAAGAATGTATGTTTTTAAACAAAAAAGGGGTAATCATTAATTATTTTTTCTGCAGAAGGCATTGATTCCTTCAGTACTAAATATATCCCAGCATTTAAGTGCTTTTTAATACAAGACATAGACAATTTCTTTCTGAATTCCCTAGCTATGCCTTTTTTAGTACTGTTACGCATTGTTGGCTTAGTTACCTGGTTTCTCTTTTATACCTCAGAAAGGGTAACGGTCATTTGGGAGGAACCGTGGGAAGCTGGAATGTAAATTCCTCATTGTCGATACTGTACATTTCTGACTCACAGTTCTTAGTTGTGTAAGGAGGAAGTCTGCTTGTGGGCTGTGGTTATTTTTAAAGAACAAATAGAAGTATACGACAAAAAAAGTTTTCCAGTAACCTACATTAGGAAACTTCCAGGAAGCTGAAAAATGACATTTTAATGCAAGTTATTTAATGAGCTCGTTTATATGCTTGCAGAAAACCTGCCCTTAGTAAGATGTTAGCTTGCCAATGACTGTTGGCGCTGGCGAAGAGGCATCAGGTAAGAGCCCCGCGGTTTCAGCCGCGGTCCGCGGCACGTCGGTGGTGTGCCTCTGCTCCGACGGGATGAGGAGGGGGACTTTCTAACCGAGGCGGGGGACGTTCCTGCCTCGGCCTGGGCAGGATGTCAGGATGCTGCCAGGTAGTATGCGCTTGATAAGAGATTATACGAGGGAGTTGGAATTAATAGAACCTGTATTGAGGGTACAAGTAGCTGTTAGGTGTGAACAACTTTTAATTCCAGTGGTGGTGGCCAGGTCTAAATTCCCGTGTGAGGTCTGTAAGTGAAACTGTCGCATTGGCCAAGTCCAAACTTTATCGTGAGTCTCATAATAAAATGCTTTATGGTTATGCTGCTCCGGGTTCCTAGTGTCATGGGCGTATAGGAAAATACCAACATTCGTTAAAAACACGTTGTCCCTCATGGATGTGGGGAGAAGTATGAGTATATTGCCTGAGGGCCGGAAACCAAAAAGCAAATGACTAGAAACATAAAACGATTACTAGAAATAAAGAAAGTAACTTCATGAATTTCTGAATCGTGTTGGGAGATTTGTATTACCATCCTGCCTGGAAGCAGTTGTCATGGACTATAACCCTTCTGAGTGAGGGTTTTTATGGATGTAGGAAAAAAGGCACGTTGCCACAGGGGCAGCCCGCATTGTAAGTATTAGTCAAATAATAAAATAATAGGAGCAGACAGGGGAGTCTGTATTGTCTGGCCTGATAAGTAAAAGTTTTAGCATACCAGTAACCTAATTTTTGTCCAGATCTTTGCGGGCATCAAGGCAAAGGAGAGTTTGAAGGAGGATAATGGGATGGTGTTGCTAATACTCCCACGTTAGGGGCAACAAGGGGAAAACCACAAAGATTCTTGCTTGAAAGTTTAACTCAAGCAGGAGCGTCTCGGTACTTAATGGGAAATGATAGGCAAGGTGGAAATGGGCTGTGAAAGTCTTTGAAGGTGAACATAAGCCATTTATGTTTTATGCAGTAGAAAAGGGGGCTCGTCGGCGGAATACAAAGAAAGAGGTAAAATAAATCAAGTTATATTTGTTGCAGGGTTGTGATTAGACTGTCAGCAGGACAGGCTTGCACTGGCGAGGAAAGGAATTGAGGGATGAGCTGATGATAGCTGAATGTTTAAGCTGGACAGATATGAAATTAGCTAAACTTTCGGTTCTGTTTTGTTTTGTTTTTTTTTTTTTAATTTGCAAAATTAATCCCCGAGGCTTATACAGCATCTTGAGGTGAAGATCTAAGTAGGTGTGAGTCCAGTGTAGGACAGTAGTTACTGGTCCTGGGTGGCAAGCAGAATGGAGGTGGTGGTTAAGGTTTGCTGGAGGTACAAGGAGGTCTCGCTTTCAATTTGTGGCGTTTGACGTACAGGTCACCCGTGACGGGAGTCGGCAATCTCTGCGAAACACTTCGGTTTGGACAGAAGGAAACGAATGTGAGGCAGAGAAATGGAGCTGTGGGTTACAAGCGTGGTCAAATTTGCGTTTGCATCAATAAAACAGGGAGGAAGAAGAGATCTTGGGACGTGGAGGAGAGAGGGCTGATGCCCAGCAGGATTCAGGTGATTGCTGGTGAGGTGAAAAATGTCGTGGGTGGTGGGTGAAGACCAAGTTGAGAGAATAATAGAGTTGATCCATAGTTGTGGGCTGAACGAACAGGGGAAACTGAAGAAACCTTCAGGCCAGGTAAACTCTGAGATTTTGAGGAATATTTATTGTTTGTATTATAGGATATAGACCATGCTATAATATATGTCATCTATAATAATTATTGTGTTATATTTATTAAAAAAATGTGTCGGAGGCCTACGGGAAATGTGAATAGGGAAAGGTCAAACGGGTGGTAAGTGAGGTCACAGAAAAGCGAGAAGTCGGACAGCAAAGGGCTGGGAGCAGCCGGGCTGTGGAGGACAAAGCCCAGCTCCCGCAAGCTGTGGAAGCCATTAACTCATCCGTTTCAGTCCTTCGATTAATGCTTGTGTTACTCCTGCACAGACACGGCCTTTTTTGCTCTAAAGATTAGTTGATTAATTGGGTTCCTAACTGTTTCACGACTTACACAGATCCATGTCTGTCTTGCCTTCGGTGAGTGTTTTTTATAGACAAATACGACGCTCTTAAAATGGCAGTTCACGCTGAATAGAAAAGTACGTCAATAGCAATAATACAAGAATATTAACGTCACATCCAAATTCACCCAGAAGTACGGAATGTTGCAATATGCGTACATTCGGTGTTTACCTGAACTTCACAAAACAACCAAACCAAGTATCATCTGTGCTAAAAAGCAGCACTCCCCAAACATTCAAAAATACCCTGGACTTCAACTATGCTAACACATTAACATTGCTACGTCAAGCACTTGGAAGCTGGAAGAGTTAGGTACGTTTATTTATTATGCAACCCTAATTTGTCCTACTTGTGCAGAGGGTATAAATTTTGATAACAGATTTATATGGGATGAGATGATGCATGAAGTAACCAGGAAATATATCTAGACTTCTTCACTGAACTCGGTGAGACGGAGGTGCTTCCAGCTTTACGGAGCTGCTGAGCAGTGGTTTTCAGATCACAGCTTCAGTGGAGCTGCTTAAAGTTTGTCTACAGGTTTTTAGATCTAGCAGGTGCCTTCATGGGCATATTAAATATCCAGAAGCGCCAGGAGTCTGTCTGTTTTGTCCAAATACGTTACCCTACCATCTTGTTAATTTTTGTACATCTACAGCAGAAGAAAATATGTGGGAACCAATCTGAGTTTGCATTCTTGATTTTTTTTTTTTTAATTTACCATAAAAAAAGAATGCTAAGAACAGAACTTGGTAAAAGTCTCACTTATTTTGTGAAAAAAATTGTGCGAGCTCTGTGTGATTATGTGTTTGCGTGGCATGGATGAACAGGGCAAAGTACTGCATTTTACTGAGCTTTTTTTATACATGAGATAGCCGCTGGTGTGTATGTCACTTAGAGGTGGCACTTTTTCTATGAACATGAACTCATGACAGGGCATAATATTTTTATAATGGTAAATCAGGCATTTAAGATGCCCAGATTGAATCATTTGAGTTGAACTGGGAGAGTGAAAATGCAATCTGTAGTGCCATCTGCTGGATTTTTAAGTAAGTAAAACATACAGTTTCCGACTACCTTTAAAAAACTTAAAAAATATAAGCGGTCATAAAAGTGACCCAAGTCTTTGGCATTTTTAGAAAATCTGTGCAGAGCGAGCATAAATATGCAAGTGCACCATTTTGTCACTTTTTAATCTTCAGTGTATATTTGCAAGTATTTCAGATAGCTCTACACTATAGGAATTTAAAAGTAGAACAGCAAAAAAGCAAAACCATAGTATGTTAATAAAAAATTACATTCTTGGATCGTAACTTTAATATCTGTTTAATGGAGATGATTGCAGGGTATAAGTATACATCTTGGGCCAGCTCAAAAGTACTCAACAACATAAATAATAACTTTTGTGTGGTTCGATATACCACTTTCTGATCAGTCGATATTATAGATTACCTCAATGTCTATTGTCTGTCCTCCTAATGATGTCAGTGAGCTGTCTGAGAAGTTTAAGGTATGTGAGATGCTTATCACGTGAGCATCCACCAAGGCTTACAGTTTTTAATAAGTATGTGAAGACACGAGAAAAGCTTTGCAGAATTGCCTATCAGTAATTTTTTTACCAGTTTACACTGTCATTGTAAAATACTGGATATTCAAATGAAAGTGAGGCACATGTGTGACACATAGCGAAAGCAGTCTTTTTGTGAAATAAATGCCTTTTTGAAGAAAAAGGGGAGAGGAGCCCACCATGCTTTTTTGGGGAAAAAACCCCTAGAAACCCGAACGTACGTTGAGGTACACGTATCCTGTAAGAGTGAACAGGTTAAGTGTTTCACCGTACACGTGAAAGCTGTGTACTGGTTTTTGTCTTGCGCTACCAGTGGTGGCACCGGCCTCCCCAGTAGGCGTGGCGCAGTCCTGAGGCCGACCTGCCTCTCCAGGCAGCTCAGTCTCTTCCAGAACTTTAGCACCAGAAGGTATTTTTCCAAGTCGTACGGGATCGGATGTGCTCAAAGATTCACCCGCTGTCTGATCGTTTCGGGATCGTTTCGGTCTGATTGATAAGTCTCAAGGCTCCCCCAAGCCATTTTATCATATGCTGTTATTACGTCTAAGTAATGCCATGAGCTGGGTAAGATTCTTTCTGCCCTGTGAATTTTGCAACCTTTTTCTCCAGTTCCGTTCCTGCCATCGATAAAATGTTAGGATTTCTCCGGTAATGTGGAGTATGACGTGGAAGATAAGCACTTGGTTTTGAAACCCTCATGGTAAAAAGGGTCTTACACTGCTGCAGAAAGTAAGAAATCTATGAATAAATGGTACTTATTTATAAAGAAATGAAACCACCTCTCACTTATGTTTTGCTGAGTTGCTAGTACGTTCATCTACCCCGGTACGCACGGAAGGGCAGAACGTCGATGTATTAACACACTTCCTAAGCTTCACACGAGACCGAAAAAAATCAGCTGTAGACTGTCTGCTTGGAAAAGAAGAGGAAGAGGGGCAGTGCTTGCTGTTTTCTTCCCTTCCACATTAGTGTAGAGCCAGAGCTTTTGGTCTTGCCTTAGAACTGAATTTGGTTTCCATGGTTCCATTTTTTAATAGAATTTTTGATGTAATAAGAAATTTACCTACAGACCTCTCCATTATTTAGTTACATTCTTTAAGCTGGTTATTATACAAATTCCTGAATGTCTTTGGTTGTTTATATGCATTATAAGTGAGCAGCTGTGTAAGATAAGCTAAATCATCTGTGTAATCCAATAATGTGGCCAAAAGTATTAAATTCCTCCAGTATTTTGCCTAATTCTTTTGACCTACTTTTCTCATCTTGCTCAATACTGCAAAGGTTTTTTAAGCAGGTTAGTAAAATATGAAACACCCCCCCCCCTTTGCTACTCCTGCCAAGTTTTTCATTAGCATAAAGCATTAAGTATAATGCATCGTGTTTGTAGTGAGGCAGAATACATTATTTGGCTTCTTAGCTTTTGCTACTGCTGCCTCCTCACTAGAATGTGCCCATGTGAAGTCACTGGTTTTAGTGTGAGAGTCAATTTCTGTAGTTACGAGCAATGATAGTCCTGTCCAAATGAAATGTGTATTTTACCACGACTCTGTTAGTTAAGTTAAATTATCATTTTCTAGGCTTGAACATCAAAGTACATTAAGTGTTAAAGAGATCCACTTTACCAAAACAGTATTTCATAGAAATAACACTGACTACTTATATCTTAAAAGTCAAAACAAGTCCACCACACACACAGAAAATCCCACAGAAACATGGCATTGTCTCACTGGAAATACAGTGATTAAATGGTGTGAGTCTCAACGCTAATTAAGGGAGTGAGTAGCTCAAAGCAGGTAGTGGAAATGAAGGAGATCAGCAGGACCTCGACGGACAACGCCTACCGTTACCGTTCATTAAACTCCCTGTTTCTATTAATAACCTATTTAGCTGTTCAGGATTTCTTTTTTTAACGCTATCCACGGAGATGTGGATTCGAAGCAACACGTGGAAACGCGGGTGAAAAGCCCGTGGGTGCCGTGCAGCCTGGTGGAACGCCGTGAGCTGCGAAAGGCGCCCCGCCGCCCGCCGGCTTCGCTCAGGCTGGGGGAAACTGAGGCCCGGGGCTGTCCTGGTGCGCCCGCGGGAACTCGTCTTCCTCGTGGGATCTGAGGGAGAGTAAGAGAGTTGACAGCTGAAATGTGTTCCTTTTAAAGTAAGCTTCAGGGTGGGGTGAATTAAGATTCATGGCAGCTGAGCTCGTTGCTGCAAAAAGGGTGATTCTGCCCTTTACTGGTCCTTTTCATTTCTGGCTTCAGGAGCTCACGACCTACCTTCCTCCCAGGTATCCAGTGCCCTGCTCAGGGCAGAGTGCTTCAGGAAGCAAAATGGTGGGAAAATAGGGTTTTTTTTAATGGTAAGATACTTAATTTTCTGTTGGTTCAGGTTCATGGGTTAGTGTCCTGGTTTCAGCTGGGGTAGAGTTAATTTTCTTCTTAGTAGCTGGTCCGGTGTGGTTTGAATTTAGTGTGAGAATAAAGTTGATAACATGCTGTTGTTTCAGTTGTCGCTAAGTAGCGCTTACCCTAAGTCAGGGATTTTTCGTTTTCCTGTGCTCTGCCAACAAGCAGGTGTACAAAAACCTGGGAGGGAGCACGGCCGGGACCGCTGACCCGAACCAGCCCAGGGGTATTCCGTGCCATAGAACGTCATGTCCAGTATAGAAACTGGGGGGAGCTGGCCTGAAGGGCAGATTGCTGCTTGAGCATCAGTCAGTGGGTGGGGAGCAATTGCAGTGTGCATCACTGGTCTTGGTGGTTGGTTTTTTTTTTTTTTGGGGGGGTGGGGGGGGGGTGTG
>JAVJGG010000013.1:4990474-5011779 GCA_035590195.1 Aviceda cuculoides
TTTTTTTTGTTCACCCGTATTGTTGCTTTTTCCTGTCTGGCAAGCAGGCGTTTGTTTCTTGTGTTTTTCAAGTTCCACTTTTGTTGCTATTGTTTAGTCAAAAGAGCTCCCCTGCCCGCACCCCTCATTGTAACAAGCTAAGAAAGTGGAAAAATACCTTTGCCTAACATATCTCATAGGGCACTCAGTGGCTGTGGAGCCAGGCACATTCTGTTTGATGTCTACCTTAGGACAAAGGTAGTAAAAATTTCCTGGAAAAAAAGAGGAAGCATTAGGGGCCCTGTCTGCGATACAGGATCAATCTGACAAAAAGAATCTATGGGAGACAAGGAAAAGGAAACCGAGTAGGAAGCTGGACAGGGGGCGGAGGGAAGGGTATTTTCAGTCAAAGGGAAGCAGCACAACCAAGAATAACTTTACAGATTTTGAAAGAATTAACTGGTTTTAAAGGCAGGTTATATGATGGATGTTGCTTTACAAGCATTTATTTTCCTAAAGGTGGTTAGTCAGATAAATGGTGTCCTTAGAATAAGCTTAATCAAATGGCAGATCTCATTCGGACACTTCCCTTTGACTTCACCAATATCCCAAATGTATAATGTGTCTCACACTTGTCTCCTAGACATTTTCAGGAGCAACCACAGTAGAGCCAGGGCTGCTATCTGGCTGCCTGTCATGTAGACCTCTCTATTTTGTAGTAGTCTGCTAATAAAACAGAAAAACCCACTAGTTTCCCAACCCTGCAGTTCCTGGAAAATTGTAGGAACAAAGTTATCAGTACCTCTAGATGTTCAATCATTCTAGAAGGAAATATGACAATTGAACATTTTGAGTATTATGTGCAGTACCACTCTCCTCATCTCCATCATAGGAGGATGGGACAAGGTTCGCTGAAAGCAAAAGTCTTGACAAGAGGCATTGGACAGCTTTCATATAAAGAATTGTTAAGCAGACAGGACATTTTGGAGAAGAAGAGAGAAATTAGAGCAGGTGTGATAAAGATCTACAAACCGTGATTGACAGAGAAAGCAAATAGGGAATGATTTTTTCACTGCATTAAACTAGAGGGAAAAAACAGTACATCAGATTAAACCAGAGGGTGGGAGTTTCAGAGCAAAGAAAAACAAGCTAATTCTCCATATTATGTACAATTTCTGTGTTATATACAGTGGAAGTATTTGTCACAAGATGCTGCTGCTAAGAAGGCTTCTCAGACACAATTTCTTGGCTACTAGGACAGTATTTGGGGGGAACATCATGACAGGCTATTTCTGTTCTGTACTCTTCCCTCAGCATTTACTGCTGACCACCACTGGCAATTTGGTATTATCTTAGATTAATCTTTGCTGCAGCCCCCTTCCTTTCCATATTTAAAAAAATATGAAAAGAATGTAGCATTTTATTTGAAGACTACCTGTCTTACCTGAGGATTTCTGAAGCTACAATTATTTCATTCACATGAACATGCATTCATTTTTGCAAGTCGTCTTCAGTGTGACGTTCAGAGGAAATACTTCTGAGCACCACCTGATAATGTTGGATGGTTTCTCCTCACATTTCAAGTGTATTAAAACACCAATACATACAGGTTGTATAAAATGGTCAAGAACCTCCTGAGAACGCTGCAGCTGCCGTGTAACCATTTAAGCCCAAGCAGCCTTGACTTCAAATACCATCTGTGTATGTTTGTGAATGTGTATGCTGACACCATTTTAAAAATCAGCTTCACTTAAATCAGTATAGACAAAATGCCTTCAGGGCTTGTCCTCAAAGCATTCTAATCCTGTAACATGCTTCACAGCATAAAGTGCACTTCACACAGGACAAGAGTGTACCGGTTTGGAGACTGAAATAATGAACTTTGCTTTATACATGTAAAAAATATGCCAAGAGAGGCATTCTGTCATTTCTTCATTAATCAGGCCAGTACACTTCATCTTGCCTAAGCACTCCTGAGAAACAAGAGAAAAATCTGTCTTAAGAGGAATACGATTCTTAAAAATAGGCAAGACCTTCATATCAGTAAGTTTCAGAGCATCTTGCACCTACAAGATAGACTTGAAAGAACACCTAAACCAGGATTCATTAGCCGCTTTGGATATTTGTTTACTTTACCAGAAGAGTATAAATATAGTTTTAAAGCTGATATTTGGACCCAAAGTTCATTGATGAATAGCACCTAACTTTATAAGTATCATATTATCTGATGGCATAACACAATGGTACAATTTCAAAAAACTATCTCTTCTAGAGAACTGAATTTGTCTGTAGAATGTTATGTACACTCATAATCAAAACTATGTCAGTTTAGTTATGGTATTAAGTCCCTACTGTATTGCGTATGAAATACAACACTTGGAGTCCATTCTGAAAGATCTTACAAACTTGGTCAGTACTGATTTACATCCTTATTTCATTTCTATATTAATTTAGAATGCAAAGTGATTGCCCATCACTAGTCACTGTAGTGTGTGTATGTGCACGCACACCCAAGCAGAGCCAAATGTCAGTTCATAAACTTGTGGCTGAAAGACTCCGTAGTGAACTCCTGTTATGTAATTGGAGAAATAAAGGTTTCAGTGGTATCACTAAGGAATCTTTTAAGATTGAAGCCAGTGAATCTGCTCATTCCAAAAATTATACTTAGATTACAAATCTACACTAACACTATAAAAATTAGACCTGAATTGCAAGCTACTTTCAAAAAAGAAACTACCGTTTAAGAAAAAACAATGCTAGCAACTAGATTGCACAGCAGTCCAGTGCATCAGTTTTGCCATTTCTGGAACAGGTTTTTGTGGGCTTGTTGGTTTGGGTTTCTTTTAATTTACTTTGGCCAAAGGCGCAATTTAGTCTGCCAGTTGCTCATCTGTAAGGGAGAAGTAAGCAAACTATATGGTAACTCCAGAAAACCCTGCTCAAGAAAGGTGCCTGCTACCGTTGACCTGGTTCAGGACTGAAGTTCACTCACAGAGTTTTTCTGTGATTGTCTTGTTCACATGAATGCCTTTAGTTAGTTTCCTCACACATTCAAAACCTAACAGTGAAGTCATTATTGCAAAAGCATCTGTCTGCATGGCAAAGTCCTTTGAAATATTTAGGGTTTGAACCTTAAAAATATCTTCATATGTGGCTAGAATTCCTTTTCATCTTATGCTAATCTTTGAGATTCATATAGCTTTGATCAGTCATTTTTAAAATTAAAATCCAGTTGATTAAAGATTTCTCAAAGGATCCAAAATATAATGGCAAAAGAATAAAATAAAAAAAAAAAATCCAGAAAAAACCCTGTTTCCTTTTCAAGAATAGTTAAGAAGCCATTATGCTAAGCAGTAGCAAAACGAACTAAAACATTTCATCTAAATGTTTAAATAAGGAAAACCCAATGGAGTGAAGAATCTTCAAACATCGAAGTCATGGGCTTTAAGGAGTGCAGTGGAACAGAAAATCATCAATTAAAGCTGAACTCTGCCTAAGGAAGAAAACTCACAAATACATTGTTTAAAGATTTGAGTTGGTGGTTTTGTTGTTTTGTTTAAGTTTTGTTTTAACATGATCTTTGCCAACACATTTTAACTGCCTTTGGGCAGAAATGTGGAATCTGTGATTAAACAGCAATATTTTGATATGTCTACACCCCGATTTCAATTACATTTTTCCTCCTGGTATGTTAATGTGACCGCTTTCCCTATTAAAAGTCAAAATCTGTTTTGCCAAGCTGTTAAAAAAAATAAAGTCAGATAAACACAATTAATTTTTGGTAAATATTGGTATGCCAAGAAGTAAAAGACTCTGAATGTCTGCCTGTCTCTGCTTTTCTTACCTCACCCAATGTAAAGAGCCCTTTGCTTGGTGTTGGTCTGTGTTTGACTATGATGCCTAAGCAGCAGCCTAGCCTTAGTTGCAACAATTCAGTCTGTTTATTTCCTTAAGTACAGCTAGCAAAGCTAAAAGCAAAACACTAACTCTATTTCTCCTGTGATTTATATTTATGGGAGCTTTTCCTTTCAATCTGTCCATTCTGATGACTTAGAAATATACACTTACGCACATAAATACCTTCTTGGTGAAATATATGCCTATGTGACAAGTTTCCAGTAACAAGACAAGAATTTAAGAAAAGGTATAATGCTTAAAAAAACCCCAAACAAACCAACAAAACCAACTATGCTATCACTATCGTCTTCAGATATACTATATTCTCAGCTGTTTTTAAGAAAATTACATTAAGAACAATAAACAGTCCATTGCTTTGTTTTCAAAACGGATTAATTGCTGTAAGAATATCAAGTTATCCAGTAGTCTCTGAGTCATCCAGAGTAGAGTACCTCTGCTGTCTAGCTAAGTTACTCCAGGTTTACGAAGAAATAAAAGATTTAATATAAAGTGTGTTGCAGAGGACCAGAATCTCCTATACAAATTTGGCTAAGTGTGCAAAGAGTACTTGGTACATGTTATTTCTGGAAATTTTACCCACCATAAAACCCTGAAATTAAGTAGAAATATCGCATACACATTTCAAGGAGAAAAAAAAAAATCTCCGTAATTTGCCCTTTATGGAGTATTCTCTCATATATGCACCCATCCTATGTATGTGGTTTCTCAAAAAAAAAAAAAAAAAAACAAACCCCAAACCTGAAAAAGCTAACATGCAAACCTACATGAAAAAGATGAAAAAGTAAGGGAAATAAACCTTTCAGGCATCTCTGAACTCTACATTCTTACTCAAAATGTGGGCCATGTCAAGGGGAAGGGACACAGTACAATACATACACTCCTAAAAGTCCACACACAGCAGGTACAGCTGACTTCTGGAAAGCTTGACTGAAACAGGCTAAGCTACCAAGGGATGATATGAATAATGTTAATATCAGTTGTTTGGTCAAGATTAGTAGCTAGTTTTAAAATAACAAACAGTGAATACATTAGGATAGCTGTCAGGTCCATGAGTGAAACATACTGAAGAGGTCTTTAGTCACTCTCCAGAAATCCCTAGATATTAACATTCAAAGTTACCTCCAGTCCAACTTCTCCACCAAAAAGGCACAGATCAGAAATCCAGTTCTATTGAAACCATGTGTGCAATGGACACCTAGACAAGACAAGAAAAGGACATCATCATTTCCAAGTAGTTTTAACAAACATGTTTTAGTTTCACATGTGTGTGTTTGAATCCTTCTACCTTCATCACTAACATTAAAGAGTTATCTCCCTTCCCATCAAGGCAGCGCAGGTCACATAAGGCACATAAGCCTAAAAAGCAGTTTATTACATTCCTTCTGCAAATTATTAGCAACAGGAGTACAGGATGCTTCAGTTTATCCCAGCTCAAGAGCACTAACTTAATGCAACTGACATATGGCTAATACAGATAAAAGTCAAAGTATTTTTTTATGACTGCGCAAATGCATATCAGAAGACAATACAATCAATTTCAATAATTGTACTTTTAGTGCATTTAACAAGCATTTCATTCATTTCACACCATCAGGCATAAAAATCATATCCAGATTACCTTACCACAAACTTGAAAGTGGTGTCAATAGACCACAATTCTATTTCAAATTTGCTGTTACCATGCTAAGACCAGACACTAATTTTGAAAGAACAAAACAAAACACTACAAAAAGAAAATTATATAACAGTATAATCACCTTGAATTACTTATCATTTCAATGTAAGAAAGAAAGAATTAAGTCTTCAGCCTCTATTTTACTGATTTCATCCCTCAGTGAAAGGAGAGGAAGAGTCAAATGCATTGGAACTTTTCTCTCAAGGCAACAGCACCATCTAGTGATAAACAAACTAGTCTGAAAATTTGTGCTATTAAGAATGTCATGATTAAGTCAGGATGCTGCCTCTTCCTCATACTGCATTTTAAATTATAAATGTCAGAGTATTAAAGTTTCAACTAACACCAAATGCAATTATGCTTATTATTAACATATTTTTCAGTTGTGACCATAGAATCATAGAATCATTTAGGTTGGAAAAGACCTTTAAGATCATCAAGTCCAACTATTAACCTAGCACTGCCAAGTCCATCACTAAACCATGTCCCTAAGTGCCACATCTACACGTCTTTTAAATATCTCCAGGGATGGTGACTCCACCACTTCCCTGGGCAGCCTGTTCCAATGCCTGACAACCCTTTTGGTGAAGAAATTTTTCCTAGTATCCGATCTAAACCTCCCCTGGCACAACCTGAGGCCATTTCCTCTTGTCCTATCTCCAGCCACCTGACAGAAGAGACCAGCACCCACCTCACTATAGATAGCTTTCCGGATGGCTGACTTTAGCTCCCCAGTAATTTCTTTTTCCAATTTAAGTGTCACACAGTATTGTATTAAACAAGTGCAAAGAAATTATGATTCCTGTGCTTCAAACAGCAAGGAAAGGGAGCAGTATTCAGGATCAATGTAGTATACAGCAACTTTTAGGCTTCTGTCTTGTAAACTCTTTGGGCCGACTAAGTATAGCAAATACTGTAAATGTTTCAAAAAAAAGTTCCTTGTGCTTGCACACCAAGTGACATGGCATAGTCTCATTAATTCTTTGAAGCAAAATGCTTAAATCTTTCTATATAGTAATATTTCTTATGGAGGTTAAGTAAACCTATAGATTTAGAAACTGAAGAGTCACTTCTGCTTTGGTTTAATTTGAAGGACAGCCATCAAAATCATACCAAAAACTTGGTACTGTAGCCTGACTTATGCAGAGTGTGACAGTGTGGATCTTAAACCTTTCAGTTCTGTCATATTCTGCAAGCAGCAAATGCTTATAAGGCTAACAGTACTCTTACCACCGGTGCTCAGGGGAAAAAGAAAAGTTTCTTCTAGTGGTTGAACATTAAACTTCAGAATAGTTCTTGTTTCCTTAAAATAGGCAGGACAGGAAAAAAAAAAAGTGAAGGATTTGCAAATACAAGATTACAATGCCACGTGATTATTGGAAAAGCTGCTGGACGTGCTTTGTTTCCTATTAGAGCTTTAGTGTCTCACATTCAATCTGCTGCTGTTTTCTGCTGTGTGCTAGGAGTCCCAGTAAGCCCATTTGTTAGGTGGTGTGTCATAGTGCACATGTGTGTGTGTAGGCTTGTTAATATCTTATGCTGATTTTGCCTGAAGAGACATAAAGCTTGCCAAAAAGCATTTTTCTTAAAAGAGAAAGATAACCCTGAATCCCCAAATGCCTTCTTTCTTTTTTGAAGAAAAAATCCCAAACCTGAAGGTAAAAAAAAAAACAACCAAACAAAAAAAACCCCAAACCAAAACAACAAAATGAGGAAAGGAAGTAGAGTTTCCTCTGAAGTAAGTTTTATTTGTCCATGCATCATCTCTGCTCCAAATGCAATAACCTTTGATATATGACAAGACAACCCAATTTTGTTGCTTTTCCAGCACAATTGTTTCCTCTTAATTCCTGATATTTGTCCTACTTTCTCCCTCTTGCCTCTCTCTGAAATTTTCTCCTCCACTTGTTGTTGCCACTTTAACTTTTCTCTTCATCCTACTTTGAATCTTTCTACCTTTTTGTCCATGTCCTCTTGGACATTTTTTCTTCTTGGCCACCTCATCCCACAAGTCGTTCTTCTTACCCTGTATTCTTTTATCTAGAGACAATAAAGAGCTGAAGTGGTTAAGAGAAAGTTATTAAAGACGACAGGGCCAGAAGAGCCTGACCTCCAGTAAACCAGTCATATTTAAGCTGGGATAAACCGCTGGTTTTAGTATAATCATCTGAAAGTTACAGAGACAACCAGAGTAAAACAGTGCTAACCTTATTAATATGTAGTCTACTGACCCGATTTCAGTATAGAGTTAAAATTAATTATAAACTAGAGAGAAATACAAATGAATGATTAAACTCACATTCTGGCAACAACAGATATTACTGAAATAAAATGTTCTAGAAAAACTTGCTGTGGCTATGGGTGAGGGTGGAATAGTCTGATTTGTCTATTATGTGTGTTTTGGATTTAAATAACCAAAGTTGATTTGTTTGGCTGGGATGATTCTGGTGGCTATATTATGTAATCTGAATTAAAAAAAAAAAAAAAAAAAAGTTCAGCGATGGATTCATGAGAACACGCAGGGATCAAATGAAAACTGAGAGGGATGGTGCTATGCACAGAAAGATTATCAGATAGGTTGGTCAAAATTATCTTTTCAGTTCAAAAGATAGGCTTTTTGGACCCAGCAAAAGGCTGATGTATCTGAAAGTTATTTTTTTCCAGATGTACCACATGATCAGAAATATGCCTGCTTCCTGCAAACCCTGGGGTTCTGTGTAGTGTTCAGCTACTTCAAATATGGCTGAATACTGAAGATTAAATACAGGTAACATCTGTGAGCAGGAAAGGTGACCCAAGTTTAGGCAACGGTAGATGGACCCCACCAGCTCTGGAAGCTGTTGTGATGGGAAGGCTACCTTCTACCAAGCAGGGAGTGAGGAAGTTCTCTCAGTTGCTGACATGGTTCTCTTTCCTCTACAGAAGGTTCAGGTGCCCAGGGAGCTAGCATTTAAGAGGGATCTAGCTGGCCGTTAAATTTCTTCCAGCTTCTGATACGCACAGAAACCTGCAACATAAAAATCAGTTACCTGGCTGAAAAGATTGCTTGCTTTGTGGAACAGACGATACATGTGAGCACAAAAAGTCTTCACCAACGTATAACTGTGGACTGAGGCCTCATGGTCTTTATATCTGTATCACCATGGAGTACACATCCCTCTATTTCTTATAATAAAGAGGCAGGATATCCTTAACTGTTGCCTCTTCCCCCCATACCCTTAAGTCATCACTGTGCTATATGCCTTTTATTTGTTTAGGAAATACAAAGCCTCATTAGATATCTGTGAATATACAGGTAAGTGCAGGAGATCAGAATGATTGTCTCATCATCTAGCAAAGTTCTGATCTCAATTTTTGAACCTGTTTTTGTAACAGTAGCTTCATCAGATAATAAAATATCATTACCGTTTGAATTTCCCAACTTTAATGTTCTGCACTGCTTTACATCATCTTACCTTATTGAAACTCTCCTCTTTCCCTGTGTGGTCTGCCAGTAGCATTGTAAATTCAGGACAGTAAACTTCTGAAATTGATACCGGGGATGGTCTGTGAATTGGCTGTCAACAGTGCACTGTTTAGATCCATTAAAAACATTATAATATTCTTACACTGGCACGAAACTCCTACTGCATTTTCCTGCCCTGTTTTCCTTTTCCTTATCTTTTAAGTCTTCCATATTCAAACTCACAGTTGTTTATCCCTTTCTCAATCACCCTGTAGCCTTTACTCTCCTAAAAATCTACACTCTTCCTTACCAAAAGTACATTGTTTTCCCCAGTTTTGGTTTGTTTTTGTTTTTCTTTTAAATATCTTAGATATCCACTCAAATTTGCTGTAGAACACTGATATTCTCTCTTCCCCTTCCTCAAATCTTCCATCCCAGATTTACTGAGATTCCTTTGTGCTCGAGCTTGATAGCGCAGATAGCACAGACTTAACCAACTTAGCCTCAGACTCTGCACCTGGAGCGAGAGGTGGGAGAATTAAGAGAAAGGACCATGGACATCTCAGAAGGTAGGATCAACAAAGATGAAATGTAAAAGAACCAAAAAGCCAAAAAACCTTGTCATCCTTTCGGTAAGGGAGTTAACTGCAAATAAGATGTTGAGCCAACTTGTATGGTATGTTGTGGTTTCTCAGAGCAGTGCGGTAGCTTTTTCAGAAGAGGTCATCAGGTTGCTGATCTGTGTAAGGCAGAATGTTGCACAAAGAAAATGTATGTTTGTTTTAAAAATAGGTGTTATAAACATTTAAGAAGTTTCAGTGATGATATCAAAGTGGGGAGAATATGCCTTCTGTAAATATAAGCATTCCGTGCATTTATGTTCGTAACAAAAAAAAAAAATAAATCAAGCTTAAGTATTTCTTAATTGTGTGAAGAAAGCTACAAACCTAAGGGTGGGTCTGGGGTCGATTGATGAATCACAAATGTGTATAACATGTATAGAGCATAATCCTACTTGGTGCTTTGTCAAAACCCTCACTGGGCAGTATTAACTGTTGCAAAATACTCGTAAGTAGGTACCATATGATACTTAACATCTCCTAAGCGTGAAAAGTTCTGTCTAGCTATATTTCCACTGTGGTGATTATTTTTTTTTTAATTTTGAAAACTAAATATGGAAATAATGTGCAATCATATAATATGAATTTTACTCTTTCACTAAGAATGTTTGCTCTCGAGTGCTTAAGAAAAGTTAAAACATGAAGGACCAAACTGGTAGGAGTTTGTCATGATACCATTTATTTAAACTTACATTTCCAGGCTTATCCAGATTCCGTTTAGTATTGTATCTGTATGTGACATAAAAAAGTATCTGTAACAGATCAGCTGGAGACCACTTCACATCTTTGCTCTCAGCCTCAGGAGGACAGTGGCAGGGGCACCGGCCATCCCAGGCAGCGGCGGTGAGCCCGGGCTGCGTGTGGGGCTGCCCAGGCGTGGGAGGAAGCACACCTTTGGTGCCGCGCTCTCCCTCACGCAGTCGCTGGCAAATTAGGTGCTTCATTCCACAGTCTGGCTGTAAGGCTCTGGCAGCATTATTCTAGGCTTTGTGTGGACTTGGGGGTGTGGGAGCTCCAAGCAAAACTCAGCAGCCAGAACCTCCCAGCGTAGGGGTTGGTGGGGAACAGAGGGGAATTCTGGGTAAGCAGAGCTGTTAGTCGTCCAGCGCGATTCCCTGTGAGTGGAAAGATAATCAAATTGGTCAGAGGAGGCCTCTGTCAAGCTGTACAGTAGAGATCACTGCCATGAGATTATCCTGCAGTATGTCAAAAATACGCTTCCTCTCCTCTCAACTAGAGTGTTTTTTGGGCATTTGTTTGAACTGACAGATCCAAACGTGCTGCACACACTCCCTTACGTTCCCTGGGCAGGTTGTTACGTCATCCATAAAAATCTTTGTCCTAACATGATTGTCACTACTGTATATTCAGCTCATCCCCCCGGGAATACTCCTGAACTGCCAGCTGTCCTCTGTTGCCTTCTATCCCTATTTGCACAGCCAGTAATGATCCTCTTCTTCCTCACAGCCCCTGGATTTCTGCATCGTGTCTGCATAGCGCTCTGTTAGTCTCAGCTCCACTGTCTTCCTATGGATCCAAGCAGTCTCTGTAAGCTTTGCTCGTCTCCCGTGTCTGTTGTTCTTGCCCCTGAATTGTCCCTGGCAGACAGAGGGGCCCAGAACAGATCTCCTGGTAACCCCATGCTCCTAGCCGCTGTCAAGGCCAGTACGTTCCTCTGAGTAACACAACAGCGACATGCATTTCACAGGTTGGGAACCCCAAATACAGGTTTTAGGCAGACAATCTCTTTCAAACCTAGAGGGAACACCGTCAGCCGTTAACACCTTGCTACAGCACAGGATAGAGAGACTTAATCTCTGAAATCTCTGGAGATGGAGATACATAGATTTATCGTTACATATCTGATAAATGTAAGACTTGGTTGTCAGTAACTCATATTGGAAGTGTTCAAGCACACAGTCGCTCCACCAGCATTTGGTGGAGGTAATCTTAAGTTCTCAGATAGCTGAGGGAAATGTGTATGTTTATAGACCGTTGTGTGCTCCTGGAAGAAAATAGGTCAATATGCTGTGGGCTTTCCATAGTCCCTTGTGTGAGTAAAGTGCCTCTCCAACTCAGAACTTTTCAGATTTTATGTACCGTTTGCTTTAGGGCACAAACCTATGTGGATAGTGAGACAAAAAAGGGGCAGACCTAGCAGTAAAGTATTAGAAGCTTAGTAATACCTAACGTAGTTGAAGAACCATCGGGCCAAGATATTTAAATTTCTCATTGCTTTTTTCCATACAGAATCACAGAGTGGTTGAGGTTTGAAGGAGCTTCTAGAGATCCTCTAGTCTGACTCCCTGCTCAGAGCAGGCCCAAGTAGATAAGGTTGCCAGGGCCATGTCCCGTTGGGTTTTGAATGCCTCCAAGGGTGGAGAGTCTGTAACACTATTTTTGAGGAGGTTTTTTTTTGTATGTGTGTGTTTGAGATTACAAAATTGGAAGTCAGTTCATGCCCATCAAGTCCCTTACGACCTCCATCAGTTGACCGATGCGCTTTTCCTTCCTTGAGCTTTTTTCTTTTCCTTCAGGAATTTGATTCTGCAGTTTAACTGTGTTTCTGTTTTGACTAACCTTCTTTACAACTTCTCTACAGCTACACGTTCCCAATTTCTTTTGTCATCAATTATTTTCCATTGTATACCAAACAAAAAATCTCTCTTGCCTTTCTACTACATTTGTTTTGACACGGTTTGTATAAAAGTATATTTATATAAAAGTAATGGTGTAGTGCAAGCTCCTGCAGAGATTAAGTACACACTCGTGCACTATTAAAGACAGTTTTCTTAGGAGCATTTATGTATTTTTACTACAGTTTGTAAATATATAAGTGGATAAATGGAGTGGAAAGCTTCTGGCAAGTTCTCTCTGGTTTTTGAATGACAACTAAAATTTTATATCAGTCCTGACTGTAAGCTTTTTCATGCCATTTACCTTATTTTGTGAGACTTCTGTCATTTAAAAAAACCTATTTCTATGTTCCATGTATATCTGTTACTATGGGAACCATGAAGTGATTAAGAGGAGTACAGTTGATGCTTCTGTGGCTTATCAAGACAGCCAAATGTTCAAATAGTTAGACAAAACTTTTTGTTCTTTTTAAGAAGGTTAGAAGAATAAACAAAAATTATCTATGAGAGAATGATTTCTAGTGTAGCTCAATGGTCTATGAAAAATGGAGGTCGATGTTACAGAAAATGTGACTGGCAATTCACGACTCCTACATTATCAGAACTAAATTAAGAAAGTGAAGGAAATTCAGGCAAGAGAAATGAAGTTGAAAAAGGAACTCATCTATGAGGAAAGAGTGAGACCAAATCAGAGCTTTCTGAAGCTGTGATTGTTGCTGGGGCTTAGAATTCTTCCACTGCCGAGGAAGTAAAAATGCTGACGGTGAAACTGGGTAGTGTGGGCAAGATGAGTGAGGAAGGAGTGAGTGTAACAATATGGAAAATGGATTTTGAATGGAGTAGGATTAAATACAGGGCCATTGGGATATTTGGTATTGCTGAGTTTCAAAAAAAAAAAAAAAAAAAAAAAAAAAAATTGGTCTAAGGCTCATCATGATGACCTGTGGATAAATAAAGCCTGTGCTGTCTGATGCTCTGTAAACTTTTCTTGAAGGTTTTCTTTCTTTCCAAAAAAGAAATTCTCAAGCCTAGGCAAATCAGCCCAAACAATTAGTACTTCTTGAGTTTCTTTGATTGATTGATTTATTTATTTATTTATTTATTTTATTTTTTAAACCAGCCAGGATAAATTCTTACTGATTTTTAATGCCTCCTTTCTCCCTCCAAAGTCTAAGTTTGTAAATTTTGATCATTTTAGTTAGAAGTAGGCCTAAAACCAGAGCTGCAAGGAAGTTCAGGTGGAAGGTCTCATAGTTTGTCCAAGCTATAGTCCTGCTTTAGAAGGTCACAACTGTAACTGTGACAATACAATTTTTGTAGTGGGTTTTTAGTGCTGTGTATTAATCAATTTATTTGTGTAGTAGATTTAGAAAAAAATAAGCTTGCAGGGGGAGAATATTTCAAATTACTGTATGTAAATTTGCTGGTGTGAATTTTTAGACAAAATCTGACTTCTCCACTAGCGCTTTTGGTTTCTTCCTTGAAGTCCGAAGGCATTCTCAGAGAAGTAGATTGCAGTAGTGACTGAAGCCTGGCTGTGTGCTGTTTTAGAGATATTTCATATGGTATCTTTATAGTTGCCTGAATATACCACTGCCAGCACTCAGTTTGCTGCAGAATTATTCTAGAAGAATGTTTAATTTTTGTGGAAGTTGTCGGGAGCTTTCTGAAAGATTGGCAGCTGTAGCTGAGAGATTTTGGCAGCAGGGCGTGCAAATAAAGTCAGTTGTTTTTTATTTTTTTTCTTAAAATAACTAGTAACGCTGTTGCTAGCAAGTGTCAACAAAAAATACCCCTTTTGATGTTAACTCCTTGAATCATTGCTCCACTGCACCTTTTCTGCATCTTTCTATTGGCAGTTTGTAATTGTGGGTTTAGAAACTTAGGCCGGGAATAAGATTAGGATCAATGTGTAAACTGTGTGTTCAGTTGCCTAAAAGCAGGCATCCGATGCCTTTTTTGATGCCCTGCGGTACGTAAGAAACGTACATACGGCTGGCAGTTGTGACGTACCTCCTGCGGCAGGCTCGTGCCCTCTGAAGTGCCCCGTGGCAGCCAGGTGGGATACGCTGACTTATCTCTAATGGCACTAGCCTATCACTAGGCAGAGGATTTCATTTTATTCTCTTGTGTCTACTTGAAAGTGAGTGGATTCTCTTTGGATGCAAACTTAAATACTTGCCATGCCTATAGTCTATAGTGTAGAAATAAAAAAATTTAACCGTCTTTCATCCTTATTTATACACACAGGATCTGATTTGGAAAGATAACATCTCGGTTAACTATAAAAGGCAAGCAGGAAAAGAGTATGAAGTGGGCTCTCTAGTGCAAGTGGAAAATTCTGATAAGGTGGGTTTTTAAACATCCCTCCTGGATGCTCTCAGTCAAACACGTAAATGGCACCGCAGACTTGAAGGTGACATGTAGTTCTGTGAGCAGTGGGGCCTCGTTCCCCATGAACGTGTCTTGCGGTTGAACTGCTATGTAGATTCTGTGATGCCAATAAAAGATTGCACTGATGAGTTATTTATAGGGCTTTTATGGAACTGCCTGTTTCATGAAACTTTTAAGGAAATAATCCCTTGAAAACTTCCATGCCTGTGCAAAATTTTACTGCATTTGTCCAGTGGGTTAAAACATTATTGGGGGTGTGGGGAGAAAGGGGGAGAAGAAACCAATCAGCTGTCAGCATAAACCTCATTTTCTTGCCAAACTGGGATAAAAATATCAAGCTGACAACCTAAGTTACGAAGAAAATCTGCTCTGCACAGGAATGGAAGAACAGAGAGTGCTAAAATGGCTTTAATATCCCAGTCCTGAAATGACCGAGCCTCGTATGTCTGATGAGCATCAGCGTGGGCAAAGTGGTCCTCTCCCTGCTTGGAGGAGAGAAGGGTGAAGAACTGTACTGTCCCTTCGGACCCTCAATCTAGAGGAGAGGCTTCAGAAAAAGCAGAACTAGGCTACTTCTTTACTAACAAATTAAACCCAGTCTGGGACTATTGCGAGGTGTTAGAGTACTTGTGCGAGTAAACTGACAGAAGGCTGCTCGGCACGCTCTTGGTCTTCTGCCCGTTGGCACCTTCTCGTCAATTCTTCTGGTGGTTTGGGAGCTGGGGTGCTCCGAGGCTCACCTCCCCGAGGCAGTTTGTATGCAGCCACCTTGCTTTGAAGTAGAGCAGAGATCTTAGCATAGATACAGGTTGTTTCGTGTCATTGGGCTTCAGTGCTCAAAACCATTTCTGTGCGGGTTTAATGTACTGCTATCGGTGTCATTTCAAGATGGAGTTTAACAGGAGATGGCGAGCCACTGCCATAGAGAAAACATCCTCTTCCCCCCACTTGCCTCTGTTCCTGGCCACATGATTTCACTACTCATTGTACCCCTCCATGAGAAAAATAGATAAGACATAAAAAATGAAACCAATTAAAAAATACAGATAAATTTTGACGATGTTTTTAAATGTGAGTAGCTCCTGGGAGGACCCGACAGTCACAGAAGAGGACACAAGGGAGTATGTGATATGGGGAAGGTGGGAGCAAGGAGGGGAGAGGACAAACCCTGACAGGGAGAAAGAGCAAGAGAGAAGGGAGGTGGGGAGAAGACCTTCCCCTTTGGTGACTGGGAGCCGTTGGATGAACTCAGCTGTCTGTACGATTTTGAAAAATATATTTAACGAAAGCTTGGATTCACAAGCACATTTTTGTTTGAAAGGTGGAGCTGTTTACTTACTTAGATTTTGGGCTAATTTGAGGATTCAAGTAGATTTTCAGCTTCATTTATTCATATTTTAATGGAGTGAAGCCATCATGACACTTCAGCTAGGGTTTTATTACAGAATTCATTTTGATTATACCCAAAGAGATAAATGCAATGCTGTATGCTAATTTCATGGTTTGCTGCATGTTTTTGTTTTCCCAGAAACATTAAGTGATACACAGTCTAACTTAATTCTGTGAATGAATAGTTTTGTAAGAGCAAATTGATAACGTTTCTTCCCTCTGACTTCCAAGAGATGACCTGTAGGATGGTGGCAGAGCTCTGCCGAAGTTAATGGTGCCTGAGGCAGAGAAGAGGGTCTGCCTAATGAGATCTCTCCGAAATAGTGTCTTCTAGAAGTGTGTAGAAGGTGGAGGCTAAAGGAATGTTAACAAAAGCAGTAAACTGGAAAGATGTTGTATATACACCCTTCAGCAGGGAAATAATTGACATAGCATGAAGGTTTAGTGAGGAGTAGCTTGTGGCCTGCTGTATTAGCACACTCGTTACCTAATTTGCTGTACAGAGATGGAGCAGGATGCACGGGGGTCAGTGTGACTGTGGGTTTGCAGTTTCTAAACTCATGACGCATGGAGTGTGCTCCTTGTGGAGCCTCCTCAGAATCCGGGCTTGGGTGAAGGATCTGGGGAACTTGCTCTGACCTCAGTCTGAGTTTTGCCTGGCATGTGTCACACAAATTTGGTATAAAGTTTGTGTCCCCCCTAAATGTGACTTCAGCTTCCCAGTGCATGTTTAGAAGTCTCCAAATTTGAATTGGAAAAAAGCCTTTTTTTTCTGCATTCTAAAATGCAGTGTTGAAATATGTAATTATGAAGATGTGTTCTTATTTTTGTAACTAAAAATGCTTTTTTTCTCTGTGTGTATAGTTGTATATATTATTTACTATGGGCTCTTTCAAGTTGGAATTTCATGTTGTGTTAGTACAGGAATACTGTTCCTACTCATTGTGGATCACATTCAACAGTACCTGTAAGAGTAAGTTTGAGGAATATTTTTTTCTGTGAATGAAATTCCCTGTATTCCACATGAAGGCAAGCATGGGATCCTTCTAGCATGTTTTCACGCAACCTGTAAAGTTTCCACGTGAATCTATGTGGGAACTGCTGACCCACCTCTGCCGAGTCCTGTATGTGCCACGTTGTTTTTGTTATGTAGCAGTAAAGCCCAGAACCCTTTGCTATGCTGTGAAAATGCACATTTTTCCAGAGCCTTGCATATGAACCCTTTGAACGAGGAGCACCCCTTTACTGGTTCTCTGTAATAGCTTCATGTGCGGGTATGCACTGACCTGTGCAAGGATGCAATAAAGCAGAAACAAACCCAACAACAAGCACCAGGCTCTGGATGTCCCCAGTGACTTACTGTAGCGCTGCATCAGAGCTCACCATACAGAAAAGCGTAAACAGAAACTATTTTTGAAGTGACAGGCCAGAGTAAAATTGTCTAACGCTTCATTTTACTGCTGCATCATGTGGAGGTCCAGAAGCCACATTAGAGAACCGTAATCCTTCATCAGAGCATTTGTTTGGTTGCCTAACATCTGTGGATTGTTAAGATAAGTTATTACACAGACCTGCTTTACTTTAGATTAGTTTGGACCACATCCCAGTATATTCAATCAGGATATAATTCCTGCATGCTGCTAAATTGCTTGCTCCACATACTTCTCTCAATGTTTTTCAATATACAGTTTTGTCACTGAAACTCTTCTGTCACCAAGTTTTGTTCGGGGTTTTTTTGTTGGTTTTTTTTTTTTCTTTTTTGTTGTTGTTCTTCTTCTTAAAGAAAAGCTTTTATTATTTTTCCTTTTGGGACTGAATATATCTCAAGGCAAATGTAGCATTTATTAAGTCCCGAAGAGACTCCTAAAAAGGGATAGTAGTGTAGCTTCTATGTGAGTATAATGCAGACTTCCTGCATGTGTAATCTGTGGTGATTCGTATGTATTGTGTCCAAACTGCCGTGTTTGAAGACAGCTGTAAGAAAATGGTTTTGAATTTACACGTCTAGTATTTCTTCTTTCTGTATTCTGTACTTTTCTGTGTCTATTTGTGCATTAACTATTCCTGTTTGTTTGGATCTCATAGTATTTTGCATAAAATGAATTACAATATCAAAGATGATTATGTAAATTAATGGTAATTTCTTGAAGTTTATTACATATTTGACCATTTAAAATATGTATAAAGTATATTAAATTGTAAATTAAGTGTGTAAAGATGGTAACAGATTTAAATGGGCTTGCATAAATACACACATATATAATTTAATTAGAATATTTAAATTTTACTTTAGTATTCCTTTTCCTTCCTTTAAACAAACTTTAGTTGATTTATTTTTTATTAACCCTTTTTTCAACTTTCCCTGTAACCTGATAAAATACAAGCAATGACATATTTTTCATTAATGATTGGTTTATAGCATTGACTTAGATCTCTATACACAGACACATGTGCATGCACATACTTGCTGTGTAGTGAGCTAACAATTGTGTCAGAGTCTATAAAGACATTTAAAAATGTGGCGTTTTTTCCTTTTAGTCTTGCTGGTTTTTTAAATGCCTGTAATAATACCAGATAGAATAAAACTCTACCCTATTAGAACAGATAGTCTGATAAACTGAATCTCTGTTTTGTGACGTATACTAGATGAAAGAAATAAGACATTTTGGAATCAAAGGATTTTTTTTTTTGTTGAAGGACTAGCATTTATTTTGTCGAAGTTGCTGTTCCTGTTATCCTACTGAGGGTGATCTGGTTTTATCATAATACATGTTTGTGCCAGTGTTGGAATAAGTGTAGGTTTTGAGTATTTTTTTTAAATTAATTAAAATTTTAGTAGGAATTTTATTATCCTTCTTAAATAGAAGAAACATAACAGTAATCTTTCGATAAAAGCACAGTCCAGATAGAGGGAAAAGAGTTGGATGTCTTCTTAGTGTGGTTTGGTCAAACAGTGCAGAAATGGTATTGGAAGTTTTGATGTAGTGTTCAGACCTAAGCAGATAGTCTATTCCAGGGTGTTTTAAATAAATCTTAATTACGTTAAATGTGTAAAATGCCTAAAATTTTCGTCATGCTATGTAAGCCATGCAATTCCTCCCCAGGCCAGAGAATAAGGGAGCTCAGTAACAGAGCTTTGTCCTGTTGCAATTTCTTCCCTGAAGTGATTGTTTTTTCCATTCCTTCTAGTTTTAAGTATTGTATAATTTTGCAACTGTTGCATCGTTCCTGTGTTTACACAAAATAAGTTAAGCATATTTTTCGTTCCAACTTTTGTCGTCCTTCTTACCCTCTCTACAATTTTACCCATTCTTTTACGTCTTTCCACATTAAACTGGAAGATTTTCTTTACCAGTTTCCTCACTAGCTATCAGCTTTGTTTCCTCTCATCTCTATTTTTATTCTGACAAAATTCCTACCTCTTGTATATTCTTCATGTATTTTTGCCTTTTATGTTCTTCTGCCCCAAACTCCTTTTGTCTTTGTCTCAGTCTTTTCTTCAATGTTCACACACTTTAGAGTCCTGATTAACTTTTTATTTTTCTCTGGTGATTTACTCCTGTACGTAAGACTGTGTTGTACTGTATATAGACTTGAAACACAGAGTCTGGCTTTACGGTGTGTGCTTCTGTTTATCTGTGTATCTGGAATTTAAAAAAAAAGAAAAAAAAAATCCTAAGCAGCACCGTTTATGTACACAGCTTAATAGTGATTGCAAGGGACACATGTTTGTTTGTTTATTATTTACAGCTATAACTCAGAGATGGTAAATGATCATTTTCAAGTAGTACAAAATAAGGTTCTTTTGCATTCTTTTCATTGGTGCGTTTAGTTCTCTGTTAGTAGGTTTCTTTAGGTCTTACCTTGCATCTCTGGTAAGTAGCTGTTGTGGATATAGCTAAAACCATGTGCAGCAAAAGCTGAATTTATTTGCAGGGTAATGTTGAGTTATGTGACGTGAGGAAAAATTAATTAAAGGGAAACACCCTGTCAGTTTTCTGTGGTGGCGGAGGTTGGGAGTTAGCTGGGCAGGACTCTGCCACCCAAGGTACAAGTCCAATTTACAGCTGGTAGGCTTGTCCTACAGCGATCCACACCCAGGAGAACAGCCCAACCCACCCCCCAGCTGCAGCGACACCGGCGCCAAGCGTTGGTCCTGTGGTCGGTGTGAATTCGGAAGAGAGCTAGGGCTGGCCTGGGGGGGATGGCTACGGGTAGGGCTGGCGTGTACCGGCAGCACGTTTTGGAGGAGCTCCCATAGCATGTGCCTGTAGGATGCTTGGCTCTAGCCAGTGCGGTCAGCGCTTGGAGAAGCATGTTCTGGGCCGTGTCATGAGCACCAGTCTCGCCAGTTTAGAGGGGAGCGAGGCGTTGTACCTGCTCTGTGATAGCGAGCATGCATTTCAGGGTCTGAGGGGTAGCTGCACTGACTCTTGTTGTTGTCTTCAACTAGGTTATGTGGGTATGCAATTTGTGTCGAAAGCAACAAGAAATCCTAACGAAATCTGGAGCGTGGTTTTTTGGAAGTGGACCGCAGCCCTCGCCCAGCCAGGACGGAGCGCTGAGTGATACGGCGACTGGTGGAAGCTCGGATGTGCTGAGAGAAAAGAAAGCGAGGCTTCAAGAGCGATCGAGATCCCAGACTCCCTTAAGTACAGCAACTGCCTCATCACAGGAAATCTCTTCTTCCAGTGTCCAGCCTGACCGTAGGAAAGGAGCAGAAGTGTCACAGCCGGCTATGGGCCTGGACCAAAAGCAAGTTTCATCAAGGTCTAGAAGTGAACCTCCGAGAGAGAGGTAACGCTTTCTCTCTTGACAGAGCCTCACAACTACATGCTAGTTCAGTAATATTACACAAGGCTGTCAGCTGGGCCCTGTATGTGTCTAGAACTGTGTGAAAACAAAGGTTTACTGACCGGGGAAGCATAAATGTTCATTAGAAAATACATTGGCCGATTTGGTCTGTGCAACAGAAATGGGGGGGGGGGGAAGTAATTGTATTTTAGGGGTATTTCCATGTACTTCAATGCGTTTTGGTGTACACTTTTAATATAGAATTGTAGGTTACTTTTAAATTTTAAAATTGGCAGGTGTTTTAAAGTTGTTAAACAAGGAGCAAGCCTTTAACTTGATGAAATAACTTACTAGAATTGACACGCCCCTCCCCCTACCCAAAAAACCCAAACCCAACCCAACAAAAGCCCCACCCTGTGGAGTTCTGTCAGATATCCTTATGTGTTATCTTTTTA
>JAVJGG010000013.1:5014750-5032366 GCA_035590195.1 Aviceda cuculoides
TTGTTTCTCCCCTTACCTTCCCCCCCCCCCACCAAGAAGTGTCTTATACCTGTTTACACTTGGTTTGCAGTGTTTCCTTTTGAATTCTTAGATGAGCTGGTTACAGGTAGCACGAGCTGATGTGTTTCTTTCTCATTCTCTTCCCTCTTTCACCTAGAAATGACAGAAGTGACAGAATTTAAGGGTTCTAGATTATTCTCTCGATGGTATCTGTACTCCTTTGGTCATTGCTTCATCCTTTTGTCTGTAGGCAGAATAAATTTCTGTGAGTGAATTGAAATGGAAAGTGAGTTCTGTAACAATCTGAGAAGACCATTGTAAAGCATCATAATCTTACTGACACCTCAGTCTTAAGATATGCAAAATTTTACCTCATTTAATAAAGTATCAAGGATCTGCCAGAGTTGTCAACAAGGATAGGATATGGGGCAAGGGGAGTGTTATATAGGAAAGAAATAAGAATTGCCTAAGTTGTCTAGATGAATTTGCTCCCAAGCTTACAAGTATGTTTAAAATCTGTTATTTCAGTTTGTCTTCATCTGTTCATGGTAACACTCAGCAGTAAGGAATAATTGTCGTATAATGTGTGCTTTTAAACAAAGCCTATCTTCTGGCTGAAGAAGTTAATCAAATTCATGAATGGAGAACAGATAAAATACACATTGTCAGAAAAGACTGGGGTAGAACCTACCAACTGTCTTATAACCTTAATTTGTCTTTGAGTGACACTACAGTGAGCTGAAGGCTTTTTGTGTCTTTGGAAGTAGCTTTTGGCTCTTTAGTTTAATTTTCTGTGTCTGTAACTTGAAAGTTTTCTGCTGGTGTTCATACTCAAAATGCCAACAGCTTGTCTGCATTGTCTTTTAGCTCCTGACACTGTTTCCTGACATGTCTTTGATTCCTATATGCTAACCTGTCTGTCTGTTTATCTGATGTTGTGGTTTCCTGACATGCCCTAAATCTCCAGGTATACATATAAGAAGAAACAACATTCCTCTTCTATCCCATCTGAATAGCTGCTTGTTTTAGCTTTCTAAGCACGAACTTTTCCATTCAAAATACGGAAGCTTGCTTTCCTGCTCATTTTTAAGGAGGCATGATTATTGTGCCCTTGAAATCTTAATCCAGATTCCACTTAGACATAAAACCCCTCACTTTTTTGACTGGGGAGTTGTCAAGCACTTGATCATACTACCCAGAGACATTGTACAGTCTCCATCCTTGGAGGTGCTTGACACCCAAATGGAGAAGGCCCTGAGCAATCTGCTGTAGCTGACCCTGCTTTTGAGGCAGGGGATTTGAACTAGACACCTACAGAGGTCCCTTCGAGTCTCAACTATTCCGTCTTTCTAAGAGAACATGTCTCTTTCCCTTATCTTGTGGCAATGTTTTGTGCTGACATTTGGGTTTGTGTAATTTTCTCTGACTTCCTCTGTTGGTAGTAGCAGTCTCTAATACAGCATTTCCTTTCCATCTTTTTTTTTTTCGCTTTTATTTATTTACATCAATTTGAGGTTGCTTATGAAGTAGAAAGGACTTCCCATAGTCAGTAAGGGGTATCATTATAAACTGGAAGGTCGTTGATGTGAAAGTCAAGTCCAGGCTGAAAGTCATTGATGCTGGTATCAATGTGTTGATATAGTTTGCTCTATAGTGGTCCTTTGTAAGTAAAACCTTTCAGTGGTTGCTTTCAGGCTCATGACACTGATCTCAGCTTTTGACCAATTTCCTGTTGTATTGTTAAACCACTAATGGTTGGACTTTTTCAGTGTTATGAATCCCAGAGGATTTCAAACATTGTGAACTGCTTACGTTCTCGATAACTGAATCAAGTTCTTGGTTGACTCTAAGACAGATATTTAGACTCATCCTTTAGACAGTGGAGGCCTTGGTTTATATTATATCAGAGTGCTACTTCACTGTATTTGAATAAAAACTATAAATAGGAGTATCTTAGGGTCTTGTCTGACCACTGCCAACTCAATACTTGGTTAACATTGTTGAGCATTCCTTGAGACCTTATTTCTACTTGTCAGTAAGCTAGCACCATGTTATTAATCAGAATGTATATATATGTGTGTATATATATGTGTGTGTGAATGCAAAACATTAATTACAGACATATATTTATTAATTAAATAGCTGTGAGATGTAGCTGTTAATGTTTTCTTGCTTGATCTTGATATGACTTTTTACAATCCTTGTCATGGGAAATGAAGTGGAAAGCCTTTGAAACTGGGGGTAAAGTACAGAAAAAGAGCTAAGAAATGTGAATACAAATGAGAAAGCAGAAGCATTTTTGGTAGTAAAGTATCCAATTATTTTTAGAATTAAATTTTCATCAGTACTTGAAAAAGTCTGCACTATTTCAAAAAGGTAGATGGAAAGGCAGGAAATTTTATTGCCTAAGAAAGTCTTAGAAATCCTTCAATATTTTAAGAGAAAAAAATGCCATAGTAAAAGGCCATAGCGTTTAAAAAATTGATACAAATAATTAAAAAATGCCTATTGTAACCGAGGTCAGAATCCCATTCATTGCAACGTAGTAGCATTGTTACAAACAGAATTGCACCCACCATTCCTTTAATGCTTTCTTTGCTTGTAATTTGGGAGAGATACTGCACAGGTCCCTAGTTGTAGTGATTCAGTTTCTAAGCCCAGCAGGGTCTGGAATCCATCCTCTCTTATCTAAATATCAGCTCAGTCAGAAATCTGATGCCAGAGTAGAGCTAGAAAGATAGAATTATTGCAAATAAAGTTTTTAACTTTGAACAGCCTTACCAAGAAAAACCAAGATCATAAAATTAATGTTCACATTTGGTGAGTGCCAATATAAAGCAATCGGCAACTGAGTAATAAAGATGTACTATTTTCAATTCTATATTGAACAACTAAAATAGAAGTTTTCTATAGGAAACAGCTTACAGAGTTGTTTAAAAGAAAATTATGTCCCATAGAAACGTAAGTTATAGGTAGGGTGGATAAGACTGTATTGAAAATCAGTAGCCCAAAATGACATATAAAGTAGATACTGTGTGAAAGTTACTTTTTAACATTTGCATTTCATAGAAATACTGTTTAGGATTGCATTACCCTGTCTTCTGAGCACCAAAAACCTTCTAAAAGTGATACTCATCAATACAAAGCAAGCTAATTTAGGTAGTACATCCCCTGCTATTTACTGTAACCATTTAATATGTATTCCTTCAAAATTATGAACAAAATAATTCATAAGCACTGGAGATACTTTCTTTCAAAAAAATAAATGTCTTTTGCGGTCCACTGGGATTTTGCCTCTTTGGTGGAGGACCCAAAGATTTATGTTGAGTTGTTTCCATGTTGGAGTAAATCTAGAGAAAGAATTGTTTAGTGGTGTGGTGTCCAAAAAGATCATCTGAAATTTCTTTTTAAAAATAAGCCTACACTCTTTACAGCACACTATTACTGATTGCTGATAGTAATTTTCATCCTGTTATTAATCAGGCTGTAGGACTCCTTATTCTGAAACGGATAATAGTTGGACATTAGGTGGACTGAGTTTCCAGTGACAGCACTGTCCTGGCAAGGCAAAAGGAGTCCTCTTAGAAGGCATAAATTGCATTCATCCTTGCTTCAAAGACTGGCTGGGATAACATAAACCAGACTATTACAAATGAAATCCAGACTTCATTTTAAAACTGAAAACAGCTTCTGCCTACTGCCATCCAATGAAGAATGCAAATTAGATTTGGAGTAAGTTTGAGAAAAAAATGTTTTCTTTAAAGTTTAAAGCGAAGAGCTTGTGTAGAACTAGTAGATTTGGGTCCAGATGAGGTTGTATGTAACTTTTTTTATCCCGTGATAGATACAAGAGACATTCTAGACTTCTGTCATGCAGTCTTGAAACTGGAAGATAGAAATATTGTTGGAAATTGGAATGATGTGAGGAGGTACTGAAAGCTGCTCATGTACTTCTATGTAAATAGATGAATTAATGGTTTTACATTTTGCATACTCATTGTTCATATTTGCCTAAATGTGTATTTTGTTCACACTGTTTAGGCTTGAAAATATGTCTGATAATCGCATATCGTCAGCAAAATGGCAAAAAGCTAAGTAAAACTCACTTTGTATACTTGCTCATGGATTTAATTGGGAGTGAGGAGAGCATGATGGAGTTGGAGCCTTGTTTGAAAAAGCCTCCTAAGATGATGTTCTAGTTTCTTTCAGTGAAGACATGATTTTTTAATTCATAATGCCTTTCTTACGGAACAGAGCAACCTGGTTTCATTCTTACGACGTTACCCTTCTGGTTAGAAAGTGTTAGGGGCAGGGATCTTGTTGGGATCTTGGTGTATGCGCGGGTGTGAAGCAGGGGGGTATAGTGACCAGGAGGAGACCTGGGGGTCAGAAGGAGGAAGAGATGCTGTGGTTTGCGGACAGATGTGTCGGTGCTGGCCCAACTCCCGGAGGAGAGGATCCCACCCCTTCCTTCACCCTTCTCTGGTGTTTGGGTGCTCGTGCTTGAGGGTGCTCCCAGGGGAAGGAGAGCATAAATTAAATCCCTGCCCCGGTGAGGTCTTCCAAGTGCTGTAGCATTGCTGGCAAGGAAGGTACCTTTGGGGCTAAGAGAGAAACCACATGTGTGCGGTAGGGTGTATAAATGGACCGAAAGAAAACATCAGGAGAAGGCTATAGGAAAGAGGAGGCTGGTTTTAAATGGTTTTAGCTAGCTGTTTTCACTGAGGTATTTTAAATGTTGAGTGTAGGCAAGTCAAGTTGTACTGTAACATCTGCTAGCGTATTTTAACATCTGTTTGTGTGGAGAGTTCGGCATGGAGTTTTAAAAAGAGCTGAATTTGTTTAAAAATGTGGCAGAGCTTTAACTTAGTGCAAAATAAAATACCCTTGCTAGGAAGATTGTGAGTTCTTAGGAATTAGTTCCAATTTATCTTCCATTTTTTGTGCAATAATTTGGATCTGAATCTGATTCAGATTTTAATGAAAACATAATGTAAAATTGCTCTAGTGTCAGAATTTTGGTCAGTGCTAACATTATTCAATGCTATCAATACTAAGTGCTTTTGAGTAGCTGAAATTATTTACAGTGCTTATGGAGCTGTAAGTGCTTGTTAAATCAGTGTTGGGCAGTAAGAAATCTGTTTTGTGTCCATGGAATTATGTATAGTACGTACATGCATATGCAAATGAAATAAGATGAGCATGAGTGGGGAAAAAGTCATACTGTTGCCAAGAAATCCAGCATTTCACTGAGATATGTAACCGTATAAATGGGGATGTCACGGAAGATATGTGGCTGAATTCTCCTTTAAAATCCTAATAAAGCCCTTTCTCTAGTTTACCTTAAGAAGGTTGTGAACGTGCTGGAGGGAGTTTGCAGGAGAGCAGCAAGATTGACTAAGGTCTATAAAACATGATATGTAAGGAGAGGTGGGATGGATTGGGGTTGAATAGTCTAGAAAAGAAAGAAAGAAAAAAAGGAAAAAAAAAATACGGGGGTGGGTGAAGGCAGGGAGGAAGGACTGGACTTTAAATAGGAAAGAGGTTGAGTGCTTCTCTCTTCCACTGGAGGGTTAAGTTACCTCTAGGGAGGTTGAAGCTCGGTGCCAGAAACCATGTCAACTCTGAGGTCAGAGTATCCTTAACTCAAAGTTAAGGGTAATTGTAATCATAATTTCTTACTCAGTTGAAATAGAGGATTTCTAGAAATAAAAATTGATTTCTTCGTCGCCTGCACCGAAATGGCTCCATGTTAGCAATACTGTTGTTGTTCCTGTTGCGGGCTCTTAGCCAAGATGGGGAAATCTGGGGCTAAGTCCATGGAACTCCTGACTGGAGCTTATCTTTTTTTGTCACCCTTTAAGTAATAGTATTTGCCATTTCCAGTACAAAGTTTTGTAACAACAATCTGGTTTTTGAAAAGGAGAAAAGAAACGTTCATTTTGGTTTATCAAGAGACATGGAAGAAAAGGATGTTTACACTGTTAAATCTTGCATTCTTTCTTGCATCTCTGGCAGTTGGTAAGGCATTATGTTTCACTTCTATTAACATGCTCTGTCTTCTGTGTTGCTTAATTTTTCACATGTTCATTAATTTTTTAATTGTTTTTCTTTGTTGCTTACCTTTCTCCTGCACATCTAATTCATAAAATAGCAACAAATTTCCTAATAGTAATTTTTCCAGTAGTAACATGAGTACTGTCATTACAAACAGGGGGATGCTAAAGCATGGAGAAATTAATATTTTTTTTTTTTTTTTTTTTTTTTTTGAACTTACGATCCTAACACCTGGCAAGCAGGGTAGCTTTAATTTCAGGAGCTGGAAGAGTCTTTGGACCTATAGAGAAACCCAAGACTTCTCTAGGTTTCTCCATGGAAGACCAGTTCTCAGGAACGTTCAGCAGTCAGGTTTTTTTCCATACAGAAACCATTGGAGGTAGCAGGTGCAAGAAAAGCAGTGGGAGCTGTGGGTCATGGAGCACTTTTTTTAAGGGTCTAAGAGGGAGCTGAGAGCTTTTGAAAAACTTACCCTAATGTTAGCTGCTGAGCACTTTTGAAAATGTAGCCATGCAGTGAACTGGAGTTAAAACTCAGCTAGCCTGAAACGTGGCATGGTGTTATAGCCAGAGGATGTTCCTTTCCCCCGCTTTGTCCTGCTGTTGAGCATTTTGTATATGCATATATTTTTTTGTATAGCATAAAAGTTATGTGAACTGCTACTCGGGATTTACTGTTATTCTTTTGATCTGAGAGCTTAGAGGAAAAGATAAACTGTGAAGGATGAACCAAACTGTGTTTGGTAAAGCTGTGTAACTGTGGATGGTCTGTGCAGCATACTGAAGGGTGAGTTTAGGTCTTGGGACTGAAATCCAAACCTTTGTTTTTTTCCACCTGTATGGGGAAGCTGCCTCCCTTTGGGTGAAAAATGAAATCCTGTCAAAGAAAAAGGTAAATTAATTATTGGCTTATAGAATAATACATATACTTTTATTAATTTTAAAGTTAATTTTAGTTAATTATAGAGTTAACTAGGAACAAACAAGTATCTGATTCTGTTATTTTCTGAAAAAGTTCATTCTGTTTCCTTTTCTTAGTTACAAGGATTCAGGGTATTTATTCTGACCATCCTATTGACCCCAAACATAGGGGTTATACCATATGGTACTGAGTATTATTGGTTAGTATTTTGTGTTAGTATTTCTCTGATACCTTTGATACCTTTTTTTGCTTATGATAATGCGCTTAATTACTGGAATACACAGGAACCATTCCAGTTTCTTTCAGCACAAATTTCAGTAGATAGACTGGCCTATTTGAGCTTTCTATGTGCTGATAAATGGTCTCTAGGAAAAACTTGTGTCAGAAGGAAGGTTAATAATTTTGAAACATCTGTGTTTCCTTTGACTAAATATACATGGTTTCATCCTGTTCCTGTCCATTCTGCTTTCTTCATTCCTTCTTTCTCCTTCTGTCATACATATGAACTTCAAAATCAGGGACTCCCCACCTACACTTTGGAATCACTGAAGTTGATTCTTGTCTCCATTTCACCTGTGATACCAAGCACAAGAGTTATGTTATCAAATGTGCACATCTTGCATGGACTCATTGGCTGTATTTACTGTACTAGTAAATTGAACAGCCATTCTTTGACATCTTTGGCCAAGTAACAAAACACATCGCATTTCCATATGATGAAGCTCTTGCATTCATCAAGAGAAAGGCTGCATGGAAGCTGTCTGTTAGGATTTATTCTTGGCAGGTCTTCTGCCTAGAAATAAGCAGGAGTGCTAACTGATCCAGGGCACAACTGTTCCAGGGGTTACTCTAACAGTAGAGCAAGAAAGACAATCCACTTGGCACTGTCTAATACACTGGTATATATGTAGTCCCTGTTTCTTATTTGTTCGTCTGCCTGTTTTCTTGCCTTGCATTTAAATTGCAAGTTCAGTGGAGTCTGGCATTTCTTTTTTGTACACTGCCTAACTTGTTAGATTTCAGTCCATGACTGAGACTCCAACTTGCCTTGATGATAATAAAATAGTTTTACTTATTTAATGCAAAGACATACCATTAGTAGGTAACCTTTTCTTCCATTATCAGCATCCAGCAGAATTCCAGATTACTGTCAAGAGTCCTCTGGCACACTTGCATTTTCTTATGGCTAACTGGGGGTTGCCTACCATGAGGGATTCAACTGAGCCAAGATTCCTGTTCTCACTACCTATTAATTTGCTATTAATTAGCTAAATTACCCTTTTGTTTGCCTGTTTGCTTTTCCTATCAGGCAACAAAGGGATTCATGTATATATCCTGCTACAGCTTATAAAGACATTGTGAGCTATTTTTTTCATATAGAAAGACCAGATTTCCTGACTTTAGAGCCTTTTTCAGCCTTTGGTTTGGATTTTTTTTCAGTTTGGGTTCCTTTTGGTGGTGGTTTTCTTGTTTTTTGGAGTGTTGACTGGAGCCACCGCTAAAGGATATGACAGCTTGACAGTTGTGTGCATGGGACCTTGCTGCTCTATTCATTTTTCACTAGTTACTGCCCTCCGCCCCCTGCTCCCAAGTTTTTAAGACCTTAATGGAATGGTTCTGATAACTGATCACGTTGCTCTTCCGGCCCAAGCAGAGGACTCTTCTAAGGTTTCAAAGGGAGATGGGAGTTTTGTTTTGGCTTGTCCCCCAGCTTGAAGATGTGTAAGGACAAGGGCAGAGTTTTACAGTTTTATTTTCAGTTTGATAGTCGGTTTTCTCTTTTCTGCAGAAGTTTGCTGTGAGAATAGAAAGTCTGCAAGCAGGATATGCAAATGTAAGGCAACAGTGATTATTTGTTGGCTAATGCATGTCAACAGCTAGGACCTACATGCTGCTAGCCTAACTGTTAATAAGTTCACTGCCTCCTTCTGCAGACGCCCAACTGCTCTAAATGTTAAGAGAGTTGAGTAAGTTACGTTTTGAGGTGCTCCAACACTTGAAATCTCTGTATTTGTACGTTTAGCTTCTCAAAAATATCACTCTTGTGCATGGAGTCCCTAAGCTCATTCCCTTGACTGACTGCAAAAATAGCATATGAAGAGCTTTCTAATCATTAAACACTTTCAACCTTAGAGGTATTTTGTAAGAAAGCGTACGTCTTGGAAATGCTGTGATGCTATACAGTAAATGCATACCTACAGCAGTATTTTTTTGACACCCTCAGTATTAAATATTTTATTACACTTTCTTTCCAGCCATGAAGCAACTTCAAATAATACATTTTATTTAGAATATTTTCTTTTCACATTTGCTTCCTGTCTGTAAACGCGACCTTTTCTATTTTAGAAAAGCAAATATCAGCATTCTTTACTTTGTGACTTGTGGCTTTGCTGTACCTTATATGCAAATTGGACCAAGTCTGACTTGGTTCATTGAGCAACTTTAGAAATGTGCAGGGGCAGCATGGCTCATCTAAACTTCCCAAATCCAAGTAATGCCTTTGAAGGGAAGGGAGGCTGGTATTGGTGCATTAGATGTAAAAGAGTATTTAACTTAATGGGTATTGTATGCTTCACTTGGGCCACAGCTAATGTGGGGTTATTTTGCAGTTATAAACGCAGGTCTGTAAAGAATTCAAGCATATGTTTAACTTTCATTACATAGAGGTTTTAATTGCACATGGGGTCCTAACTTAATGTATTTATGGTATTAGTTGTGGGAGCTGTGTGTGGTGGAGGAATAAGTAAAGCAGAATGGTTATATTCCTTGGCTACTTTTCAGTCATATGTGTAATTTAAGACAAAATGTTTTCAGATATGTAGCAAGGAGCAATGAAGCACATCACACATACATCTGATTTTTACTCACATGTATTTTATGTTTTAATTGTATACATTAATTTCTAGAATGTCAAGTTCCAATTTTTGAAACCTAGTCTTCAATTTACTAATTCTTTCCTCTGCAATACAGGCTTGAATTCTAATTAGTTATTCTCAAAATGATTGTTGGAAAAATGTTATATTTAAAGAAATTTGGTCATGTTATACCAGTTTTCTAAAGTATCTAAGTTCTCGGTATTTTTTGGAATTGCCATGAAATAGCCTTGGGCAGACTTGAGGGCACACACTTCTTTTTCCCTCTAAAAATCAGTGGTGCTCTAGATTTGTTTAGTCGTCCTTCACACAGTAGGAGTGGCTCTCTGAATCACACCTGAGCTTTGAAATGGACTCTTACACTAGGTAAGAGTCAGTGTTTTAATGGTTGGCTTTTTATTAGTTTGGTTCTTTTACTGAAAAAGTAAGATATCTTTACACTGGAAATGTAAACTCAAATATGAAGGTAACTTCAACTGTAAATTCAATTTCTAAATTGATTCTAAATAGATTTCTAAAACTTTACCGTTCTTATTAAAGTTTATTAACTAAATAGAATAAATAAGCTAATAATGAAAAATATAAAAATATTTACTTACTTTTATGGACCTAACTATATTAAACTTTCATAAAATTTTATTTCATTTTTTGAGATTATTTTTATGTTATGCTATTAAAAGAGCTAGTGCTAAGAATTTATTTTGCTGTGTTACTCAGAGAAGAAGCAAGCATCACATGTGTCTCTTTTTAACCTGTTAGGCCACATGTTCTTAACCATTAAAATTGTGCTTAATGAGCCGCTAGATGGAGCAGTCAAATCTAACTTTGATCTATCAAACTCTGTTTATGTAAGACAATTCTTCTCTTAGCAAGGAGAGAGTCTGGAAATGCAGGCACACCTTCCTACTAGAACTGGTAATTTAAAAACCTTTTTCAGATCTTATCTCCATGTGCATTTTTCTGTAGGCAGATTTACATTGTCCTGTAGGTTCAGTGTCAGAGATGGTGTATGGAATCTATTCTGGATATGGAAATGACACTGACAAGTGTAGCTCAACGGAAGCAGTTATTCTTTACATGAGTCCTATCATCAGAAAAAAATAAACATAGGAAGGAAAAGGTACTCTTTGGGGATCATGAGCCAGGTTTTCAAAAATTTTGGGAAGCTTAGAGATATGCATTTCCAGATGACTCCATATGTTTGTGCTTAAGAAATCTTGCAGATTGTTCTGGTGAAGTTGTGTATTTTGTTCCTACTTACCCAAATCACATTTCCTTTCAGCCTAATTTTTTCTGTGATCTAATGCATAAGAAACACCTGGTTAGGGAGAGCATACTGTGTTATCTGCTTCAGGAATGCTGCAGTAAAGTAGGTGCAGGAGTAGAAAGGAAAGGTACAATAGTGTATGTGAATGCTTTCATATTCTTTGTTTTATTGTAGCTTCATAACATTAGTTGCATGAGATTTTTGGGGGGGGGTCATACATGCTTCTGAATGTATAAATAGATGTTTATATGAATTAGAAGGAATGTGCACTCTTAGAAGGCATGTGTGCATTCTAATACATCTGTTGCATTTAAATACTTCAGGTGTCATGATGTGTACTTGTAGGGCACCATCCCAGAGTGGTGTTGGAGACAGCGAATAGACCTATGTGTGAATACAAAATTCTGCCGATTTTTGTTTTATTCTTTGCCTTTGTAAAGTATTTGAAAGTCAGACTCTTCTGCATTAAAGATTATCAGCAGGTGTTACAAGGGAAGAAATGCCATTCTGAAGCAGCTGGATACAGTCCTTGGAGTGCCTCAGCCCTGCTCCCACATCTCAGGTGGGAATTGCAAATCCTGGCGCGGGGCTCCTGTGAGTTTTGGATAGGAGTGACAGATAGTTTTGCAGAGCTGGGGGCTCACGCTATGCAAAGCAGTGCTGCTCAGCTGACTCGCTTTAAACGATGTGCTGTTTATTCATACAGTTCTCAGCTGGATCGTGAGATGAGCAAAAGCCTCTGCTCAGGCGGTGAATGCTAATCAGTGCCATGAGCTGAGGGTTAGTGAGCTGCCAGGTTTTCTTCCAACTCCCCAAAGTCCTGGGTCACTCAAAGGTATAATGCAGGTTCTTGCCTGTCGTGCTCCAGAGCTCTACCACAGCAAGTTGGTGTAAATTTACATCAAAACACATGGGATGCCAGCTAATTTGGTATTCTTTATAGGCTCAGATTTTGCTTAAAATATAGTATAAAAGTGACTTGCACTTACAGATAAAACTGAACTTCACAAAAGCAACTCAGAAATACAAGTTTAAATAGATGTAGATTTGCAAAACTTTCTGGTGTTTGCTGTTTCTGCCAATTTTTATGTAACATGCCGAACCTTGTCAGGGTACCCAGGTAGGTTCTGTTATCTCCCGTGGGGCAGGTGTAGTGGATTTGCCAGTAGTGGAATCGTCATCATCTTGAAGCAGAGGCTGTCTGTGGGAGGGCAAAACAGCTCCCTGGGAATGAGAACTGAACTGAACACTTAAGAATAAATCCAGTTGTGCTGCTGCAGGCTCTTTTCCACAAAAAAAATATTGCTCTGAAATCAGTTATAGGAAAAGTTGATTAATCTGTTCCTGTTACCCAGTTATAAATCCCACTGCCAAGGAAGTCTTAGGGAATGGCTATTCCTACAAGCCACTGAAAGGAGATGCTTAGGAAGACATTAATTTTTGCCAGTGAGCAGATTTATTTATTTATTTATTTTTAAACAAACAAAGGTACCATTTGCATTTTGACTTCTCTTCAAATGTTTCCTTTAAAATTCTAATCTCTCAGCATCCTTTTCCTTGAAAAGAAAAAAAGCTATGACAACAAATAATGATATTAACTTAAGGTGCGCTGTCAGACATCAGTTATCTGTGCTATTGTGGACCTAATCTTAATTTGACCTAGAAAATTATTATGAGGATTAGGAACGAATTTTCTGGCAATGCTTAAACAGACAACACAGTCAGCGTTAAGCCCTGCATTTAGATGTGTGGTTTTATTTTTTTTGTTTGGATGGTATATAACTTTTTAAAAGTAATAGAAAATGCTATTTAATAGAGGTTGACCTTTTGGAATAGTCAATATGTATGGTACTGCTGCTCTAATTTCTGGGTTTAATCTGGAATTTTAAAAAATAAAGGATCTGGGAGGAATCTGACTTGTAGGAGGAATTGGAAATTAAACCATGTCTATGCAGACTTGGGCAGTAAGGAAAAGAAAAGGAGGGAATGTGAATTAAGCTGTCAAAGGTGTCCTGAAATAGAGAAATAGAATGTACTAGTTTGTCACCCTTGGCTGTATAACCTTTCAGTCACAGCCTGTACATGAATCAGTTCAGGGCATGCATTGTCTCTTGTTTTGTTATGTTTTGTATTGGGGGGGGGGAAAGAGTTTTGGAAGGAAAAAAAAGAATTGTTTTAAGGAATTTTGGTAAGTTGATATGGCTGAATTAAGTAAGAAGCTGTGATGACATTGTCACTGTAGGTTGCATCTCCTATTTTTGTTGTAGCCCAGGTTTGAACATGATACTTTTTGCTTGGCTTCTCTTTTTGGCAGGAAAACTCAGGTGCGGGTTAGATGCCTGTGGTCTCTTCCTACAGGCAGTAACATTGAATTGATTTTGAGCAATTCAGTTCTGTGAGTTCAAGCCTGTACCTGAGCATAGCTATCAAAGGTAGTGCTGTCATACCACCACTTCATCCCAGCTTACCCTGCATCAGGCAGGTAAGAGACTTTGAATATGGGTCTTCCACATCTCTCATGCTGTAGGGCCTGAGACTTGGAGAAATCTATCTCTATGGAGACAGTAACACGACTAGAAATAATAGTTAAAGTTGGGAGCAAAAAGAATATTTTGATACTATTGGTCAGTAAATTGAAAAGTCAGTGTCTGCATATCTGTCACCATTTCACTGAAAATATCTGGCTTTGGTTAGCAATTGAATGACTGAGCAAATTGTTTGAATTAGAGTTTGGTAAGACCACCTTTGGCTCTAAATAAGGCTGTCCAGCAGATCTTTTATAGATATCGTAAGTTAATTTGTTAAGTACTGCCCTTGTCACAAAGGAAAAATACTCTACAAAATCTCTTTTCATACAGAGGTCAGTTCATCATCCTGTGATGTCAGAGGAAGTCCAGAAGTCATATGTAAATCTGACAGTGCAGCACTGATGTTCTCTGTCTTGATGTCAGTAGATCCTCCTCAGTCAAGGCCAATTGTCAAAATGATCGACTGGAGGAGATGTTGGCTTTTTTAATAGATGAAGTAACTAAGATTAACACATTGCAAAATTACTGGATCACGAAGGTTGGATAGCAAAGATCTCAGCCACTACATCTATGGGATTGAAGGCCCAACTTAGATTTTCTAGTGTGAGCATTCTTCTTGTCTCTTTCCAATTTTACTGTCATTATCATCTTCCTCAGATGAGTCAAGAACAATCAAGTTCAAGCAGGGGTGGAGGATGGGGAAACAGAATATTGGTGGCAGCACAGTACTAAACAGTTGACAATGGAACTTGGAAATGATGGATACAGGAGCAATAGATAGCGGGGTGTTTCTTTACTGGCTCTTTGCATAGCTGTGTGCTTGAAGGGGTTCCTATCATTTGGTCGTGCAGCAATACTCTCCTGTCTTCCAGCAGTCTTCCAGTCTGCTGCCAAATGGTGGGTGATGTTCTGTAGAAGTGCCCTAGAGGACCTTTAGGAACAACGTGGTAAAGCCACTTGGCTGGGACGCCAGTGGGAGGCACACCATAGCCTGCTCCCAATGTGTGTGTTTACATTGTGTTTTTCAGACAGAAAGTTTTTCAAGTTACTTCACTTCCACTTTGAATTGATTGGCTCGGATCAAGGTTTGAACTAAAAGCTGTGGGGTAATGACAGCATGACATCGATTTAGCCCAAGCTAAATAAAAGGCCAAACTTATTAGCTCCAGTATGTCCCTCTGTTGATGTGACTACATCATTTCTGCTTTAGTGCTTTTGGGTTTTGCCAGCTGGCCAAGAATATAAACAGAATATGCTCACGCCTGAATGGAAAGGAACATTGATGAGCTCTAACAAGTTCGATGGGTGTTTGAGGGCAGACATTCCTTTTAGGAGCATGTGTCTTTTTCACCACAGTCATCTCAGTTCTTAACATCTGATTTTTCGCAGTAGTTATGAGAAATGACAGGCCGAGCTATGTCAATCTGTTGAAAAGAAAACCACTTATGTGTGTGTGGATATGTGTATTTGTATATTTATATATAGAAGCCTTCCTGTTGTAAATGATCAACACCTGTCTTCGACAAAGAATCTAAAAAATACTCAGTCCTCTTCACTTGGCAATACTTTACTGAAGATAAGACACACTTACATTGCACAAGTGCACAGACAATGGAAGTGTTTTAATTAGCTCAGTGTCAGCCAACCTCTGCACTTAAGCCTAGCAAAGCAAGCATGTTTTCTCTACCGAGTTTAATTCTGGATGCATAGCCAAAGGCTACATCCAAGTTTTCTATGATCCCAGGAGAGCATTTTGTGGTCTGGAGTGCTGCTAGCTGAGCAAAGGAAAGCCTTGATTCCTCCCCATAAATCTTTGTTCTGATTACTTTTTTACCTATCTCACATTTCACCACAAGTTGAACTGCAGTCCTTTGACCATCACTTGAGTCAAGTGGTTATGTCAGTTTTCCACCCACCTTGTAGTTCACCGATTAATTCATATCTCTCCAATTTGGCTACAAGGATATTGTGAGAGACTTGGTTGAAAGCCTTGCTACAGTTATGTTAAACAACATCTGCTGCTCTCCCCTTGTCTGCAGATCCAGAAATCATATTAGTCAGGCATGATCTGCCTTTGGTAAAGCTATGTTGATGGTTCCCAGTCACCTTCTTGGCCTTCATGTGCTCAGGGCTGCTTTCCAGAAGGATTTGCTCCATAACCTTCCCAGGGGCTCAGGTTAGCCTTCCCGGTTGGTGATTTCCCTAATATACCTAATATTGTATCTAAGACTCTTGCAATTGTATTAGAATCTCTTCTCCATTGTTGTAACTCGGTTTTGAGGTCTGGAGACCGTAACATGGATCTTTTCTGTTGTTTCTCTTATTTCCTAAATTAAATTCCAACTTAAAGCATAGGTTGTTGTTTGGTTTTTTTTTCCTTGAATTGCCCTTTCTGTGCTACTGGATTAAGCTTGGAACCATTCTCTGGCTTTCTTCTTTCAAAAAACATGTTGTAAAACTTTTGGTGTAGAGGAAAGCTGCATTTTCACCCAGGCATAAAACTGAATAGTATGTTTAATGCTTGGAATTTAACCTCTTAAAACTTGACAACTGGTAGGGTTGGATATCTGTGTGAGATTGTTCAATGATCTTAGGAAGTTTTACAAATGCAGGACTATCATACATGGATTAAGATCTAGAACAATTATTAGCAGGAAGATTATGGAGGAGCTAAAATGTGATGGTCAAAATTGAAGCATCAGATGCACAGTGTAGTGTGCCTCAGAGGATATTGGCAGTAAAACAATTTGCAAGGGTAAAAACCTCCTGAGATGACATAGGCTGTGTTATCTAAAGCAAAGGCTGAAAGTGTGCTATAACTTCATTATGTATTTTTACTAGGACAACTGAATGGTAACTAAATTTCCAGCTACTATTAATGGATGTAAAAGTAAATAAACCATCAGCCTTTGATTCTCAAACTGTCAGGTGAGCCTTTGGGGCAGCCAGAAAGGCTCTATTTGACTGGGGCTGGGAGGAATGAAAAGCACCCTTAGGGATGTGCAGTGCACAGTGGAGTTGGTGGCACTGTCCTTTCCTGCCAAATGCCCTTTCTGACCTCAGAAAGCTCTTCCGTTACTCCTCTCTTCTCTTACTTCTCAGAAAATACTTGCAGACACCTCTACCATCTAAAGCTGAAGCTGTTAGGCAGGGATACTTAGGCAGGGCTTGGGCAGATCTCATGGCTAGGGAGAGCAGTGGGTAATACTGGTGTTGAGGACTGCCTGATGTGGGGATGAAGGAGCAGAGAGAGGTTGCACGTATCTGGCACATGGGGGAACGGGAGACAGCGAGAGCTTCAGCAACACCGTGGGGCACAAACAGCCTTTCTAAATGCATTTGGGATAAACGTTTATTTGCTTTCTCACAAACACGTGTATGCCATGGCAATGAAAGGAACATTTTAAGAAAAGTCAGAAAACAAGCCCCATATAGGGCAGTCTCATTTAAAAGTTTTCATCTGTTGAGCTGGGTTGTGACAAAATCCCCTGCCTTGTTTAGTATGTGCTGCAAGGTGAGTGAGCATTCAGGATCCAGGTGAGGTATGTTCTGAAAGTGAAGCAAAGCCCTCAACCCCAGCCCTGCAGAACAGGAGGATGTCCTTCAAGGAGTACTGCAGAAGGGTCACCGGGAGAGTGGATGTTCTGTAGAAGTGCCAGGCACTTGAATAGTCTGTCTTTTGTCCCTGTTGCAAGAAATGTTTTCCAGCTTTAGGAGAAATCTGGGTGTATGTTCCCTGGTCAGTAGATGTCCAGACAGTCACTGTCTTTTGGAGTATATGAAGCCTGGACATTGTCCTCCTCCAAAGAATCATCTCCTAATGAGGACATATCATAGAGTCATAGAATGGTTTGGGTTGGAAGGGACCTTTAAAGGTCATCTAGTTCTAACCTCCCTGCCATGGGCAGGGACACCTTCCCCCAGACCAGGTTGCTCCAAGCCCCATCCAACCTGGCCTTGAACACTGCCA
>JAVJGG010000013.1:5032466-5144116 GCA_035590195.1 Aviceda cuculoides
GACCAGGTTGCTCCAAGCCCCATCCAACCTGGCCTTGAACACTGCCAGGGATGGGGCAGCCACAGCCTCTGGGCAACATGTTCCCTCAGTGCCTCACCACCCTCACGGGGAAGAATTTCTTCCTTACATCTCATCTAAATCTACCCTCTTTCAGTTTAAAGCCGTTGTCCTATCACTACCCTTGTAAAAAGTCCCTCCCAATCTTTCCCATAGGCCCCCTTTAGGTACTGGAACACTGCTGTAAGGTCTCCCTGGAGCCTTCTCTTCTCCAGGCTGAAGGACCCCAACTCTCTCAGCCTGTCTTCACAGCAGAGATGCTCCAGCCCCCTGATCATCTCCGTGTCCCTCCTCTGGACCCGCTCCAACAGGTCCATGTCTGTCTTACACTGGGGACCCCAGAGCTGAACGCAGAACTGCAGGTGGGGTCTCACCAGAGCAGAGCAGAGGGACAGAATCCCTCCCTCGACCTGCTGGTCACATGTCAGTGAAAAAGCAGATGTTGACAGTTGTGTTGATCTTTCTGCTGATACTGTGCTGCTGGGGACACCGAAAGCCAGCAGTGGCCGAGGATGCGAGCTGTGGCTTTTGCTATTGACTGACAGGTGAGATGTGGTGAGAAAGGCAGCATTCGGTACCTTGGTTTTGATCATGTGATCCAGAATTACAGTGGAACAACTTGATTAAAAGTGTATTTTCATTGTTCCTAATAGATCTATGTGTTGTTAAAGATCGAAGAACCGTAAGCTCTCATTAGCTTAATTATTTATATTTTATCCCTTGTAAGCTTCTCTTTGTTTGCTTTGTTCTCTCACATTTTAGTTTCTGAACAGTCAGGTTTATTGTATTTCTGAAGTCCTGCAGTATCTAGATACACTGCAGAGAAACATGTATTTTTACAGAGGAAGACTGTCTCTGCCAGAGAAACATTTTTATTGTTGTGTGGTTTGGATACGATTACATTACATTACATTAAATTCTTTAGCAAATTTTATTAGCTGGGATTCTCTAATCATCCGGCTTTACCCAAATATGCTGGTGTACAGGTTCTGTTTTTCTCTCTTAACTTGAATATGTAATTTGGAATACAAAATGTTATTTCCAGTTTTTTATTGAGAAGATATTTTTCTTATATAAAATTACATTTCCACGCACACATCTCTTATGTAAGAAAAGTATTAAATCGTCCCATTAATTTCTAAAAAATGGTAATTTTTTTCAAGGGCCATTGTGTTTTCAGTGTGCTAGAAGTAAATCTACAGTTCGGGAAGTTTTACATAGCTTAAACCAGCCACATTTGCTTTACACGATTGCTTCATTTATGCAGCTCATTAAAACTTGTTCAGCGCACAACTGCTGAATGTAAATAATAACTGCGGCAGTAGTATCGATTACTTGGGTACCTGAGCTTGTGTCTACTGTTGGCTTTAAAGCACTGAGAAACTTCTTTCCTGTTCTATCCGGAGAGGAAGGAGATTTTTTTTTCCCATCTCGTTTCCTGAGGATTGTTAATTCTGGATTCCTAAAATCATTAACTCCTTCTAGAGACCGAAACTCCTTGTCATTGCAGCGAACGTGTATGAACTAATGCAGTATTCGATGCTTGCACTACACTGCAGAGATTTGTTGTGATGACAAGAGCTCTCGTAGCCCTGTTTGGTGTCACCGGTGTTGAATGTTTGACGCTGCAGAATAATTTGGCTTAGAATCAGGACGCAAGGACCTTAGGGACTTCTTTTATATCGTCTCCTTCACACTGAGGTGGATTTTTGCTTGCATTACGGTTTTGCTACTGTTGCAGGCTGGAATTCAGCAACCAACTAGATGCCAGTTGTGCTCTTTTAACCATTCTCTTGCTGACGCTGCTATGTTTGCTGGGTTTCTTCAGTTTCTGCTCCATACATTGCATTCAGGGACAGGTAAATAAGTGGCTATACAGTGCTGAGGTTTTAGACATATTTTTATATCTTTTTTTTTTTTAAATATATCTTTTTATAAACCGATTTCTTTAATGGTACAGTTTGAGTGGAGATGCTGTGTCCTCTGAATGTAAAGTATTAATTGTAGCAAATATTCAGCTTAAGCAGAGAATAAGGAACCATTTTGCTTGTGAGTCTGTTTCAGTTATGTTTATACTTTGAAAGCTCATGTGTCAAATATAATTTGACATTAGTGATGTTATGTGGCATGAGTTTTTAAACAAAAATCTGTATTTTGCAAGCACACATCAAAATGTAAATGTATTTCTGAAAAGTAATAATAATAATATTCCAATTGCATTATGACTTTTGCATTTTGGAGAAGTCATGGATAAAAAATTTATAAATTTACTTCAGGAAACAAATAATCATTCCTGTGTATTATTTCTCTTTGCTAGGAGACAATTGATGTACCCTCAGTCCCCTGAACTGTGCTATTGTTAATATCTTTAGCAAGTTCAGAATGGAATATGATTCTGTGACTTTTATTTTTGCATATTATTTTGGGGGAAAAAATCATCAAACCTGTGTAGATAGAACAAGTATGTTTGTTTAGCATAATATACAGTTGTGGTTATAATAATAATATATGGGTTATAATAAATGTACAGTTGTGCTTATTTTGAATGTTATCTCTGCATTGTCATACTGATGCATTGCACTTTCTGAATCAGGGAAGGACATCAGCCCTCTCCTTAGGGAGGGGTGGAAATATCTGTATTTGGAATAAGGTCCTTAGCTAAATCGCTTAAAGGATCACAGGGAAATGCAAGAGGAGGGATTGAAGATTGCAAGTTCCTTGGGGATTATGCAGCATGAGAATAACAGATATCTTTAAAATCTTAGATATAAGAAGATGAGAATACTGTCTGTAAAAGTCTTTTTTGAAAAGTAGTCTTTTCACTAGAAGAATTAACCCTGAAGATTGTAGGATAGAATAAGTCATGAAAGAAATTTTATCCTCTCAAATATTACAGTTGTGTTGGTTAACATATATCAAAAAATCCATGCGTGAAATTCATTTCTTTTAGCAGAGTTTAGAGGAGAGTAAGAGTATACTGAGGGCAGAATCTGGAGAGATGCATTGGAGAAAATGGGGTTGAGCAGCAATCAGAACAGAGATGGAACTGAAACAGCAGCAGGAATGTCAGGAAAACAAGATGCTGCTAAGGTTGGGAAGAGCCTTAGCTCTGCATGGAGTTTAAAGGATAAGGCTGGAGAAAACCTTTGGTTTGAGATCAAAGCCTTGCACTCTCTTGCATGTTTAGTAAGTTGTTTATAGCTACATAAAGAAGGTAAACCCCTATTTCTTCTTCAGGCTACTCACTGTGGTAGACAGCCTTAAACTGCCTTCCAGAGACCTCTTGCACACCCTGGAATAAGTAGATGAAGAAGGTGAAGTAGGGTGGGATTGAGAAGTGTAGAGCTATGACACCCTGCGTTGGCAGAGGTTCAAGGCTGTGCTGTGGGCAGTGGCATACAGCAGGACATCTCTAGCCTTTGGAATAGCATGGAATTGGGAGAACTAAAAGATATTTAAAAAAATCACACTAGCCCCAGATCCCCCAGTCCAGTTTTGGTCTCTCTTGAGAGCATTTGACTTTTTTGTGTAATAAACTGTAGAGTTATAAAGGATTATTAAACCAGACCATCTGTATCTCTCTGGCCATTAAATTTAACTCATCTCTCCCCCATAACTACATGTCAGTTAAGCTAAATAGTCCTCTCTGAAAATTCAGCTGCATGCTGCAAGGAGAGAACCTGAGAGGCTGAGGTGTCATCAAGGTCACCGTTACGTCAGTGTCGGTTAGGTGCAGAGGTGCTCAGGAGACAAACCCTGATGCAGAGTAAAGCAAAACCAGAAAACAACAACAACAGAACTTTAAGTTCTCCACCAGTTTGACCTGTGGTGGTATTTGGTGGCAAGTAGCAGGCAAGGCACCGGAGCATGGCTCTGGCCAACCCTGCTAACTCCTCGAGTGCAGGGTAATTACCGGGTAAACCAAGGTAATGGTTTTCAGACAGCAGCCAGGCTCGTGTGCTGTCCTCTCCTGTCACCACTGTGGTAGGTTATGTCCACCTCATCATCTTCTGCACAGCTAGTCCTTAACTGGTTGACCTCCTTTCCCTTTTTCTACGCTTGTTTGTTCTGGTCTGAGTGTGGAGCCATTTCCTTGTCCGCTCTGAACTGGCTCCACTTTTTTCCAGTTCATTTTTCCAGTTTGTCAGGATAGCTTTGAAGTTTTGAAGTCCAGTCCTGGTCTCCTGCAACTAGCCATTCCTTTCTCCTTGGTGTCAAGTCACCTACAAATCTAAGATGTTTCTGTTTTATTATCTAGAATGGTAATTTGAGTGTTGACTATTACTATATCCCAGACAAATGTGACAGACCCTACTTAATGAACACTTTGGATTTTTTTGTTACCAGTTTTAGCTGTTTAGAATATGCTTTTCTAAATAGCTTTTCACCTTATGCTAGTTTCATTTAGACACTTTTTCTGGTGTGACTCTAACATGGCATCCTCATAAACAAAACTCCTGCTTAGCTGAAGATATTTGACATCTGCTGTTTGTTACATATCTTACTGCAGTGGTAGGAAGTGAAATTGGGTTAATTTATTATTGACACTTCAATTTTATTATTTTTTAAAATTTTTTTGTTAGATATTTTCTCTTATTATCTTGAAGGTGATTTGTTTTGCTTTAGCATTTTTTCAGGAACTGATATTAAGCTGACTGGTCTGTAATTTCTAGCCCCTCTTCCCCTCCCCTCTCCTTTAAAACTATGTGCTGTGTTTGCCCTTTCCCAGTTTTGTGGAACTTCATCCATACTCCACTAATTCTCAAGAAGTAATTGTCCTGGCAATGAGGTAGCTTCAGATGGGTCTGTAAGTACTCTAGGATGAAGCAAATTAGCCTAGTGTATACTGTATCTAAACAGTTTGACCTCTTCCTGCTTTGGCATAACATCTAATTTGTATGCTATGGACATTGTTAACTTGTTGCTATGAGTTTTACTGGAGTTTATTTTTAGGAGAACTTATTTTAAAAAAAAAAAAACCAAAACAACTTAGCTGCCTTGCTGTCATTTGCTGATAGAGCCAAATGGTAGCAGACTCTTTCCATAGTATTCTAGAATGGCAAATACTTGGTACTAGATACTAAGCACTAGGGATGAAATATTTGCAGAATGATCTCCATTGTTTTTGCATTTTGCTATTTGCATTAAATGTTGTGTGTTTCTAATTTTGTCTTGTGTGCTTCCTGGTACACTATCACTGTAAGTTACTCACTTATAGGCAACTTCCCATTGATTGTTCACCTTCCTCTAGAAAATGAAACATTGATGACTTCGCTGGTCAGTCTTCGACTTAATTTCTCCTTCGTCTGTGTTGGGCTGGTTCTGCTTCTGGTGTTGGCGTTATTTCTTCAAATTCTTCCATGATGCTGGACTCCTTTTGTTGTCGTGGCTGCTTCCTTATTTTCTCTAAGGTTGGGATGGTTTTGGTTTGTTTTGGGTTTTGGTGGTTGGGTGGTTTTTCTGGTTTTGTTTTTTTTTTGTTTGTGTGGGTTTTTTGTAGAAAGGTTTTGTGTGTTTCTTCTGCTCAGCTTCCTTCCCTTTTTAAAGATCACAAAGTTTATTCACTTGCACATTCTTAATTATTTCTTTCTACTGGTCGGAAGCAAATCTCCACAGGTCCTTTGCTGGTTGCTTTCCTAGTGTCAGTGATCTCTCACTGTGCGTTCCAAGGATTCTTCCTGCAGTATTCCCCTCTGAACTGGAGAAACAAAAGCCTTCAAAACCTCTCATTATTTTCAAATGCAGCATAATGGAGGATCCTGGTGAATGCTTATTAAAAGAAACGAACACAACCAGCCGTCACCAGGCTCACCTTCGTAACGGAGTGCTCTGGAGTAGGTCCCCGTCGTGGTACTGCTGAAGTGCTTTTCTCTGTAATCACGATCCAGAGAATTTCATCTGCTGTATTTCCTTCCTGAAAGCTCTGTCCTGAAGCTCAGGATGACCAAGAGCCTTTTTTTCCCCTCCTCAGACTTTCTTTTTCATTGTAATATTTGAGGTTAATTATCTCCCCCAGTTTTCATGAAAATGAAATCATAACTTTGATTATGAAATATAATCTTCTTATTTCTCGAGGGACTCGTGCAGGTCTGCATGCTTGGCTCCGTGTGTGTCTGTTGGACAATTACCAGAAAGGTTCACTGGCTTTCTCCCTTCCCGTTCCTGTGGTCCTGTGGATAACAAGAAGCCTTGCTCCCAGTTGCTGTTGTTTCTTATCAGCATGTTTATAAATACCGTGTATTACCTTCTATATGTGAGCAGAAATGCCTTTCTTCTTTCCCCACAGTAGGAGAAAATCTCTGTTCAAATAAGCCTCTCTGGGCGTAGCCCATTTTGGTCATCTTATTTGCAGCGGGTGCTGGCAGGGCACTGGTACCTCACTGGGCACTGTATCCGTGGGACTTCTGAGGCCTGGTGCTGTTTCACAGCCTTACACTTTTTTCTGGTTTGCTTATCCTTGTTAAGATTCCTGTCTACTGGCAGTGTAGAAACACCCTGGGGTTTGAGGAGAATTTATTTTCAGCTTTGATTTTGAATTCTAATTTGTTCATAAATCAGTCTTTAACAAAGATTAAGATAAAAAATGTTCAGCTGAATCTTTTTTAAAAGTATCAGGGGAAAAATACCAAAAGAGACCAAAATGAAAATACTACCTTCTTTTGCAATTAATACCTACTCAGTTGGTTTTAAATATCCAAAAAACTCCAACCACCCCACCAAAACCCAACAAAAACAAAGCCAGTACATACAGCAGCTGAAAGCTATTTTGTCTATGTATGCTTTTTAAAATACCTTCTCCTACCTCTCCATAAAAGGCAATCAAAACAAACAAAAAAACCCCAAGCAAACCCCAAAAACCCAAACCAAAATCCACAGGAAAGAAAAATTGTTAGGCTGAAGAACAGCATGGCATACTTGAAGTGCTGGGAATTCCTTCAGAAGAGCAGAAAAGTTATTAAGAGCTAGTCAGGCTCTTAGTGTACGGGATAGCTATGTATCCATGTCTCCAAAATTATGAGACCGTGTGACTTTTTGAGACAACTTGCTATACATGTTGCAGATTTCTTCATAGGGTGAACAAAAATACTATCAAGAGATCAGGCCAAAGCTAAAGTAGTGTTAATTATATGAAACAGGAACTCAAATAAAACTCTTAACACAAGTTAGTGTCAATCCTGAATTGGAATTAAATAGCAATAATCAATTTATTCAAAGAAGCTCTAAATTTCAAAAAGGAGATCTCCATCTATCCATCAATTTACAGAATTAGCTTCCACTCGAGAGTAATCCAAGTCAGCAAAATCAGTACTCGGAGCTAGCCCTGAGATAACAAAATTTTTCTTTAAATCTTTAAATAGCACAGTATCAAAAAACAATTAAAATGTTTGCCTGCTGATTTGAAGCTCTTGGTGGTGCTAACCACTTTTTCTGGATCCCCAATAAAATATTTTCAATAAAGCTTTTAAAGGAACTTTTCAAATTAATGGAAGCTCATGCATCTTGCTTAGTATTTTACATCTCTCGAAGGATTCTCCTGAGTGGACTCCCTAGAGATTCAGGAAACTTAGAACAGCTTCCTCGTTAAGTACCTTGTGTCTGTATTAAAAGTGTCAGAAACATTCACAAATCCTCGCTTTGTTACTTGGCTGGGTAGGTTGTGATTTTTGGCTTCAAGCTTCCATTGGCAAGATGAGTAATCTTTGCTTTCAGTGATTTATAAAGCCTTCTAACAACCCTGAGATAATTCAGGTAGGAAGTCCGCCTTGTGAGACATACAAATGGGCCCAGTTGGTTTAGTTTTGGAAGGTCTTTTGCAAGGATACCGTTTGAGAAACCTTCTTGAGCCATCAGTGAACACAAGTGCAATACTTTTATACAAGAGCGTATGTGTAAACTGTACTGCTGATTAAAAAAAAAAAAAAACCAACACATAATCCATAAAATAAAAGTTTTGCTAAATAAATATCTGGATAAGAAACTGATGTTATATTTCAAACAGTCCACAGAAAATTCAACTTGCACTCAGATAAAAAAAATATATTGAAAGAATTTTTAGTAATCGGCCACTGACAAATCATCCCTTTGCAAAATCAAAAATAATTGTGAATTTGCAAACTCTTGTAAAGAAACAACTTTGTAATATTAACTAAGGGAGAAGTCAAATGGATCTTCCTTTTCACTAGGTTTAGTTTAATATTAGTGTCCTTAACAATCAAAAGAATATTTCCTGACTTCACTACTTCCTTGCCTAATTAATTTCTGGATTTCTTGTTTGCAGATATCACTTAGCATTGAAACCCGTGCTGTGCTCACAATGTAACTACCACTTAAAAAAAAAGATTTTTAAACTGAGGGGTTTGTTTCAAAATAAAATGCCAAATTGTTAATTTTGGGTGAGAGAGTATGAAATGTCCTTGTCTTCTAAATCAAATCCAATGCGATTGTATATTTTTCTGTACAAAATAAAACCTAAACTTCGCAGTCACGTGGTGCATTCTTCCCACATACTGCATGAGCCAGCCTGTCCTTGAACTGCATAAACGGTAAAACACAGACCCCGTTTGGCAGGGATTTAAGTTCTTAACTGGAGGCATCTGAAGTGGGTCGATTTGAGAGCAAGGAGATAATGAGCATTTTTGTGAAGCTTTCTGTATAAATAAGCAATAGGTAGCTCTCGAATTCTCTGCTTGCCACTTAGATATGAAGGCTGTCTGTCAAGCCAGGGTACTTGTGTGCTTTCTCTTTACGTGGTTAGTTAGTAGCGTGACTAGAATGATTTAAACATACATTGTGTATACACTGGATTATTTTTCTGAGATGATAAAATGATTAGCATATTTTTTCTTCTTTTTTTTTTTTTTTTTTCCTTGGGCATAGAAGTACTTTCTTGCTTAACAATATGACCTATCACATCTGTAACAGCAGCCAGATGTTTTTGATGGCAATAACAGTATGCTGAAGACATTTACCAATAGCATGCAAAACGGTCTTCTAACTCATGAAAACTCAGGCTATGAAGGAGGAAGGCAATCAAGTTGATACATGGAGTTTCTTTGCATTTTTTTGTAAATTTTCTGTAGGTTGATATGTGGCTTCTGTTGATTTTTACTTTGGGAAACAATTGATCATTTCTCTGAGATGCTGATCCAGTTCCTTGGGGACTGTGGAAGACATAACAGAGGATGTTCCAGATCTTTGATGAGCTTTATTGTCTGTTTAACGCAGGCTATGTTTGACTCTAAAAATTAACAAGGCTAAATACATAAATGGCTGTTGCATGTGTTAATTAGAGAGATCTCTCTGACTATATAGGAAGCCAGTTTGTGCTGTAGTTTTAGATGCAGCCCCTGAAAATAATTGTCTAAGTTTCCTAGTTACGTGCTAGAACTGCTTTATTAATTAGCAGCTACGTGTTAGGCTCAATTAAGTGCCTAACACGGGCTGACTGACATCATTAGACTGTCTGCTTCTTGTCTTAAGTAACTGCTGCAAATCTAGTGCAGCTGGATTTGAGCGAAACACCAGGCGCACGTTCTTTGCTGAATATCAGTAGTCTCCGAATAGTCTGGATGGATTTGGGGAAACATCTTGGGGTATTTTAACTCCGGTATTCAAGAGTCTTTGGAAATCAGCGCGACTGGTCATACATGATAAGGGACTTTCGCATATTTTGTGCTTGTTGTAGCTTTGCAACAGAGACAAGGCTGTCATTTCCAGCACTTCTCAGCTTTGCAGGATCTCACTCGAAATCACAGTATCCCAGCATTAGCTTTTGGTATGGGTAGTGCTGCTGAAGATCAAGTATTTTAGAGTAAATTTTTTTTTGGTGGTGTGAGTTTTGCTTTCCCTTCATTTTGAAGGCGTGCATATTGCGGATATAAAACCAACAGCAATTTATTAAGAGCTTTACTCCTCATCTAGGAGTATCCAGGAGACTGCAAAAGACTTTTCACGGAAAAAAGCCTCAACACATTTGTGTCTTGTAAAGTAGATTTATGATTATATCCATCCGTGTCCAAAAGTAAAGTAATTGAGCAGCAGCATGTTAATAGGGAAAATATTTCATTGCTGGAAGGATACAACTTTTGAATTATTCCCTCAGGAAAGAAGGTTTTGTAAATAATATACTTGTTTCACTCCACTGGTCTTAAGTAAATTGTGTATTATAACTGCAAATGCATTTTTAATAATATGTTTTAAGTTGGAATACATTTTTGTGTGTTTTACAATTAAACGTATCAGTAATTAGAAAAATAATGATACAGGATATGTATATTTTCATAGGGGCTTAATATTTTTAAGTTTTTCATGTTTTTAAATTTAAAGCATTTAAAGTGTTTAAAACAGTTTAAGCCTGTAAATCAATTATTTGCTCCATAGAACGGTAGTTTTTTCTTTTCCATAATGTCTTAAGTTTGTCTTATTTTACTGGTTATTTTTAGTGACTTTAACCAGCGGAGAGAGTACTCTATGTATAGGGTTTTTTGTTTTGAGTTTTGGTGGGGGTTTTTTGACAAAATCTGAAACTCGGAAACTGTGGTCTTAGATGGTAAGTTTTTGCATGTTATTTACCTGTTCCTGGTTCTCTATAATACTACTTCAGTGAAATTATTTTGTATAATTAAACAAATAGTCAGTTCTGGGGTATGGCAGTGCAAGAATGGCATAAATAAGTATTCAGTAAAGATGCAGCAATGACATAGGATGATCAAGGAGAAATTATTCTTAAAGTATAGCTGTAAAAGAGTACTGAACTGCAGATGTCAAGACGCTAATGTCAGTGTTGCTGGCATAAAATATTTTTTAACCTTATTTGGGGATTTTGTTCCTCTATGTTTTAATTTGTGTGTTCTACTCTGAGTGTTTATAAATATAGATTAACTGACATTTTCCATTGTAAAACCCTTTTTACAGTTGTAGATTCAACCAAAAGTTTGCAGGCTAGTGGTTTATTTCATACTGAATTTTAATAAGAATGAAAAATTAAGTCGTTTTGCAGGAACGTGGACTCTTTTCTCCCCGATTCATGCATTTTTGCAGCTTTTAAAATGTTCACCAAAGGGTGGACCTATCGCTTCCAGTCAAGATTTTTGGTGCGATGGCTACCGCTCTGCCTTCCCAGCGTACCATCCACGCTCCAGCTCAGCGGAGCCCCGTCGGCAGCTTCGTGAGCGGAGGGCGAAAGGGCCGCGGCGGACGTAGCTGACGATTGGGATTTACCGAAGCGCAGAACAGACCGGGGGGGCGAAAGGGACGGAAAACTAAAAGTTTAGGTGTGGGGAGGGGCGGGTGGTGAGGATGTAGCTTAGTCCTGAGGGGTGTGAGGGAAAGGAGGGATTAAGGTACACGGCCTAAAGAAAGGACACCAAAGCCGGCAGCGGAAGGAGAGAGAAGATGGACGATTACAACAAAACGGACGGGGAAGAAAGGCAGCAAAGGGTAGGCGGTTGGTGAGGATGGGAAAATTAGCAGGTTAGCCATGGCAGAAGGTAAATGAGGGGATCTTGTCACAGCGGGGACTTGGTGGGGAAGGACGCTGGGTGCATGAATGGAGTAGACATGGATGTGCAACGACCAGGAGGAAGAGCAGCAAGGAAACTGAGGCACCGAAGCTGGGGAAGGAAGAAAGGGGAAAAGACCAGGGAGCCATGGGGACAAGAGCAGAAATGTTTCTGAGCATTTGGGTACACACATCTGCGTGCCGGAGCTGGCATTTATTCCTGCCTGAGCATTTCTCTATGGCTGAGCAAATAGCTGTGAAACGTGGAGGCAAAGTGTGTTGTGTTTTGCCTGGGGCAGGCCAGCGCGCACGAGAGAGAGCTGCTTTTTGGTGTTACTGTCGAGTCCGTTACTGAAAATTGGAGAACTCTGTGCCACAGGTCCCAGCTTACAGCCAGCACTCGAGGCGGCAGTCTGGTTTCTGGATTTGTTGTTGTCCTCGTTGCTATTTTGAAGTCTATAAAGGTGCAAGGAACGTTGCTAAAAATAAAACTGAAAGATCTTTAATGTGAAGTTAAGCTCTCCAAAATCGCAGAACTTCAGTAGCTAATGCAACCGCAAACTGCCTCGTGTGGTTATGTGTATGATCATAATAAGCTGTTTAAAAATAAGCTTGTGCATATGATCATGTAGATGGTAAACTGTTAAAGATTTTACAGGTCACAGAGTGATACAACTTATATTTCATAATCAGCATCTAAAGATTTGTCAAAAAAGAGTCCAAACTTATCAACTCTTGATGTAAATGTATTTATTTTTTTTTTTCTTGCTAGAAGCATGCTTTGTTTGGGCTTCTGTTGGATGCTTGTGTGCTAGTAAGAATGTTGATGTAACAGTACTATTATAGAGATGTGTTTTATAAAATAAGATGGTGAAGATGTATTGCCTAAAGTGTACATAATAAATAACATATGTTTTCTGAAAACATAGAGTATATCAAGAGTGCAGAGGGTATTGTCAGTAAGTATCTGACTTTAATGATAAAGTAGGATTCTTACCCGGTGGTTTTTAAATGATCAGTGAAGAGTTTGTAGGGATGTTGCTAGGAAAGCATGTGAAGAGTCGTTCTGTAACGAAAACTAACTCTGGGACATAATAATTTAAAGACTTGGAAAAAAAAATGACTTGTGAATTCAAAAAGCAGTATTATCAAACTGTCGCACTAACATGTTTCAAGTGACCAAGGTTCTCTGCCAAATTGAGGGTGAAAAATGCCTGAAGTGCAGGTATGGATGTAAACCTCAGTGAGAGGTGACTGTATTTCCTTCAGGGTCTAAAACTAACCTCTGAAGTGATAGTTTAGATTTTGGTTTGGTTAGGGTTTTTTTGTTCATGTGTTTAAAGGGATTGTAAGGTAAACAGCAGAATCATCTACTTTTTCTCAGATAAAATTCAAAAATATCTCTTGGTTGTTTCAGATCAAGCTTTTACATACTACTGCTATTGCAAGAGACAACAAGAGTTGTCGTTCTCGTTTCTAAGGACACTGTTGCATTTTTGTTAGTACACTGTGGCAATGCCCAAAGGGATGAAATAACACCAAGGTTCAGAGCTCACAGGTATATTCTGTTTAAAACTAGCGCTAGCACGGAAATCCTCCAGAATTGTTCCTGCTGTATCAGTCTCACGTTTAGCCTTCTGTTGGATCTATTCTAGCCTGCATCACTCTCCTACGTCCTTCCCAGTATCACCTGCACCCTTCTTCTTCGTAAAGAAAATTGTGCTCCGAATTGCACTCCCTCATATTCTTCCTCTTGCAATTCCTGCCTCGTCCTTTTCTTCCTTGGAGTGCACAGTTAGATCACTCCTCCATCACCGACAACTGCCAGTGCAGTTGGTAGTTTCTTTGCCACCAACTCAGCCTTCTACAGCTGTAATATATAAAGTCAAACTGTTGGTTTCCATAGTTTTCCATAAATTCATATATACTCTCTGTGGTGTTACACTCTGCTGCCTTTTCTCCTTAGCCCAATGTTGCCCTCCTTGGCCCCATGGGCTCATGGCTTCCAGAGCACTGTAATTCATGGGTTTATTCTTGATGGACATAGTATAGAAGATTGTCCCAAGCGAAATGAAAGATTGCAACCTCGTGTCTGCTGTCGGTACTATTTGCTGTATTTGTGTGGCTGTTTTCCTTGGTGCCCCGTTACCCTTAACCAGCTCCTGTGCCTCTCCATCTGTACGGTACCCGATGGCCAGTATTGATCAACTACTTGGCAGATTTCTGAGTGTGGTTGACTGTTCTGTCCTTAACTATAGCTAAGTGCCTATTTTGTGGAGTATTCTCTCTCGTTAGCTACATCGTTACATCATTAGCCGTAGTCTTGTGTGTTTGTTATGGAGGGGGGGAGGAGGAGGAGGGCTGCGAACGAGATGCATTGGGGTCCGTTCTTGGAAGATGAATGGGCAAAGTGAAAACCCGCTGGAGTGCGCAAGCAATTCTAAGGTGCAATTTGTGAAAAAGCAGAGGTCCAAATAAACGCATTATTATGTGGGTTTTGTTTTTATATTATTAGGCCATATTGTTTTCAAATTGATATAAGTTAATTTGAATCATAGTGCAGGTTTTGTGTTTGCTTCATCGAACTATTGCACACTAAAATTAATGTATGCAGAAGTAATCATTCATACATATTTCTCTGAGAGATTACACATTTTTTTAACTCATATTCTTCCAGGTGACTTGGATTATTACTGGCTGGATCCTGCCACGTGGCACAGCAGGGAGACATCCCCTATTAGTTCGGTAAGGAATAGGAAAAAAGAGGTTCATAAGTATGAATTAAAATGTTTGCTGATTATTTCAGTTCAGCATAGATATTTTGTTGTAAAAAATTATTCTATACAAATTACATGAAAATTTGGTTTAGTGGATCATGGAAATTGAAATCAGAATAGATTTTCATCAAAATGTATATTGGTAAAATTGCCTGAATTTTAACTTGAATTTAATTCTTTTATAGACATGACACTAGATTTCACTACGCACCACAAAAGCAGCTATGAGTGTGGAAGAGATTAGTGACTTTTTCTATTGACTTGGACTGGGAAAGGATCCTTTGCATTTTTATTATGTAGTGAACCCATGTAGTAGAGCTGTATAACATGTATATTATTCTAAAGAAGAGAACTTAGAAATGCACTTTGCAGGGTCATGGAATTTAAAAGTATATGTTTAATTTTATTACTTAAGGTATGTTTTAAATGTTTAATCGTATTTATTGAATTTTGAATTGTATTATAATTCTACCTGCAGACTTAGTGCTGATTTTTTTTTTTTTTACAGTGGACATAAATATTTAACGAAGCCAGAGTCCAACAGATATAATAATAGAAGCTTGGGTGCAATATGTAACACATCTGAAGGATGTTTGTGTCTACTGTTACATAGTGATCTAGAAATCTTATTGGTTTATAAATGTGCATCTGAACACAGAAAGGTGGTTGCACTTCTTGAATTCCACTGCTTGTTTTTTTTAACAGCATCCCGTAACGTGGCAGCCTTCTAAAGAGGGAGATCGCTTAATTGGGCGTGTTATTCTTAACAAGAGAACAACCATGCCAAAAGAATCAGGTGCATTACTGGGGCTAAAAGTAAGTATTACATGGTTTGTGTGGTAAATTGAAGAAGCTTCCACTGACCTTAGACCTAGAGGTCCAACATATTAAATCAGAGGACTCTCCAATTATATAGTCACTTGACAAAAATGTATTCCTCATTTTTATGAAGTTTTGAAAGTTATACAGAAAAAATATAAATGTAAATGTATTTAATCATTCTATGCAGTCTTCCACTTATGCACAGCAAAGGAGCTGAACCGTTTTGATTATTAAGTGTCCGTTCATTTAGCTTCTTGTCCGCAAGACATATACTGCACGTTGCAATGCACTAGTGGAGTCCTGCCTTTTCTAGCTCTACTGTTTGCATTTCAGTCAAGTAATACATCTCCTAATCCACATACATAAATGTCATCTGGATGCAAATGTTTACAAGGTCACTGTTTAAAATCCACACAGCCATTTGGAAACAGAAATTTTGTAGAAAGAAACTAAACAGTTACACAAAAATTTGCAAAAAAACCCCTTAAAGCATAGTAGAGATTATACGAAATGTAATTCCAGTTAATCCAGTGCCCCCAAAATTAAGACATTGGCAACACTGTCCAGTTGATTTAAATCCCTAAATAGGTAATTTGTAGTGGACTTTGAGGTTCATGTCCCTAAATTGCCAGAACACTTGAAAGAGAGAGAGTGCTCTTTCTGAAGCTAGTGGGGAGTACAGTGTGCTAGTTCAAGAATTTCTCTCTCAAGGTATATTTTTCACTATATGGAGCTCCAAAGCTGACTGAGAGAATTTAATTTGGATGTCTTCCTGTCCCCACTGAGTGCAACAGAAACGGTGCAAACTATGAAACATTCCCATCCACTTAGGACTGAGTCTCCTTCAAAGGGCACTGACACTGAACCGCTCCCTGCATATAGTTTTCTGATAGTTCAATCCCTCACACGTGACCGAAATGTGGGTTGTCAGTTCTGCTCATCATGGTGGGAATTAAATCAGGAAAGAACCTTGTGATCTTGGTAATGGCATGTCCTGGGTAAGAGCCATTTATCTACCTTGAAATGAGATAACGTGGCGTGGGAATACAGGAGATGGGAACAGCTTCGCTCTACTAAATGTCTAGCAGTCTGTAGCACGAGGCTGATTTTTGCTGACAGCAAGCAATTTTTTTTTTAATATGTGAGAAAAAAGGTTGGTCCTAGTAGGAAATGTAGATTGGAGAGCTTCTTTTTGATTTTTCGTGTTTCAATGTTGTATGATATGAGCTAAGGCCCCCACTGGCAAATGTAACTCATTATCTTGTGACAACCTTGTTGGCACGTAGGCTTCTCGATTTTCTTGGATATATATCTGTATTAAAGCTCCTACTAGTTTTTGTGGTTGCAACATAGGGAAATAATACCTAATGAACTAGCGTTCCACTGTTCCTTTTTATTATAAAACTCCTCCCAGGATATTCCTGACCAAAAAAACCCCAACCTGGCTGGAGAGAGTAAGGTAGCTAAAGAGAATAACAAGTCAGCAAGACTACATTTTCTTGGTTTATATTTTATTAAAAATCTAATCTCTTGAGAGCACCTTTTGTTCTGATTTTCCTGATCTCTGTATCATGCAGTCATCTTCAAAAATAGCTCTGTTCAGTTCTGTTAACGAAAGCCAGAAGTTGCTGTTTTGTCCTGTCATGTGCTTGGATGAGAGGGCCTGGGGTTTAGCAATAGAAATGTTCTTCTGAACTGTTGGCCCGTCTTCCACAGTAGTGTATTTGCTAAGTTTTTAATTGCTGTACCAATTGCATTTTGGGATTTTCATACATTTGATTTGATGTGTACTTGCAATTTAAACTTAAGCACGTGACAGACGTCTATTTGCAAAAGGTATATTTTCTTTGTTATTTATTAAGAAACGTTCTTTCTGCAACAAATTTAGATACTTAGCAAACTGTGTAAGGTTGATTACTTGAATACATCAAAAGGAATATCAATTTTATACATTCTGCGTCAGCTGTACTTCTTTTCAAGTAGATCTGGCCTTTTTGTATCTTTAACTTTGTCCTTAAGCCTCTGTAAAGCCCAAATTGACAGTAGATTTGCTTACACATTTTTTAGGTTTAATTTTAAATATAATGTGAAAACTGATACGTCTATATATTTATGCTTGATATGATGTCTGGTTTGTGGCTTGGAAACTCACAAATTTATGATTAACCAGGTTGTTGGAGGAAAAATGACAGAATTAGGACGACTCGGTGCCTTCATTACCAAAGTGAAGAAAGGTAGCTTGGCTGATGTGGTGGGGCATCTCAGAGCAGGTAAATCAATCAGTTGCATATAAAATATATTGCCTTCTAATTTCAGCTTTTTGTAATGCAGCTGTTAATTTATATTAACATTGGTTGTGTGATATGCTAATATTTTTAAATACAGGATGATACTGTAATGTTATTATGGAATGCCACAGCTGCCTACATTTCTAATTTATTATTAACTCCAGTTGCTTGGATGTATGAGCAAAATACAAGACACTCCTCATCAGTGCTGATGTCAGGATGGAGTGTCACGGGCAAATTTTTGCTTGCTAGCTCAGGAGCTGCTTGTTATACTCTATAGAAGCAATGCAAATGTTTTTTAAAACTGTTTCATTGTGGCAAACAAAGCTCACTGCAGTTACTTTGCTTGCCCTATACTGTCACCTGAAGGATGATGCACTGTTTACACAATGGACTTTATTAGCGCTTCTTTCAATGTGAACTGTTACAAATAAAAATGGAAAACAACTCAAGAAAATGGTCTCAAAATATTTCATTTATATAAGATGTATATATTGCACTGACAAATAAGTGTCTGTGCCGTTGGCATATTTCAAGGTTCTAAATGAAGCGAGAACTATGCACAACAGTTGGTTTTCGAAGTTACTTCTTAGCAGTTTATATTTTTACCATGGCTCTAAGCAACTACTTTCCAAGTGTTGTCTTAGAAAACCAAAGTCCATGCAATGCCTTCTTAGGAATCCAGAAGCTGTGATGACAACTTGTATGATTTTAGGATAATTGCATGAAGAAAATAGTAATACAGAAGTAGAAAAGATTAGTCTATAAAAATATCCTACTTCGTTTTGGCTTTTTTTTTTTTTTTTTTTTTTACCAAGTCAATATACATGGGATTGATAGCACCAGTTATTATAGTAGTTTATAGATTTTAATTGCAGATTATAATTAGATTTTAGTTGCAGATTATAACTACAGAAAATAAGTTTTTCTCCACTAATCTTGAACTATTTGGGCTGAAATATTACATTTCTAATGTCTGGTCTAGGTTGTGTTTTAAGTCAAAGCTATTTTTAATTTCTAAAAATATTTTTAGAGCCATAATAATTTCACAGAAGTAGTAGTACATTGTTTTGTGGATGTTTTCGATGAATGAAAGTCTATTCATCCTATTGTATGGGACTGAAATGCAAAAAATGACATGAATGAGTCCTTGCCATTAGGAAAACATGCTTTTTCATCGTTATGAAAAACCTCCAAAATTGGGCTAGTTGGTAAATCTTTGAGTAATTGTACGAACCTCACAAATTTTAACAAAGGCAAATACGAAGTCCCGCATCAGGACCAGAATAACCCAGTGCAGCAGTAAACACTAGAAGCTAATCGGCTAGAAAGCGGCTTGGTAGAAAGGTGTCTGGAGGTGATGGAGGACAGCGAGATGAGCGGGAGTCAGCAAAGCGCCTTGCAGCAAACGCCGGTCGTGTACAGGGCTGTACTGGGAGGACTGTCGCCAGCAGGTGGAGCGGGGTGGTTGTTGCTCTCTATTTGGTGCTTGTGGGGCTGTATCTGGAGTACTGTGTCCAGTTTGGGTTCCTCTAGTACAAGAAATGCTGACAAACTGGACCAGGCTGGGCAGCGGGACAGAAAGTTGATTACAGGTCTGGAGCATATCGTGTATGAGAGGCTGAGAGAACTGGGTTTGCTCAGGCTGGCAAAGAAAAGACTATGGGAGGGTCTAATTCTTGGTTTTACCTGTCTAATGGGAGGCTGTAGAGAACCCAGAGCTGGACTGTTCTCAGAAGTGCACACTGATCACCAAAGAAGCAATGTGCACAAGCTGGAATAAGGGAGATCCTCTTTGTGAAAATCTTTTTTTTTGTGTGTCTAGAGAGGATAGTTAAGGCTTAGAACAGGTTGCCCAGAAGAGACGTTGCATATTCTTCCTTCGAGGTACCCAAATCTCATCTGGTGAAATCTCTGAGCTACCTAGTCTATCCTTTGATGTTGGCCCTACTTTGAGCAGGGGTTGGAAGTAGCTTGACCGCAAGAGGTATCTCCCAATCTGAATTACTATTTTAGAAATCAATATAAAAACAATTAGAGATTTGCAGCGTAAGTCTGAAGACTTTCCATCTTTGCCGCGTGTGCATCAGTAAGTGGGGGTAGAATGCAAGATGCATTAATGTTCCTTTCTAGAGGCATCTTGGATACCCCGGGCTATATGCCCCACCAGCAGAAGTGGCTCCATAAGGGTGCAGGTGTCCTGTAGGTTCCACCAGCCAGCTTTGTGCAGGTATCTTGGTTATCCTAAACGTCTACAGTGTAAGGTGTCTAACAGCTCCTTGGCTGACTGACTTGCAACCCTGTGCTACTACCGTGGGACTTAAGACCGGAGAGTTTCTCTCACCTGAATTTGTAGCAGTGTCACAGGATCACAGGATGGTCCAGGTGGGTACGACCTCTTCGGATCTCTAGTCCCACCCCGCTGCTTCAGCAGGGTCAGCTAGAGCAGGTTGCACAGGACCACGTCCACTTGGGTTTTGCGTATGTCCAAGTTTTGACTATCTGGATGGTGTTTTCCTGTTTCCATGCCTATTACTGAGAGCAGAAATCGGAATGTGAGCCTTACAGACAGTGTCTTAGGTGAAGGAGACAATGTAAAAGGGCTTGGCTGGTCAAAAAGATAACTCGACAAGCTGAGCAAAAGACGGATGGTGGTGACCTGGTTAGAACTAGCAGAAGTGTCATTTCACTCAAATCTCCATTTGGATCTAGTTTTCAGTAAGAGTCATTGGAGCCACACCTGTTAATTTTGCATTCTGACTATGATGATCTTACGTTTAGTCATGCTGGCAATTCTTTATTTTTACTTGTTTGATGTCCTATTGACTCTCAAAAGTAAAAAAGCTCCTTAAGTCCTCTAAAATTGCAATACAGACACCTTCATGTTCCTCTTCAGGATTCTCAACCATGTTGCACCTATTTTGTCTTCAAAATGTGATAGATCATTGCTGTGTAAAGGAGGTTTAAATTGCGATTTCTAGTGTTACAAATGTAGCATATGTCCCAGTTGGTTTTTGTAATTAAGTTATAACTGTTGCAAAGCTGGCCACATCTTGTTCCTTTTAAGGCCTAGGATGCTTTTGTAAATTAAGCCAACTATCTCTAAAGAAATCGGATTATATTTTAGGGAAAAAACAACATGTTAGTTTATAACAGTTGTTAGCTTTAAAATACAGTCCGTATTACAGAAGAAACTGGATATGTTTTTACTGAGCTCTATAAATTTTAAATGAAGTTTCTAGGCAATATCTAATTCCTGTTCCCCCCGACATAAGATTATGTAATAAATATATGAAATATTTAAAACGGTTTCAGCTGAACAACGTGGTAGAAAATTAAACTTAGGCCAGCAAGCATTTATTAAGTCTGTCTTTAGCAAGCCCTCATGTTTTAAAGAAGGCCGAAATGCTTTGAAAGCCAGTGCAATACTCTGTAGAGTCCTTTCTTAAAATACCAAAATAACAGGCTGTTCGGGAAGAACGGCTTCAGTTTCTCCTTGGCTTTTTAACAAGCGCAAGTTTGATCATTTGGCTTTGATCTCCTCAGAAAGGAGCGAATAAGTTACAACAAATAAGTTATTTGTGGCATCAGATAGTGGTTGTGAAGTTTTGGCAGCTGCGTATGGTGGGGTATAAGAGAGTAAACTTACCCTACGGTTTCTGCAGTTTAGTCATATATACTGATCTTTCTTTAGAAACTGCCCTTCAAGGTTTTCACCTTTTTATAATAAGGCCAAAATACAGTGTAATGTACATGCTATTTAAATTCCAGAAATAGCAAGCTGAAAAAAGAAAGTTATTTGGATAACTTTCACTTCATGTTTTCCTTTCTGTCCCCTCTAACATCTTCAGGGGGTAGTGATTCACTCTTTGCTTTTATTTTTGGTTTGTTTGACACAGACAGTGAAGACTGTCCTTTTTGTAGAGAAATTGAAATGCACAGTGTATAAATTGTAATAAAATGTCATGATTTTTAAAGGCTTAACAGTAGGTATTTATATTTTTCATTTTTGAAGATTAAGCTGTTTTCAAAGCGTATTAACTACTAGTTAATAAAAGATTTTTTAAAAAGACTCTTTCATTTCATAGCGCAATAACAGGTCCAGTATTATTTTGGAAATACTTAATATGTTTCCACAAGTAGTTTCTTTAATATGTTTTGTGTGTACGAATTGTAGCTGTGTTCTGAGAAAGGAGCCTTGATAGTGTCTCAGAAACCTTTTTTGGGTTTCAGCACAGCTTTTTAATTGATTTTGGGCAATGTTACTTGGTTATATAGATTTCATAAATGTTTTGCACGTCTTTGTAAAAGAATATGGAAATGAGATAAACTTCTCTTTAAATTCAAGGGGACGAAGTTCTAGAATGGAATGGTAAACCCTTGCCTGGAGCTACAAATGAAGAAGTTTACAACATTATTTTAGAATCAAAATCAGAACCTCAAGTTGAAATTATTGTTTCAAGGCCTATTGGGTAAGGCTAAAAACTTGCTTCTTAAGTACAGTTATTACTTCTACTAATGGGACTTTTAAAGGGACTATTTGTGAGTTCATTATTTTTTCTCTCTTAATAATGGAATATGATTCACTTTCTATTATTGACATGCTGTATATTCCATTTTCTTCACTGCCATTTACAGTCTTGGATCTTTGCAGTGATATATATATGTATAAATGTTTTCCATACAAAGTGCTCACAAGTTTTTTGCCAAATGGCAAAGCTAAATTGGTGGATCAAGTGGACCTGTGCATGAGAAAAACCTGGGTTTTAGGCTTTTAGCTTCACTAAATCAGAATAACTTATACAAGTATTCATAAGTAGAAGGAAGCATCAGCAAACATGGAGCATTGCACAATTTTAACAAGTCAATGCTAGTAGGATTTTAAACAGGCCTTCTTTAAAAGCTAAAAAAAAGAAAACCAAAACTCTTAACTGAAAAAACTATATTTACTGTTAAATGATGCTGTCATCAGAATCAAAAGTGGAAACAAAAAGTTTCATCAAAAATTACCATTAATTTGTTATGTTTGTAATCTTAATTTTTATTTATTATAAATCCAGGTTTGTGGTTTTGTGATAGTGATTCTTATATTCTTGATTTGCCAAATAAACCTCAGAAAGATCATAAAATCTGTTTGAATTGATAAGATTAGTGGCGTTGGCCCTGCATTTGTCGCAATCGTTTCGGTGATATTCTACGATCCTTCCCCAAACGCGACTCTATTGGGACTGTATTGAGCCAAGTCTTACAGGATCAAATATGAATCATATATTGTAAAGTCACATTTAGAACAGAGTCACATGATTAACAGTAAAAAGTGACTCTTGGCTAGTTTACAAAAAAATTAAAAGGATTTAAATCTCTGTTTGTCACCTTCCCAGATTTCATGTGCACTCACTGTAAGTCTCTGAATACCACTGTCCTGTAGGTAGATGGTAAACTGTTTCCTCCTTATGAATGCACGATTATTTCATTTTGAATTTGCTAGTTTTCATCCTAATTATAATTTTTATCTGTCTCAAATATGTTTTCACTTTTAGAAACAAAAAACCACGATTAATTTTCTGACTGAAACATTCTTCTACATTTATTACACATCAGCTTTTGATTTTTGTTTTTGTCTATACTGTGCAAGTGTAGCTATATTTTGCAAATGAGTTCTGCCTTTTAATGGTAATCACTATTAAAAGTACTTAAATAAAATTGACATTCGTTGCTAATTCCAGTTATGAGTTTGACCTTCTAATGGAAAATGAAAGCTTGATGCAATAATAGTGGTTGTTAAAGGCTAAAATTACCATCCAGATGGAGACTGTGGGGGAGTAGAAACCTTATTTTACATTCTTTAGTCAGATAAATTAGAAGACATTCCTGAACTTGAAAATTGCAAATTCAGTCCTACGTCTTTGTGATTAAAAATAAAATGCCAGAAGGAGATTTTTGGAAGTCTAGTTTTTATGTTTAAATCAGCAGAAAAGAAATATGTTGATACTGGACCTGATTTAAACTCCAATTGAAGAAAATCTGAAAATTGGTTTGTACAACTGATGATGTAAAAGGAAAATGCTAGATTAGTATTTTAAATAATGAGCTTCAGGTATATTTATTGCTATTGGTATGTTTGCAAATGTCATGCATCCTCAAACTTTTACAATACCTTCGTTATTAAACCATTTGAATTATTTTAGTTTATGGATTTGGCAAATCTCATAGCTTCAAAAAGTGAAGTACAAGGTGACCACATTCCTGTGACATATTCTTGAAGAAAAATCAAGAGAAAATACTGCAACTGTTGAACTGAGGCACAGAGATAAATAGAGTCTTGGCATGGAGGTTTTTACATACTATAATAACACTATTCTTGTAGAGTTGTGTCTTGATCGATATTTTGTTTGTTTGTTTGTTTTGTTTGAGGATTGTTTGGTTTTGTTTTGGGTTTTTTTTGAGAAGAGCTAATAAACAACCCAAAGTGACTAGAGCATGTAACTTTGAAATTTAAAGATAGTTCCTTTTTCCAGAAGTAATGAGTCAAAGTCCTGTTGGTTTGTATCAGACTGGGATTTACCTGTCTGTCGTCTTAAAAGAACAAAAAATATCAGACATTGTACAATGAAGGAAATCCTGGTATTTAGCAAAAAAGAACATACTACACAGGATCTTCTTTTTTTTTTTTTTTTTTAATAATTAGAATCTATGTAAATTATGTTACATAATGGGAAATGGTTTGCTTGCATTAACAGATTACTTCCCCCCCCCCCAGCTTCTCCTTGTCTTGTTATCAAAACTATGTGATTGTTTCAAATTCATGACAGCGACTTTTATTTGAACCAACAAATCTAGTATATCAAAAGTTTTATGTCTACTTTAGGTGCCGACTTAGCAAAATTGAAGCTGCTTGATACAGCATTAAGTGGTAATCCATTACACCTAAAATTCCTGTGAGGAAATAGGTTCCCGGAAGACCTGAAAAATGATATTTTGTCTGCATAATTTACGTGTTTTCATCTCTCAGTATTAATAATGCAAATAATGTACCATCACTTTTAATGGTCTTGATTTAAAAAGTCCTAGCATATTAGGTCTAAAAAGCCCAAATATGACACAGTTTGGCATAAGTGAATAATGGGAGGATTGTAAGCCCACAAATTAGACTGCCCACAAATTAGACTGCCAGTTACAAAAATGATGGCTAAACAATTTGCTCAGCCGTGTAAATTTGGATTTGTGTGTCTACCAGCAAATGTAATTTTGAGTAATGGATAATTGTAGGATGTTTATTAGAGAAAAATGTGAAACATGTAACACTATTAGCAGATGAAGGCATAGCAACAATAAACGGTATAACCACAGCAGTACGGTGAAAACTCCATAGAAACTAATTGACGCTAATGCTAGTGATTGCAACACAAGGTAGATAAGAAAACTATAAAAAGTAGACTTAATGGGTTGGCTATCTGAATATGAGGGAAGAATTACCTATGAATATGCATACAACGTGAGAGGTGGTTAACATAGGGCAGCGCAGAAAATCCTCTGGCAGTGTTCTTTTTGGAGAAGAAACCTGGCACGGTAACTAACTCACCGTCTCTTGGGTGCTGGGGTGAGCTCTATGGGATAGCACAGGTAAACCAAATCTTTTTTTCATTTGTCTCCGTTTTCTTTGTCAGATGCTAGCTATCTTTGCTTGGCTTTCCACAGATAATATTGCCAAAACTGTTGTTTCTGTGGTGTGATTCAGCTCCTCTGTGCAGGGACTGCTGCTGTGCTCTCGGTCCTCGCAAGGAGGTTGGACCCCCATCACAAACCAGGCAGTGCTGAGTGCCAGGGAGTCGCTCCAGGAACGTAATTAGTGCAAACTGCAGATTGACGTACAGGTTCTGATGGCAAGGAATGCTTTTGGACGTAGAAGGTTGAGCACTGGGGACAGGTACTCAGAAAGTGAAAACTCTGTAGGGTGTAGAGGACCACGCTTCTGTCCCTAGAGCAATCTAAAAAAAGTGTGGGCTGCAGCCAGAGTTGAATTTGGTTTGTCTTCAGTGATCAAGCTCTTGACTATAGAACTCAGAGAAATTATAGCTGTTCCTGTGTTTTACAAAATAGTGATCCTCACAAACCATGTATCTGCACAGAGGAGTCTCAACCTAAGGTACAGTTTGGTTTAATTTATGTGTTCATTGAGGTGTGGAAGAATCAGACATAAGATAATCATACGTAACATGGCATATGACCACAAAATACCTTTGCCTTCCAGGGCAGAGATAGAAAGACAAAGTTCGATGTCGGCAGCTCTTCACTGGGTGTGTGTCTGACATTACTTTTCTGACATTCACATTGCTCCGGAAGGGGAGTGAAATTTTGTTACTATTTTAAATAAGTGGTTGTGCAACTTCTTACTTGGTTTTTACCATTTGCTTTGTCTAGTCTAGTTTTGAACATTTTAAGTCACGAGCTGCTACTTCTGAAGAGCTTTTTTGTAAATCATAGTGTTAGAATGCATTCTGCAATCCAACAATAAAAGCAGGCTAGATAAGACTAATTTTCTTACATAACAAGTTTTAGATTATAGTTTCTTTTTAGAACTTTCATTCTTTAATTAAAATGCCAGCATTTAAAAAAATACCACTCGTACTTTTGATAGTCTAGTACACCAGTTGTTTTTCTTGTGTGCAAGTAATATTTAAGAAATGATTATGTAATCTGGATTATTGAATTTGTATGAAATTCATGTACAGACAGAAGCATAGCTTTGAGTTGCTTCATGTACCTTTTGAAATCAGTAGCAGAAAGCAGAACAGTTGGAGAGCTTGTTAGAATACTCTGCCGTGAGTTTGGTGATCAGTACTATATTGCATACTTTATTTCTTTTATTTTTGTGTCTTGCAGTGTGGTGTGGAGCTGTACTTAAAAATAAATATATTAAGGATGTGATTTCCTTAGTAATAATTTATATATGTATATGCACACACATGCATTTTATATATATATATAAATAATATATATTTTTATATATACAAACTATATATATTTTTTAAAAAGCTGTGCATTGTATTATAAACTTTTGGAGATTTCAAATAACATTTCTATTGCAAACATGCATTTTGTCTGGAGTTGGAATTTGTGTTCTAGCCTCCACTGTTCCTGGCAGTTTTTCATAAGAATTACAAGGAGTCTAGAAAAATACATTAAAAAAAATGTACTTTCAGTTCTTTCCTGTCTGATGCATAAAGTCTTGAGAAAGATTTGATTATTTTTGTCATTTACCTTTACCTGGTGAGAACTTTTGTATTGCCAGCTCTAAGTGAGGAAAATACTCTCAACTTGATCATTTTTTTTTCATGATGTGGCATCTTCATTCTAGTGTCTGTTTTTCCTGTTGTAAACTGTGTGGATCTGATTCTCATCTTGATTTATTATTAGACTTTTCTGTGTTGGTCTAATAGTGCAAAGGTGCCTTAGTGTAAGTATAAATCAGTTCTTAAGTGCTTATATGTGTAATTTGACTCTTATTTTTATGCTTTTTTTTACTGTATTGTCATCAATACAGAAAAAAATCCAAACCAAATTCATTTTAGTGTCTTTCTTCACCCACCGAGGCATTATGAAACTTGATGCTGTAGGTCGCACTTCCCACGTTGAAACACTCCTTGCACATAAAAGCCTTCCTTTAGATATCCTAAACGTGACGTTCTTACGAACGATGCTTTACTGCAGATGAGAGTGTTCATATTCTGGCACAAGATACCATTACAAACTTAATGTTGTATTGCACAGAAAAATCAGTGTGAATGTGGTAAGTAAATATTTCAGATTGCTGAGAATTGCCCTGGAAATTCTGCCTTGGAAAGAGAAAACGTTACGAGGAAGAAGTCTGCGCAGCAGCCCTGCTGTGCAGCAGGTCGTTAATCTTTTTATAAATACTTTGTAAAGTAGTTCTGTGCCGTGTCAGGAATGAGTAAAGCAGTTATATTTCCATGACTCTGAGGAAACCACATTACTCTCAAATTACAAAGTCAAGGCAAAGAGAAGCACGTTCTTGTTTAGTGATGTGAGATGTAAGCTGATGTGTGATCCTGTAGGTCCTTTCCAACCTAAATGATTCTACGATTCAATGATTAACGTGGATCTGAAATGGGCTTTTTTAAAACACAGGCACCAGAAGTTTAAATTGCAGGACATGAAAAGTGAATTTAAGACTATCTGATTGGGCACTGTTACATTCCTTTTCTGACTTAACTGTCTGTTTCTTTTTCATAAGTGACTTTTATATACCTAGAAGTCTTAGTTTTATTGACTTCCAAGTCAGTAAGATAGTGGTTCACTGAACAGAGAAGTGCCTGAATACCTTTAAAATGCTCAGTTTTAGACTTAAAATCTTGTAAATGTTCTTCAGAATTGTTATTGTAGTCCCAATTTTGGATTATTCTGTGTAGATAAAAATATTTTCAAGTAATTCAATGAAGAACTTAGTTTCCATTTTCCTGCTCTGCTGCTTTGATAACATTTGTAGAATAACAGTTGTTTCTTGCTCTTGCAATGTATTTTCAACGATTGCTGAGAACAGAGGAGAGCCAGGAGCTAGCATCATCCAGATTTTGATGGAAGAGTAAATTTGTTGATGGCAAAATTTTGATATAGATGTGTGTGGACTTAACCAGTTTGATTTTGCTTATACCTCTGTATGTGCTGGGTATGTGTATGTCGAAAAATTTCCCTACCCAATTGTAATACGTTTTTTTTTTGTTTGGTTGGTTGGGTTTTTTTAAGCCTTTGAAGAAATACATTATTCTTTCGTTTGTTTAACATTGCTAATGTTATTTGCTTTTTCTTTTTATTATGATAAGACATTTTCATCAGTTTCATTCCGTGAACTCCTTGAGACGTTTATATAAAAATTACTAGTGAGTTAATCTATGTCTTGTTTTTTGGATTTTTCTTCCTCCCCAAAATAGTTGAATATCCATAGCTGTACTACCTTTTGCCACCTTTCACTTCCTAAAAGCTCTCTAACTTTATTCTGGTTGTAAAAATATCGTGGAATCCATCCGCAATATGAACACTGTAGTGCTCATATTGTTACGTCTGCTAGTTCCTTAACTTGAAAGAAGTAGTTTGCATTAGTAAGATTTTCGTGAATGCTAGTGGAAAATATGTGTTTCTTTCCTTGTAACCAATTAGAACAGAAACAGAGCCATATTTCTAGAAATGTGTCACAGAAACATATTTGTCACAGAAGAAGGTCATCTCTGTTGTTTCTAACTATCATATGTATATTCATGTTTTAGTGATATTCCACGGATTCCCGAGACTTCTCACCCCCCGTTAGAGTCTAGTGAGTACACACCTCGTTCCTTTCATCCAGCACAATCATTTCAGCTATGAATTTTCTGAAAGATGAGCACTGGGAGACTGCATGGGCTCCGAGATTTCTGTATGACAAAATTCACTGGGTTTTGGTCATGTGTGTTAAATTTGAAGCAGTATAGATTTGATTAAAGCTATGCAGATTTCAAATGTTAGCAGGTTTTTATTGTTTTCTCCTGTATCTTGTGTTGTTAGAACCATACTGGTATACATGCTGTGGCCCCAAACAGTCATTTACTTGCCCTAACGTAAGAGATAAAACAGGTATAAGGGATTGCCAAAGGTCAAATGGCGTCAGAATTTCACCTCCTGCACCATCCAGCCTAAGTCCAGAGTTCTTGCTTCTCTTTTTCTTAATAGGGGAAAAACTGGTTAGGTGAACTTTTTGTGTATCATGCTTCAAAAGAATGGTTTTCTTTCGAACCGTTCCGTTTGAACGGTGTCAGCTCGAGTGTGAGGGGGCTACGGCTCGAAGTCTTTTCTCATCCGAGCCTTGCCTGAGATGCCGCCAGAAACCTTCCCTGGGACAGGGTCCTGTGGGGCCACCGAGTGCTCTTACACCTGTCACGAGCTCATCTCATTTGTGAGGGCTCTGCTTCGCTGGTGGAGAACTGCTGGCGTCCTGCGGGCGCCGGGGCATCCTCCGTGCCAGACGCGTGTCCTGCGTACCTCACCGCGTGCCAGTTCCTTGGGAGATAAGATTTCAGAGGCTCCCAGGAGTATAATCCATACAACGGATGTGGGTTTGTTCATCAAAGACTTGAGATCGTGGAATAGTTTGGGTTGGAAGGGAGAATGTGTGATTCTGTCAGAGGACAATATTTTATTTAAAACACTTGGTATGCTTTTTCACTGCTATGTGAGGAGCACTTTTTTATATGTTATTTGAAATAAAACAAAAAATAGCAGGTTTAATTTGGGGTAAGGCTATCCAGGCAATCTTCTTCACCATGCTATATACATCAGTTTAAAATCTTTCTGTATATCAATCCAGTTATACTGTGTATAAATGCAAACTTTATGCAATTCAAAGAAAAAGCAATTCATAAGTTATCCAAATTTGCTTCAAAGTTTTGGGTGGAAAGTTCATGTGTTTCTCATGTATTTTTAGGTTCAAGTTCTTTTGAATCTCAGAAGATGGAAAGGCCTTCTATTTCTGTTATATCTCCGACCAGCCCTGGAGCCCTACGGGATGCACCACAAGTCCTACCAGGGCAGCTTTCTGTGAGCATATTTTGTTTTTCCTGAGTTGTTAATGCGAATCTGTGAAGTGCTGGTCTCTCAGCACTCCACATTGCCAGGGTGTGTTGGGAGGTCAAGAGAAATTTCTGTTGTTGGTAAAGACTAACATCTTTCAAATGTTTTTAAGACCCTCTGTACACACTCACAAACCATCACTGTAATCACAGCAGAGGTAAAGAATTGTCTTAATACACCAAAAAGTGCAAGAATTTACATTGAAAGGAGCCTGTAAAAGTGCCTTGTAACTTGTCGTCCTCTACCCTCTGCACTGAGAGTGGTGTCTGTACATTCCAGCAGTCTGCAGATAAGCGTAGTATCACTTTATCTGCTTCATGGGAGCATTTAAAGAGCTGTATATTTGTTAAGAGTTACACTGTTCAGCAGTGCATTTTAATTTATATACACGCTACAACCTGAAACTGTCTGCAACACTAATTAAAGCTGTGCTTATTAAATATACTGTGAGTACTTAGACTTCTTGACATTCTTATTTTTATATAGATAATATTAATATCCAAGTATACAGCAGGCTCAAAAATTTCACAGTGTTAGGATTCTCTTAAGAAATTATTTAGCTCTATGTACTTTTCATAAGAAGATTTGCAAGGTACAAATCAGAGTAGATAGATTTCAACTGTGCCTTGAGTTTAGCTGCAGTCAGGGCTTCCTATTTGCCTGTAGTTTTTAAGGGTCAGAGCTAGGACATATGCTGGTTTAAATGCACTCAGATACAGGATTATGCAGTGAGTACAATAAACGATGTGAGTATAATCAGGCACCACCATTTTATTCAGCTGTGGCAAACAGAAAAGTCTTTGGTATATACCATCATCTTTTCCATTTAACTTAATTAAATATTAAGGGATTAGAAATAAAATATATCTCATTGTCTCTCGGAAAAAAACAGTGGTTACTTTTGCATTGCGGTTAATGGGATGCAGTGTGAAAATTTTGTGTTTTCTCCATTTTCAGTAATGTTTTCTGGTAACTTGATTCTTGTAGGTTAAACTGTGGTATGACAAAGTGGGACATCAGTTAATAGTAAATGTTCTGCAAGCAACAGATTTGCCACCAAGAGTAGATGGACGCCCTAGGAATCCCTATGTAAAAATGTATTTTCTTCCAGACAGAAGGTAGTAGAATTTCAGTCTAGAAAATGATGTTGTAATTTACCATGTATTGAATCAACTTTTAAATGAATGCTTACGAAGTAAAGAATTCCTTTTTATAATTTGTTATAATTAGATTAATTAAAACAAAAATTTGCACTTGAATCATGCAAGTCAGTATCAAATTAACTTTGTGGACTTTTGAATGCATGTGATCCACTGTAGAGCAAATACTTTTCTCTTTAGGCATTATCAGATCAGAAAGAATGAAAAATTAAGTGCTGATGAGTAGATGGCATTTTGTGATTTATCTCTACAACCAATTTACAACAAATATTTGTGTTTCAGTGATAAGAGTAAAAGGAGGACCAAAACAGTAAAGAAAAGTCTAGAGCCAAAATGGAACCAAACTTTTCTCTACTCACATGTACATCGTAGAGATTTTAGAGAACGAATGCTTGAAATAACCGTATGGGATCAGCCAAGAGTACAAGAAGAAGAGAGTGAATTTCTTGGAGAGGTGATACATAAAATCACATTTCTCCTGAGTTCGTTGTTTGGTTTTGAGTACATATGCATATATATTTTATATATGTGTTTGTGTGTGTGTGCCTTGAAAGTAAAATTAAAACCTGATAATTTTTCTACTAGATTCTTATAGAGCTGGAGACAGCGCTTTTAGATGATGAACCACATTGGTATAAGCTACAGACACATGATGAATCTTCACTACCTCTGCCTCAACCATCACCTTTCATGCCAAGAAGACATGTTCATGGTGGAGAAAGCACTAGCAAAAAATTACAAAGTAGGTCTAAATTCCATTCATGTCTTAAATTTTAAATTAGAAATGCTCAATATGGTGTAATGGTATTTAACTTTCATATACAAGATAAAAATTCTATTTCATAGTCTTTAAACATAATGGAAATGTGTGGCAGAAGAGATACACAAATTACGACGTAGCAGCCTGTCACCTGTGATGTATAACTTTCAAGTATGTGAAACGTGTTGGAATTAGTTTGGTCTTCGGTAGCAAAAGAAAATTGTTCAAACATTTGTTTGCATAAATTTCCTTTTAAATAGAAATATGTTCATCATTATTGGATACTTCTTTTTAATAATTAAAAGCTTTTCAAAAGAGGACAAAAAGAAAGTCCTTAAAGACTTAAGAGGCTTAAAACCACTTTTCATTGTGAAGTTAGTTGCAACCTCCAATGTGCTCGTTTATACAATCAGATGAGAAGTGTGCTTCTGCAACAAAAAGAAGTTGTATGCATGTACTTGGGAGGTACAGTTGTTTTGATGAGTCTGATTTCAGATTTTTGAGGCACATTAAAATAATGAATGTGTTGAAATATTTTAATATTGTAGCTTCTCTGTTCATTTAAATTAATTTAAGATTTATTTAGAAATTCAAAGGATGTAGGGGATTATTTTCAAGTATGTTTCCAAGCTATTTTTCTGGTTCTTTTCTTGAACATGGAAGTCATTCATTCTAGCCAATGCATAGGAAATTGGTGCACATTCAGGAATAAATTATAAAAATGTGATACTGCTGTAATTGGTGCATGAAGATATGTATAGAGAGAACAAATTAAAGGTTAGTTTTTATGAGAGGTTTGCATTTTTCTAAAAGCTGGCAGTGCTGTTTCCTCTTCCCCTCTTTCACCATATGTTGCCACCTCTCCTTTCCTGTTCAGCAAGCTGATTCAGCTGACTCACTGAAATAGCACAAAAGTATTTTTCTTCTTTGAGTTAACTTTTTGCTGGTTTAATGAGATAAACCATCCCGGTAGAGGATTACTGAGGACGTGAGGGAAGGAGAAGGGGAAAGGAGACTGCAGCAGCTGTCCGATGTTAACACATCGGTGTCCTGTGAAACACCACTGTCAGTCACTGCGGTTGAGTTCTCCTCCTCTATTGTTTAGACTTAAAACCATTTTTTTTAATTTCAGTAGTACGTTGAATGAACATATTTTTTACATTTTATAACACGACCAGATGTTCAGGTATTTGTTTACCTTACTGTTGTGCAGGATCTCGGCCAATCAGTGATAGTGACATCTCAGATTATGATGTTGATGATGGTATTGGAGTTGTTCCTCCAGGTGCGTGGGTGAACAGCATGGTCCTGCTTTCTTCCTCTTCTTCTTTTTTGCTTGTTTGATTTTTTTTTTCTTTATAACATTTCGGAATATTGAGGATACTGATTTTGGAGAGTGCATTGTGAAAAAAAAACCAGTTTTCCTGATTATTCCATGGTACGTGTCCTAAATCATGGTGAATTAAAAGATCTTACTATTCATTCATTGATATTTCTTTTACATATCATTCTTCATATGTGAACCACTGGATGGTTCAAATTGTTTAATTGTTTACTGCGTAATGTTCTAAGCATTATTTAAAATATAAATCAAATTCAAAAATCATTTTAAAGTAACAATTAAGATTTCATTGTTTATTGCAAGCATTTTTAAATTTATTTTGCTTTTTGCTTGAAACTTAGATATAATGCAGTCTCCCATGGACTTTACTGAGAATGCATGGCTGTAGATTAAGATGCATGTAGCATGGCTATATCTTTTATAGTTTTCATAAGCCTTCATGAACTGTCATTACCCTAAATGTTCATAAATATATCCTTGTAGAGACTATCGTGGTTTGCCTTTTAGTTCAGCATTCCTTACATACTGAAAATCTTGAGGATCATTTTGGTTACCACATTTTTCTACTTCTATTTGACTGTTGCCACAAGTCAGATGAATGTTTCCCAGTTGTCCCAAACTAACTGAAGAGTCACTATGTCATTGCCAGCACTAAATCAGTTTTTCTGTGGAACTTCCTGATGATAATCACTGAATTATAGCATGGTGGGATTTGGAAGACTCTCTGTCTTCCTGACCTGTGTTTAAAATAATCCGACAATTTATTTATTCGTTATATAACCACAGAAATAAATGACATATTCTATTAACACAATATCATTTTGATGTTTACCGAGCCAAATTCTCTTTCCTTCGATGTTGATTGAGTTCCTTCCTTACTTTAATGCATTTACCACCCGAGTTACTAAGAGAAATTTGTTCAGGTATGTCTAGTAATGATATTTGCTTCAATGAAATGACTAATCTTGATATTTTTACATCAGCTAAGAGAGTGAATAATTAAAATTAAAGTAAATCATAGGTTCTAAATATTTTTTCCTGTTAATTATTTGATTTTTTTAGTTGGCAATGTAGATACTGGCATATCTGTGTAGACTTACTTACATTTAAGATTTCAGTATACCGTATTAAGAATTGGGGCTTTTTATCAGCTGCCAGTTCTTCAAGGCAAGTTTGCCAATTGAAGTAAACCATTTTCCATCTGACAGGAAACGTTCAAAAACGTTCAGCTGAATGCATTGGACTCTATTCACTGGGTCAGCACCTGAGTAACTGATTCTTAGAGAAATTTCTTGGGACTGTGCAAGCTCAGGTGTGCTTCTGAAGAATGCATGGGTCCAAACTTTCTCGGAGATCACTGTAGAAAATTGCAAGATTTGATCTGTAGCAGGAGGATTTACAATGAGCTGAGAGTCTCGAAACTGAAACTTGAAGGGTCTGGTGAGGAAACTCCTTCTGGACCTGACCAAGCACAAATTTGTCTATTTTGAGTGTAATGGATACATTTGGTTGGCAATTGTAGGTGGAGTTCATCTGTTTGTGATTCCTATGCAAAGTGGAGATACATGTAAGTGTGGGGGGTTGATTGCACGTGCAGCCCGAATTCTGAAGTGGGGCTTCGACTTTAGGCACACAGGGGCAAAGAAAATTTCAGTCATCAGCCACCAATGCGTGACAGCCTAGACAGCATATGAAAACGTGTTTTGCCGTGAGAGCTGGAAAAGGTTGCCAGTCCCACCATCTCCCGAGTCGCTCGACAGTCTTCGGCACAGACTCCCACTGTGCCTGGACGCCAAGTTCAGACACGCGTTCCTACCCTCCTTTCCAACCTTCCTTACTTACCCCGTTGCGAAATCTTCGAAGACTTTGGACTGCTACCCTAATTTGCACTAAATGAATAGTACAGTATCTCCTCCATCTAACAGTCTCCTCTGTTAAAACGAAGTAGCACGTGAGTTCCTTGCTGTGCTGCAGGGTCTTTACCCCGTCCCTCCTCCTGCCCCCCAACACCTTGAACCTCGCCGGAGCGCGCTGCAGCTCGTCTGGTCCAAATTTCCCACGTTCTTGCACGAGGTGTGCGTGTGGGAGGGAACACCCAAGATCCCAGTTTCCCCATAATGTAGGCTGATGATGCAGCTCAGGTGCACTCGTAGACCATTGTGGCATAACCTCTGTTGGCTTCAATGGATTACTGTAGGATTAAGATATCCCTTTGCAACAGAAGTAAAAGTATCAAAACTGAGTTTACAACATGCGATGCAAACGAAAATGGTTCCCTTTAAAGCCCCCTTACCACTTGGTAGCCAGTGTTACGCACCGTGAGGCTTATATATAATAAATCAGCTTTGTCTTTTTTAAAGGTATATTCTTACAGTTGTTAATTTATTCTTATTCTTGAAATATTCAGAAGAGAAGGAAGTTATTTTGCCACCTTAATATCTCAAGATTTTCACAAAGATTATTGCTCATTTTCTAAAAAACAGACACGTAACTACAAAATGTAGAAGCACAAAAGTTCACTTCATCATCACCATAAGCTAAAAAAGGAATGATGAAAATATTTTGGCTAATTTAACTAACAGTGGAAATCCTTAAGACTATAATTTCAAATGTTTTACCAGTTTTTAAGGCAAATGCAGTATTAGCATTTAGTAACAACAGAGAAAACTGCTTTCGTTGAGGTTTCAGCAGCTTCAAAGAATCACTGCTTGTCAATGAAAGCAAACACTGCCACATCAAAAATAATGACACTTTGATGACTTCATGAATATTTTAAGAAAAATATTTTTCCCTTGTCATGTCACAAATGTGTCTTATCTTTCATATAATTGTACTGTTCTCATTTATGATTATTATCTTGCAGTGATATTTATAAATTTTTTTAAAATCAGCTCATAGAACTGATCATAAAAGGCGTTTATATCAACACCTGAAAGTAACTCTAATTTGAAGTTCAGCTTTAACAGAATTGATTTTTGACAAGGTTTTGTGGTAAATCCACACCTATTTACCTGAAGAAAATGTTATTTTAAATCTTTTAGCCTCTCCTCATGAGAGATGCTGCAGTCTGTTAATTAACTTTGTGCTCCTGAGCTGGACTCCCACCTGTAACTCCATGTCTCTCTCATACTGGGGAGCCCAGTACTCCAGATGTGGTCTCATTAATGCTAAGTATATAGGAAGGGTCAGTAAAGGATCACTAAAGGATTTGATAAAAACCAAACATATTTTGAGGTCTTTTTAACCAAAACTTCAGTAACTTCTTTAATTAAAAAGAAAAAAAGCTGATACACAGTTGGCAATATCCCCACTGACTTTCTTATTAAAAGGAAAAAAGCTGAGATACAGTTGGCAATATCCTAAAGGGTATTTTTAATGAGCTGTATTGCTTACGCTATGGGTAACTCTTCAGAACAATTTATTTTTCTATCATATATAATCTTTATGAACGGTTGCATTGTACTTGCCTTCCTCCTGTAGCAGCAGGGTGACATCAACACAACACCTTGTCATTGTCTGTATTGTCTTCCAAAAAAAAAAAAAAAAGATAAGTTCTGGTATCAATCATTTGCTAGAACCATTTTCATCATCCATCCAGCTTCCATTTCATATCACACCTGACAGTTTCCCACGAGCAACTGAGAAACTTCTGCATAAACTACCATAAGCTTGATTGCTGCTATCACGCTGGTCCATGCAAACAATTTCTCTGCTCACTCTGGAGAGCACAGAGCCTTTGTGTTTGGAGGATATGAGGAAAGGTTGCTGTTGCTGTCACTGTCATGGTCACTATGGAAGTATGGATGCGGTTTGACCAGCTTGGCAATACTTGAGCTAATACTTAGCATAAATGTGAATTACTATTGCTCCGTCTGTTCTGTAAGCTTTGTGTACACACAATGCACAAGTTTCAGATATTGTTCCCTGGATAGCTTGGCTATGAAGAACATATAGGATAAAATCATCTTTCTGTATCAGATTTTTAAGTGTACAGGATAATCCTAGGTGTATTTTTTTAGGCAGACTAGAGATACTCGGTCTAGAAATATATTTTAAACTGAAATGTATCTTTAATTTTTTATATTTAAATTATATGTATTTCAGTACAGTTGCCTAAAGCTTGGAAAGAAGTTTTGGATTTCTTTGATTTTCATGTCGAGTAAAAATAAACTAATATTCCTTCTGATAGAGGTGACAGGATTTTATCGAAAACAAGCTTGTTTGGAAAACGAAATATCTTTCAGCACATACAGCTTAGGTTTAGTTATCTTGGGAAACGGAACACAGCCAGCTTTTGTCATGCGTCGTCTTTTTTCTTCCTCTGACAAAACCCCTGACATTTTCTGCAGCAACCTTAGTACGTGAGATGAGGGAAGCCCCATTGCAGTCCTGAGGGAGTCCCTTTTTTGCTTCAGAATTTGCACCCAGTCCTTGTCCTGAGATCAGGGCGATACTCATGTTTCTAATTTTATTACACAACTCTGAAACACTTTTTTGGCAGGCAAGGTACTCCACCATCAGAGTACCTAAAAAGCTGTGAAACATTGGAGTCCTCCTTTGTTAAAAAGTTGATAAACCTCTGTAGGCACTTCCACGCATGCCATCAACTTTTCTAGGCCCATTTTGCAGTCAGTACTCAGTACAGCTTCGCTATTAAAAATGGTCTTTAAGTGGCAATCATTTGTGTCTTTTGTAACTTCTGGTGAGCTCCTTTTAGTAGCTGCAAGTGAGCTCTCCCAAAAGTTTTTTCTCCATGTGTTCCTGGTTTTCAAGTAATAGCTCCCACCCTCCCCAAACCTGAGCAATATCACATTTTAAATATGAAATTACATTCATTATTTTTATCTGACATGACTAACCCAGTGTTGTTTGAGGCCAGCGCACATACGCACTCAACATTATCGTCCCTGACGTTTGATTCTCAGCTACATGATATGTTCTTATTACGAGTGCTTTTCTTTGGGCCCAGTCCTACCCTCTAAGATCTATCAATACTCACAGTGCTTCTTGGTTCCTTGATTTATTAACCTCATCCCACCCCTCTACTTCAAGAAATGGAAGGAAAAAAAAACTATTTCCCGTGTTCTCACACCAGCTGCTGCATTACAAAGTAGAAGACACAGAAGTTGGACAAAACGATAACAGAACTTGTAAAGGTCTTTCTGCATATGTTTTCTAGCTGACAGTAACCAGAAAGTCTGTAGCAAAATTGTCTAATCATCTTTTTGTCAACATTCTCTCCTTCCTATCTGCCTTCCCTATCATATTTGTAGTGGTAGGTATATTAAAGACAGGACCTTATTGAAGCCAATCTTTTTTTATTTACTGAAGTTGCTGGAAAGCTGGTATAAGGCTGAAAGCTACTGTAGGACACTACAGCACCTAGGTGCTCTTCTGTTCTCTTTGGATAACTTCTGCTAGCTTGTTCGGGACTGTCTAAAAGGTGGACACGTGTCTGGAGGCTGTGATATCGTAAGCTGTATAATCAGGGAAAACAGTCTTAGAGTTACCTGGATGATAAAATGCATCATCTAGTAGGTCCCAGTTCTCACTTCTGTGTTACTAAGATGAATCTGTTCTATGGTGAAAGATATTATTATTTTAGAATTAATTATCACTGTTTTAACGAAGTGTTGTCCTCCAGGTCTAATAATGAGATAATGCATTCAAATAAGTTACATGTCCATTAGAATACATTGGTAAACTGATGCACAGTTTGGGGAAAAAAGCATGAATGCTTCCTGGATGTGTGTGATCAGGGTTCAGACCTGCAGCTAAACAGGTTATCAGGTGCCATTGAATCCGTGACCAGACTAACCCAGGCTGTATACGGGCCACACTTTTAAGAGGGCTGTAACAGTTTGATAGAAGATCAGAGGAGAGCTACAAGAATTATACAAATTATACAAAATACGAAAAATACCCAAACTTGAAACTCTATAACAAGATCCTTAAAAAGTGCAACTTATTATCCAGTTGATGACTGAGTGACTAAATCATAGTCTTTTCCAGCGTGGAAAGAAGATTTCTGGTACAGGCTGTTTTTTTAGCTGAACAAAATAACACATAACAGTAACTCAATGCTAGACAAATTCAGAGAAGCAGCAAAATCATTATTTTGGAATCTAAACAATAATTTGTGAAGTCATTAAGTCATCCCTTTCTGTCATTAAGGGTTTTTTCTGTCAAGGGCTTCTTGTGATCTCATTTAAATGTCTAGAATTGAGCAACTGAAGCCTGGGCAAATCTCCTTAGGGTCTTTTGGAAAGTTAACAGGCACCTTTTGAAAGCTGTTCATCTTATTGAAGTTTTAGGATGGGATTCAAAGTGTATGACAAGGCAAACAGTGTGCTACATGGAAAAAGGCACAGGAATATTAACACTTTAAATGTACTAACAATCTGATGACTTTTTTTTTTTTTTTTAAATTCTATGTAAAAATGAACTACGAGGAACCTTGCAGCTTATTCATAGTATTCAGAAAAAATGTTCTGCAGAGTATGCAACACCCAATATTCTATACAATATACTCTAAATGGTCATAACTTCTGAAAATAGGTGGCTTTGGCCATGTTGAGTAGGAGAAAATATTTGTATTTAACTGAAACAAGAATCAGAAGGATGCTTTATATATGAGCAGTCCTGGATGAGTCTGTGCTGTTGTACACAAGCATAGATGAGGTGAACCTACATTGCTTGGATTCCTTTCAAATACTTGCTACCGTATGACAATTTTGAAATGAAATTTACTCTGGGTACTCTTCCCCAAGTCAGAAATCTATTTTAGTCCTCTTGTCCACGTCTTCCAGTACATAATGAAAATCATCTCAGTTTCTCTGTCTGTACATGTAGACATTTAAAGGTAGTGCTAGTAATTTATCCTGGCTGCATGGTATGTCAAGATGTACAACAGCTGAATGATGACTTGAAAGTTGTATGAGCTTTTAGATGTGTGTTCCTGGAAGGATTAACCATCTGAATTCTTTCCAAACCCAGACTTCTATTCTCTAATTTCCTTTTGTTGCCCTCTTGCCAGTAGGTTATAGATCTAGTACTAGAGAAAGCAAATCTACAACGCTAACTGTGCCAGAACAGCAAAGAACAACACATCATCGTTCACGATCTGTATCTCCTCACCGCGGCGACGATCAGGGCAGGACCCGTTCACGTTTACCAAATGTGCCATTACAGAGGTAGGCACCACAAGTTTGTGAAACACTGGGTGATTTCAAGTTTGTGTCATCTGTCATTGTTAACTTTTCTCTTGTTCAGCAGTTTTTAACATTTTAAAACTTTTTTTGTATCTGAATTTAATAGTGTAGTATTTGAACTCGCTCTATGCTTTTATTAATCATTCAAGAGCGCTCGTGGGCTGAATTGTAATTTTGAATGACTTGCCACTTACTGATATTTTCTCTGTGATTCATCATCTGTGTACCATAACTAAAACATAGGTTTGGAAATGTTCTTTCAGTCAGTGGCTGAATCTTGTATGGAACCACTTAAGTATATTTGTAGAATAATAAATAGCGGTATGTACAAATTGTATAATAACTATGAATTAAGCTAATTTTGAAGTAACAGCAAGCTGAAATTACCAATTGTATTTATAATGTGACATTTTTATTGGAAGAAGTAAAAAATACTTTACAGAATCAGATAGTGATTTATCAACCTCTGTTTTCTGCATTTACTGCTTTTAATAGCCTATTAAAAGGAGAATCCTTTTTGAGCTTTTCATTTGCATGCTTTATGCTTTTTTTTGAATGGTGCCGTACAGACTGTTAAAGCACAAAACTTGATCCACTTGATTTTGCTTGTTTTATTGTGCAGGGCAATAAGCTTCTCGTGCAACCTCTCATGAAACCCTAAAAATCAGCCAGTTTTTACCAGTTTTCCTTTCCCCCGTTTTCTAGAAAGCTTTATTCTTGAATTACTGCAGGAGCTTAAAGTGTTGTACTAGCAACATTATTGCCCACTAGCTATGGTAGTTAACTGAAAATCTACCCTTCTTAGCTGAGTTTTGTGTACAAAATTCTGTGCTAGAGTTCTGTCCTTATCAATCATTTGTGTGTCTGGTTTTTTGGAGTTCTATCACCGGTCATTTAGTACTAGACATCTGTGATGTTTCAAAGTGATGGTATATTCTGGAAAACCAGCTTCTCCTCCCAGTTGAGAATCCTAATGATCTTTCTTCTTCCTTTCCATTCTCCATGCCATATATACTGTTCTTGTGCATTGAAATTTTGTGTGCTTCTTAAGTCCCTGCATGCATCTCCCTGTTATGTCAGTTCTTACAGATGAAGGTATTTCACTACTCACCAAATCATTTGCTGTTCATTTCTCAGTAGTGCATTCTTCACAGACAGAGGAGTATGGCTCTACATAAAACAGACTGGCAATGACTCTTTTTTTTTTTTTTTTTTTTTTATAGTAGGGAGAATGAGAGCTCCTCATTCTGCTTTTGCAAACGATTATATGTGCTCTTGTTGACTCTTTCTATCTACAAGCATGATGCACAAATGAAATATTTCAGTCAATCCCTCTCATCCTTTCATTTTATACTTTGAAAAACTAATGCGTCTTGTTCCAATGGCCATTACTAAACTAAAGGAAGAATCTGGCCTTCAGATAGTACTTTCTTTTCTTGTTCTTTTCCATGTGAAGAGAGCTTTAAATTACTGTCATGGAGGTCAGAGTTTACCTGCATTTATACAGAATCATACACCTTTTGTATAACACTTAGTTTGAGATTTTATCAATCTGCTGTAAGTTCCCATACCCTATACTAGAATTTCTTAAAGAATACTTGGAGATACCTGCAAAAAGTTGACAGTCCCAAATCAGCCCTTTAGAAATCTGGCTGTGAATCTACAAATGCATATAACTTAATTTCATGTGAAGTGTTATCAGTTCTTGTGTTATCTCAGTTAGTCTTTAAGTACAGGCTTTGAAAATTCCATTATTGAATCCATCAGTGTACACAGAAACAGGTGTGTACTTCTAAAAATGGTAGATATGGATGCTTTCTATGCGCAGAGGTGCATAATCTTTTTAATCTTAGGAGCCAATATTTTTTTAGAAGTCATATATTAAAAATTTAATGATTAAAAACTTCCTTCAAGCAACTTGTACTGTAATCCATTAAGCTGTATTATTTATGAGAAAACAAGATTATCATACATATTTCTGCCTTTCAGGAGTTTAGATGAAATTCATCAAATGAGAAGATCACGTTCTCCAACTAGACACCATGATGCCTCCAGAACTGCAGTTGATTACAGATCCAGAGACATGGATAGTCAGTATTTGTCTGATCAAGAAAGGTACATCGTCAGCCTGAACTTGGAAAAAATTTTAGAAATGTCTTTGTCGGTTTGCGTAGTTTTCAAGGGTTCTGTAGAAACATGACTGATAGTAATGGGAAAGAGAGAGAAATCACCCTAACTGAAAAATCTAATGTCATGGTTAAATTATCTATACCTCTTTTTTGCTAAAACTGTGCACTGGGTTGACAGTAATAGCAGGTATCTAGACTAACGATTCTTGGGTGTTTGTCCTAGAGTATTTTGCTGTTTGTTTCATGAATGAAGCCCAGAGATTTTTTCTAGAAAACCGTAAATCTAGACGTATGCCCTGGCTCTTCTTGTAACTCAGAATTTATCTGTTTTGGTAGCCAGCAAAATACCAGGTACGTGTTCCTACCAGTTGGGAGTTGCATATGTTATGATTTGCATTCCTGTGCTTATAGATTTTGGACGTCTATATATGAAGTATCACAGCATCTTATATAACGTTCTGGGGAACTTGGTAGAGTACCCAAGCATAGCAAGGATAGTTGCGGTGCTTGTAATTAGCAAAATTCTCCAAACTTAGATGCGTGACATGTACACATCTCTCCCTGGAATACATGCAGTGGCTACACTCCTCAGGGAATGCTTGGTCTCTCTTGGTAGGCATTGTTTTCAGGTATCTAGGAATATATTCTAATATAATAGGAGAAAATGAGAATTTCTGTTTAGTTTATAGCTGAAAAAAGTTTAAAAAGGTATTTTGGTTCAGTATTTGGGAAGCATAGTGATGACAGTCACATAGATTGTCAATGTTTGTGGGTTTGTTTACTTAAAAAATCATATAGCTAAACTATAATGGCAAACGTTTACCATTCATATAAGATCAATTATCCTAGTAATGCCTTTGGATATTTTTTTTGCAGTAAGTTACTATTTTTTTATGAGTAAAGACAACAAAACTTTTCCAAATGATCCGGTAAATTCAATACAGAACATACACTTCATAGTGATGTGAAAACATGTAAAGAATAGATCATAAAAATCTCTGGAACTCTGTCCAGTTTTGAAGCAACATAGAAATTGAATAACAGATGGCTTTTGCAGTTAAATTAGTTCAGTTTTGTATATGATCTTGCCTGTTTTGCTTTTTGAATGTGCTAACATACATACAGGAATTAATGAGTTATTCAGAACCTTTTAAAATTCAACTTTATAGGCAAGAAATATGTACAGAATTGTCAAAGTTGGATTGTTGTGCTGAATTTCCTTTCAGAGGCGAATTGAAATGCTTTTTAAATGTAGTAGTCAGATTTATAGTTAAGCTAATTCAAATAATTTCCACTTGCTGCAAATGTTTCATGTTATTATTTATTATAAGTAGTGATATATTCAAAAGATTGCTGAGGGTATTTATTAGTTAGATTTCTTATCCAGCAGATCCGAAGAGGTAAAGACATGACAAAGTAGCTTTTGCCAGCAGAAATAAATATAGACAGTTAACTGTCTTAGAAAATTTTCTTTCAGCAAAGCCTCAAACCGTGCTATAAATGATGATGTACGCATGGATTATGTTTGGAGAGCAGGGCTTGCGTTGAGGCTTTCTTGGAGGTGAGCCCAGAGCCACAGCAGCAGTGGGCTGGTGGAGTTGCTCAGAGGCGTAAGACACGGTCTTCAGCTTTTCTCAGCGTTCAGAAAACGCTTTTCGGAAGTTTAAAGATCAGACACGATGGATGGATGTGGCTTATTTGCAGGATTTAAAGATGAGTCCGTGTACTTACTCTTCTTGAGTAATAATCTTGTCTGCAGTGGTCTCCTTTTTCCTGTTTTCATCTTTCCCCCCAATTTCTTCAGTCGTCGAGACTGTTTAACCCTTGCAGGTTTCACTGTCTTTCAGTACATAAGAGCAGCATCATAGGGAAGATCAAAACCAGCTTTTGTTGAGGAAGATTCTCTGTTGCATCCAAGGATTTAAAACCCCAATCTTTATTCAGTGTTATGTGTTAGTATCAGTAGTAGTATAAGTATTATGTGTTGTTCATTTACTGAACACCTCGCCTAAACAAGTGCATTCGTGTAGATACCTAACAACAACCTAGTTTGAAAGGTAATTACCTGATAGTTACGTGGCAGAAATTACAGTTGCTGATCACTTTTGATCATTTTCTCAATCATCTGTTATTGGTCCCGAATTAATATTGAATATTCTGAATAGGTCTTTGTCAAAGTAGTTACTATAGTGTCTTACTAAAGCATCTGGTATGATAAATTTCCAGTGGAACTGATTTGTCCACTTTACCTTTTTTATATATATTTATATACATATATACGTGTGTGTGTGTGTGTGTATACATATATACATCTGTTAGGAAAAGCTTTTTATTAGGAAATCTAGCTAAGCAGTATGCTTTGCTCTGAATTTAGGATCATCATCCAATTTCCAAGGGCATGGCCCTCTTCATTTTTTTTTTTAGTGTTTCTTTTATTCCTAAATAAAATTTTTAATGTGAGTACTAAAATACTTCACATTAGAAAACACTTGGTTTAGAACAACAATCTGTATTTTAAATGTCTCCAAACCAGACTTAATTTATTATAGAACTGTAAGTATCTTCTTATATTATCAGTAATCTACTGTGATGGATTCTTTTGCTTTGTTTAACTTGAAGATTTCATGGTACATTTGCTATTTTATTATCCCTTTTCTGGATGAATTTTATATTACTGTTTGCCATGGGCCAATTACAATAGATACTCTTTGGCAATTTAAAATGGACTTTGCATCTATTTCAGAACTCTTAAGAAAATGGTAACTGTTTTCCTAAAGTGCATTTTTATTTGTAATTTGGAAAGGTGCATATAAATTCTGTTAGTCCTCTGAGCTTATGAATGGAAATTTTACTTAAAAAATGAACAAACAAACAACAGTTCAACTTTAATACATTTTGTTGCATCAAATCAGGCTAGTGGTTCCAGATGCAAAGTTAAATCTCACATGTGACTCGCAAGTTGTTATTTCAAGCTGCCCAGTTTAGAATTTTAGATAAATGTTACCTATATTGCAACAATTAAATGGGTCATTTTATAATGGCAAGAAGCACAAAGCACATTGAACAACTGCTGCTTTATCTATTTTATAATCTTTTCTCTCTTTGTCGCCATAGTACTTCATATTATTCCCTGCTTCTTTTAAAATAGCATGTTTCCATGAAGTTTACCTTTAATTTCATATATACAATAATTAGGAGGTTTGCAGCTCAGTCTTTCTGATTCTGTTGAATTGTGTAAAACTACAAGATTAATTCAAGGGATATTTCATATCATAGTCATATTTACCATAGGCATAAATATGTATTAATTTTACCATCTTGCTGGCTGTAGCATGTGTTTGGTTACAGTAAATGAAAAATAGAATAGACAGCTGATTTTCTCAATTGGAAACAGTAAGAAACGAAAAAGTCTGATGGCTGATAAGCAATTTTTTTGTTTCTTTAGGATTGCATTACAAAATACTGTCAATAGCTCTAAGTCAGAATTTATATTTGGCCAAATGTAATATCTCCAGTGAACATATATTTTTGTTTTTCCCAAAAGGGTGACTGGTTAGTCTTCTCATAAACTGATCTGCAGTAAATTAGTAGTAAACCCTCCCTGTTTTTTCACCTATGATTTTGTGTCTTAGGAAGAAAAAAAAAAAACCTGCAAAACAAACAAGCATAAGTCTTTTTTTTTTAAAGTATTTCTTCATTAATTAGTTCACAGGAAAGGAGGTTATGAGAGCAACGTAGCTGTCTTATGAATACCTTTTGTCAGGAAGAGCTCTGAAACAGTACTTCTGAATTTTAAAAGGAGAAATCCCACAAAAATAGGTGCCACGCTAAAAGGAATTTGTTGAACATGTAGTTTTATCACAGACAATTTTGGCTCATATTTGAGAAGTGCAGTCTGGGTTTGAACATTATCAGACTATCTGGGTGGAAGCTTCTTGTTTCTTTTTATGTTTTCATTTGCATATCATTGGCATAACCCATGTCATCCTAATGCTTCATAATTATATCTGTTTCACTCACCACCCATCCTGTCTGTGCAGTGAGCTTCTTATGCTGCCCAGAGCAAAACGCGGAAGGAGTGCAGAGTGCCTACATACCATCAGGTAAATACAGGAATCTGGTAATCACAAACACGTCTGGGCAGTTGTCTATACTTTGTGTGCCCAACTTTTTTCCATAGTGGTATTTAGTCCCAGTAAGTAGAGAACTTCCCAGTACGTTGTGATCCAGGTGTCAGTTTTTCTTTTTCGTTTGTTTTAATTCAGATTGAGATGTATATACATGTTTGTGAACTTCAGTGGTAAGGATTAAAGCAGTTGAAGAAATTCTGATTTTGCAGGTATATTTTGTGGTAGATTTTCTGTCTAGTCACAGAAGTCCTGATCTCCCAATGCATGACAGTGGTGTTATAATTTCAAACATTCATTTTTAGTTGGTTTTGTGTTTTCTTTTATTTGCATTTTTATGTTTATATTACAGCCACGCAGAAGCCAGCGATCTTTTCTTGTTGTGACACCTAATCTCATGCTGATTTTGGTCACTCGTAGGGGAAAAACAGTGATTAACGAGAGCTCACTGGGAACTCCAGGCTTGAGGAGTCTTGTATTACTTGGTTTCACATCTAAAAATTGTGCTATAAATTGGATCCGGGCATAAACTTTGTAGTTTGGCATCATGTTCAATCTTCATTAATCTCTCGTTCCAAAGCATGGAGCTCCCTGTCTCAACTCTTCCGAATGTTGTGAAACGAAATGGGACTGAAATATCTTTAACAAATCTAATTCTGCCCCTCCCTGCCTTTTTTTTTTCCACCGCATCTGTTAACCTTGTTAAAAATACATGTCAGATTGTGTAGAAAATCTTCCATTTAGAATCAGTAAAAATGTAGGTTGAAGTTGAAGTAGTTAACCAGTCAGCTACTTCAACCAGGTCGTTAACCATTTTTCTGTTTGGGATCTGGGTGTTGCTAAGAGTTTTACGTCAATGCTATATGTTTAAAACCATCAAACTTTTAAACCCATGTTGTCTAATGTACTTACTCAATTACTTGGTGTAGGATTTTCCCATGCAGAGTAGTTTGGTTTTTTTAATATGCCTTGGGTTGCTTTAATTCTCTTCATTGAATTTGAAACAGCATTGAAGATGCTGTGATAGGGTCCTATTACAAGGCACAGTAGTATAAAGGTAAAATAATAAATACAAAAACTTTCAAAAAACCCTGTGCATCAGTGAAGCTGTTAAATTAAAAGTTTTTATTATCAGTAGAAAGTTTCATTCTCATACTTCAGCTAAAAAAAGCCTTTTCTTCAACATTTTAGGTTTTAAAAGTTAATCATTTATTTCACTCCCGGTTATTTTATGTCCTTTTATTGTCATATAATAGCAATTTTCCCTGCCTCCTTCCTATGGGCTTTCTCTTTCTGCTGCATCTTCTATAGCTTCACCCTCCTCCCTGCCCCCAGCTCTGTGCTTTTTCCTTTCCCTCTTAAAGATTATAATTTTCATTAGAACTCTTCAGTGAAAATGCTTAAATTCTCACTTAATTCACAAATTAAATATTGTGTTATGAACTTTTGATGCACTTTGCCCAGCCACTATAGATTTCCAATAGTTTACAAATCTACTAACCAGTCAGGCCAGCTACCCAGCTAAAAATTGTGCATGGGCAGCAACGGAGTTAAGTAAGAGCTACACTGAATTCAGAGAGTACAGCCTTGTCTTGCCTTTTTCCTTATTCTAATTATTGGTCTTACTTTTTTATGATCAAGAAAAGTAACAAATTCACCCCTTTAAAGTAACAGTAATGGTATACTATAAAACAGAATGGTACTTTTAGTAATGTATTGAAGGTGAATATAAGGGCAATAAAAGACAATAGATTGATTTTCAAATTTAACTCTGAGGCTTATACAGCCTAATCCAAGTTTGAATAATACCCCCAAAATTGCCAATACCCATTCTTGACTGAACAGTCTCAAAAACCGTTTCAACAAAAATTTGTTCTGTGCATTGGTTGCCATCTTCTGTCCTTTCTCATTTGTAGTGGCCTGACATTTATTAACGTGAGAAACATTGTAAGGCTTTATCCTTGTTTTCTAGAGAGCTTGCTGAATAATCGAGACGGGGGAAAGAAATGTTAAGGGTTTAATGTTAAACGAACAAAATATTAATATGAGATAGTCCAAGCTACAAAGTTAAGATCTATGGTTAGTTTAATACACCAGTTTAGAATGATACTAGCCCTAGTTGCCCATCCTGTCCATCTGTATGCAATTACTGACCCAGAGCAGAAATGCTGGACGGACATGCGTACCTATGCCCCGGACCACGGCTTCTCACGTGCCGTGTCTTGGGTCACACCCACTTCGATTGCCAATATCTGCTAACGTGCCAAGATTGATCTGATGGACAACCGTTCCTTTATCCCAACCTTGCGACGTCGCAGTGACCGCCGGCAGAGGTGTCGGCAGCGGTGACCGCTAAACCTGTCCGAGAAGGGTCAGAGCTCCTCTCTTCAATCCCTCCGGGTTTTACAGCCGCTGGGCTTTCCAGGCAGAGAGTTGGTCCGTCTGTCCGTGACACAGCTGGGTTTGTAACGGTGATCTGCTGTGCCCGCGTCCAAGCCTCAACAGGAATCAAAAACGTTCAAAACCCTCAAGGCTGCTGGTCCTTCTGCTAGCAGCACTGCAGCGGTGTCCTGGTGGGATACGTGGGCTATTGCTAGAACTGGGTCGTTAACCCTTAACCATTAAATGGCCATGATTCCCATTCAGAGGCCACTGTCTGCCTTTAAATTTCTCCCTTATTCATTGGGTAGAGCTGGATAATAAAGCAAACATTTCCTGTTCTAAAATCTCATGTACTGTAAGTGATATTAGACAGTTGTCATGTAACATCTCAGCGGGCTGCTGTGCTGCCTGATACAGTAGATCTCCTAGGGTTTTTAATTAGCTTATTATTAATAGCATTTACTTACCATTAAGTATTGAAGCTGATAAACCACTTCCAAAAGACTTCCATATTCAAAAATGCCAGATGCTAATACATCTATAATTAAGTTTGTGATACTATATATCACTGTTTCAGCAAGCTTTTCATGCTTAGCTACTGAAGAGGTTAAAGTCTCTGTAAGCCTAAGTAAGGCATCACTAAGAGAAATAAAGAGCAAGTTTCATATCAACCTAATCCTTTACAACAGCTTGTATATTTTAATTAAAAATCTCTATAAATGGGATTTACATTACTTTCATTGCAAGGAAAAACATCTGAGCTGACTAGTATTGTCATGAGTTCATGGACTGCATTAGCAAAAGTGTAAATACAAAAATTTGTCCCCCAGATAGCTGTCACGGTAGTTGAGAAAAACATATATTGAGGAATCTACTCATACAGCTATTAAATGTAGTAGAGTATTATGCATTTGTTTTACATTCTGGTCAGTCTTGGCTTACCTTTGCCTGTCTTTTTATTTCTGGCATGTTTTTGTGTTGTTCTGTTTTCTTTTCTGTTCCACCACATTCAAGAAGCTCTGTTAGGCACTATAAAACATTACCACCCAAGATGCCTTTACTAGAAAGTGGTACTCATTGGAACCTATACAGGTAAGAAGTGTTTAGAGTCCCCTTTAAGTAGTTAGTTCCTTTTTAAAAAAATAAATAGTCTTGCTTTGTTAAATAAAAAACCCCAAGACAAATGTTTCATACACTTTTTATAACTGAGATAAGGGATATAATCCTAAAAAAACTTCATATAACTGTTTAAATTAACCCCCACATTACAACCCCCAAACCAAATGACTTTGTATTAGGTAGAGTTGTCTTCACTGTTTAAATTATATGTTGCATGTTTTTCTTTGTTACATTCTTTTGTTTATGTATAAGGTTTTGGTTACATGTCAACTTTATTTTCGTTTTGTTTAAAAAATTTTAATTTACAAAGCTCAACTCTTCCTGCATGTGCTAAGACCAAATCCGTGATTAGACAGGATATTTCACTCCTTCGTGATTGCCTTAATTCACGAATACCGAAATTTGGAGATGACCTACCGGTTAGGTAAGAAACTGAGGATTAATCCCCCCTTCTGTTTGGTATCTAATATGGATTTGCAGAGTAAATGAGCTTCACAGTAAAGTGATTTCATATAATATACAGTGTATCTCATCCTTTTATGTTGGCTTAATATTTACTGCTGTTGATAAGGATTTAAATCTATTGTTTGATATTTCTCATTCCACTTTCTTACAAGTGGATGTTGTTCTGTCTCATTCAGTTTTAAACATTTCAACAATCTTAGCAAAAAATTTCTAGCAGTCTTTTGTTTGCTTTTATTTTGTAAACAAATCTTGGCAGTGTCATCCAGTCAGCTCTTTTACGTTTTCCTTAATTAAATCATTGTGATGCTACATTTTCTGTAAAGAGAGCATTATTTTATGAGTTAATATCTAACATTGTATTCCTTTCTTTGTTTTCTTTTTCTTTCTCTTCTACCATTGGATGCAATGCACTGGCACTAGTGAACTACAGCCCTCCCTTGACAGGGCTAGGAGTGCTAGTACCAACTGCTTGAGACCAGATACTAGTTTGCATTCACCAGAACGAGAAAGGTATAAAATAAAAACTTATGAATTTCTTGTCATCTGTGCTGGTGATCTCTATCACTTTTGTTTTTCGTCATACGAGTACTCTACGTTCCTGTACATCCATGTCTGCTTTGGTATTTGTAGACATTTTTGCTCCCATATTCATGTATGTCATGTGAAGTGCGTGCTGGAGTTTATAACCGCTTCTGGCTTCTTTTCTTGTTTCAGTTCAAGCTGTTGTCATTGTTAACAAAAGTCCTCAGTATGCTGATAATAGCGTTGCAGTGTGAAGTATTTTGACAAAGTACCACTTGGTTCTTAATCTTCATCACAATTTGCTAAAAAGTATTACATTTGTTTCTTGCCTGTTCTGTGGACTGCTAAGGCGGTGACATAATTTATAAATTATAACAAAACTCTCGTATTTCAAGCCAGAACTGTAGTTTGTATAGTGATGTATTTTCTACAAAACAGCCAAACTTCATTGCTTTCTTAATCTAATCTGCTGCATCTGCTTTTGCGATTACAAGGCAAATCACTGCATTAAGGTTTTTTTCACTCTGACATTATATTAAGGCTCACATAAGTCTTAAGAAGACATTTGCAATTTATTTGACTTTATTTATTTATTTGCAATTTAAATGAAATATTGTTGTATCATATATTGTGCAGGCATTTTATGGTTGCTTTCTGAATTTTAAATATTACAATAGCTTCATTCAAAATCTTCGATGAACCAAATACTACTGGTGTGTTTGACAGACGGGATTGTTCCACAAGGGACTTTTTCATCACCGCCTGTGGTTTTGGCTAAGAACTATACCATTTTAGAGTGAGATTTTAGCTTCACTAAAGGCTGTAGTAGGCTCCCATTGAGTGGGACTATAGTGAAATTACAATTTCATCTGTGCGATACGTATTGAACTAGTGTGGCAGTTAATAATGCAAAGTTGCTTTTTCAGTCCCCACAGTGTGGTGGTTATAACAGTTGCATCATTTTCATTATTGTGGGAGAGGACCTGTGAAGAAAGGCAGCAAGAACGTAGTTCTCCCTTTGAGATAAGGTTTCTCCTAAGTTTTTTGTGAAATTTCCCTTTCTCTCCTCCTCGCTTCCTGCTGCTCCTTGATTGGAACTTTGTTTTTCTCAAGTTGTGCCCCTGTTGCAGAGGAGTGACTAATGTTCTGCTGAGATACATCAGATAGATCTATACTAGTTCATTCCTTTTTGAGATTGAGCTCAAAATCGTATATTATATATATGTTATATATTGATATATATATACATGGTTATTAAAAAAAACCCCAAAAAGTATGACAGAAATAAGGCCACTCAGAATGAAATACAGGTTATCATTCCAGATTTTTAAAAAAAATATATCGTAGCCTCATATTAAGAACTAAGTATGTAGATATATACAGCTGTATTCATCTACAAACCACTATTTAATGTAATAACTTTTATTTCAAGATGCCGCCCATCATTTGAATATTCAGTGGAACAGTAACTGGCAATTGTAAACTATCTAGTTAAAATATTATACTCAAAACTACACCTGTCACTGGTGTTAACTAGTTCTATTGTGTCTTTATAGTTCATGTCCAGCAACCTCTGTCCTATAGGTACTGCCAGAATCTGCAGCATTTTTCATCAGCTCATTGTAAAGAAAAGTGTTTAGTCTCTGTTAATGGCCTCTACTGCTACTAAACACGTGGTTTTACCAAATCATCTGTGGGCCTGATCCAGAAAAATTGTCCAGCACTATGAAACTTTTTACTTCTTTGCTTTTAGAAGTCCTAAATAGGTGCTTTTGACTTGGGATCCTTCATGGGGTGCAGAAAACTCTTTTTTAGGAAAGTCATGTTCAAATTTTCCATGATGGTTTTGTTGAAAATAAGACCTGTGTGGCTCTGAGAGGGGATTTAAGACTTTTTTTCTTTTCTTTTCTTTTCTTTTCTTCCAACATAGATGATGTTTTTCCAACACAGCCCAATTGTTGGAGGAAGATGTTATATTTACTGTATAAAACCCACCAAATTAATATTTTTGTTTGAGGGAAGGCTAATTTTAGAAGATGTAGTTCTCCACTGATGAATGTATCTGCTTACACTTTAACGTGAGGTTAGTGACCAGTTGCATGTAATGATAGAGGAGACTTCAGTTTGAAGCCGTAAAGTTCAAGGTATGCAGAAAGCATTTTGTTCCTGTGCTGGACAAAACGAGAATAAGGGACTTAAAATACAGTAAGATAGGTTCATCTTAAATAGTAGGAAAGCTTTCCTGAAAGCAAGTATGATGAAACACTGTAGCAGATGATATGGAAAAGGTGGTTTTGACTTCATTACTGGAGATTGTCTAAGAAGAGATTAGACAAACATCCATCAGGTGTAGAGTTGGTCCTGCTTGTAGCAAAGAGAAACACTACGTGGTTTTGTGAAGTCCGATCTATACAGCACCACTTTATTATCGTTATATTTGAGGGACCTATGTTAAAGGTATTGTTAGTTGTTTTCATGGTGTTTCCTCTCCCCACCCCCCCCAATGGAACTGTAGTTTTTTATTTAAAACTTAGACTTTTTAGAGCTCAAAATATAAAGATAGACTTCCAAAAGTGGCATTGTATATTTTCTTCAGCAAAATAATGATTGTACTCACCTATGGAAAATTATTTCTACTTATTCCACCCAACCTTTTGTCTCAGAGGGTATAAATTAGATTGAATTTGAAATCAAGAGTTAAAATAGTCCCCTTGAGCTTTTTTTCACAAATTGCTGTTGACTGTGTGTAACTGATGGACAATAGAGCCCTGTCTGTGACAATGATTTGTTGGAAACGGTTTTGATCCTTAAACTCTATACAACATCATTCCTGTCATTTGGAATGGTCAGACTCGTTACTGGTTTTTAAGGTGTTGCTTTGCCAGTCATTTTGTTGACCAACATATACCAGCAGAAAGATCCTGTCAGCAGTATATATGAATTTGGGATATATGAGTCCTGTTAGTTGCACTAAAACAAAACCAAAACAACAACAGAAAGACATTCCTTTTCTCCTGCTGTAAGCCTTGCCATTTGAGCAAAGAAAGTCTGTATAACTTGACTGGCAAACTGACCTTGCCCTGACACAGGCCTGCCAAAGTTTTTTGGTAATTGGAATCATTTAGTACAGAACTTAATCCTTCATGTATTTCTCTTTGGTGCAGTATACACTAGGATATTCAAAAATATCCAGCCCCCCTACTGTATACATCTATACAGTTGCACCATGCCTGCCTTTTTTTTTTTTTTTTTCTCTCCCCACCCACCATCCCCTTTATTCCAAGCGGTGGTGTTTTTTTTTTGTGGTTTTTTTTTTCTTTTTTTTTTTCTTATATTTTTTTTTTTCAAAATGATTGCATTGTTTAAGTTCCTGTGATGATCCGCAAGGCCTATGTTACTTTATAATATAGTCATAAATATCCTCTAATGCCATTGAAAATGTTTTTGCTGCTAGTACTTCCTTTATTATGATTTTTTTTATTGTCCTTTTCACTGTGTCTCAAAATTTTTGCTTGTTTTCCCTTGTAAATGATGTACCATTTCTTTAGAATGGAGAAATTTGCAACCCCCAGCCTCCAGTTAGGAGAGCACATAGGCATGAGATGTAAGTGCAGTATCTGAACTGATTCAGCAATGGTTTCTCATCGTAATGGCATCCAGGTTGAGAGAAGATTGCAGGCAGTGGTAGTTACTCAATAATATGTAGTGGGGCTTTTGTTTGCCTTCTGAGTTTCTTAGGCTGCAAGCAATCGAGTGCATCAGCAGTTAGCGCAGGAGCAGTTGTACAGGTGGGTGCTGTTCGCATGCTTTGGTCCCCAGAGGTTGGGTAGTGCAGCTCTGAGCAAATAAAATAAAACCCTGGGCCGAGCGCAGCCCAGGGATGAGTTCGTGTTCGCAGGGTCAGCGCACCCGCAAAGTGCAGCCCAGCAGCTGGGGTGGTAGATTCGTTCTGAGGGGCTTTGCTGCGGTAGGAATCAAAATATTTTAAAGATCTTCAGGGCGTTTGCTATTAGCTGGTCACTACCACCTAACGAAGATACAAAGCCGAGCAGTTCGCAGTTCCTTGTTACCTCCTCATAAACTGGTAACAGAGAAGTTGAAGCCGTCACTTGATCCAGTTAAGACCTCTCCTGATTTCATGTTGATTTTTTTTTTTAAAGTTTTTTTAGTAAGTCTGAAGTATTAGGTGTTTATATTGCATGCCTTTAGCAGTTATGTTGAATATCACCATTTACATTTAAAATAATGTACAGGAGAATAACTATGTTTGCATTAGGTATGCAACATATTGTGTTTCCCGGTTTTTTTCAACCATGTAAAGGAATAGGTTCCTGCACGTTTGTCTGCGTTGTACTGTGGCTCACAGTCATTCCACATTCAGTGAAAGAGAGCATGTTCTCAAAGTTCATGCTGCATGACCTAGTTAATTCTATCAAATGCTGTTTAATATTTGTAGTGGATATCAGCATATTAAGGGCTTTGAGTGCACTGATGCATTAACATTTTCTTTAACTCTTGCTTTGGAGAGAAAAAGAAACTAACTACTAACAACCTATTTGCTCTTGAAACTTCTGAAAGTTCTACCTTACTGTTCAAGTGATGCTAATCTCCTTGAAAACTTTGTTATTTGCATGTTGCGTAAATCAAACCCTTTTCCTTATTACATGGACTGGAAGGATGCCTCAGAAAGTGAAATATTAGATAGTTGTGCAGAGTTTATGTAAACATTTTGCTGTTTGTAAATTAATCAGTATAGTTTGATTTTGTAAATTGTTATACGTACACTTGTACTATTACAAACACATAACATCCCCAAAAAATAAGCAACACCAGTCTATAGGATAGTATGTATCATTCTAAATTAAATGAGCTTTTTAAAAAAAAAAATCATGTAAGACACCAGTTTTCATTCACAGTTCAGGTCCTTTTTATTAAATTTAATTATACAACATAATCTGCTGGCATGTACTGCAGGGATACAGAGAAATGAACAGAAGAGGAGGCTGGCTGCACACGCTTCCAATATATATTTTTAAATGAAAAAAGTTACTCCAATACATGTACACAAATGTGTGTAGCTTAGTTGTAGCTAATTAATTTACCTTTACTCTTTCATCGTTTTCCAGAAAAGGGTCACTTTATGCCTTAGAATTTTTCTTATAATTCGTAGTCCTATATTTTTATTGAGAATGCATTCTTCAGTACAAAGAGCTAGGAGACGTGGACTTAACAAAATACCAGCCAGTAGTCAACAGAAAATGACCATCATATGGTCTTTGAAAAACTCTTATGGTTTGGAATTACGACTTCCTATGTGAATGACAGGCTTTTAGATAATTTAGCATTTGAGAATATTTGAAAACTTAATGGTATGCTATGTAAAAGATTTATATCGGTCTAAATTCTGCATCTTTGGGCACACATTATCTTTGTTTCAGCTGTAATGTCTCTGCAGTAAACAGCCATTAGAACAGTATACTTGGGGATTAGAAAACTGCTAGAAAAAGTAACTAAATGACACACTTACATGACTTTTTGGGGTATTTTTCCAGTCCCAAATCCCGTCTATTTAATTTTATCACAAACTAAATATCCTGTTTTTTTCCTGTTTTATTGAACGGGCAAACAGGGGTAGATGGTCCCCCTCCCTAGAGAGGAGACGACCTACTAGTCCCAGGATTCATATCCAGCATGCATCTCCGGAGGATGACAGGTACCAGTCAACTCCTCCCAGTGGAAAGTGGCTTACTGCATCTTGCACTCTCGGAGGAGAATACTGAAATTTCAAAGTATGCATATATGTAGAGAGAGACTTACAGCCTCCAGAAGCCCAGAATAAAACAGCACCTTACATACCATCTCTGCATTTTGTTGAAGTGTTATAAAGCACCTAGGAATTAATGTCTTTTCAAGTCTTCTGTTTGCCTGAATGGTCACAACCCATGAAATAAGGTGTCTAATACAACAGAACATCATCTGTGTTAATGTCCTTTAGTCTGTTTTTACCTGCTTCTGTAAATGTTGGTGGTGGTTTCACTGTGGTGCTTTATAATATGATAAATATTTGTTGTACAGCCTATGCTTGTCTAGGTGCTTATTTTTATTTTGTTGGGTTTTTCTCCTTTTTTTTAACAAACTGTTTCTAAGGGGGAAAAAACCCACAAATTGATATCTTGGAAGTCTTGGTAACACTTGCTAGTTGATGTATGTAAAAATTGGCACTGTTTGTAAATTCTGTCCAAATCAGGATGGTCTTCATGGAGCATGTTTTCCTAACAAGGTAGGTTTTGGTTAAAAACACCACTGCTTGAAATAATTTATTTTTTATGCTGAATACCACCTGTGATTAATAGAAGCAGCTTTGTTTTTTTTCTTGTCATGAACTTACTATTCAAATCAGTTTTGATACTCCGTTGCCTTGGTGGTAGTAATTTTTGGGGGTATTTTTTTTCCAGATCTGGGGTTTTTTTTAAGCAGACATTATAATTCCTATTGAGATGCAAATTCAAAGTTTTCCCTTCAAATTTTTTGTGTTACAGTAAATGACAGGATACAGATGGTTTGTGTAAATAATCCATACATGTGTAAACTCTTACGAAGTTGCACTTAGAACTGTAAGACTGGTATATGGATAGAACTCAGTTATTATAGTGCTAGTGCTTACCTTCTGCTGAAGTCTGTCCACAGTACTTATATTTGTACTGTAATTTGTCTTATTTACTTGATACCGGATGTATTCCACTAATACAAGGTGGGAAGAGTGTAATCGTGTTTGGTTAGCATTTCTTTTTCTATTTGAGTAAGACAGCATTATAAATTATAAAATTAAATTTGTGAAACATTATTTCAAAATTGTCCCCCCCCTTACAGATACTGCATTTCTAGAAATTTTGCCAACACATCCCTTTGATGGGCCAGCTATTAATAGTTTACAAATGTCCTTTTTACCTTTTAGGCATTTTTAAGTAAGTTTGCTTCCCATTTTTCAGGTCGATGGAAAGACTGTCTTTGACTTCAGTGGATCAGAGTTGATAAAATCTTGTTGTCACTGAAGTGATTAGAATTAAATCATAATCATATCGCATATCAGTGAAATGAGGTTTTCATCTAAGTACTGCCATTCTTAATGCAGAATTGTAAGCCTTTTGATGTCAGCTGAAGTTTTGTGGAGTAAGACTGAAATCATCTAATACCCGTTAGCAAACATATTACAGTAAAGCATCTCTACGGTGTAGAATCTGTTATGGGAAAGATTCGGAGTCAGAGAAACAGCAGGCTAATTTTCTTAGTGAAATGAGTACCTCCTTGTGCTTGGAAGTCTCGCAGTAATCTGGTCACCAAATCCCAGTGATGCAGTCAGTGGTGAACTGGGAGTTGAGGCTAACTTCAATCCCGACGACTGGTTGCAGCCCCTCAGTTCCAGGCCCTTCCTTTGCGTTGCACGCCCAGTACAAAATAGCAGCCCCCCTTGTCTGCGGAGCGAGTATAAATGAGGGAATCAAAGGTGGTTTACCTTTGGTTTGCACTCTTTAAGTTTACATCCAGTCTGATTATTTCCCATAGCTTTAGCAGTTGGCCAACACCACTCAGTTCAGTAATTTATGGTTTTTTAAGCTGTGCTTGTATCGGTTTGACAGCTGACGCAGTGGGTGTCGGGGAATGAGGGTCTGGTGGATCAGCAGGGGTAGCTGACTAACTCTGATCACTGCCTTCAAATCATATTTTCACAGATTAATTGACTTCAACAGATGTCATCTTACTCTTCATTTGAGTACATTCCAGATTTATCTTAGAAATTGGCCCAATTTGCATATAGGGTGCAATCAAGAAGATCTATTTCTGAATACGTTTCTTAAACATATGACTTACGCATTATTTCTAATTTTGATCATTTGAATCCAGTTTTTGTAACATTGTATTTATTGGTAATGATTCATAACATAAATTTTAGTGAAGGTTTTGGCAAGATTGCTGTTACTCTGGAATTTGTTCACTTGCCATATCAGAAAAAGTGACTTGTAGATGTACCTTGACAAGATGAAGACGTGGGTTATATGTTATTTCAGCACTAAGAATTAACAAGTGTTTGGTTAGTATCAGGTATTTCTTTAAGACATTTTAAAGAATAGTTTTTGGTTTGAATTTGATAGCTTCATTGCTGGGAGGTTTTTTGGTTTTTGTATTAGAAATTAGAATTGGAAAGTCTGTCAAAGTGAAAGACTTTCTGGTAACTGGAGAACTGCAAAATTGTGGAATTGTAAGGGATGATAAAAACAAGGAGAATGAAAGCAGTTAATGGTAGGTGGGAATTTTATTCAGACTGTTCTTTTTGAGAAGTCTGCATACAGTTTCAGCATATAACCAAGACTGGATAAAATAAGCCTTTTAAAAAATTAATTCTCATGTACTTTCAGTTCAGAGAAGTAACTTTTGGTGGTCATGCATGGATCTGTAAGAATGCTTGTCCAAGAGTCATCCCGAGGCCAGCACTGCCAGCGCAGACTGGTACGGCCCGGATGATCCTTTCCCGTCTTCCCAGTAGCTCCGTGACTTGATGAGGGATGCCGTTTTGCAAGACGTGAATTGCAGTGCTAGGGTTGAGCGCGAGGAGCTATCAAGCCTTCGGAGTAGTTGTGACCTCCCAGCTCACATACCATGTAGATCCAGCCTTTCAGAAATATTCAGGAAAAATCAGGAAGTACTGAACATGACATTTTTGATGGCTTAAAGGCTACGTAAACGAACAGACTCACTGCAAACCACTGAGGTCTCTTGTACAAGCCAGTAATAAACCATTTTAAATGTTGGACACTGAATTTAAAAAAAATGTTATTTTGTCACTTTAAGAATAGTAATTTTTAATTTTGATATGAATATAATTATATTTCTGTGCGTAGATGTTGTTTACACTCAACAGTGATAAATATTTTGAGCCACATGGGTCGTTGGAAGATGAACTGTGAATGACTTGTCTCTATATAAAATAATATATAGTCCTTGTCTATATATGTAACAAGGCCTTATTGATCGGTGATTTGGTGTGACACTTGGTAGATTTTTGACCTTAAAGAGAAATCTCAGCATTTCCTCACCCTAATGGAGATATAGATGCAAATTTATTACATACCCTGGTTTATTAATGGACTGCAAATTTTGCTGAGTTTTCTCATTAAAAGCCAAATTTGATATCTGAAAAAAAACCTTACATTGATACACCTTATCGAGAAAAATTTTTTTTACCATGTGTACCATAAAAAACTAATAATAAACCAACAAGCTAATAATATTTATGCCAAATTGAAAGGTGTGAACAAATTCTGAGGTTCTTAAACAGCTTCAGCAAAAATGAAAATAATATAGAAATTAAGAAATAGTCTGAAGTCTATTTGAATTTTTAAAAGAAAGCTGAGTCAGTTATTCTAATTTGCTATTGAATTGTCGTTAATTATTACTGTAGCAGACCGGCTGGCAACAGAATATAAAGTTTTCATCATGAAATTATGAAATTTACCTGCATTTTCAGGAGAATTGCACAATATGACAAAGTACGCATGTTTCAAACTGCTAAGGGAAGATATTCGCTATAGGTATATATATTAATCTAATGAAAATGCTGTAGATTAAATCTCAAGAAGGATAATGGCAACTATTAAGCCACAGTGCTGCTGTTCAGCATGTAGAGTATAAAGGTTTTTAACAATATCGTTGTGGCTTTCATTCTTTCATACTTTATTACATCTTAGGTTGTTGATATTATGTCTAAAAATTTTAACATTTCCTTAAAGTGTATGGATTAAATCAATGGAAGGGGAAATGAGAAAAATAGCCTTTCTCAGCAGATAGCACCTTAATGCTTTTGGTTTATATATTTGACTGCATGTCTCCACCTTCACTGCATGTGACCATCTCTCTGTTTCTGCTCATTCTGTCCAAATTCATGTCCATGTTTCCAAATTTTGTGAAGAACAAGGACGCTGGAGTCTTGCATTCCAAAACAGGACAGTGTAGACCACCTAAGTGCTAAACCTGGAGCAGCACAGAGGTATCCTTATTTCCTAAAATTATAGTTCCAAATAAATGAGGTCTTGGTTATGGTATATTCTTCATATCCTCTGCATACGAAGTTTTTTCTCTTTTTATGTATAAGTACATACAAGTATGTATTATTCATAGATACTATTTATTCCCCTCTGAAGTACATTTAAGAGGTAAGCTCGAGTACGAGGTGAGTGTTCTTACCCCCCGTGCCCTCTCCGTGCCGGGCGTGAAAGGACGCCCGCCTGGAAACACGCGCCGGCCAGTGCCCACCCTGCGCTCCAGCGAGTCGGGGCCGCCAGTGCCGCAGTCGGCTCTTGGGAATTCTATAGGGAATTGTGTACAGCATCCTCCTAGCAAGAGGAAGGAAACGGGAAGGATGATGTGGTTTTTAAACGTATGACTAGTGTGTGCTGCTCACAAGGACAGCCAGAGAGCAGAGAATTAAGTGTATTCAGCTCACCAGAGCTATATATTCCTTTGTCACTTCTCACAAGAAGGCATGTCCTACTCTCAGCTTTTCCGTCCTACAAGGAGTAGGCACGATGTGCTGGTTTTCTCCATTGCACATAATGTCACAGCCTAAGCAAGTGGCATAAGGAGTAAGGGGAACAAGGCCCATACCCAGACAAACAGAAGATGAAAAGGGTGCCATCATTTGAGTGATGATGGTGCTACCTTCAGTGGATCTAACCATAACTTTAAATACTTTGCTAACCTTAGCTTTTAAGTAAAGCTGTAGCATTAAATATCTTTCCCTGTGTATCCACCTTGTATTTGGCCTGGTAAAGAAAAAAATTTAAAAGTAATGAGAATATAAAAAAAATAATCTGCAGGAAATAGTTTGAGGACAAGAGGGATTTTAATTTTTAATCCGAGATATTATTTTTTGGTAAGAAAGTATTTTCTTTTAAAACCTGGAAAGCATCAGGTTATGACCTCTGCTCATGCAAAAAGCATTTCGTATTTTGCTGCAGTATTTTCTTTGTTGTGGAGCATACTGTGTCACAATATAACGCTCATCAGATATTGCAGAGGGTACAAATCATGAAAATGCACTGTGATTATATTCTTTGGGTATAATTTGGTGTTACAGCTGTTTAAGTATCTTCCAGTTCAGACACTGGATTACTCTTTATAACCACAAAGGTTTAAAAAGAAAAAATATGTTTTAAATATTATTTTTATCTATTTGTTTTGCCCACAGTAATTCTTTTATAGCTTAATATATGACATTGATTATATCGTTGCAAGTTGCCATACATGTTTCTTGCCCCAGCGTAAGATGCAGGTTAAGGTTTGTCAACATTTCGGATCTAACAATGAATAAACATCGCTTCCTGTTTTAGACCACTCCTGAAATACTGTATGCACTTTTTGTTCTGAAAAACTCATCCATATTCATCATTATCAAAGGTTTAAAACTGTAAATCCTGTTTTGTAAATGCTTACATTACTATGGATAGTAAAGAAAATTTTGGAACACACCAGGCTTGCAGAGATTTTCCTAGTATATTTATAGTCCTGGGTCATAATGGTGAAACCTGCTTTACCTTCCTTCTTACATTTATTGACTCGTATTACTGTTCATTGTTTTTATTTACTGCCAAAGTAAATGCTTAGATTGTCAGGTAACTAATGCCTCACTATCCAAATGTCAGATGAATTCTATAAAAGATTTATGTGGGAAAGGAGTGAAGGAATGAAATGAACTTCTACCTTATTTATATTGACTAGAAAAAAAATAGAATTGTTTGTTTCTAAAAAGCCTTAACAAGTTTTAATACAATGAGATTTTTGAAAAGCCAGGTTTTTATTAATACAGTGACATCATTATTTAAATCTGATATGATGCAGTATCTATTTTGGTTTTGGAATTTAGATTTAAAAGCAATTTTTAAAGTTTACATTTGACTAGTATTTTCTGGTCCTTTCTGCAACATTTTTTTCCTTCTCTCTACTCTGCATTTGGTTTTTCGTGCTGTTAAGAGATGACTAAAAGGCCTACGAGGTGTTGTTTCTAATCAAATACAGGCTGTGAAGTGGGAACTAGGTGCAGGTTCAGTCAGGATCAATGTTCTCTCCCCTGGTGCGGTACCTCATAACTTTCACACCATCAGCCCCAGTCAAACCTAACCAGTGCGATGTGTCTTACACCGCGAGTTCACCAGCCTGCTCATGGCAATAGTTGTCACTTTTTCATCTGTCAGCCATTTCTGTTATTAGCTTTATAATACATTAATAAATAATTTCATATTTCTGTATTCTTTTTCTTCTTTGTTTATTTCTTTTCTGACATGTCATTTCACAGGCAGTCCAGAAAAGTGGAAAGATATAGCAGCCAAAAACAAACTAGGAAAGGCTCCGCAACTGAAACAGAAAGGTAGGATTGCTGACCGATGAGTAAATATCTCTTATAATCTGTCTGATTCCAGGTTTTGGACTATACCTCTAATATGACTTTTAAAGTAGAACGATTGTGACAGTACCAAAAGCTGTCGTCATAATTTACAGTATTCTTTACTTTGTATCTATATTATTAGCGCTGCTTGCTGTGTTGCGTACATACGGAATTTTTCTGTCATTCTCCATCACGGCAGATAAACTCAGTGGGAAAGACTAGCAGTCCATCCATTTCATAAACCAAAACCTGAGACCCATTGCCACTATCTTGATCTCTGTAAGATGAATTTTGGAAGTGTGTAGTATATTTCATTAGTATGGGACTAAAACTTTTCTGCGCTTTACCACTTATCTTTTTCCAAAAAATCTCGTCTGTTTTACAGTAAATCTGAGGATGAAAAAAATATATTAACAGATTAATAATTCAAGATGTCTCTGATCAAATTACTTTCAATTTATAATACAAAAATGTTGTTATGCATTTAAATATGTATAGAAAATTTTATAATCTATCATTATATAAAGTAACTATAAACACTGGGTCTTTAACCTTTCAGTTCATTGAATTTTCCTGTACTTATATTATCATTGTAACTTTTAGCTTTGATGCTACAGTAGTATAGGGTTATGTATTCAAATTCTTAAGAAAAAGTGAAAACCAAAAATATATTTAATCAGCAGTACATCTAGTTAAGTATTAAACCCTGTGTATTGGCTGAAATAAGAGCAGTGAGGAGGGGTGAGATCCTGCCTTTGTCAGAGACAGATTTATGTTATCTCGATTAGCAGAGGAGGAACGTGCATCTGTTTGCATTGTGAGGGTTGAAAAACTTCCGTGAACAACACAGACAAATTTTTTTTTTCAATGAAAATGCACATTGTGTAGAAAAACTTCAGAGCTTTTATTTTATTTTACTGCTTCAAGCCCCAGATTATCGTTCCTGATCCAAAAGCAATGGTTACATTTTTCTTAGTTTTGATGATTCTGTTGTCACAACAGCCCAGTTGCTATTTCAGTTTAGAGCAGAGAAATTACCTAAATAATGGCTGAAATCCTTGCTGTGTTTGAACCAGGGACCACTAAAGCCATTTGTACCCCTGTTTTTTTCTAACTTATGAAGAGTAAGGGGAGCCACTGGGTCTGAGGTCCAAGGGACTCGCAGTTCTTGATAAGTGTTCAGCGATGAACCCAAGGCAACAAGAGCATAGGGAAACACGAATTGCGCTGCTTTTTTTACGTCTCCATGGCACGCGGTGTAGGTTTCTGTTTCCGTAAAGTGATTCATTACGACTAGATGCGAGACACAAATGCCTAAATAAGTCTGAGTGCTGTAGTTTAATATTTCATCATAGATATAACATTGCACTAGTGCCAGAAAGTTTCGATAATAGGACAGGCAATTAATTTTCTTGTCAAATGGCAAATATAACTCAAGTCTATTTCTTCCTCAAATATCCATTTCTGTCTTAGATTTGATCTTTATTTTGCAATTCGCTGATCTTGTCTACTATTAGCTAAGCAGATTACTGGAATAAGATACCAGCATGCTGTCAGCTTCTCTGTAGAGCCTTTCAACATGCTATGTAAGATTACGTTTTCCATGTATTGTGATAGCTTAGGAAATGTACATAAAAGGGAAAAAGCAAACCTTCTCAGGATAGTTTACAGAGCCTAAGAATTCTCTTCATTCGCTGTGATAAGCCTTCAGGATGGGATTCGGTAAACTCTTCTGAAGGAGTAAAACTGATTACGTGAAGATCAAACATTTTCTGTGCTTGTATGAATGAGGAAAAACTGTGGTAAGACTTGGTTCATCCAAATCCTAAAACGTTTTCTTTCAGCCCTAACCGATCACCCCAGAAATGCCAGATTTGAGGTTACCTGTCATACGTGTTATGATACATGTGGTCTTCAACTGTACTTGCTATGTTTTACATAGGACCTGGTGCCAGGCATGTGCTGGATTGCTGATGCTCTCTCATTCTTAGTTTTTCTTTATAGTTCTGTAAGCGGCAGCATGTTTTATTTAGTATGTGCCACTGAGGCATCAGTCTGAAGAGAAAGGAATTTGAGTTTTCCTGTGTGCAGGCAGAGCTGGGACCCGTAGGATTCCCCTGTAGACCGTTGCCCATTGAATTACGAGGGTTGCTGCTTGCAGTGTTACCTTCCTCTGGGAGGAACCAGGAGATGGTGCACATGTACGTGCTTGTTGCAGTCTATTGCTCACCAGCTGCCATCTCTCTCCCAAATTCCTCTCCTCTCCATCCTTCTTATCTCACTTCTGTCTCGTTTCCTCAGTCATACCCTAGCTTTTGTCTCCCGTGCTTGTTCCTTTTTGTCTCATTCTGATCAGCCATTCGCAGACTTCCTCCTTTCAGCAACCGGTCTTTCTCCTAGGCCAGCAAGTCCTTAACGCCATTCTAGTTTTTCTCCGCTTCCCTTTTAGCTCTATTTTCATTTGCGCCCCAAGTAGCATATTCGTCTCAGTGTAATAGCCCAGCTAATGCAACTCTTAAGCCTGATGTGTCTTCATTTTAATTAAGCAGATCTATCTTTCTCTTGTGGAGGGGGCCAGCTCTATAAAAAGGGTATTGCTGAAAGAGCAGGAGGTAAGTTTCTGAGTCTCAGATAAAGTGTTCTGTAATGACAGGACAGACTCTCCTAGTGCTTTGCTAGGCTTCCAGATAAATTCCAGGACAATTAGCCTCTAAAATGAGAAAAATCAGAACTGAGAACATGATGACTTTGTTAGATTGGAGCATTCATTCATAATAAAAGCAAGCAAGCAAGCACTTTCTGGCACAGGGTGGGATCCATGTTTACCTTACGGATGTTAGCTGATAAAACATGCTTAAAAGCTGGTTGCGTGCAATAGTTGGCATGGTTTACTTTTACAGTCAGCATGGAGGAACAGGCATTTTCAGAACTCGGCTCATCTTCGTTATCGTAAGCCTTTTTAGAATCAGGGGCATCAGTCTCTGCAGGAATGTTACAGTTATCGCCGCAGCAAAGCAGGAGTTAAGCTAAAGAAGCGTTAGGGTTTGAGAGAGAATAAGGCAAGGGCAGCAGAATCCTGGTTTTATTCTATTGTGACTGGACTTCCACAGAAACTGTTACTGATGAAACGCCTTTGAAACCAAACCTGCTTGTTGTCCTTGGTAGGCATCCACATGCTATCTCATACATATTTATTTTTTTTAGGATGACTTTTCAGTGTGTGATAGTCATGTAAACTAGACAGTCCCTTGGTTACTTTGACTGTATCTTGTGGGGAAGTTGTGCTGGGTGTGTGAAGGGAGACTTCATAAGTCTGCAGAAATTTAAAAAACAAACAAAAAAACCAACAAAAAAACCCCGGCAAACAAACCAAAAAACCCACAATGAAATGATGTCACAGGAAACTGAAATTTCTGAAATAAAAGCGGATACACGAGTACCATTTACAAAGTGCTGCACTGTTGGGAAACCAAGGAAGAGTAAAAAGGCACAGTTAGAATACTTTGTAACTCTCCAAATTTGAAGTGTTTCAGGTTGTCTCTTATACTTGCAGTGTATGTAATTATTAAACTGCTAATAATTATGCTTTGTTATATTAACACAATTAATCATTTTACTGCATATTTTAATTATATATTCATTAGAGTTCCTTCAGAACTGTATTTCTGCGTTAGGGCTTACAGCAGAAAGATACTTAATTAGGTTCCTTATTTCAAACTCCTAGGGAAACCAAGGGAATTACATATGTGCCTACACATTGTCCTTTTTTAGGACAGCAATTGAAATCCAGTTAATGTTTTGAATAAAGATAAAAGGTATGGTTTAGAAATGCTTTGTGGTAAAACTAGGTGTTGCTAGCCTACCCTGTGCTAGTACTTAGGCCATGTGTCTCGTTAGCTTGTTTGCTGTGTTTAAGATGCAGCTGGAGTTTTTGGCCCGCTGTCCGCTATATGCAGTGCAGCTCAACAGTTCCACAGTTAGGGTCCTGTGTATCTGCAGCGGTGAGTGTTCTGCAGGTTGCCATTTGGAAAACGGATTTGCGTTCAGAATTAACGACTTTGGTCCGAAATGTCAACCCTGGTCCTGCAGCCAGGATTTGCGATGTTCTTTGATGGAGGGGGGCGTGGGAAGGTGTGCCTGGAGCTAACAACTGAACAGTTTCTTTTTGGCCCTGATGTTTTAGGGGTCTGCTACCATGTCTTTCTAGAAGGGGACTTCCAACCCCACGAACGACTGAACAGCCAGTCATTAGGGGAAAACATCACGCTCGCTCAAGGTCGAGTGAGCGCTCTAGCGTCGGAGCCTTGTGCTCTGTACGTCACCTAGCGCCCGGAGGCTCGGCGCCGCCTTCGCCGCTTCTGACAAGGTTGCTATTGCGTGTACAGCACAGCTTTCGTGTCCTGCCTCCCGGGTGTCAGTGTGGTGGTGTGCTTTCCTCAGCGTACGTGGCGCGTCCGCTCATTCCGGCACTGTAGATTATCCTCTCTTCATGGTATTTACACCTCTCCCCATATCCTTTACGCCACCCACCTTCACCATCCAGATGGTACCTCTTGCTGTTGAACTTCAATACTTACGCAATGTAAGAGTAAAAAAATTGGCTGTGTTTCGTCCTTCCATTGTTGTGTTTTGTTCTGTATCCATATGAAAATTATCAAAGTGTTTCTCTAAATCATGTGCTGTTCACACAGCTAATCTCTGAGCTTACAGGCTAAGAGAAAGTCAGTTGGTCTACGTAGTGTGAAGGCCAACAGTATTTTGGACTTCCACAAATGTGTTACTCAAAATCACAAATTATCTACTTGCAGCCTTAGGGTAGTAGATAAGCAGCGCTTATCCACTGTACTGAGTGTGATATTACTGTAACTGGCAGGGGCATTTAATAGTGAGCTCTCCCCCTCGGTGGTTGCTTCTCCTCATCTTTGTTTTACTTTCTTAAACTTTTTCCCTAGTTATTAGAGGTGGCCCTACTTATTTTAAATGCAAACTTACCAGCGTTCCAAAGGTGTTTGATGTGTTGCACTCAGATGCTGTATCTATGTATAAGAAATGTAGCAGCCGAGGTGTTCTGAACTAGTGCTAGCTAGAATTCAGCCAAAGCCATTTAGGATGTTTATTAGGTACGATTATTAAAAATCTTGTTCATTCTTCGCGCGCACCCACACATGCACAGCTCCCCCCCACCCCAGTACAAAGGTTAAAGTTCTTTTTCCTTCTTTGAGTTCGGGGTAAAACAACATGTTATCCCATGGGAACAGATACTTGCTGTCCAGTTCTCTGTGGCCTTGTGCTATTATTGCGTCAGCACAAGGGGAATACAAGAGTTAATAAAACACAGAGGTGACATTTTGTTTTGCCCATATCTCAGTGCAGGAGAACATACATAAATTGCGAGTCATAATCTTAAATGGGTTTTAGAAAACTGTTTTTCATTCAGTGGTTTTTGACTAGTACTTTATTAAAAAACAACAACAATGAAACAAAGGAAAATATTCCTCCTTAGTTGAAGGTAGTTAGAGAAATTAAATGTGAGGCCTTACAAGTTAACTAGGTATCTAGTCCTGAGTATGTGCATATGGCATACACCAAATGCAAACTTCTTCAAACCCATCTTCAGTATATGCAACTTAATATGTGTTTAAAATTCAGAATATAAAGATTCTCTTCATTTGGGTTATTTTAACTTTTATCTTCGTTTCATTTGCAGAGTACATCAACAAGGAAGCCCCACACAGTCTCCTCCTGCAGACACATCCTTCAGCAGTCGCAGGGGAAGACAGCTGCCGCAAGTTCCAGTAAGAAGTGGCAGTATAGAGCAAGGTATCAAATAATGAGCTTATGATAGCTCAAACTCTTTGATTTCTTACCTTTCTTTACTTAAAGTCTGCTTTCATAACTACATGTTCAATTCTACTCATAAAGCAATAGAAGAGAATGAAAGCATATTTGTAGCCTGGGAAATCCAGTAGAGTTTGACTGGTGGATTATTACGCATGGTTTAATTGCCCTAATTTTCTGGTACCCTTTTATGTTTGTCTACTTTTTAATTTCTGTTAGAGTCGTGGTAGTTTCCAACATGTATCTAGTTTGTATTCAGCTAAAGAAATCAGGGGCAAAGATTCTGACAACATTTTGACAGTCTTACTAATTTCTTATTTTGTCGTTTCTATTAATTGTTATGTATTATTAACATAAATGAATAATAAACATCACAAATCTGTTTTTCTTCTGGAGTTCATAGTTCAGTGAGTAAAGAATGAAAATAGTCACCATGGGAAATGTGACAGCACAGGTCATCACCTCTTTCTTTCTTAAGAATAAACTGATCAGGCAGAGGAGTGCTGCTCTTTTCTGAAAAAGACAACGTAGACGTAATGGTTGTGGAAGATGTTTTTTACTAATATCAAATAAGTATGAATATCGCTGTTTCCTTTTCTAGCAACATACTGCACACAGAGTATGAGCTATTATGATAAAATGAAATGGCACAATGGATAATATTTGCACATTCAGGTTTTCTTCCGTGTTTAAAAAGCCTGTTTTCTCACTGACTACAAGCAACAACTGAGATTGTCGTGTATCACAAGGTTTTCTTCTACGTGGAAATTATAGAAATGCTTCTGATGGTGATATATTGTAGCGCTTTATAGAATTGTTGGCAGACTGCTTTCTTGAATAGATAATATTGCTGACCATGACCTTCTTATCCTGATAGGTTATCATGGGGGTTTTTTTTGTATGATGGCTTGCATTAACAAGCAATCAGCTTATGTTAATTTTATGGCTTTGAGCTGTTATGGCATACTATATGTTCAATTAACACATAGAAAAATGCATTCTTGTTTTATACATGTGTTTATTTTGAATGATTAATATACTAATACAAGTGGGGTTTATTAATTTTAAGCTTTACATTCGAGTCCTCTCATTTTGTTTTGTAGTGAATCTAGGACTGTCTGGATTATTAACTAGTTACAAACTACATTTTCGTCTTCTATTTCTGCATATTAGTAAGTTGGGAGCCTCTTAGGGAAACGTAATAAGTAATGAATTTCAAATTTCTTTCATGTTTCTTCTGCAATTTCAGAACTCGGTACAATATGTAATGATGAATCAGCCGTAATTTAATTTTAAGTTGGCTTTCCTTTGGATGTTCATCTGTCATCTTTCTGCCGTTCTTGATAACTGGTGTGTTGAGAATAAAATGCTAATTTATATTTTGTTAAAGACGTGGGAAATGAATGTAGAACTTACCATGAAAATGAGTAGAGATGGGTTGTATACAGAAGTGAAAAGAAAAAATGAAAGCTGAGCAGAAGGCTAAAGCTACTCTAGGTTTAGAAAGTTGTAGATACTGTGAATACCTGTAAAGTCATGCTGTTTCACTGAACTCTTATTTACACTTGTTGATATGCTTGCGTCTTATGTATAAAATGTACAAGTAGGATGCGACATATCATTGACTTTGTTGTTATATATCATACCGTCTGGCAATATAGCTGCATGACAGCACGTGGAGTTGAAGGCTAAAGAGATTTCCCTCTCTACACAGTACTTCGGTTTTGTCTAAGTGACTGGCTTGTCCTTTTGAAGGGGAGGTTTTCTGATTTCACCCATGTTTAGTGCTTTGTTTAAGCTGAGAATGTATTTACAGAGAAGTACTAAATTGAATAGATTTATAAAATATTTTTAAATGGTTTTGTCAGTATCTTCTGAAATAAATATGATAATACGTATAAACTTTATAATACTGTAGGAAATTAAATTCAGTGAGGCTATAAGACCATAGCATTTGCTCTGATTTACAGTATCAAATTTTAATATCAGTTTCACCTCTTTAATCCCTGACAAATGAGCATTGGGGTCAAATGGATTGAGCAGAAGTGATGTGACCCTAATTTAGGGTTGAATCCAAGGCGTGGTGAGGTCTGTAAAAGATTTGCATTAGCTGTACTTGGAACTGAATTGTGTCCTTAATGATTTAAATTCACGGTCACCATGGATATAGACGATGTCAAAATCTAGTGCCATATTCAAATGTTATAGGGAGCATTTCAAAATGCCTTTTCTTCATTTATAAAGCAAGCTAGGTTTTGGTGGTCAGTATTGACATCCTGTGTTTCAAGGAAATCCTGTATGATAAACCATAAGGTATCATTTTTATAGTAAAGTATTTCTTTACACTCTACAGGAATTCTGTTGTGTCAGGAGGGTTGAATATACATCTAAATGTATAGACGTACGAATCTGTATCTGTTTTACAAATCACAGTGATTGTGGTAAAAAACTGAATGTCTGTATATCAAGGGGGGGGTTTATTTGCTCTTTTCATATTCAGAAGCCATAGAAGAATCCAGTAAAGTAATTTTATTGCTCTCTGAAGCTCTTATTATGAAACAAATGAGAGTTAACGAAGGAGCAAGAGACTGGTAGTGGTTTTCATCTTGAGAAACAGAGTGATATTTTAACTCTAAATCTTTAATCTTTAGCTCTCAATTATAAAAGATCATATCCATGCTAAGGACTGAGGATGCGTCTTGGACATTCCATTTTGTCATTGTCAAGTTTAGAACTGAAGAAACAGTTGTTTCCTTCTCTCTACCAGATGATGTTGTCTTAGTCACTTCTCTGGTTGGCAGTTAGAGAATCATAAAAAGTCAGCTTGTAAGAAAATAAGGTAGTTTTAAAAGGTCCTTATTAGTAGACACTCTTTATTTTAAAAAAAAATCTCATAGAAGTAATTCTTAAAGAGACGACCAAAGTAGTGGTCCGTATTCCATTACAGAAATGGGTTTAGTACTACTGATCTGGAAGAGAGAAAAAATCTTAAATGTAGAGGAAAAAGTCCAATTTAAGGACTAAAACCTCAAAAGAGCATAATTATGCACAGTAGAAGAAAAAAAAAAAAGAAAAAGCTTCTTGGTGATTATGTTCTAAAGGGGATAGCAGCTTTGTCTAGTTTTGCAGAGTGGGGTGGGTAGTTATTTTCACTTGGAGCAGTTCTAACTAAATAATATTTTTAGCAATGCCAGTATACGCAGACTTTTTAAAGTGGTTATAGTTAAGATTGTAGGCTTCTGTAATTTTTAGGCAATGTGATGTTTATTTTAATCCCAGTGATATTCAAGAAAGGCATGGTTGTACTTCTTTCCTTTGAAACCCCGTCGGCAGTATTTCCTAGAGTGCAAGACACAGTGGGATGTTATTGCATCTAAAGGTCTTGAGATGCTTAATATTGAAAGTTAGTCTGGTATAGATGTGTCTGTGTGTGTTTTCAAAAAGTCGCAATTGAGTAGTCATTACCCTAACTTATGCTACTTAAGAAGCGGGTTTTATTTCTTTGTTTTAACTGGTAAATTTATAAAAGGACCTAATAATATGAAGATATTTTGGCTCAGTGACTAAAGCAGTGAAATTCTAAGCCATGATAAGGACAATGGTGTGTTCTCAATATGTCCTGCTGCGCCGAGCTGTAAGAGATTTGCATCGATTTTTTTTTTTTTTTTTTTTTTTTATTTACATCACGTTTGAGCGGAACAGCGCACATCGTTGAGAGGGGCAGGGATTCTGCGTTGACTTTGCATTTCAGCTGCTTCTGTAACAACTTTGTTGTGTAGTTGCACGGTTTTTAACTAATACTTCTGTATAAAACATATTTCTGTGATCTTTATTCAGTCCATCCTCTGTCATTGCAACTATCAAAAATCACAGGAATTCTTACTTGAATAGGATTTGAGGGTGGGTCTCTACATTCCTGTATAATGGTTAACCATTGTGTTGATCAAGGAAATGAATACAACCTGAAGATTTGTAGCATTTTTCTACACTCCTTTTTGGCTGCGGTAGATGACATTAGGAAATCTAGCAAATAAATAAGAAAAAACATGTTATGTACTATTGAAATTTATGAACCAGCAAGATAAATGTGCAATGATTGTTTGTAGTATAAAAACTATTTTTAAGAGCTAATTCATGCAAAACAGGTCTTTCTCCCTGTGTCTGCTTCTTTTTGGCTCTTCACAGCATGATTTCTTTTTCATAGCTTCGACAATGTGCTTGCATATTTCAGAAGCTCTATAAAGAGAGTAAGGTTTGTGATAATCAGCAGTCTATTTACATGTAAAGAGCACCTGTAAACATAACTGAACTAGTGTGGTTCTCGGCGTTTCCAGTGGCATCTGTTTATGGCAATAGGCCTTATGCAGTGACCTTCAGAAAAGCGAAAGTGCGACCAGCATCAAGTATTGCTGGATCTTAGCTCACGTTAGAAAAAGCTGCATAAGCTTTGTACATGGCTTGTATGCAGGGTGACGTGCGTGTGTGCTAGTGTTTCATGAGGGAAAGCTACGCTGAAGACTCTGCTGGTACCGACTGGGGATTACTTGTAGAAAGTTCACGTGTCTCATATATGTACAGGTCTTTAATGGTAGTCACATCATAGAGGAATGAAGTGCTTTGGTGTCCAGTGTTCCCTTTAACAACTAAGAATCAGAATTCTGTACAGAAAATCAGTATGTTGTCAGATAATACCTTTGAGTTGCAAATATCTTTTTATATTTAACCAACTTAAGATCCTAAAAAAAATTAATAGCTAGTGAAAACCATTCTGTGTATATGTACTTGATCATTGAAATGTCATTGCAGTGACGGTGTGGCTTGAGTAATGGTAAAAGATCAAACTCTTTCAGTTAAAACCTGTTTTCAAATCCATCAGTATAACACTTGAGTGGCAGAAGAAAAAGAATAAGTCATTTCAATTTTAGGTGTTACTCTTTTAGCATTGTTTGTTTTGTCTTCATATTTCTGGTTTTATTTTGAAATTATTAGGTGGCTATGCATATTTTGAGGCAGCTTGTGGAATCTTTACTCCCACTGGAGAGTATTTTTTCTCAGCATTGCTAACTCTTGCAAATGAGTTCAAGCCTCATAATCTTTTATGTTTTCCTTAAAGACCGATTTTCAGTAGTCCAGTGGTTATCGAGTATTATAGATTTCAGTTAATAGAAAATAAATTTGTAATACTCATTATTGCAGAAGAGGCTTCAGAATCTAAATGAGAATTATGTGGTTCAGGAGTGAGAGTGATACTTAAAACAATTTTAAGATTTTTATGTTAATCATAAATTTGGGTATGACAATACTGCTCGAGCGGAATACTTAAAGAGTCCACAATCTGGTTCTCGGTAACTTCATTGTTCCTGTTAATTTTAAAGAAAAAGCCATAGGCTTTATTATTTGTCATGGTTTATCATTTTAATTTTCTACATTACTTTTACATATGCTGGAGTACTGCCTACTGTACATGCCATTGTCACATGTAACACATTTCTTTATCTAACTTTAAATTTGCTGATTTCTTTTTCTGTTTCCATCATTCCGTGCATTTAATTCATTGAAGAGCAAGAGACTTTTAACTCTTCCACAAAAGGTAAATATTTATGTAATTTTTTACAAATGTTTGGCAACTGTTAATACTGGCTTTTCCCTCAATATATTCCATGTCAGCATATAGTGTTTAGTTAACAGTGTTTAACAGGCAAGGAGGTTGTTTCTCAAATATCTATATGCTATCTGATGCCCCTCTTTAGAATCTGAAAATGGTTTCTTCTATAATTTCTAATGTTCCTATTGAAATGCAATATACTGGATTTAACAGGAGTAGTCATGGTATTTTACACGGCTTAGAAGGTGTTTGCGTTAAAGTTCACGCAAAGACTAAGATTTTACCGAAGCTGCCCTTGACCTCTGCACAACATCTGCTTCTAATGATGCAGCCATGGCTTTTGGCATCTGTGAAGGATGTTTCAAAGGTCTGAGCTTGGGAATATTTGAAGGTGATGATGGCCAGAAGCTATCCTTCGTATGCAGGGAGCTTCTGAAGAGCGAGCTGTGGTTTATTTGCACGACAAGCCCTTGACACTCAAGGTTAGTCAAGTTGCAGGGCAGGTTTCTAGGGGCAGACGTACAGCGCTCACCTCCTATGCGTTTGACCTCCTCTGAATTCTCCGTGTCTGTGCTGATACCAGTAAATCAGTGAGCTCAAACAACAGGTACCTAAGGCTGTCGCACATAGTGGAAAGTGTAGTCTGTCATGTCCCTATCGAGGCAATGCTGCAGAGAAGTCCTTTTTCTGTTTTTTCTTTTCTTTCTGCTGAAAGTAAGAGTTACCTCAAAACAGAATGAGGCTTGGAGAGAAAAAAATGAAAAATATGAATCCCTTTTAATATTAACAGCAAAATACTATGCTGCATAAACATTAATAGCACAGATTAACCTTTTCTGACCTTTAGTCCTGAGTCCTGCAGATCTTGGGAAATTCTGATCTGAATACAGACTTTGGTGGGTCAAAGCCAAACCGTAAGTTGAACTTGAATCAGAATATCTCCTACAACCTCTCTACTTTCTGAAGGGGCGAATCCCACTGATGCCTTCATTCATACTTGCTTAGATAAAAATACAGCAGCTGTTCCACTAGCTAAAACTCCAAAACCCATGCCAATACTCAGGAATATGTTTTCGTTATACTGTTAAAAAAAATAGATGAAAAAGAAATAACATTTAACTTAGATGTTAGAAATTACAGGTTATTTTGCAGTGTTAAGAACGCGCTATGAAATGTCTTTAAGAAAGTGCTAAGAATGGTTGATTTTACAGATTATTTCTGTCATTTTTCCTTTCTTCAATATTTATATTTCTCTCAAACAGAACAATACAAATCTCTCTTGCCAGTTTGGTTTATATGCCTCTTTCAAGTTCACAAACCTTGCCCTGTGACTTGGACTGCAGTGGATGTTTCTTTGTTTAAAACAATTGACTTTACGCAGACAAACTAGACGGTGCCTGTCACAGGTTTGTAAAAGAGCTTGTTTCCATAAGATTTGGATGGGTCTGGCCCAAGATTTGGGAGTGTGTAGAAGGTGGGTGGGATCATTGTGTGCATATATTCTTCTGGCTCAAGGGAGCTGCATGCAGATGCAGCCCCGAGACAGAAAAGAGCTGGGAAAAAGAAGAGGAATGGGAAGAAGCGGAGAGCTAGCAGTTCTGGGGGACCACGAGTAACTTAAGTTGAGCTGACTTACACTAGTAGCCCACTGTCACCTCTGACTTTCCCCAGGGCAGAATGAGAGAGAAAAAGAACAGACAGTAGGTGAATGGAGGATATGGATGGGGAGGGTTACAGGATATTATGTGGCAAGAAACATAGGTATGAAGGAAAGTATATACTACAGATGTGAACAATACTGACCAGATAGATCTACAACAAAAATTCAAGCGTCTGTTCCACTTAAGCAATGAGAAGGGTTGCAATAAAGTCTTCAGCAGATTACCAAGATGCTGACTTGGATTGCTGCCAGAAACAGTGGTTTAATTTTTTCAAATTTGAAGAAGTATATGTTTGTTTTCACGTTGTTTTCTTTTAAATAGAAGTTTCTGTTTGGATCATCCTTTAAACTTTTTGAGGAAGAACCGAATGTTGCATCAGCCAGTTCAGATTTTTATCTTGGCTTATCTTCCTTATGGAGTGAGTTATTAAACTCAAGATGGGCACCATCCCTCTGCATATACTGGGAGATCCAAGCTCGTTTCCCAGCTTGGCAGTCTGAGTATGTGCTTTGGTCATGGCTCCATTCTGTTTTGGGAGGAGGTCCAGAGCGGTATCAGCTCCCATGGAGAGGAAACCCATGTACACCAGCTTAAAGGATCCCACAGCACATTCTAGTCGGGTATAGGGACCAGGCTGCAGAGCAGGCTTCAAGCCCATCTCCCTCACTACCTGCATGTTGCTGATAAGTAGTTTTTGGATTCGTATATGCAGAGAAGTGATAACAAGTTCTTTATCTTAGCAACAGATTGATTTTTTCAGGGTTACTACCGTTGTATTTCAAGACATTCCTCCGCTCATGATTTCAAAATTTTGTGTGTTTTTTAAATTTCACAGTAGAGTTCGCTGTGGATTTTTCAAGTCAGGAAACCTACCACAGGGATATTTTGTATGTACATATTGCAAAACTCATCCTGAAGGCTGAACAGAAATAACCTGGAGACTCTCTATTATTTCTGAAATGCTTCACCCTGGTCCAACACCAGTGTGAGTTCTCTCGGCTGTGCCGCACAGCCAGCTCTGCAGTGATTGCTGCCCTCCTTCCTCACTTCTCTCGCCCACTGCACTAGGGGATTCTGCCACCCGAATTTCACCACTGCTTTATTTCCCTGCCTTTGCTCTGTAACGCTATAAACCTTACCGTAGTGCTGACATAATAAAAGGAGTATGACTAGTACATCAATTCTTAGTAAACAGATGTCTTAGAAAAATTAAGAAATGGCCATCTCCTTTGAGAAAAAACAACTGTTAGCCTGTCCTAATTTTCCTTGCAGGCTGAAAATGAGATCTGTAGCTGTTTTCTTTCATTTATTCCCTACTTCCTTTAAGTAGCATATTATGGACTTAAGTATTTTAGACATTTGAAGGACAGCATGTATTTTATAGGCTATCAATAAAAAAAACCCCAAACCTTTCCTTATAATGGAAATATATACCAAGAACTGCCTTTAATGGTAATCAAAACTCCTTTTATCACAAGAAATACAAGCAAGTTTTTTAATTACTTTTTGAATAAAAAAACCAACTCTTCCATTACGTGCATGTGTTTAAATTATTCTTTTAGTAATAATGTGATCACCTCTGCAAAGATTGGAAATCCAGATGTTTAGTTGTACTTCCAGCATGTAGCATATGTAGAATCCTGTAAGATCTGTTATGAGTTGCAGTACGAGGGGAACAGTCTTCACAAGGATGTTTCATGGATGACATGTGAGGATGAGACCCAGGAGGAGCTGATGGACCTGCTAGCCTATGGAGTGGGAGATGATCTTAATCTCTGTAGACCATGTCTTCTTCCTTTGAATCCCATTCACAGTGGAAGCCAGATGGGATTTAGCAGTGAGTTGAATAATAAACTAAATAATAGCTAAGGGAACTTTTTTTTGTTTGACGGAAGACCGTTCAGAGCTACGTTGGGCAGTTAATTCTTGGTAGCTTGGTTTGGTGGGTTGACCCAAGCCAGCAATTAAGGTCCCACCAGCTGCTCACTCATTCCACCCTCCACGGTGGGATGGGAAAGAGAATTTGAAGAGCAGTAGTGAGTTAAAAACTCATGAGCCAAGATAAAGACAGTTTGATAAGCGAAGGGGGAAAAATGAAGAAAAAGCAAAAACCCACAAACCCCCCCACCAAGTGATGCGAAAGCAATCGATCACTGACCACCTCCCACCAGCAGACCAATGCCCAGCCAGTCTCTGAGCAGCAGCGACCTTGGAAAGACTACCCCCAGTTTTATTGCTGAGGATGATCCTCTATGGTATGGAATGTCCCTTTGGTCAGTTGGGGTCAGCTGCCGCAGCCATTTCTCCCTCCCAGTTGCCATCCTACTTGCTGGGGATGGTGGAGCAGCGTGAGGAACAGAGAAGGCCTTGATGCTGTGCAAGCGCTGCTCAGCAATGGCTGAAACATCGGTGTGTTATCAACACTGGTTTAGTCACAAATCTAAAACTCAGCACCATACAGGCTGCTGTGCAGAAAACTACCTCCATCCCAGCCAGACCCAGTACGCCTGGGATTACAGGAGTCAGACCAGTTTATAAATATACTAATGGAATTGAAGTATAACATTTTGATTCCATTCGTGTGTCTGTCTTTTCTCTCCTGCATGGCTTGATTGTTTATGTACATCCTTGTTGTACAGCCTTCACATGGTGTAGTGGTAGTAAAAGCCTTCGCTCTAAACTTGCACCCCTTATCTAAGCAGTCTGCTCAGCGAGTTCTCTTCTTTCAGTTACTTCTTATACTCATTGATCTCACATCTGAATCGGCAGCTCTTGAAGAGGTGGGAGTTGTAGCTCTTTGAAGCATCACTTCCGGCACCAAAGAGAGTAACGTGTTGACACAACTGCTGTTGATGGTAGTTGTACTGCTAATTTGAGACACTTACGGTAAACCTCCATAATTTGAACTCTAGGGCCTCTGTAGAATTTAAAGGTCTTGGGATTACAGTGCTTCGATCTGTAAATTACTGTGTAGTCCTACCTCTCGAGAGCTCCAGGAAAAGCACTCTGTACATACTGATGTCCTAAAAGAAAGTAGATCCATATTTTTCTAAGAGGCAGGTTAAGTCCTTGAAGTATTGTTTATGTCAAATTTTCGTTACCTGTGGTAACCAGCTGTGTTCCAAGAAAGTAATGTGATCGTATGGTGACGTTACCTATGGTTGTTACAGCTTCTGCTAATGTGCTTTTCTCCTGTGTTAGATTTTTTCTGCTTCTTGTGATTTAATGTGTAAAGAATATACCAGGCTACCTATCAGGCAGCTGAAATTTTCCATCACAGAACTGAGCTAGATACAACATATGCTCAGACGTGCATGGTAAACAAAGCTGGAAGAAAGGACAGAGTTGTATCTTCTAGAGCAGACTTACATTTCACACAGTTGCTTGCTTAGAAATACATTAACAACTAATTGGTGCTAAATTACTTTTTACTCCATGCACAAAACCAAATTTCTCCATTAGAGAATTTAGATTTACTTCACAGTCCTCATTAATTGTTCTCATGCTGTTTTATATAATGATAATTAATAATGAAAACCAGAACATAAGTGTGTTGTTAAGGATTTAAATGTAACAAAAATCAAGAATTAGAGAGTTAAGGTTGAATATTTACGCAACCTTGACTGCAGTAATTTTCACCTATAGAACCTGAATTAGCATCTCCTTACATAATAGGATATTCTTTCTCAGGTATTGCAAGTAATACAGAGTACCATTATAGCATATAAATTACTTAGTATAATATATAGTTGACAGGGTGAAACACCTAAAAGTCACACAGTGAAAGGGTTATTTTCTAGAGTAACTGTAATCTGTGCACCATACACATATAGGGCTAAATTTTTAAAGGGGTCTCAATTTTCCCTCTTATTTTATATCCTCAGTCTATTTCGTGCAAGTATGATAGGATTAAGATATCTGAGTTTTTTACTTCAGTCACTATGTGGTATATCTTAATCCTTTCGTATCTGTCCTTAAAATAAGAGGCCATCTTTAAAAATTTCACCTAAAGTGCTCAATTTTGCCTTCAGATACCTCCATGCAACTTCCATTGAAGTAATTGGAGCTGTGCCTGCATATCTGATGGTGGAACTGGACTCATTGCAATTAAGGTACACATTTACCGACATAATTAGTCATCTGGAATAATTGCTGGGCCCAGCGTGACATTCTGCATGTGCAGAATTTCCTAGATGGGACCCTCTGCGTGTGGGAGATTGAAGATTACAATGATAACTTTACTTCATGCCTTAAACTTGTAGCTGTAGCAGAATTTTAATGTAATTTGCTGTATTTAATTTTCCTATTTTTAAATAAGAAATGTGGAGGAAGGACATGAAAGCAACATATTCTTCACAGTGATGTCTTTGTATATTTTTTCATACCCAACCAGTGCACAGACGTTCCATCACTTCCACAAGCTTATTACGGATGGTACGTGCATGCACACTTGTGATTTGTGCAGGAGCACACAGTTTAAAATATCCAACCCTGAATGTAATGTTTGGGTTTGGGGTTTTTCGTATCTTTGTGCTTGCAAAGCACAGCCAAAAAAAATAAATGTGTAAAGAATCCCACAGTTAACAGCATAAAACCCACATATGAGAACTTTGGTATCTCTTAATTCACAGTACAGATCTTTAAACATGATGATAGAGTATTTTCCACTAATTTAAAATTCTCTGTGTTTTCTGATTGAAAATTAATTCCATGCAGCTTTTAAATTGGTGTCTTTCTCCTGTCACTGGTCTGGGGAGGGCTATTGACTTTTTAAGATTTGACTTTATCTTGACTTTTAAAACTCATCGTTTTGGAGAGTCATGTAAATCCATGGTTGACCCAAAAGCAGAAAATTTTGTGGAGGTTTTCCCAAATAAAATGCCAGTCTTGAATTTGTGACCACACAAAAAATTCTAACTAAAAGAAGTTGTTCTGGGATGTTATAACCTGTTAAAACGCAATGAACATAGTGAGTACTTCTATTATTTAGAATAGTCACTGATGACTATTTGCGTCCAGTTCTAGAACTGTTAAAAAGCGCCAGTTTTCAAGGTATTGTTTTATTGGTATTCCTTTGCATTTATAGTGCTACCAAGTTTAAGAATAGCAGTATATATAGTTCCCACTGAAAATTATCCACTACCACAAAGGTTAACTTACTTTAAGGACCCTTAGCCCAAGGGCTTTCGCACCACTCCTTCCGTTAGTACAAGGTCATCTTCCTGTGGCAAGCACAGCCAAGATTAATTGCCATAACTGGTTCAAATTGAAGAAAAAGCTCTTTGTAGCACCACAACTTCTTGAAGGTTTGAGATTAGATTTATTTTTTTAATCAAACACTGTCATAGGGAAGTTGAAAGCATAAGAACAAATAATTTCTTTGAAACAGAAGTGAACATTAGAGAGCTAAGTAGTGCTTTTAAAGGACTTTTTGTAAAAAAAAAAAAAAAAAAGCTAGAAAAAGTATTACTGTATTTTTTACTATGACTGGTTGAATGGATAAATTATTCTTCCCAAATAATCTTTTGCTATGGTAAGCAGTTATGTTTTAAGATAGTAGGAGGAGTTAATTACTTTAAAAATAAATTTTAATGCCTGTTTAATGCAATCATTCTTAGAATGCTACTGTAATGTTTTCTACATTTAGGCAAATACCTGGTTAGATGATCATGGATTTATGTCCCGTGCACCCAGAATACTTAACAGGTTTATAATTCAGCCTATCACCTAAATTCTTTCATTCTTTTCACATCTGTTGCACCAGCTTGATTATGTATAGAAAATTGGGATGTCTGCCCATTTTCAGGTAAACACTCTTGCAATGGAAGTGGTTGATTTCTTGACATAAGTGTTCCTTTGTTCTGTGTTTACACCCTGCTTGTTCTACATGTTTGTACATTTCTTTGTTTCATTGAGATGGAAATAAGCTAAAATTGTTGCTAAACCACTTGTTTTTCCAAAAAAGTTTTCACTGTTTTTAATTTATTTTCATTGTGTGTTTTTGCAGCAAGCTTAGTAGTGGAGGAGCGAACGAGACAGATGAAAATGAAAGTGCACCGTTATAATCAGACGTCAGGGTCTGGTTCTAGCCAAGAACATGAGCGTGAGCAATATACCAAGGTAAAGTCAGTAGTATTGAAATGGTACTTTGGCTTGAAAATTGAAGGCGTAAACCTGTTTTTTTTAAATATTATATAACCCTCAAGAACATTGTGTTATAAAGCCTGACAGAAATGTCTTCGAGTGATAGCTTTTTAACGTCATTTTTACCCCCATCTAATGTGCATCAGACTTAGTCTTTAATGTCACCTAAAATGAACCTGCAAAAAACAGAACACTGCAAAACTAATTCAGGGAAGAAAGATCCTTCACCAGCTGTTAAACAAATCCGTGCCACGTCTAGCTTAGGAAGTCCCTGGCCTGCAAATCCCTGGAGGCTGGAAAAGTGGGCCATGGAAGTATCGTGGTATGTTGGCCCTACTCTTTGGTTCTTCTCTAAGCCCTTGCTGGTGTCTGAGGTGTAGAGAGCTAGACAGGATTAGATCCAATCCCATGCTGATGTTCTCATATTTGTATAATTTTTTTGCATCCTAATAATGTCACAGATAAAATATTTCCTTTCTTCAAATACATACTGATTACTTTGATTTCTTTTCATAAAGATTTCCTCTGTACATGAAATTACATTAAGGAAGCTATATAGAGGGACTTTTTTTTTCTTGATAATACTAAAATCATATCCCACAGCCTTGTAAGTTTAAAATTGTATAGGCTTCTGAGCAAACTGCTGAAATCATCTCGCACATCTGCACTGCTACTTACAAATCAAGCTGTGAGGGGCTGGAGCTGAGCTTTTGGCTAAAGACATTTTGCCTCGTGATGTCTAACAGAGGGGCAACACTTGCAGAAGTCAGGAGGGAAAACGTTTAGTTCGATTCTGTGTTTCCTTTTAGAAATACAGCACTGCGTTGGTGTAGGCAGAGTAAAGGGCAGAGACAAAAAACCAGCAGTAACTCAGTTGTGGGGGAAGAATTCCTACAATTCTCTCTTTCCAGTGCCACTGAGAGTTATGTGCTTTCAGTGAGTGACTGCGGGACAGCACTATGAATGTAAAGGTCCACCATAAAAAATTCAAAGACACACATAGCAACTGTGTGCGTTAAAAATAAGGTCTCAGAATAACAGTAGTTGGAAGAAAATCACAGATTTTATCAATTTAGACTTCCGTGCTTCAAGAGCCACGTTTCAAAGACTTTCTTCTCATCAGTAAGGACTACACGCTTGTATTTTTATTTCTACTTTTTAAAAGAGATGACCATTCCGTTTGCGAGCAGGTGCCGTGCAGAAAGCAAGCACCATCATCAAGCTTTCAACAGCTGCGGACATCAGAATGTTCCTGGCGTTTGTGGCGGCAGCGCAGGCGCTGGATGTTGTGTCCTTGTCCCTCCAGGGTCGCTTCCCCGTGTTTCACGGAACTGAGGTGTGCTCCTGGGGGCACAGGTTAAAATAACGGATAAGTGAGGTACTCGGCACAAACAAAATCAGAAATTCACTTTAGGGATGGGTAAATAGGAAATTGGGCATCTGATTTGTAATATCTAACAGATTTGAAAGATTTGTTCAAGATCTTGTTAAGGTTAAATATGGAGATAACTTTAACAAGGATGTTTCTTTTTTGAGACCACCTCACTGTGAACACAGAACGTTAAGTGAAACAGTTCTCGAAGGGAAGAGAAATAAGAGAATCAAGGCTTTAGGCCCTCAATTGCCAAATTGTGGCATGTCGGTGCTATTAAAAAACCCCAACAGTTGGAATGGGATTTTCCAATGAGATCATCTCTCAGAAGACAGAATTTGTATAATAATTAGAAGAGCTCATTTGATATTGGGTTTGCCATTACCTTCACAAGAGGTCAGCTCAGGACGAGAGGGTGAGATGCAGCGTGTCTCTGTGGTACCTCCCAACCAGTTAACATGTTAAAAAAATAGTAAAAATGGGTCTGATAAAGTTTGCAGGACAGAAAGGTAATGTGCGATCTGAGGACTTTGGCCAAGATGACCAACCATATGTCTTTGTTCCTAGTGAAAGGCCAGTTTTCTGATTTGGATTAACTGTGCTTACAGATTGATTCAAATGTTCATATTTTTTCATTATGAAACATATTTTTTAACCCTGACTCTCTTTAATATTTATCATAAGCATTATTTTTGCTCCTCAATATATTTTTCTTATTGGGTTAATGTAGATCCAGTGTATGGTTAAATACTCATTGGAAAACATCAACCTGCAATGTTACAAATTTCTCTTATCCTCTAGTACCTAGAGTTTTCTGGTGTCATCTTTCATTTTTAAATATATGTGGAAACAAAATAAAAATTGAAATCACACCACGATGAGTACAAAATGGAACAAACTCTGTTGAAAATTGTTTTATTCAGAATTTTTTTTTAAAAAGTATGACCACAACTTTGAGGAAGCAAATCCTCTGTCTGCTGTTATAAGAAAAATATTTTTGGAGTACCCCGTGTTCTGACAGACACATACTCCTTTCCATGCTAAAACAGTAGTAAGGAGAATGAATTAGTTGTCCTGATTTTCAAATCCAAAAATCTTTAACTTTTCATGTATTTTCTACATGACAACGGTGTAGTCCTAGATAGGATGGTAAAACCTGCAATAAATTTTTAAGTACTGAGATCAAATTATAGTAGCACATTCTAACACTGTACCATATTCAGTGATGTAGCTGTTTGCTTCATATCTCTGTGGTGATAGTCATCACTTTAAAAGCGTTACTAAAGCAAACCTTGTGCTACTGCTTTTCTTTACCCTCAGAAGATGCTGAAAGGCAAGAAAATAAACCAGAGAGATGAAGGTTTAGACGGCTCTAATGAAAACGTAGTGTTATATCAGGTGGTGCAGTAAAGCTGATGACTGAGACTTCTAAGGACTTAAGGCTGTACCTAATTTATGCTGCCAAAATCTGTGAGAATTCTCTGAAAGCTGCAAGAGCAAGACTTACTTTAAATAAAAAAAAAAAAAAAATGTTCAGTGGTCTGATAGACATTTTTGGGATGGTGAGAAAGAAATGTTAAATGGCTATTAAAGAAATGGCAGTTGCAAGCAAAGTTTGTCCTTCTTTAGCAGAAATGCTTCTTTCTTTCCCAGGTAGCACTGTTTGCCCACTTCTTCAGAAAATAAGTATTTATAATAATTAGAGAAGTTATGCTGTGTTGCACATCGAGAAGATATTCCCTTCTACTTTTCAGAGCAAACAGCTCACATGGATTTGATTCTTCCACTATTTTAGCATTTGCAAATACGCTTGGTTTATTACATATAAAATTCTCTAAACCCTTCAAAAGTTTTCCTTCAGTGTGGACTGGTTCTCCTTTGCAATAGTTAATTATGTGTATGCAAAATTAATTTTTTAAATTGAAATATGTGTTCTCTTATACTGAAACAAGCATTTTTTTCAGAGGCGTCATAACATGGCTTTTGCAATTTCCAGTCCATTTCTGGTGCATTTCTTCCATTTTTGTAATTTCTCCCTCTCAGTTTCTCAATCTTCTAATCTCAGTAAGCAAGCACTAGTTTTTCAAGCATGCATCATGCAATTTAGTGTGTAAACATTTTTAAACATGTCTGCTTTAAACATCCATTAATGGATTTTGAATAAGTAACTGTCTGCTCTACAACATTTGTATAGGTCTTGATGGCTGTTCCACTTTTAATTGTTTTGAGACTTTCACAGAGCTCACATCCTTATTTCCTTCCGTTCCAGTGGAGAGACTCCATAATTTATGTGAAACAGTTAAATTCTAAAAAGCTGGACCACAGGGAGCAAGAGAAAGTGAGGATAGCTACGTAGTCCCCACTTACGGGGGATGATACCTGGGCTGACGACCCCGCAGCAATAAATGGTTTCGTATTGATATTGAACAGTCATTCAATGAGGCTGAGTCCCTAAACAGTCACTGATACACAAGCAGGGACTTGTGCCTCTCTTCCAGTATCCTAACCGGTAAGCTGGACAACCACGCTTGGTGCTTTCACTCTCTCCCCCCCCATCTTTCCCAGCCCGTGAAAGGTGGAGCAAATTCCGTACGAGTGAAACAGAGGCTCTTCTGCTGCTCTGTATGCCACCTATAGTCCATTGCGTTCCACTTCGTTATTTTGCTGTCGAAGAATAAATTGAGTGCTAAACAAACAGCGGGCTTCAGGCGTGGCTTGGGCCAAAGGCCAGCAGCCTCTACCTCCCGCAGCACCCAAGAAGAAGAAAGGCTTCCAGTAGGGCAGAGGAAGGGACTGGAGCTGGCCTTGATGGTCCCCTGCAGGGGGGCTCAGCCTTCTCCAGCAGCGTGTCCTCAGCGAGCACGGGAATCTCCTTCTGCCATCCCGGATCTGCTGCATGCGCTCGCAAACCAAGGGCCACAAAGAGACGGCGGACTTCTTGGTGAGGAAGAGAAGTAACTAGACATGGTAATGATGGAGGGGGGAGGTCAGATTGTCTTCAGCAAATATAAATAAAACACGGAGATATTGCTGAGACACTCTGTTACCATGCATAAACCCCTGTGTGTTTGGGAGAGGTTGCATGGTTGTATTTTAAGCCAAGTATTTTTAAAACCTCACCTGCAGAGGAATCATTTGTAGATACAGTCTAAATATATAGGAAAGGTGAAATCCCTATTTCACTGAAGTCAACAGAAATTTTATTATTTGATAGGATCATGATTTCTTTTGCAGATTGCAATTCTGTTTAGCTCAGTGGAAAGCCAGAACAGTCCATGTATTCAGATACTTTTCATGTTTTCAGATGCCTCTTTTTAGGAAAGTTTAAAGGATTCATTAGGAATTCTGTGGGAATTTTTCATAAAATATCAAGGCTGGCTCAGGAGTGGGGCAGTTTAACTTAAAATGGAAAAAATTAACCATTTGGTTTTCCAGCCTCTGAACATTTCTGTTTAGCCTAAGTAAAAAGTTTTCATAGCTTTTGTTCTTGCTTGGAATTTTTTTTTTTTTAGACTTTAGAAGAAAAATATGTCATCTAAAGAAATTTAAATATTCCTTTATTATGAAATAGAGCTGATAAGAATTAGCGTGCTTTGTATTTCCATTTCAGAGAGGTTTATTTTGGAGTCTGAAAGAGGGCGAGCATCAAATTTATTTATCAGACTCTAGAAGCCATTTCCAAAAGCTCATCTGAATAAACATATCGGCATAGTCTCACCTTAACCCCATTGGTCATTTACATTCAGATAAGTCACACCTAGTCACTTGGAAAGAGAATCTCCAAATAAATCCTTGCTGAAGTTGAAAATATTTTTAAATATTGGAGTTCTTGAGTCCTCCGTGTTACCCACTTTATTAAATCAGAGTGCTGCTGCACCTGTTTCCATGTCAAGCCTGTTAGACGTGTTATTTGAGCTGAAAGTCATCATGCTCGAAGCTACTCTGAAATTATCTGCAGAGTTTCATTTGGTATTTCAAGCTGAAAATTTACCTTTAGTAAACCAGAGCTTTCTCTCCCGCAGATGTTTTTATTCAGTCAGCCAGCGCAAGCCCCTCGCAGGGTACTGCTGAGAGTTTCCTCAATGCACACTCCTCAGGTCAAACCCCCAGGTTTTTGTTGATAAATTAGTTTGTGTTTTTAATTTTGGCGTACGCCTTCCAGGAGCCGTGAGTAACCCTGAAACACACACTGAGACACTAAATGTGTGTAACCTCCATTTCTCCTACAGATTTCTATATTTACAGTCAGTGCTTAGGATCCTCTTTATTCCCTCCCCTTCTCTACTCCCGTTAACTTCCTCATCTTATCTTAGATGTTTTACTAAGAGGTTTCCAGGTGTGCTGAGGAGACCTCAAACCTAGTTGCTGAAAGGCTCTGGAGCAAGAGAAGCTAAACCTGGCTTGAGGACAGGAGGCCCCATACCTTCATCTGCACAAACCCCAGCTTGTGTCTGCCAGGCTTTTAAAGTGAAGTCCTGACATCTGCCGACTGACTCGGCCTGTAACCCAGTGCCTGCTTGAGCTGGGGATGTTCTCAGACTGTCACAGCTTTCCGTGTGATTCATAAGTAAACTCTCATGACTTGCAATTTTGCAGAGCACAGAATCTGGAAAATGAACTCCCTAGAGTGTCATGTCAAACACTGCCTGATCTTCCCACGTGTTAATAGTTTTCCTGTGCTATGCCCTGGGAAGTACACCGCTGGTTTAGTCACTTCCCAGCCCAGGCTGCCTTGCTTTCTAATGATTGCAGGTTTTAGGTTTGGGAGCCTGGCAATGATTTGATCCTTATATCTGCATGACTGAAAATTTAGGTAAGTGTGACATTGCTAGGATTGAAGCTTCCTTTTGTACACGTCCGACTGATGATGTGGGTGATGTGAGCATTATGTGATAGGCGGTGTGGTGTTGCAGTTGGTTTTAACTAGTCAAAGCTGCTGCTGTTGGCAAAAGGGAAAAGACTTCTACCCCTGTCCACATGTTCCTCCTGCTGGGTCTTCCGCAAGTTCTCACGCGTGTGCGCACGTAAAAGCAACTAGATCAGAGAACTGATCTGCCTGAAAACCAATACTGGTTTTGCTCAGTTAGCTTTCTGCCCGACTAGTCCTCTAGCATCATGATACAAAGAGCTATTTTGATGAGAAAATGTAGGGTTTTTTCCTTTTTTGATAGAACTTAGGTATTGAAATCAATCCCCAGCGTCAGCTTCATGTATCGTTACATTTCATTCAGACTCACATGCAGTTCTCCTGTTCCAAACTAACTCTGTACAGGTATTTCATAGTATGTTTTTTTTTAATATTTGAAGAGTTGAAAAAAGGGTCTATAGCCAAATAGATGGTATGCATGTGCTTGAGAAGATGTATGTCCACTGCATAAATGCTTCATTATTATAGTTCCAGTGTACTAAAGAACCAGCAGCCTATTTCAGTTCCAATGCTCTAATTTATTTCAAGTGTCTTAGTCCATAAATATCACGTTTGATTTCTTCACTAGACATAAAGACATTATTTAATATAGGCATTTTCCTAAGTTTCATACAGTTTTGTTAGATGTAAAAACAGAATTGTCATACTTAGGTCACTTGTTGTCTCAATATATGCGCTATGTTTTGATGAGACTCCTCACCCTTTCTTTTCTTGATCTCTAGTATAATATACAAACAGATCAGTACAGAAGTTGTGATAACGTCTCTGCCAAATCATCAGATAGTGATGTCAGTGATGTGTCAGCCATTTCCCGAACCAGCAGTGCCTCACGCCTCAGCAGCACAAGTTTTATGTCAGAGCAATCTGAACGCCCTCGGGGCAGGATCAGGTGAGTTCTCAGTGCAGCTTCAATTCTATCACACCCCCTCTTTCATTTAGTGCCAAAATACAATCACAAATTATTGACGTGAGATGACCATAAGGTATTATGAAAACGTAAGAGAACATAAGAATTTGTGAAAAATGTTATGCACATATAAACTGTCTTCCCTTGCTAGCCTAAGTTGACGATATTTTTGCAGTTGTGCATCTAAAACAGAAAGCAAATTTCCCACGAGGAGGTGACAGATTAATGTATCTGTGGCAAGTGAAACTTGAACGCACACTATCATGTCATTGCTAGCTATGAATCAGTATAATCTATATGCCAATAAGGTATTACAGCAGAAATATTACTAGCTTTTTAATCTAAAGAATTTTGTTTCATAAAGGCTTTGTTTTCCCTTCTTCCAATCTATGTATTTATTTCCTTACCTACCTGCTTTTAGTTTGCTGTTTTCATGCATATGATAAATTACTAGATTTGAAACAAGTACTTGTATAGTAATTTTGATATCTCTGGTTCAAAAGTAGTTTAATTCATTTGCATTATCAATAAGCAAATATCTCTCTTATCTTTGATAATAATCTATTCTTGGTCTAGTGCTTTTTAGTGCTGTCTTCACTTAACTTAATGACAAAACTCCCACCAGCTGTAATGGCTGTAGGATTGGCTTGGTAGTCTATAATTACATCTACCAATGTCTGAACTCTCAAAAATTTGACTTTAAGTGTTATAAGACACAGGAAGAATTAGGAACTATTAAAAAAAAAAATCCCTATGGAGGAGATCAGTCTGATAAAAGTCTGGATGGCATCGGTTACTACTTCAGCACACTTCTGGACAGACCGTTATCTGACAAGTCCAGCTGGAGGCTTTTTGATCTCTTCATGCAATGGGAAGGGGTGTTAGGGAAGTCAGAAAATGGCCTATATGTATGAACTAGCTCCACCTCTTTTTTTTTTTTTTTTTTTTTTTTTTTTTTTTTTTTTTGTTAAGGAAAGTTCACAAGGGTATTCAAAACCATGTTTCATATTGCTGAAGTTATAACCTGGGAGCTGCAGTAATCCATAATCCAGCAGAACACTGCAGTGCAACTGTAAATGTATTTAAAGTTATTTCAATTCATGTGTTTAAATGCTGCATTTCATTGTGTCCTAGCTTTTCAGTATTTGTCTCTTACAGAAGGCTTTAGTCATACCAAAATAGCTGTATTTACTAGACATGGAATTTTCTCAACTAGGTCCTGTCACAGGGCAGGCTGAACAAAATAGGATTTTTTTCCCCTAAATATCTCTATGTTGAACAGATTTTACCAGAGATGTTCCTTGGGTTCAGAATGTCTGATCACAAATATCAGAATGAGGAGAACCAGTAACCTCATGTGAGGCTAGGAAAGGGGAACCCTGGGGTCAAATCCTTGCTTTCGTTCAACCTCTTCCATTCTAATGAGTAGCAGAGCACCTTGGGTGCAGGCTTAGCCGACCTAGTTAGTGTACAAAACCCAGTGTCTGCAATGGGAGCTCCAGTTCTCCTTCGCTCTAGACCCCTAAAGTGAGATAAAAGTAGAATTCAGATGCCTTCCCTTTCTGACACCGTCCACAGAATCCATGCCTCAGAGATTAGACACTTTATACTTGCTTGCTTCAATTTTCTCTAAATTCAGGTAGTACTTCCACAGTGAACAAAATGTACGGTAATAATATACAGTGCAGCTCATTCAGTAGAAATAATAAGAAGAAATTAACAGATCATAAATGACTCATAAATTTCAATATTTTTCTTCTAAGCTGGCAGAGGTTTTGCTTCCCTGAAAGACCTGTTAAAATAAGTGGGACATGCCTAATGTACTGTCTTTGCAGTTAGCCTATTTCAACCATTAAGTGCAGTGGAGTGAAATTTAAAATAATTTTGATGTTATGTTGGAAAACATTGTATCCAGCAGATTAACATCCACTGTTCAAAATTTTCCATTTGAGTTGTGCACACTTATTTTTGGATGGTTGCCTAGCATTGCTATAAAAAGGTCAAAGTCTATAGAGACCTGCAAAAATGTTGTATCATGGGGATTAGATATCAAAAGAGGTCAGAATGAAAGGAGGTTGGGTGTTGAAGGAAAGAAAAGGAGAAGGCACTTTGCTGATGATCTGAGCCATAGTCGGCTTCCTACCCTCCTGCGTCTGTACTGGTAGCCTCTGTCACGTAGTCTGTAGTCAATTCTTTGAGCAGTTTACTTATTACATGGAAATGAAGAGTTAATTTGGGGAAAGCATTGATTGTATTACAAACTATTTTTTCAGAGTGACATTCGTGCTGTTTAACTTTAGCCTTAAAAACTACGTATCTACAGTGGGATATTTTTCATGTAAAAAATAGGGGTTCGTTAAATCATCTAACTTCCCTAAGTCATCATTAAAAAGAAAACACCTACTATCTTCGATGGTTCACCTCATCTTCAGATAGATGTCAAAGACAGGTGAATTGTCCTTTTCCAGCATTAATTGTTGAAGGAATTCTAGATGACTATTTTAGATCGGTTGCTTTAATTTTAGACATGAAAATTAAGTGAAAGAGATTCTTTCTCTTGATTACTAATGTTTCTTTAAGTTCAAGGTGTTAGAAATTTGAAGTTCAAGTTTGATTAGTAATTCGAAGTTCAAATTTTATTTTTGCCTGCAAGGAACCAGATGTTAACATATATCAAGTGGGATGGGATGGAATGGGATGGTCGAGCAAGAAGGGCAAAGAAATGAGCATTTTTTGACTTTTATCTTACTGGAACCACATATCCACCATCATCTTCATTTGGAAGTGTGTCAGCCCAGTGGCCATGGCAGGTGTGTGAGTGTAATGTTAAGTTTAAAGACAGTTTGTTGAACTGCCTAGTTTTTATGCACCTACTTTTGTTCTCCAGATACCTTCTGGAGGTGAGAGCTATGAAGAACCTAGTAAGCACATAGAAGTTCAAAGGAGGTGGCCCCGTTTCAGCCATCTCACTAAACTAAGTCATTCAACTAGTATCCTTAGGTGTCTTTTGTAACCAGAAGAAAAACACACAAATTGAGAACACACAAGCAAGATTCCAGGTATGCGTCACCTTTGGAAAGGGTGTCTCCATCTCTTTCTCCGTTGAGTAGAGAAAAATGAATCCTAGGGCTACTGACCAGCAAGCTGAGTAAATTAAATGGAGAAGTGTGACTGGAGAGTACTCCAGAGTTCAGATTAGTAACCCGACGTGAAACTGCGTTCCTCTAACATTTCTGCATGAGCTAAAAAGCACTGGTTAGTTATTCCTGTTAGAGTCATGGTGTCAAATTTCTGAATGTGAAGTGTGCCAGCTTAAGGCAGCACCAGTTTTAGTTAATGTCGTTAGTCAATATAACCCCATCATCCCTCATATTAATGATCTGTGACAAGGGATATAAATTAAGCTCCTAGACATATCCTAGACATACAAGATACTGTCCTTTTTAGGGCTGCAGGAAAGCAAACTTTTGTTGTAATTTTGTACAAAATATCATTACTTTTAAATGTCAGAAGGACTGAGGTTTCAGGTTGTAAAAGTGTGGTTTACGTCCACCAACTTCACCACCAGTTCAGCCGGCACAAACAGCTTCCCAACCTTTCCTCCCAAATCCTAATGGAGGAAAGATCCTTAAAAAATCTAGGTAATGCCTTTTCCCTGTCAATCCAGGCAGAATCAATCTCTCTCTCTTCTCCATCAGTTTTGAAGACTTGAGATTGTGTCATTTCAGACAATGTATTCTATATTATCCTATGTTTATTCAGTTATTTCTTTATTCAAAACAGTAAAGGTTTTAAAACCTGGAAGCACATCTCTTTTTTTCTTGTGGCTCTAAAGTCTATGTGTATTAGCTGTAAGTGTAGAACAATTTGTGGGGGTTTTTAGCAATTTTTAATATTAATAAGTAACTCTGGTTACATTACTCAGTCAACACTGTGCTTTTAATAATGTACAGCATTTATAGAGTGAAACACTGTCTTAACAGCAAGGATAAAACCAGTTGATGCAGAACAACACAGAAATACTGTGCATCTTATTTGAATAGCTAGATAACACTCTAGCTATTCTTTGGGTCTAAACTCCCAAATTTAAGGTTTTTTAGTATTAGGAAACTTGAACATGTTGAAGAAGTTAGTAAAATAGTGAGAATGAAAGCAAATCTTCCTTTTCCTTTAATCAATGACAAGACTGTGTGTAAACCTTTTAAGGCAGAAGACTAATTTCATTCCTACATTATACTTTTAATTGAATTACCTGTCAGAAAACTGTGACACAGCATGCATGGAAAATACCATTAGTTCATCTTCAGTCTGGAGATTTTGTTGATTAGCACTTCTAATAGGTTGCAAGAGGGAATTATGATTGATGCACGTTCTAAATATAAGTATATGAAATAGCGTCTTAATTTCTAATTTGTTAGCATTTTCAGGTGAATGTCATAACAAATGGCTATGCGTGGATAAACTAGTCTGCATAGGAAATTATTCCGAACATCTTTCTTGCTACCGTCCTGGGAAGTCTGGTTGACTGCCATGCCCTCTAGTGGAAGTGCAGGCAAATATCAGGAATTTCTGTTCTGGGAACAAAATGTTCTGGGACTTTCGACTTGAATCGGAGGCAGACTTGTGAATTTGGCTTGCCATAGCATTTGGAGTTGGGGTGTATTTCATGACTGAAGTCAGATTACCAGTCCTTCTTTATGGAGGTTTGCTTTCATCAGTCATGGTCTTTACGCGTTCATAATACAGGCACCAAGTATTGCTTGACTGTGTATGCTACGGGTGTTACTGTATATGACTCGGGAACATTTCTGACATCCTAAATGAAGCAGAAGGAAATTTTTCATGGTCTAATGCAAATGATTGATAAGTAAGAATCCATGTTAAATACGTGATGATTAATCAGCACCATATGGGCTTGGTCAGACAAAGAAGGACATTTGCTCACTTCATTAAAAATTATGCCCAATGATGTCAGTGCATCATTTTTCATTAGGGGCCTGCTTAATGCAAAGGCACCTGGACGTCTTGGTGATATCAAGTAGGGAACTGTCATGCGTGGTGTGGTAAAGGTGAGCTGGAGGCTTCTGGTTTGGAGGATTTAGCAAGTTGGCTACCATAAAGTGTTTCACTTAAATCTGATCGAACAAAATCTGCTAAATATATTACAGACTAGATAACTAGTTCTAAGGTGAATTTCTCTCAGTGTATCTGGGTTTCAAACAAATTGCCCCTGCATTACGAATATCACTGTTATTCCTCATTTTAAATTTGAAAACCACATCTTTATTAAGAATTATATTTACTATCTTAATAAATGTGTCATAATTATATATGTGCCATTTTTTAATCTGGTTTTACATGCTTTGCTTAATTGAATGCTTAAGTTTAGTTTAAATATTTTAAATGAGCTTATCAAAGAAAGAGGGTGATTTGGTGGGTTGTAACAGTGGACTTAAACCAGTCCTAATTTACTTCACATATTATACCATGACACTGAATGGCTTGTATCACAAACTCGTATTTGCTTCTTGGGATTCAGGTGCGCTCTCAGCACATCACTGAAGGAGAAGAACTGGTTTGGGTTCATGCTGTCAGACTCTCTCTGACAAACCGTTTCATCCCCAGTCTCCATAACAGCATATGCAACTTGCATGTAGCTGTTATTCTTTCTGTACGCTAGAAATTTAGTGCTCGTACCCTTGAGCTTTGGAAGAGGAATGGTGGAGGAGGGAAATGCCGGCACGTGATCAAGTGAGGAATCGGTTGATGAGTTGATAAGCAAAGGGTGCAGGGTGGTGATGGAGACAGGCTGGACCTTGTAATCAGCAAAACAGGGCAGGAAGGAGCCTGCCTCAAGTGTGCGCACATGAATAGGGATGTGCTTGGGAGGAGAGCGTTTGGGGAAGCTCTCATAGCTTTGTCCGGGAGGTCAGCCCAAGTGGGTGGCTCTCTAAATGGCCCATGCTCTAATGCTTGGGGAGCAAACCAGAGGAACTGGAGGTACGTTGTGCAGCTGTAGGGCTACGATCTCATCGTGATCACAGAGACGTGGTGGGATAGCTCGCGTGACTGGAGTGCTGCAATCCGTGGAAGCACAGGGCAGAACGGCAAGGAAGGGTGTTACGTGAGAGAGCAGGGCTATGCAGGGAGCTCAGTCTGGAGATGGGTGATGAACCAGCTGAGAGTTTGTGGGTGAAGATTAGAGGGCCAAACAATGTCATGATGTTGTGAGTGTCTGCTGTGGACTTCCTGATCAGGAAGAAGTAGTAGATGAAACTTTCTTCCAACAACTGGAAGTTTCACATTCACAGGCTCTGGCTTTCATGGGGAACTTAAACCGTCTTGGCATCTGCTGTTTGAGCAATGCAGTAGGGCACAAGCAATCCAGGAGCTTTCTGTAGTGCATTGATGACCAGAGGGAATATCTGGAGCAAGGACTCAGCAGAGGATGATCAGATCAGGGAACATTTAAACAAACTGGACATGTACAGGTTGTTGGCATGTGATGAGATGCACCCATGAATACTAAATGGGCTGGTGCTGACCGATGTCATTGAAAGGCCACTCAATAATCTTGGAACATCATGGCAACCAGGGAATGTTCTTGAAGACTAGAAGAAAGAAATTGTCACTACTATCTTCAAGAAGGGCAAGGGGGATCTGGTGAATTCTAGGCCTGCCAGCCTCAGCTCAACCCCTGGGAAGGTGATGGAGCAAATGATCCTGGAAACCATTTCCAAATGTACAGAAAAAGAGGGTGATTGTGAATAGTCAGCACAAATTTACAAAGGGGAAATCATGCCTGACCAGCCTGATAGCCTTCTTTCATCAGTTCACTCGCTTGTGGATGAGAGGAGAACAGCAGATGTTCTCTATGTTGGCTTTAGTCAGGCTTTCAGCACTCTGTTCCAAAGCATCCTCACAGACAAACCGAGGAAGGACAGCCCAGGTAAGTGAGCAGTGAGGCAGGTTGAAAACTGGCTGAACGCCGGGCTCAGAGGGTTGCGATCTGCGACACAAAGTCCAGCTGGAGGCAAGTCACTGGTGGTGTACGCTGGGGGTCAATATTGTGGCAGTACTGTTTAACATCTTCATTAGTGACTGGGATGATGGGACAGAGTGCACCCTCAGCAGGCTTGCAGACGACAGAAAACTGATGGGAATGGTTGATAGACTAGGTGGGTCTGACACTATCCAGAGGGACCTCGACGGGATGGAGAAACGGCCCAATAGGAACCTCATGAAATCGAACAAGGGAAATGCAGAATCCTGCATCTGGGGAGGAATAACCCCATGTACCGTTACACACTGGGGGCTCACAGCTGGAAAGCAGCTTTGGAGCTGGAAAGCAGAATTGGAGGAAAGACCCTAGGGTCCTTGTAGACACTAAGTTGAAACTGAGCCAGCAATACCTCTTTGCATTAAAGAAGGCCAGTGCTACCCTGGGCTGCATTAGGAATAGCGTTGCCAGCAGGCTGAGCAGCGTGATCCTTCCCCTCTACTCGGGTCTAGTGAGACACATCTGGAGTGCTGAGTCCAGTTCTGAGTTCCCCAGTACAAGAGACATGGAGCTACTGGAGCAAGTCCAGCAAAGGACCATGAAGATGATGAAGGGATTGGAGCATCTGTCATACAAGGAGACACTGAGAGAGCTGGGGCTGTTCATGGAGAAGAGAAGGCTCAGGAGGGATCTTATCAATACGCATAAATGCCGCGCGCGAGAGAGTAAAGACAGATCTAGGCTCTTCTCAGGGAAGGGTTGAGAGGCAACTGGTACAAACTGCAATTAGGGAAATCCCACTTAAACGTAAGAAGGCTCAACTTGTGACACCAGTAGTGTAGATGAGGTTTCCTGCACAATGTCATTAATTCTGCCCTAACCAACACATGGAAGAATCCATTTGCTTTTTTCATAACCACAATACTTGGTTGTGCTGGTTGTGTAGCAATTGGCCAAAATAGTCAAAAACTCCAACCGTGTCAGAAGCTGTGCCTTTGGAGGCGTAGTTACAGCTAGATGGTTTCCTCAGTTCCCTACATCTCCTTCAGAGTCCTTTCTCCTCGGATATTGAGCATGCGTGAAGAGCCAGCTGACACCAGTGTGGACCGTGGTCCGGTGTTCTCTTCAGCACCCTGCTCCTGGTCTTTCCTCTGCAGGCTCTCCTTGCCACTTCAACCAGGAGGAAAGCTGAGAAACTTAGGTCTTTTTTCTGTCCCCTCAGTTTTGATTAGCAATAGTTACTGAGAGGGAAGATCAGGTGAATCTAAATTAGCTTTCAGATATAACCATAGCTTCCAAATATCCTTAATTTTTTGTACTGAAAAGGAACTGTCTGCTAATTAATGAATCTGCTGTTCATTTCTTTCTTTTAAAAGGAATGAACTTACTAAAGTTGTGTTTGACCGTGACTGAAGATTTACACTAAAAGTCTGAATGTCACTGTGAAACTGAAGATAACACAGCTGGCGTATCAGGCAACGTTAACTTTTTGGATCCACGTTTTTTGCCCAACTCACAACAATTCTTCCAGTTTGTCAGCAGGGATGAGAAGTACCCTCTGCTATGTCTCTGTCAGTCTCTAAGAAAATAACCTAATGTTCTTCTGCTGATGGTACTCTCATGCTAGGAGCTAACTAGAAATGAGGCTATTTAAATATTTTCTTCCCAAAGCTTTTGGGGGCTTTCCTAGTTACTGTGACAGTTCTGGAAACTCACACTTCTGGAGAGGGAGTCTGGTTTATGTACACGCAGGAGACTCCCTAGCACAAGAAAGGGTCCCCGTCCTTATGCTGTTGTACTTTTTTGTCCTGTTAGTTACTGTGGAGCCAGTTTCTTCAAGCTCTTAAGGTGATGAGCTTGCAAACTCTAAGCCAGGCAAAGGCTCCCAGTGACTCCAATAAGACCTCTCCCTTCCCCGCTTCTAGACCTGCCCAGAGACATTCCACTTGGAGTTCATTGGGAAGTGGTGAGTGCTGACTGGCTGCTTTTCAGTGCGTGTAGCTCCCTCATTTTTAGTAATGTTTGTGCACGTAGATCCCTCTTTCTTTTCAGAGTTTCATTTCATGCTGCATATTGTGCTGTTCTCTTACATAAAATACTTGGTGACTTTAGTGTGGAGCCAGACGAAGTATCTGGAGGTTTGCCATCTCATTGAGGACAAACAGCAGCGTTGATCTGCAGAAGACCTCTCAAGAAGATGTAGCCAGAGAGCACTCTCTGGATTCGAAATAGATTTTTCTCCTATGGGTTTTCCATCCTCCCACATAGTACATTGCATCTAGTTTAATACAATTTATGGCGATGAGGGAGAATGGAGTCGAGAGAGTCTAAAGGGTCTTCTGACTTCTTCTCAGCGTTCCCAAAAGTGCTACCTGTTACTACCCTAAATGTATGTGATGTGACCTGGGCAATAAAGTTGTTGAGTCCTTCCAACCACCCTCTGGTTAGACTAGGGCTGCATCCATCCTCGTCAGCTCGCTGGTTCGCTTGGAGTGCGGCAGTACTGCACGACGGAGCCAGCTGAGCGAAGGTACTGCACCAAGGCTTTTCACGCGTTTCGGTTGATGAGACTGAGGTCTGTGTTGGAAAAAAGAAACCCACTCCTTTCATGTTAGTTATGAAAGTAATTAAAATCTGTATACTGAGTTTGTGCTACAGTGTACAGGGTGTAGTTAAGATTCTTCACTCATAGAAAAAACCCAAAATGTAAAATCTTTTCATTATTATTGTAGATATTGTAGATAGAACTAGTGGAGGCAACAACAGAAGAACACTGCAGTTTATTCATCAGTGAAAGCAATTCACCTGGGAAATGGGAACAAATTCACAGGTAGTTTCAGACTGGCTTTGTGTGGGATATTCACTATGCCACACTCATGATCTAAACCTAGGAGAGGATCCTGGAAATGTGGTGAATATTACAGATTTTTTTTGTGCTTTGCGTATGTTTGATCCCGTGTTCCCTATACAAACCTGTGTGTAAGGGCAAGTTCACATTATATAAAGAAAGGATTGAGCTATATAAATTTGCAGTGAAATGCACAGTATTCTAGCTTAGCATGAGAGGGATCCGTTTGGCTATACTAGGCCAAATTGGACATTCCTGATTTTTATAGCTCTTGCTATCGGTATTCTGTATAAAAATAAATATTATTCTAATTGTGCAAGATGCTATCAGCCCAGATCCTTGTCTGCCAAAGGAGACATTGTCCTGCAGTTGGAAGCATGGTGGTTCCTCATTCTAGGATTTTGAAGGCCTTCAGGGTGTCATACTGGAAGACATAGTAGATTCATCTTTTATACTGTATATGCTGCAGCAGTGCTAAACAGATAAAAAAAAAAAAAAATCTTATGACTTGCATACCTCCCGCATGCGCAGCCGTATGCCATCAGGTGTTATTGATCAGCAGTGTGCTCATCTGGGTCTCTTTCTGAGTAGAAGTCGGTGTTCGCAGTCTGTGAAGGGCTAGATCCCAGCGACTATAAATCTCCACAGCTCCACAAACAGCCGTGTGGCAATATCACTCTGCATCACATTGAAAATCTAACCTTTAATCGGCCTTTTCAAAAGAGTGTTTCTTGTTTTCGTGGTTAAATTCTGCTGCATGCAGCATTTCAGAACATCACTGTGGAAGATCTGTTGCACGTTTCTTAGGCCTAAAGCACCACACAGTCAATTACATACCTGTAGCAGTACCAGAAATTATTAATTCTGCTGCGTATGTATTCACGTATGAATCAGATCAGCCTTTCTTTTCAGAAATTTTAATTCCAGGTAATTACAGCTTGTCACATTTATAAAGAATCTTGGACAAAGTTCTCATTTGCTATTACATCTGCTTCAAAGCCTCCATAGCTAAGCACTTGCAAATTAATAGATGGCTGCAGTTGTAATTTATCAGTTGGACTGTGGATCATCAGAATCCACGCTTCAATATGATTTTTTTTTTTAATCAATTGTCAAAGCCCCAGTGCAAAGGCGCTCATTGAAACAATACATATTTCTGTTCATAATGCGAACTGGCATGGCTTTGGGGAGATAATACTGAAGTTGTCCTCTTTTCTGAAGTTTTCATTTTTATGATTTTTAATGGTCAAAATTATAAGAGAGTTCCCAATTTATTTTTTAAATTATATCTCTGCAAACTTAGCTTGACTGAAGGGTATTTCTTAACCTGAATATTTCTTTCTTGTGACAACTTGTAGATCCTGCAATTTTCAGGTACAAATTTTTTTGAGGTAACTAGGCTGTACTTCATGTAATTATGAAATCCTCCATCTTCTCTGTAGACAGGAATCCCTCCCTTCTAAGAACTAGAACTAGGCTACACTGATTAAAGCAATTCATACATTGATAATCCAATAATATATTTCTTTTGTGCTTAAATGTACAAATAACAGAAAAAATATCAGAAATAAGTGGCTTTTTTTTCTAATTTGAATAATTAAATCATACTGATTTTTATAGCTATTACAGTTTAGAATCAAATTTTAAGCCTCACACTTTAACCTAAAAGGTAAACTTTTATGTTTTGAGTTACAGTTCAGTAAGCTGTAACTGAAAAACTGTAATGCTTGTTAAGTATATAAAGTCTCTCAACTTCCTGGGAAGTAAATGTCGGTTTTCTAACTTCTAATGTGTAGCAACTGCATTTTATTATACTATTGTCTGTTACATTACAGTCCTTTAGTACTAGGTGGCTTCCAGAGGCCAACGTTCTTTAACCGATGTAATTTCTCAATTAATAATATATTGAATGGAATTCTTTAAAAGTCAGATAAAAATTTATTTGGGTTTTTTTTTTTTTTTGGCCCTTCTTCAAATGTGTCTCCTGCTAGAGGGAACAATGCATAGTGTTCCCCAGGATGAAATTTGCTGAATGACTTTCTGTTTCTAGAACCTCCCGGGGTCCAGTTTTTTAGCTTAGACTGATGGGGGGATTTTTATTGCTTCTAAGCAGAAGAGAGAATTACCTTAAACTGTTTTACCTTAAAGAAAAATCTATTGCTAATTTTCATTCATCACTGAAAATGTTGAGCCAGTCTGTCCACCATTTTTTGTCATGCCCCAAAAATGAAATAACGCAAGTAATATAACAGAGACTTCAGTGTAGTTTGGTTCTTCTTTTTTCCCTAGCTAAGTTCCACAGAAATACAGGGTTGTGTCACTCTGTGTGTGTGACCCAGAGACTCTAATAGAGCAGAAAAACACCAAACTTTTTTTCTTAAACACTCTTTCCATTTTTACTTCACAAGCCCTTAGAATTTAGTGTAAGGAAGGAGAGACTTTTGCAGAGGCAGATCAGACATCCAGCTCAGAGTCACTGAAACAGGAATACTGTGAGTTAAGAGCCCAGTTTGACCTAGTGTTGAGTCTCTTCGTGGAAAGAAAGGAGGGTTTGATTCAAGGCACTATTGCAGAGCTCAAATTGCTGGGATTCCCTGCTGAACTGGGATGTCAAAATGTTTAAATAGTCACTCTATATGTTACCGGGAACGTCACCAAGGGGTAGCCAGCAGAGCACAGCGGTCTGGTTCTTCGTTGGAAGGTCTCTCTTCGTTCTCTCTTCTGTCTGCGTTTGTCGTGTTGACGTTTGTACGAAGATGGGCGTTTGGGGGGGAATTTGCAGGGAATTGAGCGTTTGAAGCTTATCTTCATATCAGCAAGCTTAGCTGGGCGCAGGGAGGGGGGAAGATTAATGGCTTTTTCTGTTGCACACCAGTAAGAAGCAGCAGTGAGTGACCATCAGCAGTAAGGGGAGGGGAAGGACAGTGAGCTGCAGCCCACGTGTGCGAGAAGAACGGGATGGTTTCAGTGAAGGATGAATGAGCGCTCCCCGCAACCGATGAAGGGTCGTGGTCAGTGATTTATACTCGGGTTCAGCCAAGTATGTAGCCTGTGCTGTGCCACGTGTGTTTTGCTGCAAGGGAAAAGATTCAAGTCCGTGGCAGCACTTTGCTGAATCAGGGTGTTAAGCACTTGTTTGTATGTTTTATTCTGGCTGGCTGGACTTCTGCATTGCATTGAATTGTCAAGTACTTTTCCATTCCCGTTCGTTAGCTTCAGGAGTTAGACAGTCTCAGCACTTGTGTTAATAAGCTAATTAAGCAGATGGCAGTAGTGACCATCTGCTTTGATTTCCCAAATATGTTTTCACAATTATTTATTTGTAATTTTTAAATACAAGCTATTAAAGTCAGTATTAGAACTAAGATACTGTACTGCTTTAGCTTTTGTTCAGCATGACTACAACAGTAATGGAATTCCTATTTGAGATTAAAAAAGACCCATAAATACCAGAAGACAACTTCTGTATTTATGACACTAATTATATTGCTCATAATTTGCCCGTGTATGACTGTTTCTGTGTAGTCAAGGTTTCTGCTGTAAACAAGACATTTAGGGTCACTAAGTAGAGACTCATTTTCTTATATAATGTAATAAGCAACGATTACTGTGTAGTGGCTTCATGGTTTATAGTTCTGTGTTTAAATACTGAGAGAGATTAATTAGTTGATATTGCAATGGAGAACATCTTCCCTCCCATAGCTAGAATAGGAGCATCCATAATGTAGCCAGTGCTGCTGACAGACCGAAGACTTTCCATGGGTTCCACTATTAAAGATAAACAATAAAAGCCCTCATTGGATTCACAGCCATATGTCTGCTGTGTTTTCAGAAGATTTCTTTTTATCCTGGAATTTTCCATTGCAAAGTCTTTATTTAAAACCAGAATGTTTAAATTAGCATTTTACTGTGTGACTGGTGTTAGCGTTTATTCCATCCAAAGAGCATCTCACTATTAATGATGCAGAGAAGGGTATATGGGGTAGCATTATAAGAAGCAGTAGTTTCCAAAGGCCAGGATGCTTTAAAATCATCAGTGAAACTTATCCAATCCACAGTTGCTAATCAAACTCCTACTGCAGGAATAAGATGGGGTGAAATCAAGACCATTAACGGTGGGTGCATTTTTTTGATGGAGTCTTTCCACATTTATTACACTCATTTGCAGTGTGTGTTACATCTATAAGGACGCGTGTGTGTTTCCCTGGTAGGTGCTTGCATTAGTGCTGTGCTCAAAAAAGATATAGAATTCTTAACTAAAACATGGAGGGTTGATAAAAAAAGAAATTAATCAAACTCAATTCAGCTTTAATATTTATCACAGTGAAAAGGCCATGCATACAAGATGTTTTGGAACAAATCAGTTAGTGGAGTGTCACAACCTAGCAGATCACCTCACCAGTGCTGCAGTCACCTCCCTCCTCCAGTGAATCATCTCCATGAGCTTCCCCTTCCCAGAGCGTCCAGCTGGCAGACCGAAGAGAATAGATAAGTACTGAGATCATACAGCAGCCTTTCTTCAGCAGGGCACCTTAGTTAATGTAGTGATTTTTTTATGCTAATTTAGGACATTATGCTCTGGAAAATATTAGCATAATGGTAACATTTTAAATCTGGGTTCTAGTTCATCACACTAATTTGTCTTTTTATTTACAAGCTGGGAGTTTGACTATTTTGTGTGCTGAACAAACTGATACCTTTATTCAGCTCCACCCTAGAGGGGTAAGTGATACTTGTCAAATCAGAGATGTCTTTTAAACGATTACACTATTCTTCAATATTTTTACACACACCAAAAGTTCAAGCTGATGGAAAACTTGTCAGTCTTCATTGTAACTCTCTTGAGTAGTAGTGATATGACTGCTACTTTGCTCAAAATACAATTTACAATTGAGAAATACAGATGTAAGATGGAACAGTCCAAGCCAAATTGTCTTGAAAGAGAATACAATTTTAATATAGCGCAAAATGCAACTTGTGGCAATGCAAATTCCCTAGCTGGGTTAGCAAAGACTAAGAGCTTCACAGATGTGGACAATCGTGTTCTAGCTATCATCAGACCTGAGAAATGAAGGAGCATCTTTTTAAAACTTCAGGATGGTAATAGTGTTCATTCTCGCAAAGAAAGAGTATTTATGCAGCAAAAAGCCTGATCAAGACTTTTAGGCAAAGCCGTAGGGATAAAACCTCTCTAGGAACCTTTTCAGCATTGGGCAGCTTTAAGACTTGGTCATCTCATCTGCATTCCCAGCTGCCTGAGAAGTAGGGAGTACAGTTGTAAAATTCTTCCTGATTGAAAGGATCTTCTGTTGGCAATAGAGAAACTGTCACAGTGTGAGTTGGTGGCAGTTTGTTAAGAAAGCCAAAAGCATATAGCTGAGGACAGATTATCCAAACCGTAACACAGCGTAAGAAACTCAGGTAGAAATAGACGGTGGGAAGAAAAAGAAGGGATCTTTCCACCAACTCTGGCACTGGAGGACCATCATGCTGCCTGTTCTGGACATATCCCTGTGTCTGGATATTCCCTGCCATAGTATCTGAAAGTCTTTGTCTGTACTTTGCAGTTTGATTCCCTTTTTGGAGTGCCTTTTAATCACGTGGTATGTACACAGCTGTTCATATACGACAGCTTTATCCCAACATATTATCTCAAGTCAGCAACCTGCTATGCCCGGACCGGGAGTCCTGCCTTTCCGGGCTCGTGAGGTTGGGCACTACAGGAAACTTTTTGTCCCTGTGTTGCTTCATGTCTTTGTATCAAGAGTGTCTCCAGAGAATAGTTACTGTATGGACTGTTTTCTTTTGAACAAGTGCTAGAAGAGAGTATATAATATAGTATTTTGGTTTGAGAGGGTTCTTTTGCATTAGTCTGTGATTTTTATGGTTAGTCTCCATGCTTCCGACTAACATAAGGTATGAGTAGTTGGAAGAGAAATTCAAGCACAGTAAAGTTGTCAGCTTAGCCAGAATAGTGAAGGTATTTTTAAGTTCATCAATAAAAATTACTTAGCCGTAGAAAGTCAGAAGACTACAATCTTCACAAAGTTTGGCTGGCTAAGCACTTCAGTACACTCACTGAAATCGATAATGACCAGAAATGGAAGGATGACCAGCAAATTGGCTTGAACAGCTGTCAGAATAAATTTAAAATCGCCCAAACCCCTCAGTCCACACACTTCAACTGAAAACAGAAAGAAAAAACTTAACAGTTCTGATTTGTTAAGTTTATGGCTGTTCACTCTTCAGTGCTTGATATATTAGAACGAAATGTGTTTTTATAAAAATTCACCTGATTAAAAATGTAGCCTGACATGGAAAGAAAATACCCAACATTTTATGGCTCTTAAGTTGATGTTTATATGTTTAAAAAATCAGGAGAAAAATGGCAGGATTTTTGCTTGCATATATGAATAAAATATTCCACTAGTTCTACTGCTTACATGTGAATGTTTTTAATGACATAAAGCACTATATTTTAATTTCTATAATACAAAGAATGCTTAGTAAAGAGAACTTTTACAAAATTTGTATGAAAAGAATATGAAGAGTGCAAAGCTAAGCGATGAAAGATAGGAAATACTAGAACTGAGCCTGCCTGTGTAAACCTGGCCTTTTTGTGTGTAGGCATACTTGTTTTAATTAGTCATACATTTTTCTCCATGGAAATTCCCTCAATCAGTGCATGGTATGGGCTTGTCCCAAGGATAAATGAAGACAGTGCACATAAAGAGTCGGTCATCTTTAAAACTGAAATTCTCTTTGTTACAGAAGCTAGAACTTGTTTAGAGAATGAGGGAGGAGTTGTAGAAAGGGAAAGGATGGTCTTCTGGCTCAGCTAGTTAATTACTGCTCTGGGAAATTAATCTCTTCAGGTCTCTGCCCCATAGCTTTTATGTGATGATTGACAAGTCACTTCAAACTTCATTGGTGATCATACGCTGCCTGTGGCATGTGAGTTTCTTCTGGCTTGACACTGTGGATTCAATCCCTCATCATGTGGAAAGTTTGGAGCAAAAACCATACCCAATTCTTTAATATTCTGGTTTGTTTAACCCAGTTACATAGTAAAAGATTGCACATTATATGATGGCTGGGTTCATCATGCAGAACAGGGTGAATGGCACATGAAAAAGCAGTGTGCTTTCTCTGCAAAAGCAAGGGGAAAGTGATGTTTTGTTGCTACAAAAGATAAACTGACCACCTCATGGGAGGGTCATACTGTAATAAATACTTGTGACGGTATGTTGGAAAGGCTTTCGTTCAGTCTCAGGAATTTTTAGGAACCATTTTGTCTTCAGAAAGACAAATGAAAAGAATTTATTCCCTAAGTTCTTCTTATTCTCTTCCTGCTTCAGTATCACCATGATCCAGTCCCTTTCCTTCCAGGGATTATTGTCCATCTCACTTTTTTGCACTCCAGTCAGATGACTTCGTCTTGGGTCGCGCCTGATGGCCAACAGAGAAGATGCAGCCTCCCTGCATCCCGCACAGCCCAGCTAACTTTCCCAGATCCAGGGTAGCCAAGAGAAGCAATTCCTGGGAAATACTGACTTTCTGCCTCTAGCCTTGAGGCGAAATAGTAATATTCAGGAAACATACAATCTATTTAGCAATAGGAGCTGTGAGTGAGGGCAACGCCGCTTTGTTATAGCAAGTGTCCTGTTAAGTGTTCATCTCTTTGAAGTCTCTAACATGAGAGTTATGACTTAAAGATGTTGTTTTACCAAATCTACAGCTGCTCAAAGGAACAGAAAACAGTTTGTGCCAAATAGAAGGATCACCTCCTTGGCATCTTTCAGTCAGGCACCAGCCATAAGTACTTCTCAAAGCAAAGTAAATTTATTTGTTTGTTTATTATACAACAGTATAATATTTATTTTTTTTCATTCTAATTCCTTCAAAAGGACCAGACAATCTGTCATGGTATTTCAGCTGGAACTTAGAATGAATACAAGAAGAAATTCAACCTTGGGCAGAAACCAGGAATGGAAAATTCCTACCTAAATTGTTAATGTTTGAGAAATTTGAAGAATAGATGTAACTAACAGGCAACCCAGTAACATTATAACTGACTGGCATTTTGCATTTAAAATCTCCGCAGTGTAAGCGTCCACCACCACACTTGAAGTAAATTGGCAATCCTACTTTGTTTCTGATTATCCAAATCACTGCAGCCCGAGACTGAACAACGAAACTGTTTCATTAACTAGTGCACTTCCCAGTTTCATTAAAGAGAAACATTTTGAGCATGTATGGCAATTAATTAATATTGCTTCTTAGGTGATCTCTCTGGGGGCAAGGGCAAGCACGCTGATGTAACCTGAGTCACAACTCTTGCTTTTTAGGGGGGAAATAGAGGGCAATAGTCTCCAAATTATTATCATGGAGGCAAGATACAGTAAAAAAGTTAAGCTAAGCTGCTTAAAAAATATAATGTATCCTTTTTACCCCCAAATTGTGTAGCACAGATGGAAACTTCTGATTCCGAGGTCATTTGTGTACAAAACCAAGGTGAAGCCAGAGTAATTAATGTTCTAATTATTCATTATCTAAAGATAATGACTTTTTCAAATCCATCATTATAAACTGCTTTACGTGTGTCGGAGAGGGAGAGAGATGGAGTCTTTAATCCCTTCAGAACATCTGTACATGAAAAATGTACTATGGAGCATTGCTTGTGCATTTTTAATTATCTAATTATGCTTCCTCTTTCAAAGAAGCTGTCATGTTACCAGCAGCCTTTCTTAATGATTTGAAAAAGACTGAAAAATAATTTGAATTGGTTTTTCATTTAATTATTGCAGTTGATTAAGTTGAAATATATTCATAAACTTTTAGTATAGGAACATTACACTAATACTTTTAAGAGGCAGTACATGTTATTTTTAGACTGAAGAAATGTAGGAAAATAGCTTTAGCCATGGCTCAGACCTCAAAGCAGGTCTCACTTGCTTTATCTTCATCTCAGTTTATCTTTTTAAAAATGTTTTCTGTATTTTCTTTATTAGTCCTGTCCTTCCGCTGTTCCATTTAGCCTTTCAGATTTTCCTCCTCCGTTCCCTATTTTGGGCCTGTTGCTGTTATTTACTTTCCGAAAGGAGCAGCGAGCAGTCTGTTTTTTATCGATGAGGTAGCCTTTGCCCACGAAGAGCAGTGAGATCACAGGTACTCGGGTTCCTCGTGCTTCGGAGGGAAGAAAACAAAGCAACATGTTGTAACCGGCAGAATAATTCCTTATTGCTGAATGTTATACAAAGAAAGAAAAACGGGTGAATTCGGCTTTCTTGCCGCTGAAGAAAATTTCCTCCGTTCAGCTTAAACTCCACATTTTTGTATTTGTCACGCGCCCCCCCCCCGCAAATACCTATTTTCTTGATGCGGGTTGGACTTTTGCGTGCTTGCTGTGTTTGGTACGCTTGAACTTCGTATCTAAAATGGCTGTTTGCGGTCGAGTTTGGGTCATCTGAGCTGTTTGCCCTTTGATTGCCGTTACCGGCAACACGGAGCCCCGGGCAGCCTCCCCGCGGTAACGAACCGCTCTTGTCTTGGGTCCGGTTTGGGATCCGTGGGATTAGCCGGCTTCGGGCGGACGGTGCCGGGGGTTCGCGCGGGCTCCCGCGTCCAGGGACGATTGCTCTGCTCGGTTCGGAGACTATAAATCAGCTTGACGAAGCGTTCTCGGGAAACAGTTAAAATCCGCTTGTCTTCTGTAAGGTTCGGACTTACTTTCTGAATTATTGTTCTTCCATTTCGTGGAGAAATGCTGGTTTTACAAGTTAGAAAAATAGAAATCTGTCAGAGCTGTGAAGCTTGCACAATTCACTGGTCAGTGTGTTACTGAGGAAGGCATTTTCACAAAACAGGTTCCGATACTATGTTAGCACTTTGTGGCCATATAGGAATATTGTCAAGAACAGATAGAGTTTACCAGAGTTACTGAATTTCAACTATCTTAATACACTAATAGGAGTGTAATATGGTGACTTTACAGGAGAAGCACGTTTTTTTCTGATTCTAACAGCTATTTCATGGATTTAATATATGATCGATGTGCATGTTAGATCAATATGTAGTTTCAGTTGGTACAGACTGTACAAAATTATTATTTTATTGAATCACCTAACTTCTTTATGATCTAAAAAAGTCTATTGACTAACTAGAGAGAGTTTTAATATAGGATATTTGCTTGTCCTTTGGTTTGTAAAGCACCGTGTTTGAATTAATTTGTGAAATACCATAAGCTGTACAGTAATTAATCTTGCAGCAAATGTTATATATCATATGTAAATATAGCTATACATTCTAAGAGTGACAGGTCAGTTTGTGGAGAGGTAGTTTGCACTTTGGATTTATTAATTATATATCGTGTAATACTAATAACAAGACTTAGTTTATTTTTAGAGATGTAATGTTCCTCATTATGAAAGGAGTGCTCATCTTCCCTTTGGTCCACAACTATTACATGTTTAGGAGGTGATTAGTATTCATGAGCTACCTCATTGCAAAAGGGTGCCACAGGGGCTATGAATTAGTACGTGTTTCTGCATTCAGCAGAAGAGAAAGGAAGCTTCTAGCTCGTGCTGGCGGAGGCCGGGGATTCTGTCGAAAGATTCAAGTTACTGCAACTGTGTGGAAAGAACTTATATTAAAATATCACCTCTTCGTCAAGGAATACAGGGGATTGTTTCTTTACTCATGGCTTGCGTTATTGGAAAAATGGATGGAGTAAAAATGAGTGATCATGAAAAGAAACGCCTAAAGTATTTTTTTATAAATCATCAGTAAATCTAAGAGAATGAAGGAAATACTGTAATTTTAGCAATGGCTAATGACTTAAGATTTTTTTCCCTAGAAGGATATGCTTCCAGATCTTATATAGGTGAGTTTATGGGCAAAGTTTGTTCTAGTTTCCTGTGTCTTACTATCTTTCTTTTTCAGGTGATATGTACTATTGGCAGGTATTTTGTGTAGTTATTGAGAAATACTGAGTTTATATCTACATACTAATTTTCTCAATCCAAATAATTTGCCTGGTATAATTTTATGCATCTTGAATATATGTATTAGGTATCTGTATGTAGGAACATATGCAATGATTTAATACATGTAATTGGCTTTGTTTCAGTTCTGTATGCTATAGTTTGATATAAGCAACTATAATCTACAATGTCCCTGTAGTGTGTTCATTTTATAGAATTTACCGCAGGGTTAATTTTTATTGTAGCTTGTAACTAGTCTTTGAACAAGTTTGTTATCTTCATAGTTCATTCTCCATTCCCGCAGATACAAGTCCAACCTTCAGGTAGCGGCAGCGTGCAGAACTGACAGCGCTGCTCGCTTTCACAGCCGATGCCTGACGTGGAAATATCGTCTTGATTTTACCTTGTGTAGTGCAGATACCACTTTAGATAGGATCCGTCTCAACTGCATAAGTTTTGGCAGGAAAATGGAAGCGTTTTTCCCTAGGTAAAGGGAGCGGGGTCTTCCCAGCTGATGCGGGAGCCTGGGGGTAGCGGGTGACGCGGGTGCAGAAGGCGAGTTCTGGGGAGCCCGGGCTGGGGGGGGCGGCTCTGCTCTTGCTGGGGTCAAAGAGGGGTTTGCTTTAGTGGTTTAGTTTAATTTAAAAAAAA
>JAVJGG010000013.1:5144216-5156585 GCA_035590195.1 Aviceda cuculoides
TTGCTTTAGTGGTTTACTTTAATTTAAAAAAAAGAAAAAAAAAAAATAAAAATCAAGTGACTCTTTTTCCGTGCTAAATGTCTGTGAAGTAAAACAGAGGAATAGGACATCTATAACTGTTCTTGTTGATGATATGCCAATAATTAAAAATAGCATAAGATTTTTGCTGAACTAGTCATTGAAAGCATTGCTAAAGGTGGTAAAATAATTCTAAATAAAAATGTAGTGAATTATTTGATTTAGAAATAAATGGAGTATACTGATTCATATGTTACTCTTAGTTATCCTGCTACTGAAAACTGTATTTATTTATTGTGTTATGATAACTAGGTTTGAATCAACAACGTAACTTAATTATTTACCAATTTTAGCCACAGGCCTTCAAAAACTTCTGTCTGCATCTAAACGAATGTGTCAATAATCCCAGCGAGTCCAGTAAAGGAAAATAAAGTTTTAGGTATGTTGTTATCGGAAGGGTTAAGTGCAAAAGGATATACGTAAATTCATGCAGGTATTTTGCTTCTTTGTGCTTCATTAATTAATCTCTAAGCAAACTGAAGAAAGTAACAACATGAGCTAGGAGACATTTCTCCAAGTGATAGCCAGTAATGGAATGGAGAAATACTGCGTTCGAAGGGTACTCAATTAGATTGTATAAGAAGACCGAATTTTAAATGCCTGTTCTTTTGATAGTGTGCCAATTAATGTCAAATAATAAACTAGCCCAGGGATTAGAGGAACGCAAAGGAATCTTAATCTGTTTGCTTCACTATGACAAGGGGAAGTGTTGGACAGCTGTAGGATTTGATCCTTGGCCCTATCTCATTAAGCCTGTTTCTGGCAAACTAGCAGCTATTTTGTACTAGAAGTACACTACAGCATATTTCCTAGGAAAGTAGGACTTGATACTTGCAAGGTGAAAACAAGTACAAGATTAATCTGAATTCTGAATATCTCAATCTTTTTTTTTTTATTAAGATGAATCCCTATGGTCCCTCTACCTGTCACAAAGAATGAAAATTGAAATTTATGTGGGTCTTTGAAAAAGCAATTTATCTGTTATTTGGAAAGTATTCATAGTCCTTGAATTATGGAATTAATACATCAAAAATGGAATTTTCCTGAAGTTAATGCTGTCAATTCTTATTACTCAGTTGATGGACATTGTTGTCTCCTCAACTCATATTTAATAATGTGAGATTTAAGCATTTCAGCTCTGTTGTAAAAAAATGTGAAGATGGCATGGAAACATCGTAAGATTAGTGTTTATTACATTCGAAAACACTTGAAATTCAGTAGAACAAAGTCAATAGTATGATAAGCAATTATTTCTTTAATCGCATGGCAGATTTTGTAGTCTATTAAACTTCATTGCTGTAAATGATACGTTTATAGATTAGTACGTCAGCAAAGTACATGTCAATATAGCTCAAATGTCAACAGGTGCTCTCAAAAGAAGTATTTCAGTTTCTTCCCTCTCTTAATAAAGTATTGCATAAACTCAAGAGTTCCAGAACTGACAACAACTCCATGGCTCAAAATTGGAACAAAATGACTACAGAAAACTTTGAGCAGGGACCGTCATCAGCATCGCAGAAATAGTCCCTGAAATCCAGTTCCGAGCGCTGGTGGAAAGGAATTATCCACGTGGAAAGGAAGTATCCATGTCTAATCAAGTTAGAAATTAGGACCCCTGAAAATGAGGACTGTGTGATTCTGCCCCTCCAAGTATCAGACTGGATTTTTGGTCTGCCCTCTGCTGGAAATGGCAAATATACTGAATTAGGGAGTGAAGTCTCTGTCGGAATACAGGGACTGCGTGGCAGGGCTCCGAGCTAATGGTGCAGGCTGACTGCGTATGCAGACAGTATTATCACATTGTACAGTCGATCTCTAGTTTATAAGGTTTTCTTCATACATGTGCAAGTTAATAATACCGCTTCTTAAAGAGAAAACATTTTCTAAGATATTCTGGCCATAGCCAGAATTCTGCGCTAGAGCTATGATAGACCAATATCCAGCCCCCAAATTAAGAAAGATAAACTTCACTAAATCTTCTCAAACTGTAGAAAAATATTTTTATCACAAGTTTCAGCATGAATTTTGTGATGTTCGTCACAGCTTTTTAAAATTAATTTGCTATTTGAAGAATAATGACTCCTATGTGGCAATCCCAATTCATGTTTTTTCATGTTACAGTGTTTGTGAAGAGGTGAGGAAAGATACCTTCGTTACGTGAAACAGAAGTAGCTGCTAGGTTAGATATTTTGTAAAAGTTGAGGTTATTGCATTCTGTGAACAACAATAAAAATACCGTTATTTAGTGATCACTGCAACTTTAGAAAGGGGCAGTATATGTAACCTACAAAGTAAACACCTGTACTGTATTAGGGACATGATTTATTTTAAAGCCAAGAAATTAATATTTGTCTCTCTCAAGAAAATTGGTCTCTATTTTGAAAATGGGAAATATTTTAGGGCATTTTTTTCTTAATTTGATATTATATTTACTAGCTTGCCTTACACAAAACCTTTTCCTTGATACCTGCATATTTATGGAAGATGGTCTTTTTTGAGTTTTGGTTTTGGTTTTTTTTTTAAATTACCGAAAAGTGCAGTTAAAATTCCTCCTAGAATGATTGAATATATATATATGCGTATGTGTGTCTGTATGTGTGCGCTCACATACACACGAGGGAGTGTGTGCTGAGGGACATCTACCATAAAATACAAAGGAATATCACATAGCAACATCAAAATACCTATGTCCTTCTGGTTTTGCCATGCAAACCCAAAAGCCGCTCGCTCAAGTCGCAGTGGGATCGGAGGGAACGAGAGAGAACCTGTTTTAAGCTCAGGGCGCCTGAGGTGGTCCACTAAAATGTGTTCTTGAGTACTTGAGTGCCTCACCGCACCTCGTTCTGCGTGAAGGTGGTGGCTGGTTTTTCCTTTGAACTTAAGAGGAGCAGACCCCGAGTGCTGAACGTCGTTAAATGCCCGTGCAGAGATTGATAATGACTTTTCTCTGAAGTGTCGTCTGTTCGAGGACGTGACTCTTCTAGCTTCTGCTTCAAAAAATACTGTTTTTCTCTGCTCTTACCTAGTCACACGTTAGTAAATCTTGGTAACTGTCAGTAAAACAAACTTACATATGCATTATTTTATACTTTCCTGGATCTGTCTTTGGACAGGACTGATTTAAGCTTTAGCAGGGCCCAGATCCGTAGAAGTCGCAGGATGTCAGTTCTTCTCCCACAGACCCCTTCATTTCTTCCTGGCAAGATTTCCTATCTGTGTGAAACTTGCCATGACATAAAGCCTGTGTCTCTAAATCCTCTCTTTTCTTTTAATTTTTTTTTGGGGGGGGAGGGTGGGCAGGAGCAGGCCATCACACCTGCTGGGAAGGGAACCTGCTGGGAGGGACAGCAGGACTGTGGCTCAACAAATAAATTCAAAATCTGACTTCAAAATACAGAATTACTGAAAAAAAAAAAAATAAAATCCCTAAAATTAGTATGTTGCCAGTAGGTCTACTTATCAGCAATACAAGATCAAGGAATTTCCACGTAGCAGGCGGCTTTAACAACAACATCTGGAGTGAGTCAGGCTGCGGCTTAAATCCGCGGGTGTCCGCAGAGCGATAGGTGACTTCGCAATGCCACCGGGGCATCGCTGGGTCGTAGCACTGTTAGGGCTGTGTGTTACCCGTCCTGTGTCTATTCGAGACTGTTCTCTAGAGCGCGTGTCTGAATACTTTATCCAGCCTCCGTGTGCAGGAGCAGGAAAAGGATTTGTATAGAACCGTTTAAATGCGATGCAATAGCTAAAGGAAATTAAACAGAACTGACAGAGCGATTCATCTTTCTGTCAGTCAGTGAAAGTTCTGGTGGGTTACTAGATTTTTTTGCCGTCACACTGTGATTATTGCATTTACCTTTAAAGAAGTGAGAGAGCGAAGACCCCCAAAATACTACATATTGTATTATCTCTTTCTGTGAAGTGTGAAAATATGGAAGATGATATCTTCATATCTATCAGGTCTTAAGGCTTTGGTGAACAGTGCCGATAAGATATGTGCATTAACCTGCATATGTTCTCTTGGCCCATATTCATTTTCTTTGGTCGTAAAATTGCTGGGTTATTGCTTTCTGTATTCTGGGGATATAGACAGGAAGACTCCACGTGACTTTTAAATGTTGCGTGTCACCCTGACAAACATGGGAAATGGTTCATCTTATTTATTTCCCTCGAAGAAGTGAAGAACAAATTGTAAAACTGGAAATACATACTCTGAGGAGCATCAAATTAACCTTTTATTTGTGAACCAAATAAATGAAAATGTATCAAGACTTAAAATTAATTTACTAATTTAAAAAAAAAAAAAGGTTTTTGGAAATGCTGTTACACAGACAAATTAACATGTTTGTTTTTACTTTGTAACTGTAGTACATTTACTCCTAAAATGCAAGGCAGACGGATGGGGACTTCAGGGAGAATCACTAAGAGCACAAGTGTGAGCGGAGAGATGTATAAGCTGGAGCACAATGACGGGAGTCAGTCGGACACGGCTGTCGGCACGGTTGGAACAGGTGGGAAGAAAAGGCGTTCCAGCCTTAGTGCCAAAGTGGTTGCCATAGTATCTCGAAGGAGCAGAAGCACATCTCAACTTAGCCAAACAGGTGAGTGAGACACGCTGTCCTGGTCGGAAACAGGACTCTCACCAAACGTGGTTTACCATTATTTCATCTGTGGCATCTGTGTTACATGTATATGGATATAGACCACTCGGGAGAGAAGATTTTCCAGCTGTGAATAAGTTTCTGAGATATTAATTTTCTTTGATCGTTAGGCATCTGCAAGAAACAATGTACAAATGCCTTTTAGAATACGTACAATAACAACTTTCTGTCCTGATCAATGATGGTTTTATCTCTTAGAAGCCTTGCTTACAGGTAGGCAAGGAAATGCAAAGACACATATGTGGCTATCAACAGTGGATAATGGTTTGGCTAAGAGCAGTTCTTCTATATAGGAAATTTCTTCTAGCGCAAGAGTTGAGTATGAATGGGGGAACTGAAATCCGAGCAAATGAATGGCAGTTACGTAACTTGGATAAAAGGTTGTACCTGTAGTGGCAAAAAATATGTTTTTACAAACTACCTTTGATTTCTTAGCAAGAGTAAATCCAATATTTTCTCTTTAAAAACAACACTGTCAAATTGGGGTCAGTGATTTCAGATAAATTAAAAAACAGCATGATGCTTCGTTAGGAACATAAGACTTCCAACTCTTTATTGTGACTTCAGCAATCTTAAAAGCTTCATATCTGCACAGCCTGAAGGAACAAAAGCTCGTACACAAAGATTCAAAAGGGAAAAAAAAATGTTTTAAAGTCCCTGTCCTGCTCCTATCGAGCCCCAGTGAAGACTTTTGCTCTTGTCTTCAGTGGGAGCAGGACCTGGCCCTAAGGGTTCTTTCTTACTAAGAGAAGGGAAAAAAAGAGGAAAAGCTTCAGCCTAGCATAGAACGTACGCATATGGCAGCATTCCTCTCACCTAGTCAGGGTAATCTAAATGAAGGTAAGTAACAATATTGTTTCTTTATATCATCAAATATTTCACCCTTTTCCCTTGGTTTTCTTTTTTTTGCCAGATGAGGAGTAGAAGTGTTTCTTTCAAAATGTAAAGCTGTGTCAGCTTTAACAAAAAGACTGTAATACTTTTCTACACGATTTGTTTATTAATTTGAAGCATATAATCATGCAGTTGGATCAAATGATAGATGTAGTAGGCGTATTTGAAGCCCAGAACTGTAGTTAATAGTGTTGCTCGAAAATGCACTCTGCCTGAATATTAGACTAGAATATAGATAGTTGTATACGCCAAGTTGTTACTTTAGATGCATCAGAATCAATGACGTGCTCTTAAAGTAATAAAAAGTGGTGTTGTATTGTAGAAAGGATTTTAGATTCACGTTTTACTCCACTTACTATAAAGAACAAAATATTTTAAGTATTTCACAGAATGTTTTTGTGGTTTGATCTGGCGTTCCTTTCTAGCTCCTAAATCTTACTGAAATCGGAATTGCTGTGACAGAGCAAATCCTTGCTCCATCTTACTCAGTAGTCCAGCTCCGGGCAGGAACCGGGGCTGTCCACCTGAAAGGAAGGCGCCGGGGGCTGCCAAACGTACAGGGATTCGCTTGGCACGAGCCCTGGCTCACTCTTCTCAGGGAAGTTCGTAAATAACTTACTTAAAATCTAAACCGTGACTTCCAAACACTTCTCAGCATTATCTATTTAAAGCTCAGATGTTTTCATGCTTCATAGAAAGATACTATAGCTCTCCAAATTTTGCTTGGTGTAAATTTCAAAACGACAGGAATTTTGCAAGGAATGGAGCACCTAAAGTTATAATGAAACTCAAACAGCAAATCAAATATGACAAGTATGATTATGATTGTAAAACAGAGTTGAGAATGATATTTACTTTGCCTTACTGTGGCTCAGGCAAACAGCACGATCTGTGGTCTAAGCAGAGCAAATAAAATGTGACATGTTTTGTCATTCACTATTTTTTTAGTTAAATTATGTCAGAAATCGTTGAATTGAATTAATGCATTTTTTAGGACAATATGCACAAGAGACTTGATAGGTTTTCCAAACAAAATCCATTGCTGAAGACTAAATACTCATGCCCTAAATCAGGGACCCACTGTCCTTCTTTCCTGTAGTGTACAAGAGGGGAGGAGAAGTCTAAAAAGATCTAATTAATTTTAATGTGTTGTGCCTAAGTAACTTAATAATGTCTCCGCTATTGAGAATTAAAAAGAAAACAAAATCTGTTTTCACAATGTAATATAAACTAGGTCCTTAAAATTGATTATGTAAAAATTGGTTCCAATAGCCAAATTCTGAAGTTTTAAAACTGGTGTTGGAGGTGTTGGGCCACCAAAAATTGGTGCCAGGTATGAACTTCTGCTACAGATCCTCAGTAACTGAAGGTGTGCTGTTGACACAGAGCATATATTTTAAAGGAAGTATAAAAAAATACAGAAATGTATGTGTAGCCTCCACAGTTTTTCCTGAACTGGTCAGTTCAAAATTTTTTTTCCTATGACTTGCATGATTGTAAGTCAGGTACACATGACATATATAGGTATTTGTTTCTGAAAACTCAAAATAAAAGATCAGAAATAAAACAAATATTTCTTGAAAAAGAAAAAACATTTCTTGAAAATCAGAGGTTCTGTATTTTTGTGGAACATGTAGATCTGAAATGCTAGTTTACTACTGTCTTCAAAACCAGGAAAATTAACTTCCATCTTGCATTTTCTCATTTGAAGAAATGGTCAATAAGGGCTGAATTTGATTTTTTTTTTTTTAGGTAATTCTTGCTTTTAGCATACTGCAGGGGTTTAATCTTACAGAAAAATAGAAGTGTTGTGTATGAAACTGCTACTAAGTAGCTATTATTTCTAAGAGTTGATTTTCTTTTCAATTGAAAAAGGTGGGGATGCGTGTGTATGTGAGCCTGTGTATGCGTGTATGTGTCTATACATACACACGTGGACCTCTTCGCACATACGGGGCAGATCCACTTGCATGTTAGATTTAGAAGGACCAATAATCACATTATTTTGTGCACCCTTCTTCAGTGCTTTTAAAAATATTTATTCTGAATACGTGCCTTATAAGACTGTCAGTGAATCGGGTTTTATTTTTATGTAAATCTGCAAGGAAAAGTATGTATTTCTGCTGCACTTGCCTTTTGATTATGTTTAAGATTTCATAATACTTTTAGTAACTGTTCATTGAAATAACAAAATTCTTACTTACTATGGTTTGTTCATTGTGCCTGCAAATTGGATAGATTTTATAGTCCATCAAAAAAAGCTTGTAATCTTCTGTCAGTATTCCTAATGAAAATCCAGCTCTGCTTATGCTCTCACAGTTAAAAAGAAGGACAAAAAAAAAAAAAAGAAAAAGGAAATTAAAAAAAAGCAAAACACGAAAGAATGAAAATAGCTCCAGGCATGTTCTGTACAATTTTAGTTACAATCCAACTTGTCTAGCTTTCTTTACCAGCCTAATTTTGGTAAATATATACGTACATATATACAAAATAAATATATAACCACAGATTTTCTAAATAATTACAGCAACTAAGTTTAAATCATAGGAAAACGAAAGGAAAATAGATTATGATAGGAAATCATCATCTATTGTCTTGATTTTTGTGATACAACACCCTATTCCCCTACCGATATATTATAGTTTCCCGATCAATGAGTGACTGAGGGCAGTATTGACCATACCGCATTTGGATTTGTGGTTCTGGGTTTATTTTGAAAGAGATAAAAACTGCTTCCATAGGAGGAAAGAGTTTTATTACAGAATTTATACCATAAATAGAACCATAACAGTGCATTACAAAATGGATGGAGGTGACGGTAGGGGTATCACCAGTGAGATGAGTTCTGGAGAAAAGGGAAAGCTCGGGCTCAGATTAAGACAAGTATTCCCATCCCTGGATCCCTCTCAGTTCTCCCGGTACCTGCAGAGCCGTGCCTTAAGAAGGCGAAAGGATTCCTGCCTTTTGCTTTCTAACCCCTGGTCAGCAGATACGGGTTCAGAAAGGTCAGCTGCTAATAGATTCTTCTTCTTTTCAAGCGCTAACAGCGCTTCGCGACCATTCTGACAGTGTATCTTCGGCATCTTGCTATCGGAGATTCGGTAGTGTCACATTTCTGGGATGTATCCAGCCTGATGCAGTTGCCTGCGGGTCGGTAAGACGGGTTTTTAAGGCAAATGGACAGGATGGCTGGCTGGGGTTTGGTTTGGTTTGTTGAAGGACTTGGAGGATTTTCATTCTCTAGCCACTTCTAATGGAGGGCAACTTTTCTGTCAAAAGCATGGAGAGTAAGAGTTTAAAAGGAATTGCAAAATAATTTAGGAGTGTTTACTTAATTAAGATAGCCAAAACATGATAAGCAGTACAGACAGGAAGACTGAAAATACCAGCTTTGAGAGAAGTATGAACAAAACTACCTGAGATGCAACTGGTGAGCCTTTTGAGACACGGGCTCTGTGTTCTCCAAATACGAGCTCTTTGACACTACTTTTATTTTCCAAGGTGCTCAACACCATTACCGTCAGTATTCTGACTGGTTTTCCATTGACACTGCTAGAGGACCATTAGTGATCTCATATGAAATAAAGGTGAGACTTTGCCTGGGTTATTGTATCCTGTTCCCACTACTGGCTCAAAACAGATGAGAGCAGAAGAGATGCAGAGAAGGAGAGCTAAGGAGCTTGGAAAAGTAGGGAGCTTGTCCAGCCTCACTTTCCACTGATATCAGGTCGTTCTTCTGAATGGAAAAACCTTGCCATGTTTGTGGTGTGAACCAAACTGAGATGTTTCCACATAAGAACCAAAGTTACTTGCTGTCATCTCCTGTTTGTGAAGTTTAACGTCGACAACCTGAAATGAAGCCATAGGCATGAACATTTCAGGGGGAGGTTACGTACCGTGAAGCGGAGCTAAAATCGAGTATTGTCACAAGGTGAAAAAAGAGTGGAAAAAAGACTCTGTTCACTTACATGCATCTGTGAACTGGGTACTTGGAAGGAATCTTTAAGTGTCTGACTGCTTCGCTCGGGAAGTAACTGGCAACCTGAACAAAACCACGTGAGAATCTTGTAACGTATTTCCCTATGTAAAAATCGCACATGTCCTCACATGGAATTCCCCGCTATAGTATATTTTCTGTAATTTCTGATAATTTTCTCATTAAAGAAATGGCTTTCTGTATATTCTTTTGAATGAAATTCCAAATTCCCAATTGCAGAAATGATACTGTCGTGTAGGTGAGGAAATCGTCATTGAGCACTGAAGTCCTGATAATCTGGTACCCCACAGGAGAGCCGTGCTCCTTTTGGGCGCGCACTCTAGCTGTGAGAACACTCCTTCCTCATCTGGTTGACCGTCCCACATTTCACCTTCTGAGACTGATCTTTAGAAGGCTTTCTCTCACGGTTTTGCAGGATGACTGAAGATTAGGTAAACATTTAGAAAAGACAAGCCCATCCGTTACACAAAATGTCCTCTAGTGGTGGAGAATATGCTGGTTCACTGGAGGTAATATGCTGTGGTAAAAATAACACTGCCTGGGAAACATGGAAATTAAACAGAGTAAAGCAGTCTTCCTGGCTCGGAGATACATCATTTCAGAGTAGACACCGCTAGAAAAAAAAAAATCTCGGTTTTTCATTTTCACGGTCTTTGTTTGGTAATGCCAGCAGGGGTAATTTTCTGTCCATCCTTGTAGTAATTTTATGATACAACAAGAGATTTCATACAGGTCTAGATAGTACGGGCAGATAAAGCAGATAATAAATCAGAAATAAAATAGTTGGAGGGTGGAGGCCTTTGGGATAATGAGGGGTAGTTTGTTGTCTTTCTTGAGAAAGCCATCGCTTCTTTCCAGAATTTTGTTACTTTTTTTACAAGGGTCGTGGTAACCTTTTCTTGCAGTGGTCAGGGTTTGGTTTTTTTCATGTTTCATTTTGATTGATTGCGTCTCAGTTATAAACAATGCAAGTATGTGTTTCTGAGCATGTTTCTTTTACCTCATAACCTCTGAGTTTATATTTTTATTACTGTAGTGAAAGTGTGCTTATTTAAAAATTTGCATTTATTTGATAAGAAAGCTGAGTGCTAGGCAAAAGTTCAGAAGACTTATTTTATGTAGAGTTCAGAAAATCATCTGTTGTTATTAGACTGGATGGAAAGCACCGAGATCAGTAAGAAATACTGATGTCGGGAAGCAACTGGTTAGGGAGGAGGCATCAGCTGGTTTTATTAAAACAAGAGCCAGAGAGCGCTTACTGGTTGAGTTTCTAAGACAAAAACCACAGGCAGATCTCGTTAATATTTTAATGAGAGGTAGTGTGTATGCTGCTAGAATATGCTGATGATATTGATTTGGAAAGTATGTCACTTCCAGGTGATATAGAGCAAGGACTGATGAACTTGAGGCCTAGAATAATAGAACTCAGATAAAACGTGGTAATGCAGATTGCAAAATCATTCCTTTCGGAATGACTAATGAAGATTTCCAGATGCAATCTGGGAGCTCTGTCATCTAGAAAAAACCAGGAGGAGGAAAACACGTGTATAATCAAAATCACAGTAAGCTATGTATAAGATCTGGCCAGGGAAGAGGCGAATGCTCCCCTGGGTGCATCAGGCAAGGTGTTTCCTTGGAGAGCAAAGAAAACCTTAATGTCATTGAATGAGGCCCCAGTGACAGCTCATCTGGAATACTGGTCGCTCGGTGTTCAAGAAAACGAATGCTGGATGTTTGTGGGAATTGAGACGTTGAAGGATGATTTATTGCCTGATTTGTTCAGCCTATAAAAGTGAAGGTTGAACAGGGATATGATTGTTCTGTAAGAATGCAATGAAGGTAAACATCAAAAAGGCAGAAGAGTTTTTGAAGCTAAGGGGCAACACCGTCAGAAACTGTGGTTTAAGAACAAACAGGTATAAATTAATTATGAATAAATTTTATATTTGTCTCAAAATTACAATATAGTTTCTAACAATCAGAACAGAGAGAGGGGTAGCTTAAACCTTTCAAAGCATTTAGCATGCTAGGGATGAAAAAGCTCTTTTTTTGTTTCTTATCTAGCATAATATCCCATTGCTGTTTTCATAGGGTTTGTTTTCTGATGCTGTTCTTTTGTATTAGCATCTCCTGTTCATCCAGACAAAATGCTACAAAGGGCCCCAATTTTCTAATGGCAGATTCCAAAAATTGTCTTGGAAGTCAGAACTACCATGAGTCTTACAGCTATAGAGTTACCCCGCAGGTTTAGTTTAGTCTTCTGTAATTCACCTGTTGTTCACTGTCTTGTAGAGGAGCATGTCCAAGAATTTGCTTGCGCCGGGCATTTACCTCTGCAGGAGCGCCTGGCATTTACACATGAGCTTCCTTATCTCCAGATACCGCCGTTTTGTTATCTTCAGTCTGCACGCTTTGCAAATCTGTTCCTTAACGTTAGACTGCGTGAACTTGAAAAGTAACTCTCGGCAGAAGTCTGGGGGTCCGTCCTGCAGCTCCCTGGGTAGCCTCGTTTGGCTGTTCGGAGTTATTTCTGTGAGTCTTTCCTACCCGGGTTGTTATTTTTCCCGGAGCGGGGCGTTAGAGCTTGCTCTGCGTAGTCGTGGTGATCTGTGAGGGCAACGGCTCTGTTGCACAGAAACGTCGCACCCAAATGTTTCTGCAGCGGGGGGGGGGGACCAGCCAGCACCCGGCGGCCCCTCACAGCCCCGGCTGGGCCGGCACAGTGGGCCTGTGGGCCGG
>JAVJGG010000013.1:5156711-5199440 GCA_035590195.1 Aviceda cuculoides
GGGGGGGAACAAACCAGCGGATGAAGAATAATACTAAAAACAAAGAAAAAGACCTGATTATTTTTGTAAGAGGAACTCTTTGTTCTAGTAACGATACTTAATTCTTTGAAACCATTGAGTGAACGTAAGCACGTTCTCTTTGATTTACTGTTGCCGTCCAGCTGAGGAATTCACTACCCTTAATAGAAACATAATTCAGTTCCAGTTACTCATCTTCCAAAAGATTTCCTAATAAGGGCTAGTATTTTCAAACACAGTTCCGCCGCTCTGTTGAGTTAGTGTTACATGTGGCTCTTTTCCTTTTTCCTGAAACATAAATTTTGACTGTCTCCTGTTACGTATTTGGTTGACTTGTACTCAAAAGCATTCATTTGCTTTTCTGTCTATTTGCATTTTCTCCCTAGATTTTTTAACAGAGATATTACAGCAGTAACAACTGTACTTTGGGCTATTTCCAATTTACAAGTAGTGTGGGGTTTAGGAGAATTTATTCCTTTCCAGAAGTATAATCTTGATTTTAGCTAAGCTATGACATACATGTCTTGTAGAACTCTAATTACAAAATATGCCAATTGTATTTAATAAGTGTAGCTTCACTGTTATGTTTCTATTGTATTTTTTACAAAATGTTTTATAAAAAGACCTACTGATACTTCTGACTATTTAACTGAGCTTTGTTTAAAGAGGACTTTTATTTGTTTTTTCATCCGATTCACACTGCATTCACAAGTTTAATTTTGTGCAAGTATAAACACTGAGCTGAAATAACATCAAAATTATGACAGAAAAAGGAAATAGTGATGCCAAAGTACTATCAAGAGGGAAAAAAAAAAAAAGTCTACTATCTTCACATTAAACATTTCTACATAAATACCTATATGTAAGAGAATGTCAGCCTTAAACTTGAATTTCATTACCTTTCATATGCTTCTTGCCTGATCAGGGCCACAGTTTCTGGCTTTCTGGAACTTGTGGGATTTTGTAGAAAGGTTTGGAGTACCTGCAGTCATCCAGAGGAAAAATACTCTCGTTCTGTGGCACAGGAATGAATTCCTGTCTTACAGAGGAATAAAGCCCCTTTATTTTTTAGAGTCAGATGATCTAGCTTAATTTCGATAGACCTGATTTTTTTTTTTCCCTTTCCTAAGCAGTCCTTTTCTTACCTAACATAAACTTTGATTTTCATTTGAATGAGATAGCCTGTTAACTTGTTCAATTTTTAAGTATAGATTTGGGAGCTCAGGCTATCTCGTTTAAAACTGGAAAGAATAGAAAAAGCTGGATCTGCAGTAATTCCTTCACAGGGTTGTTCCGAGCGTCCAGATGAAGTTTGGGGCAGAACTGACTTGTCATATACAATTGTCTACTCAAATGGCTGCTCAAGACTGTTAATGTCACCATTTTTTATCAAATTTTGCAGATTCTCACACTGTGGCCTTTTCCCTGATACTTTTAGTAAATGCAACACAGAGTTCCAGAGAGCAGATCAAAATATTTCATAGAAAGAATTTTGAAATCTGGCCAGTACATGGCAGTATTTCTTACAAACCATTTATGGTATTATTTTTCTCATGTAACTGAAGAATTTGCAATAATTTGAAAAACATTTTAAAACTATTCTTAATTCTTCCCCATAAACAGACAACGGAAATTTTCTTTGCACTCTTTTATAGATCACCTTTAATATTTTGCTTGCTTGCTTGTAGCTTCGGTGTAGCTACAGTCAAGGACAAAGTGGGTCTTTGCATCTAAATATGGACAGAGATCTTTCTTTGATTCCAGCACAGTATTTCAGATATGAATATTACATCTCTAAATCCATTCTGGGCAAGAAATGGTTTAATTCTGGATCTTTTAGAAAATGAACCTGAGTTTTCAAAATCTTGAATTTTTTTTATAAAACTTTTATAAAAATGTGTGGTAATCATACATTTGATGATAAAATACTGGTGGGCTGAGTTTAAAAAAAGTGCATTTAGCTGAATGGAATGAAGCATTAGATTCAGAGACACTGTTTTCATCTTATTTAGCACTTTTAAGTTGGAACATGAAGACGAGCTTCGAGGGATTTTTCAGTATTTTTTTTTGGCTAGGAATAGAACTGTTAGCAACGGAATCCAAAGGAAAAGCACTAAACCTAACCTAAGACAAAAAGCAGGATCAACAGGTGTTTTTAAGGGATTTTCAAGGACAATAATGATAATAATAATGAAGCCTGCTGCTTTTATTGCAGCTGATGATGTTAATGTATTTGTAAAAAACCTGTATACGTATCTATAATGTAACTAATAGAGTCTGCAATACAGATAATGGCCCTTAGATACTCTGAATTGCATATCATAAGTAAAGAAATATGCAGAATTCAGTAAAATTATGAAAAAATGTTCATAAGATTTTTTTAAAAAATAAGTTTCAAGTTTTTTGGCAAGTCATTAAGTTGGATGAAAAACTATTTCAATTCTAACAGCTTACGATGTCCATCTTGAAAGGACACAATTCAGCTTGAGTATTTCCTTAAACAGGAATGACTTTTTAAAACAAATGCTGACAGCATCAGATAGAGCAGGTATCGGCTCACAAACCATTTCAGTGTTGCTGAATGTCCTTCTTTTTTTTTTTTTTCCTTTTTTTTTTTTCTCTGAAAAAAAGAAGTTCAGCTCTCCCTCCTCCAATACTTTTTACAGATCGTGAAGGGAGGTAGAGTTCAGCTGGCTGAGACCCAGACAACAGCAGCCCTGCAGGGCAGGAGAGGACGGAGGTGAACGAGGACGGTCCTTGTTCCCGGGCGCATCCGTCTGGCAGCGTATCCGCTAGCCAGGGCTATGGCCAGTCCAAGGTCGACTTTGTTTCCAAGAAGAAAAGGAGCCGCAGTCTAATGTAAACTGTGTGACAAGGGAACTTGATGGCTGATTGTTTAACATCATTGCCCAGAGTCCTCTCCATGCTTTAGATGGCACGTATATTAAATTAACATAAGTAATAACCGCGTCGGCAAGTCTTAAAATAGAGCAAAGGTAGAAGAGATGAAAATGGGCACATCACGTTACTTGCTGGTCCAAACTCGCTTCCTGCCGACCAATCTGATAGGCAAAGAGAAGGGGGAAAAAGGGAGCGAGGCACCCGATGGATTCCTGCTGCTTCGGACCGAAGCTCGGCTCTTCAGCGGCATCGGCGCGCCCTCCGCGTGCGAGCGCCGCTCCCGAGCGGGGGGTTCGTCCCAGGGAACTGACTGCGCTCGGTGCGCGGGGCTGACTTCCATCAACACACACCAGGCGTGATTTCTTTTTAGGGAAGTCAGTCCGACACTAGTGAGAAGTTCACAGAGGTTTATATTTGATATTTTTTTTCTATTTTTACAGAATCTTTTTCCTTTGGGTTGGTATTTCAAGTGTTTAAATTAAACTTGCAGTGATTTTTAGCCCCTCCATTTGACTAGGCAGTTTGTTGCATCTGCTAAATTTTCTTCAAATTGCCAAGAAAAGACAAAGAAAAAAAACAGCCTAGGAAGTTAGCGGAGTTGGGATCTCTAAGTCATTGGCATGTTGTCAAAGTGCAAATATTTTTACCAACTGTGGCGTATGTTTACAGTTTCATCAGCATTTTGAATGTTGTGCCAGCCTTTCTTCAGTTTGCTAAGCGCGCAAATTTTAGAATGTGATGGTCCTATAACTTCCAAAAGGGGACCGATAGTGTAAAATGTTAAGTTTGTTTAAATCTGTATTGACTTCTATTGCATTGTTAGGTGCTACATATATCAGTTACTTGTTAAACTTACTCTGAGTAAGGCATGAAAATACTGTGCAATATTGAAGTTGAATTACTGTTTCCTGTTGTACAGACCTCAATATAGTTATTTACTTAGACCTCAGTAAACAGTACACGTTGCCTCTATATATTCTCAGGTCTCTGTTGGAAGGTTCATCCCTGAACTTGCCTGAATTTACTAGAATTTGACAATCTGTTTAGATTTTCAGACTGAAGTCTACAAATATTTAACTGCAGTGTCATAGACTTAAGACATTCAAAGGACTGAAAGAGTAAACTACAGTATTTTTTTCGGTGATCTGTTGTGTGTTTATCCTCATAAGTTACCTGAGAATTGCTTTGAAATTACTTAGTGTTTATAAAAGTCCTTGATGCTCACAGACAGACACTCATATATAGTTTATTTCATTTAGTCACATAATCATTTTTCATATTGCAACAGTTCAGTTTCTGGTGCGTGATAGCTTCAAAAGCATTGCTTTACAAGAAATCTTAGAAATGAGATGTTTTTCTTCTGGGAAGCTCTAGATGTCTGGCAATCCCAGCAGAAATTCCCAGTGTTTGACTAGTCAGAATTGGCCACCCATTCCTGCTAGATTCTGAAAAATGCAAGATTTGCTGTTACTGAAGAAAGAAACCAAGGCAGAAGGGTCCGTACGAGAAGGCAATGTGAGATTCTGCCTCTTCGCCCTGTCCGTGCGGAGGAGAAACCTGGTTTACTCTCCTTCGGGCACTCTTGCTGCCTCCTCTCCAGTTTCCTCTTTTACTTCTGTGGTTTGTGAAGCCCACAATTCCGTGGTTAGATAAGATAGGGTGGCTGCCCAAAGCAGACACCCAGCTCCTGGTTTTGAAGCTTGGGTTAACTGGGTGACTTACTTCGATATTAAATGGTGCTTCTAAAACACCAGTGTGAGACAGTATTGAAAGTTGGTTTTTTTAATGGTGGCTTTTGTGCCTTTGGGATAAAAAACGGCATCTTGGGAATCTATTTATTCATAATGATTTCTCTGGTCTCAGAACAGAACTTGTCAGACTGACAAATTACCTTAACGCAGGTATATGCAAATGGCTTTCCTGTTTATAAAGCAGGTTAAGGGAGGAATCTCACGGCTGCTGTTTTGATTAGTTTTGCTTTCACGTGGCTGTTGCTGGCTTTATTTATAGCTCTGCCATTGGATTAGATTTGATGGTGCTAAGTGTTCTCTCTCAGAGCATGGCCAGACTGAAACACTGAATTAGGTATAGATGTGACCCGGGATTTATGTATAAAAGTAAATCAGTTTTACCCATCACTCTCCCTTTGGAAATTATCCTACTAACCATCTTTTCTCCTGCCTGAGCAGCTCTTTTCTAGAGTTCATGGTCAGGGCAGGGTGGGGGGATTTTTCTGACAAGGCTCATGTGCTTGCTTCAGTCTGGACTCCAAAGTGTCTGAAATGTTAACAGGGGGAGATGTTCAAGGGGCATTGAAAACAAACTCCAGGGTGTATACACAGCAGGCCTGGCTTGGTTTTTTGCATACTAAAAGTATTCTGTCGAAGTTTCGTATTTATTGATAGGAAAGGAATAGTTTACCAGGAGAACATTTTGAGGGAGTCAGTTGTCTACCTTAGAGGCACACCGTGGTAGGAACCAGGTTCTTCTGCCTAGGCAGAGGTGCTCCACAGCACCGCGAAGTGCTCGCTTAAGAAAGGTCCCACGCAGGATCCGACTAACCTAGTAACAAAACTCTTTCTCTGGAATCTCAGTAATGGCCCTGGTGGGGCACAGCCGCTCCGAGAGTTGGGCGTGACAGAACTGAGTTGGGTTTCTGTTGCACTTAGTTCTCCTCTGACGCGAAAAAGATGCAGAGTTCTGGCAACAGGCTCATACCACGGCAAGAAGAGAGCTGCCATCTCTAGCGTGTGTTGGAACAGGCAACTTCTGATGTATTTATGCAGGGATTATAGAGCCGGGTCGGGACTTAGCTCTTAACAGATGAGCCATTGTCATCGACTGGGGAATCCAGGAGAAAAAGTGACCGAGAAGGTGACGGAAACTGTGGTGCGTTTGAGTAGCAGTTCACAGTTTCACTTTCACAGCATTTACATAGCTGCAAATACAGGTACATTTATTTTTGTTCAGGCGGCAGTTTTATGCTCCTGCCTGGGTACAGGCCTTTACCCTATACTCTGCTTCAAGAGGGCAGGCATGTTTATGGCCGGCTTGGCAACAATGGCAAGAAATTCAAGGGGATCCCAAAATTCCCCTTTTAGCCAAGGTTCGGGCTTTCCCAGTCTGCCTCACAGTAGTTTCTGGTCCAAAGTTTGCCCGTGGCCAAGTTTACTGACTTGGGCAGGGGGATACTCAGAAGAGGGCAAAGAGCCCTTCTCCAGTCCTAGTTGTTGCGGCCCAGAAACAAATCTTTCTGCGCTGGTGACTGAATATTTAACGTCATGGGTTGTTTCATTTACCTGGTGCCATTCTATTGCATGTGGCAGCTGCTTTCATTGCTTTACTTGCTCTGGATCAAAAAAAAAAAAAAAAAAAAAATCTGGGGCTGCATCTAGAAAAATCTTCCAGCCACTAATTCCCACTTATCCCACTTATCTCTTCAAGGAATCCCATATGTCCGTGTCTCTCCCATCATGCTTTTTCAATACACCGGTATGGTACGAGCTGTCCTTCGGGAGCTGGAGAGGGATGGTGGGGTAGAGCGCAGGAACCCTGCCGCTGACAACTGGAGAGGCACCCTTCTTCAAAGCAGCAGACCAGGAGCCGTAGTCACAGCAAGTGGGATTAATCCGAGCGAGTGTAGGTGTCCACGGAGTAGCCGTCGGTTCCTCACTGTCTTTCTAGGCAGCAGAGAGAAAGGTACGCTTCCGCGCATGGCTTACCGTCCTCGAGTAAATACCTGAGGTAGCAAAAACGAACTGCGCCCCGAAATTCCCGTTTCTCTCTATACGCTCTGAAAGGAGTCCGGCGCGACCAGCTCCGGTACAGCACGGACAGACGCGTGAAGTTCAGCGAGCCGAGTCCTCGGTAGGCCGCGCGCAGCCCCCTGCCCTCCTCTGCCAGCCCTCGCCCCGTTCCCCCCCTCGCAGGCCGGCAGGAGCGAGGGCTCCGGCCGCCCCCATCCTTCACCCGCCGGAGCTGAGCCCCGCACGGTTTTCCGTGGCCCCTCTTGCGCGGAAGAGAGGCAGGCGGCAGGGTTGCCTGGATAGAAGAGGTCTGTCTTCAGAAATGACCCAGCTGCTGAGCTACCCAAAACAGAGACTTTCTTGTTCTCGCAGCTTGGCCTGCAATAGGGGAACTGCGTCCCAGCACCGGGTTTGAGCCTCGTCTTGCTGCGTGATAGCAAAATTCAAATTACAAATTCAAGAGTGCCTCTGGCACACTTACAATGAAGTTACCGCTTTTTAGAGAGGGGGTATTTTTTCACTGGTACAACTGACTTAAGTTTTCTGATGCTGTTTTTGTAGGAGATCAGGTGATGTTCTTACTAAGATGGAATAATTCTGTACCGTGTAAGAGGTTTCTATCATTTGCTCTGCTGATTGCTCAGCATCCGTAAGAGTGGCAGGACTTGGTTGCAGATGTGAAGTCAGAGTTTTCTAAGCCTCTGGGTGAACGCTAATCAAGAGTTACGCGTGTGTGCCTATTTTATCTTTTTTTTATTAATTGTTTTCATGAAGGAAGCCATTAATATGTTTATATAAAGGATAGTGAGATTGTCAGCCTCGGAAGAAAAGTACTGCCATGAAAAGCCTTTAAGAATTCTGCTGGTTAATTGTTCTACATGTGATCAAGTCGAAAGAAATAAGGGAAGGCAGGTTTAGGTCTGATGATCTCCTTAACTGTCTTAATTTTTTTGATAAGCAAATGCCATCATCAGAACTAACACTATGTAATTGGTATAAATCTTTCCAGTCAAACCAAAAATCGAATCACCATGTAGGTGGAAATGACACAGTGAATTGTAATTTTATTGTAACTCTAATTAGTTGCACTGTCAGCACAACTGTCACGATCCAAGCCTTTCATACATTGTCATTGATCGAGCAGAATATGTAATAACAGCATTGTCCTGTGATACCTTGTTATGATGAAAATGTAAGTACTTTCACTAATAATATTCTTTTTTTTAGTGTACCATTAACACAAATACAACTTTTTCTATTATGTGACACTGCCAGTTTCTACAAGCTGGGAATATGGTAATGCTTTTAGTCTTCAGAGGGCCATCGGAGAGCACAGCAAGCTGCAGTGTGCTGTTATTCATCTAGTGCTGCCATGTGTTTGGTGCTGGTATAATGAGCAGTAAATATGCTATCTTAGTTTTACGGGGCGGGACTCTTACATGTTATATGCTTTTATTGATAATATGCTTCCTTATTATAATATTAATATTACTTTTCACATACAATTGCAAATAGTCTGTTGCTGAAAGAGCAAAAATATTTGGTCAACATGAACTTGAGTTAAAAGTGAGGAAGAGAAAGAGTGAGGCAAATCAGATGTCCAGCTGGATCAGTGATTGCTCCCAAAAGGAGGGCTGAATGTGGTCGGTTTAGGGTGACAGACAGGACATCTCCTGACTTTTTCCTCATCTTTTACTCTCTCTGTGTTCACGTGGTACCCATCACTACAGTATTGGCAGTGCTTAGGACAGAAGCAGTGTGCCATAGAGAAATAGGATCGTCAGTGGTTTATAAAAGAACTGTGAATGAAGTGAGGTTGCAAAACTGAGAAGTGAACCTTAATGCTTGGCATCGCAGCATTCCTTTTTCACTGAAAGACCTTCCTTCTTCCCACAGGCACGCTAGTCGGCATGTTACATACACAGGCTGTTTGTCTTCATGCATAAAAAGTCCTCTTTGTTGGTGGGATGTGCTTATTTTTAAGAAATCAATTGCTCCTGAGAGCTTGGTGCTGAAAAATCCCTTTGATTTCACAGCTTAAGAATTTGGTGACCCGATAAGACTGTTTTGTAGAATAAATGGATGACCTTTTGGAGATTGCTATTTTTCTGTTTGTTGTCCAAAGCTTTCTATCCTGTTCAGAGCTGCAGCAGCAGTATAGCAATCATTTTGCAATCCCAGCTGGAGCAAGAACTGCTATGGCTACTATGTAAACAAGTACTGGTGAACTTCGCTTCGTAGTGCAATTTATTTTATGTGCTCTTAATTTATGTTCTGACTCTTATAGTTCATGTCGGACCTCTTTAATAGTAGCGATGGTTCTTTGTTCTTTGCGTTGTTGGCAGTCATAGACCTTAAAGCATTTTCCAAAGGAACGGTAAGTGCCATCGTCCCATTTTATTGAGGAGCAAACTCCAGGACTGGAAGTGACCTACTGAAAATCTCACAGTCTGCAGAAGAGCCAAGACTTCCTAAAAACTTATGACTGTAATTACCAGATTTAAAAATATTTGTGACTGTTTAAAGTACCTAGGAGCACATTATAAGAGATATAGTAATCTCATTGAAATGATGCTGGAAAAGAAAGAACGCAGAGTGCCCGCAGAGCGTGCCTGCATGTGTGTGAACCTTCAGTTAGGGGTAGTCTTTAAGCAAAGATTCCTGGGACCCTAAGTGTCCATACATTAAAGCATGTCTAAATATCACTTCCATATTAAACATGTTTAATAATATTTACAATTTACAATAGGACAGCGTTAGCTTTCTTGAAATGGGAATCGGTGACTGAAAGCAATACGACGTCTGACGCCTACAACGTGTTCTGGTAGGACTCCCACCTCTGTGCTGCTGGGATATAATGTGGGTTGTGCATACATTCATCCTTGGCTTCACTTAGCAGCATCATTTCTTGTGTCCTCCTAGTAAGAGTGTTTCTGTTTGGGAGATTTCAGTTAAATACTCTCCCAGGAAGGACTTGCTTTAAAGTTTAATACAGTACATTATTCTCTGCAGTGTAAAATTAGCTTAGGAGCAAATAGTAGTGCCTGATTTCTTGACATATTTTAGTGATATTATTATAAAAGGTTATGTTGACCACTAGCTGAGCTAGGACTTCACTGTAAGAAGATTCCTAAATTTTTTTAACTTGGTGAACTTAGTTGAACTGTGAAGAAATGCATAAGATATGTAAACAGCTCGTTAACTAAATTAAAATAATTACAAATAGATTCATCCCGCACTGGGTAGCCTTGAAAATGTGTCTGTTTATACTCGCATCCTGTTGACCATTCTTTCCGCTCATATTTTGTACTTCAGAACATAGCGTGGCGACATTTGTTATCTTACTTGGTGGCACAGTGCTGAACTCTCTGTATCAAGATCTTTGTATTCAGATTGCTAGTTTTTCTATCAAAATAATAGCTTCTCACTTTCATAAGTTATCTTCACAAAATACCTGAAAATACTGTGGTTACCTGCCTTGCTGAATAGGAAGATGGCATGATAAGCGATCGCTTAAGTGTACACCAGATGTTCTTTGTAATACTGAAGAAAAGCAGACCAGAATTTCACCCTGATTTGGGGTTGGTGCTTTAGTTGTTATTGTGCTGTTGGGATGAATAGAACAGAACATATTATAAACTTGTGGATTGGGGTTATATAAAAAACATAATACTGTTTTATATAGCTCATATCCTAGTAGCTAGGTAATTGTAATTATTTCAGATTTTCAGGCACCATTGTGCTGGAGCAGGATTTTGGGGGAAAGTTGACTTTGGTTTCTGAAGTGCATTATTTTCCTCACTGTTGAAATACCATATTGTCACATTACAAACGTATTGGAAGTTTTATTTGAATATGGTGCATTGAGCATCCAGATGAGGGTGAGGTCCCATCCTATGTATGTTTCACAGGGAATAGTCCCATGGAGATTTACACATGATAAACTCGGACCTTGGTGAAAATTCTGCATGGTTTTGTGAATAAGTATGTAAGACATAAGAAACCACTTCCTCCCAATATAGAGGAAAAGAAAATATTCAATAAGACCATGCCCTTTGGATTTGTTTTAAATTACCGGCGCTCTTATATTTAGCTTGATAGAGTCAACGAGCTTGTGTAGCCCAAAGTTCCTCTGAAGATGACACAAAAATGTATAGAAAAGTTAAGGCCTTTGAAAAAGTTCATTGTGCATCTTCCTCTTTCCCAACTTGGCATACACATAATAGTCTTCAGAGAAAGATTACCGCTGGACAATGGTGTCCAATCAAGGGTTAGAAAGATTGCTTTTACTTAAGAATTTCAGTGGAAGAAAACATAAATTCTTCTGAGAACTTTTCTGACTATATATTGGAAGTTCTTGACTTGAGAGAAATGCCTTCAATTTTCCTCTATGTTCTTTTTGTTAAAAATTAAATACATGTCTTTAAAGCTGAGGAAAATAGGAGATATTGTGAATATATATATATTCTTTTGGAAACTGTATGCAATCAGGCACATTGTATGAAAGAATTATAAAGTAAAATAATTTTTAGATTTGAGTCATCTTTTGGTGACATTGGCTCTTGTTGCCACTGAAATGCCCATCAAAACTCACTTCAAAAGAAACTGGAGATTGTCTTCATCACATATCTTCAGTGCTGCATCACTAATGGGTAAGGTAAATCCTGTGGTTACAGTCTCCTTTTCAAAAATGTCCTCTTTCTAATAGCTGACGTGCTAGGGTTTGTGTTTTTCATAGTCTAAAGATGGTGTATTTAATAACATATTATTATCTAAAGGCTCTGAAATAGTTATTATACTAACGATGTATGTTACTTAAGCTTATTCAAAGTTGCTTCTACATTGTTTCTTATTCTGGCAGTAGTTATATCGTTTAACTTATCAAGGAGCTTCCCAAACTTTTCTTTTTGTGATGGTTGCATGCTCTTGATGTTATTTTTCACTATGATTTTATTAGAAGTTACCTGACAATAAGTTTTATTATGTCCATCCAGTCTTTACTTACTCAGGAGGGTAGTAATGCCAGTTTTAGATAAATGAGCTGGGATTTATGCACTTTTTATTGTTTATTTGTTGTTGTCGCTCCAATATTCCGTCATGTTAGATTCTGTGGTACTCATGGAGTTTTAAAATCTGTTGTATTATAGAGGCTATAATAACAAAAATGCATGTTTCCTTAAAGAGCATTTCATAATAACAGAGCAAGGTCATGTTTTGATCTTAAGTTTTACCTTATGTGATTTTGATTTATATTGTATATAGCAATCTTTTTTTCTGTGGATATATTGTCTTTAATCCTTATTTTGATGACATCTTGCCTGCATAGAATTTACATGTCTTATTTTTGCCTACTATTTAACAGCCATTGGTATTTTTATAGCAACCTGTACTCAATAACAGCTAACCTCTCACACTGTGAACACACTCAAAAAGAAGCACTCTCATTAATGATCATGGTAATCCTGCGCAGCAAATAGAGCTTTATCTGTCAGTTCCAAGAAAAAAATACTATCTGAAATAATTTGTGTAATATACAGATAATAAGAGATTAGTGCATCTGTTCCAAAGAGCCTGACCTTCAAACCATTAGCTCTGCAAGATTCAAGCACCATGGTGTAATCCTGCTATGAAAGGCAAGTTTGTTTTACTTTTGTATTTTATGATCTTCATCCATGAGCTAATATGTATTGAAATCCCTGGAAAGATGTAGTACTACTTGGCTTAAGTTATTCTATGCTAAGATAGAGACTAAAATTACTGTAAAAGGCAAGTTTCTGGTTTGCCAATAGTAAGCCTAGGACCATGAAAATAAGGTGGGCTTATTATATTTTCATTTCGTGCCATCTGCTCTGGGGAACCATCTTTCTATATGCTATCTGCAAGTAAATTCGGACTTTGAAATCTGTGGTTCAGGCTGGCTGATTGATTACTGTAGATTTTCGTGTTTGGTTTTATGATGTGGATTTGAAAGTTTCCCTTCATACCGAGCTGTTCGATTTTCTGCTACCCTTTCTCATTTTCTTCGTGCCGATGTCCATATGCAATTTTTGTTTCTAGTTTCTTTTAAAATGGTTGTCATCTCTTCATCTGTGATAGGTTTGTTAGTGCCCTCTATATCAAAACAGCAAGAAAATGTAATGTTCAGTCTTAGCCTCTGCTTTTGGATAATATAGGAGGAAAATGGCCTGTTTAATAGTTTGGAAGTATTGGAATTAGCTTCATATTGTGCTGGAATGTCTGTTATTTGCATATATGGAGCAACTTTTGCAGATATTATATTAGCTCAAGACAAGTGCCTTTAATCATTAAACTTACTAATATGCCTGCACCATTGCATTAAAAATTATAGTACAAGTAACCCTGTGTTTTACTTGGCATAGCATTTTGGAAGTGTTTTCACTTCAGAAACAGCTAGAAATCTGGGAGGGAGTTGGGTTTTTTCTGTAGAGATAAGCTGTATTAGCATCGTTTCATTTTCTTTTTCCATCTCATCCTGCCTTGTGTTTGAAAGGGCTTTAAAATTTGGTAAACACTCACTGTCTGCTTAAATTTATTGGCTCTAATTCAGATGCTTTCAAATACTAATTTATAATATATGGCTAATTCTCCCTTGTGCTTGTATGTTTCTTAGCTTTTTATTGTGTTTGTAACAGATTAGTTAGATGAGAAATCTGTTATCAAACAAGCCAACAGTCACAAGAAAGAAATCTTGCTATGTAATAAAAATTTTGCATAATTTACCAGAGAAAACACAGAACAACTCTTCCTGTACGAGTACCCTTTCTGCCTGCTGTCTCTTGGCCGTTGTCTCATCTCCTTTGCCTTGAGAAGGACGAGCGCTTCCTCGCTGAGGAACCTTTGCAGCCCAGAAAAGGGAGCTGAGGAGAATGGGAAATGGGCAGCCGTAGGGACCGCCAAAAATAACCCGGATTCATTTTTAATGGCAAAAGGCAAGGTGTTACGGAAAATCCTGCTACCTCGTGTCTCTCCCTACCTTGCCCCGTAACCAAAGCCATACCGATGTGGTGGCAATTTTTTGTGCCGGCGTCTGTCCGCGGCACAGCTGAACCTTTACCTCTTGTCAGGAGTTTTCCTCGGTGCGTGTTCGATAATGGGCATAAACCAGGAAAACTGGATGCAAACCTTAGGATTTTGTAGCAGAGTTATGCCGGAGCATTCATTTGGGAGGTTTGGCTGAACGATCTGTCTCTAAACTGAGTCTTCGTGTACAGTTGTCCACTTTCAATCGTATAAACACAAAGGGAACAATTATATCTTACAGTTACGCGGTGTTTATCTAGCACAGATCCGCTGCCCAAGTCCATAGGTGTTTTTACATACTGACTGCTGTAACTAATGTAAACCAGTTTGAACGTAATGCCACAAACAGCTGTTTTAAAACGAAAACATTCAGCAACTGGCTCGCTTGCTACTTACCTGTCTTAACTACTCCTGTGAATAAAAAGCTGATTAAAAAGGTAAATTTTGCACCGGGACTGCCATTAAGCGGATTTCAACTCTAGCTGACCAAAAGACAGAGCCTCTCCTGAATTTTTTAGTCTCCCCTCTGGCAGCTGTTACCTGGGCTGACCTCAAATGCGAGAGGAAGGTCCGTATGTCATCGCAACGTAGCTGGCTTGGGACTTTGTGTAGTCACATTTAAAAAGAAATTGATTCCAAAGCCAAGTAAACCTCAGCGTAGGTACTTTGGCCGAAGAAGAGCGTGGCTGCGTGTTACTGTAGCCGAACCTTCAGAGGGATCGCTGGTGGGGTACAAGGTACAGCACCGCAAACAAGGTTGCAGAAACAACACGCGCGTGTGTGTTTAGGGATGTAGAGAGTTTGGATGAAAGTTGGGTTTGGGCTGTGGTACTTTGGAGGCTGCCCAGAAAAATTTGCTCCGTAGAGAGTCCGAGGCTCGAATTCGCTCTTCCTGCAGCGGTGGAGGAACAAGCCGAGCTTTTGGTCAGCCTTTCTGTTAGGGATCCAGAATTGCAGATCAAACAGTTACAATCCTGGCAAGGGGGTTTGATCATGCAAATAAGAAGTAGGAGGAATGATTTTTCCTGAGACTAGGAGAGGGCGTTTAAAGGAGGAAAGGCTGTGAGCGAAGTGGGGGCTTTCTGGGAGCCTGTGGAGTGAAAGCTTCCCTCCGTGGGGCTTTTACTTAAACTCTACACCTCCGTTGGGTTTCCCTGAGTAAGAGCCTGAGTGGGAGGGAATTTCTGTCCACTTGACATAAGTGGAGCACTTTGTGTAGAGCTGCTCAACAGGGCAGCCTGGTCTCGGAGCCTTTGCCGTGCATGTGCTTGAAGGCACGTCTCGGGAGGGTGACACCCACACGTTAGCAGCTACCGACATCAGCATTTCATTCCTACCATGGCACTGTACTGACCTTTGGAAGATAAGTCTTTCCATTTAATTGGATTTTTCTGTTTTAATTTTTTTAACATACATCACGAGAGAACTGCAAACCGTATGACTACGTATTTTTCAAAAAGGTGGTAAGCCACCCTCTCTGTGGTACTCTGAGCATCATTTCTAAATGTGTACTGCAGAGGAAGAAGTTACAAATTATACAAATTACTTTAACCATTGCACTATATAGGAAATCTATGCCTATGCAATGAAAACAGGTGGACATTCTGCATAGGTGTGACATGAGATATACTGCATCCCCACTGCGGAGGATTTTTAATTTTTTAGTCACCTAAACAGTATTTGCAACCACAAGTCCTGTTACATCTTTATTAGCTGAAATGCACAATATTGTTTATGGCATTTTTCTCATTAATCACTTTGCGATACTTTAATCGGAACTTCAACATAACTTTAAGATCCACTGGAGAGAAATTCATTGCATGCATGGTTTTCATTTTTTTTCCCCGTTATAATTATTTTTGAAATAGTTTTCTTCTTTTTGCTTGACAAATGCTGAGTCATTTCCTTTCTCCTTTCTATCTTTAATCAACCTGATGTCCACATTCATTAGGTTGGGTACCTCCTTTCTTTGTAAAAGAGAGCGAGAGAAAGCACGTCAGTCCCTACAATGCTTGAATGCCAAGCTGATAAAGGTTTGTTAAAGTAATTGATTCTTAACCAATTGCAAGAGGAAAGCGTATTACATTTTTCGGAGTAGAGTATCAGAAAAACTGAATGATTTGACATGGAGACAACTCTATGGCAAAGTCTGTTTCCTCAAAATGAGGTTTAAGGATGAAAGGGGTAATTCAAAAAGGAAGTTCTGTTCTCAGAATGCACACGGGTGTTTAGGAGGCAGGGAAACTTTGCCTTCGGTGTGCTCAGAGTCCCTCTAAGACAGTAACACCGTTAAGAATTTTCTGTAGCATAACTGTAATTTAGTTAGTGTTTAGTGCTAATTTGATGGTTTCTCAGCTTTGCGATTTTTCTGGTGGTTTTGTACCAAAATTCCTGCAGAATAAGTCAAAATCACCAAGACAGAGAAATGTATTTCTGGGTTTGTCTGACTCTCCTCATCCAGTGCTGAACAGCAGCATTAAAAAAATGCATCAACCAAGGTTACCAAGAATATTTTGTGCTCTTCTCTGCTGGCACATCACTAGAAAATACACTGCTGACTGAATTTTTTAACCTTTCGGCAATGTACTGTGAAGTGCTAGCTGGCAGGTAGTTGAGTACTTTTTCACTGCGAGGCCCTCTAATGTAATCAGAGTTGTAAAAGGAACTGGTGAGTGAAGCAACGTGATCATTCCTCGCAGCGCTGCCGTGCCAAGTGGTTACAGGAGAACGAGGGAGAGGCGACGCCAAGACCCCAGAGATTAATTCTACCCAGAAACAGCACGAGATACTTAAACAAAGGTGAATTTGCTTTAGGTGCCGGCTGCTTGCGAAGGATTATATCGTAGCCGATGTTTAATTTTGCTTAAACCGGAGGTAAGCCTGTGTTTTCTGTGTGTTACTGCGATGAGCCTACTTGTTAGTCTGATCTAGCAGCGTGTGTTAGTCTGGGGTTATAACTTTGCAGCGCTACAGTCACTAAGGAAAAACCTGTGCCGGCGGGATACTCCGTTCATCTGATCCACTAGAAATGATCTCTACAGGCAGGTTAGGAACATTTTTCAAGGGAAATGTAATACCCACCGGGGAGGTGCTCTCGGTGGTAAAATAAAACTTGAAGGGCTCGAAAGTTGCAGTGGGAACAAAGCAAACCACAGAAAAGGTACGGCCCGTTCAGGTCAATGCGCGGGACGCAAATCGTTGTGAGGAAGAGGAGGGGACTGTTTCTGAAGCTGTAATGTCTCCTGATTAGTGTGCTGTGCCATTAAATTTGGGTTGTTATTCGGAAACTTTTCAGCTGTACAAAAAGGCACGCAACATCTTTTTACTAGAAGATGCTTTGGCACCGGTGGTTTTGACAGTGTCTCAATTTACAGTTTTTATGGAAATTATTAAAAGAATTAGGCTTTGGGTTGCCATTGTGTACATCACAGTTCTCAGGAAATTTTTTGAGGGCGCGTAGCAATAGTAAGGGGTTTTTTATTAGTGATATCTTATAAATTGTCTTGTGGGTGATATCATCTTGTAAAACACTGTCTTTTAGTAATTATACTGTCATTTTATGTTTTAATGATAAATACTGAAGTATTTGTAGTTGTGAAGACTCTTATTTAAAAACAGTCTCAAATTTACTAAAATTGCAATGGCTGCCTAGAGCCAAAAACGCCGTCATGCAGTTACTTATGTTTATATGTTTATATAAACATGTTTTACTTATATGTTTAAATTTTTGAAGAAATAAAATGTTGCTTTAGTTTCTCTGAAGAATCTCTTCTGCTTTCTCCTGCATTAGAGTGTTGGTTTCCCCTCCTGTATGAACTGGCAGGTGTGTCCCAGCACCCTTTCAGTGGACAAATGTTATTTCTGTGCTATATGTCAGTTCTCTTCGAAGGGTTGGCTGGTAATAAACGATGTTGTAATATAGGGCTGTGTTTTGCTGTAAAAATGTTACTGTTGAAGTGCAAACAGCTTTTCTGAGCGGCTTTCGTTCCGTCTCGCTTTCTCCTCCAGTCTAACAAAGCCAAGAATATGTAAGAAAGTGAGTGCTTGAAATTTTATAAACTGTTTCTGTAGTAAATAATTTGTTGGAAACATGACTTTGTTGTGTTGCTGATCGAATTTCACTGAAATAGGCTTTAAGAGTTGAAGAACTAGGCGTGTATACCTATTACCAGTTTCATTGACATATTCTGCTTTTATATAGCTCTTTGCATATGCGTAAACAAGGTAATTAAGATGCTGTTATTTCTATATGTTTATGAAGTGCGTTTAGTGCAATCCCAGCAGTAAAAACTCGTTACCATGTATCATCACTGATTGCCTCATTTTGGCTGACAGACAGTGGCTGATTTCACTTCACTGCAAGTATGTGGACAAAACTATTAATGTAAAATATAATGTAATATCTTTCTTTGGACGAAAGGTAGTAGTAATTTCAGAAGCCATAACTGAACTTCTTCTGACCAGATACCCTTGCTTTTCTTTCCAGGTTTTTCCTTTCCAGGTTGTCTTCCCTGACATGGGGAATTCATAGGTATCAGGATAATCATTCAAAACAACACGCTTGGGGTTTTTTTTTGTTTTTTTGGTTTTTTGGGGTTTTTTCAGTAAATATGCCTAAGACCCTATTTTCTTAAGAAGATATGATTTGTAAAAGCAGTTGCTCAAAGTTTTGGGGCCATTGTCAGGTAGTAAATGATGGCCTGATTTTCAAGTTCCTGTTTACTTTTATTTTGAGCATGGACCTTAAGCAGTTCCTGGCATTTGTTCTCAAAGCACTTCTTCAGCTTCACAGAAGTCAATAGGAGCTGCTGGATAAGTAAAGTTACTTTCCTTTGAAATCTAAGTGCAAACTGTTAAAGAGTCTGAGTTTGCAAGTTTGCTTTTCCATGATTAACACAGTCAAAAGCTGAGATTCTGCAGTACGCTGGCTAAAATGCTATCAAAGCATTAACATAACTGTTAACAGCATTTCAGTGAATTCTCCTTTTGTTAGGATTGGTGCTTTTTGTTCCTTTGTCTCGAAATATGTCAGAAAAAATACTGTGTATATTAGTGGACCAATTGCATTATCGTCTCTGTATTATCTGAAAATATTTACTGGGAATGAAATTGGTTTGCCAGCTGAATATATGAATTTATAAATATAGTTATGAGGTACAGTTTTTTCCAAACTCCTGATAAAAAGGTACATCTTGGTAAATTATTTCAGCTGAAAAGGTGAATATTCTTTCTAGAAGGTTTTGTTGTTTATGATAGTATAAATGTTGTTCGTGGATTTGTTTTAATAAGTAGAAATGGGAAGAAGTACATGAGGGTTTATATTTGGATCTAACACCACAGAATATAAACAGCATTCTCTTTTCTTTGAATATATTGTGTGATAGGTGGAGGAAACATTTCAAAGACCATTACTACAATATTTCAGGTGTCTTTTTATAAACAGCATTATATATTCAGGAGAGTATAGCAGAATACACAGAATGGAAAATACAGTGGAGTATTATGGAATATGAAGTCTAGGAAACATTTGTATTTAAATGTCATATTTTTTTTTACTATTTATCTTCTGTCCGTAGTCACTATGTATTTTCAATCTTTGCAATCAATCTACTGCTGAGTTCATCTGAGATGTACACATATAAAAGAAAATGCTGTTTGAATTATTTCTTCTTTTCTTTCCCTGTTTTAGGACTAAAGCCAAAGGGCGCTTTGTCAATTCATGTGTAAACACATTTTGTTGTTGTTTGAAAGTGCTACATGCAGAGTGAGTGGGATGCTGCAGAACTTGTAACTCAGCAGGTCTCCCAGCAGCTAAATTTGAGGTTGTAAAATCAGTAGCACATCAGAAAGGACCAGAAGGAAACGTGCCCCTCGGCTTTTCTTTTTATAGCTCTTTGAATTGAGGATGACCCTTACTCTTCCAGTTGGCGTAATCTCGGTGGTGTCTCGCACAGTCGGTGTGCAAACCAACAACACGGTCGCAGTCCTGCCAGGTTTCAGTCGGAGCTGGCTCGGAGCTGCAGTCCTTTTAGGCTTTCTTTGGATGCATGAGCGTGCTTGATACCGTGAATAATTTGCCCTTGAGTCAGGCAATGACATTGAGTGTTAGCACCCTTCTTATTATCCCTTTCATCAGTGGATTTAGCAGTGGTGTACGCTTTGTTCTCTGCAGCGTTCTTTTGAATGAGTCACGAATTTTCCCTGCCACGTACCCAGGTGCTGCATGTGTGTAAATTTCTTTTTTTTTTTTTGGTGCTAACCACCTGGTTGCCCTCAGGTATGATTCTGGGCAATGCTCACTCAAGGCACTACATAGAAGACCACGTCAGGATTGTCACCGTCTGCCCTGTCCTATTGACTAAATCACCGAGCTTGTGTCCTTGCATATTCTTGTACGTCCCCTAGCCTTGTCCCGTGGCACGTAACATACATCTTGACATCACAGGATAAAAGCTTTACTCCAGCAGGTCGTGACGCAGCCACTCCTGTTACTTCAGGCTCACTATACTGAAACAAGAGCAAAATGTAGAACTTGCCTCCAGGCACCACATGGAGCCCAGAGGAAAAGCCAGGCCAATGGTGATGCCATGTGCAGTCATGGATTCAGGTCATTTTGGGCCATTTGTCCTGGCTCTGTCATCTCTGAATTGGATGCCTTTAGAAACGTAAAGCTGGCCTTGAGGTATCTGGAGTAGGCTGTCTTAATTCTATAGATACTATCGCTGACCCTTTGTGGCTGATATAATTCTGTTGTCAATGGTGTTTCCTGGCTGCTATACTTGAAGGTGATGAGGAAGTTCAGGAATTGGGGACACATCAACTACGTTGATATTTTATGCAAATGTAAGACAGTGCGTACACTAACGAGCTTGCTTTTTACTCTTCATCATTACTTAGATCAGGATCTCCACTAATTTACTTTTGTTTGAGAAAACCAAAATCAGGGACCAGTGTCTTGTCAGCCCAAAAAAGAATCACTGTGGGCTATATTTATAATACGTAGACTGAAATAGCACATTGCACGCACTCATCAGTGTGTTGTAGCAGGAGTGCTACAACGAGGCTGTTGATGAATTGCAAAAAGCTTACAAGCACTGTACGTTTCGTAGCTGCAGATGGCTGCTTTATGATCCTTTTGCATCAGTTATTAAATCTGCAAAAATGTTCATCACAATTGCTCTGTAATAGTCTTTCTCTAGCTTGTACCTGTTAAACTAGATCTTTCCATGCAATTTATACACATCAATCTGCATTTCTGCATGCAGAAAGCCTTACATAATTGACACATACAGGCCGTTTTGGAGTAAATTTTGCACCTAAATGGTATTCAGTATAGGGAGAGTTTATCTTCAGTCTGCATAATGAATATAGTGTCATTTACACAGTACAGGTAAATAACTGTAACATATTATAAAATTTAATTGTACATACCAAACTAATAAAAATCAGGAGCAGGACCAAGCATTTTCCATTAGATAACCAGACAAGAGTAGGAAATCTTCTCAATATATCATAGATATTGAACTTAAATATTTTATGAACTTGTACTGTTCATATAAAGGCAGCGTTCCAAAGATATATGCAGAACTGCTAGATTAAAAGTAATACCAGATGAAAATGAAAGTTTTAAAAAGAACACCTTATCAAGAGCAGGAGAAACACTGGTAGGTTGTTCGGATCCCGTACTTCATCGTGCAGTTGAGGCAGGACTGGGAGTTGTGTCCCAGGGTGTGACTTCACATTGCTGGGGCACCTTTAGGAATAACAGCGGTTCCCAACTCAGCCGTATGCTAACCACCTCCTCCCTTGCAGAACTAGGTTTTGCTGGGAAGTTTACGGGAGTACACCAACAAGACAAACTGTTCTCGTTACTTTTTGTGCTATAAATGGGTGAAAAAAATATGATCTGCATAACTGACCAAGGTTAAAACGTCCAAAACCTGTGCAACGTGTGTTTTGGTTCTTAGTCATGGGCAAAAGTGATTCCCTTTATGCCATAGAACTGTTGAGGTATTTTACCATGCTGGCTTGGGTTACTTTTATGTTATATTTCTGATTGTACTGCAGAATATTAAGACTGAGGTTATACAATGAAATATGCAGGAGGACTCTAGTTTTCCCAGGAAACATTGTGGATATTAGTAGCACCTACAAGAGGAGGCAAAAGAATTTTTTAAATTTTCAACCTGAAAAAAAAATGTTGACAAGAAAAAAAGAGGTGGAATCCAGCAGAGTAAGAGAGAGCAGTGACTTGAAAAACATTCGGAAAAAGACAGTCTGGGATTTGCAGCACAGCAAGACAAGGTTGTGCACTTGCTTATGGCCATGCACAAGGGTTCCTGCTTCGTGGTCTGTACATTTAAAACCTGTGGAGCAGCATGCATGGACATTATCCATGATAGTATAAAATTACTCTTTCAGAAAAACCCACTTGCTATTTTCAATCTCCGCTGTGGCTCAAAGCTAAAATATTCATTTCTGTAATGTCATCAATGGCTATTTTTTACAGTAGTTATTTCTATGAATATGTTCTTCAGCCTGGTTCAATTCCCTACGTTTCAGCACCCACCGTGTTGTCCAGGTGGTCCAGAGCAACATCTCTTTCCCAATTTGTGCCAAGGTCGTGATGATCTTGTAGCTACCTTTAGTGTCCCGTCACTCCCGTTTCCTGAGCCGTGAATACTCACAGGCAACCCTATTCAGCTGGCCACCATACTGTATCCTTCAGGTCGTGCCGCCTGATCTGGCTGGCTCCAGAAAAGAAGGCAGAGGGTAAACCGCATAACCTCACCCTCTTTGTAGGAGGAGATGGAAACTTTCGGACAGGTCCCAGCGAGAGAGAGAGGCACAAAACAATATGGGTGGCAGATGCGTAGCTGCTGAAAATGTGAGAGTCCTGCTTCGGTGTAGGGCTCTGCATGTGGGCTATGCTTCCTAGGCTGCCTTTTGGTTGATTTCTTGATGCTCAGCTTACCTTTCAGCGTTGATGTGCTGGACACGCCATCTATTTTTAAAGATAAAGCTCAGGTCAAAAATGTAGCATTTGATTTTCTACATATGGAGTCACTGAAGTTCCAGCAAATACCTTCGACAGCCACCCGCACTGTCCACGAGCAGAACCTGGTCTGCCCGGCGTACGTTGTCTGGCCTACTCTGCCTCATGTTTAGCGGCACTGAATAATGCCTTTTCAGCTGGCCAAGGACCGGGAATTTGGATGAGTTGCAGTGGTCCACAGCAAAACCTCAGAGCTGTTGGCCTCAGAAAGGAGTAAAGGATCTGTGGAAGTAGCTGATTTCCTCTGCTCAGCAGTTTCTCTGCTTCTGGCTGGCCGTAGGTAAACGACCCCTGCTCCAGAAGGCGTAAGAGAAAACCACAGCCCCTTCTGCTGTGGTGGTGTCTCTCTCCTCTAAGCCCAATGTGAAGAAAAGCCAAGATCTGTCAGCTTCAAACATCAACGGTGTCCACGTGGAACAGGAAGGTGAAAAATTGTTTGGAGCAATCCGGTCCGCAGCAGGTGGAGGTGGGAGAAACGTTGACTTTTTCAGACGTTCCCCTGAGCAGACTGTGAAAAGGAAGCACAGAGTTTGCAGAGAGCAAATGAAGGAGCACTGAAATGAAGGGGCAAACGCAGGAGGATGTTTTTGCATGCACTTAACGTGGAATTTTGTCAAATCTATTACTTCCTGAGAGAAACTAATGTTACCCATTTAATGATAGGCTGAACTAAATGCAATAGAACAGGACACTGAGTTTGAAGTCAGCACACACTGTTACATCACACAGAGACTTTGGTGGAAGTATTTCAGTTATAGATCTCTGAGAACAATTATCATCATCTAGAAGCATAATTTCTGCCGTGCGACAGCAGAATTCATTGATCGACCGTTGCACCTTGAGCCCATAACCACCACTGTGAAGTACTGGAAGCTCTCCTTGCTCAAGGGTAACACGAAACCTTCCGGGTGGAACTCAAATTGCATTTTAAAGAATGTGTGATGGAAGCTTTTCCAAATGGATCGAATCTTTAAAGAATTTAACGAGATTTGCATTACTTGGTAGTGTTCGGTTGCAAGCCTAGACTGTGAAGTCCATCGTCTCCCAAAAAAATTCTGCGAGAGTTAATTCTGCTTAGGAAGTGATGAGATCAGAAGTAATGTAAAGCTCACTGTTTACTTTGAAGAATTTCTGTGGTGAAAAGTAAGATTTTGCCGAGTCAAAACACATTATTATATTTTTGATAATAAGTATTTTAGTACTTTAACATTTTTCTGTGGAATGCATGAAGGATTTTTTTTTTCCTTTTTTTTTTCTGTAAGAGTTGTAACTTCTTTTGTAGTCACCCAACCTAACTAACAAGGTGGCTAGAGACACCTTACTGAGTATATGGTTATCAGGCACTATCACAGTCATCCTGTCTACATTCCAACTGTGTAAAGGTCATTAATAAGACACCTAATTTCTAACAGTTTGCCCTAACAAAGCTCTGCAGGTTGCAGCCCTTTTCAAGAGAAGCCATTGCTGGTTTGCAACTGAAGGAGAGTCGTCCTTCGATCAGAATAGTCTTTTTGTATTATTAAAGAGTAATGGTCAACTCACGTCACTGTTGTTGGGGGAAAACTGCAAGGAAAGGCTTTGCTCGAAGTTGTTATTCTAACTATTGCTTCTTTTTTCTGCTTTCAGAGGCTGGCAACAAGAAGCTAAAGAGCACGATACAGAGAAGCACAGAGACAGGAATGGCAGCAGAGATGAGAAGTCGTATGGTTCGACAGCCGAGTCGGGAATCCACTGATGGCAGCATAAATAGTTATAGCTCTGAGGGCAAGTAAGTGGCATGAAAAATATCAGCAATATAGGAGAAGTTTCTTGTCTTTGTAAGAAAACTTGGAATGTGAACAGAGGTCCCAGCTCTGGCTGAAGGGGATAGCTCTGCGAACAGATTCTTCCTCTTGAAATGTTTGCAAAACTGAACTATTTTCAAGACATTTGTGTTAAGTGCCTAAAACTGAAATTGGGAGAGGACTTCTTAAGGATTCACATTTTCCCTGTCATCCAGTGAGGCATTTTGTTCATCAAGAGACAACTAAATTCAGACCACGTTATTCAAAACAAAACATAGGGGTACTTTTTCTTTGAGTTATGTTTGGATTAACTCAGAGTTAAACTTCAGATGTTGTATGTAAATCCCTGTGATATGAAACTCTGTTCAGTAATACTATATACAAAGAACGTTTAGTCTGGAGTTGGTCCAAGTCTCTTATTGAGAACTGTAAACCCCGAGTCCAGCTGCCCCATCAGCTGAAACCAGGCAGACAGCGGTGGGGAATGGGCAGCTGTTTTCATTCACTGCTGACTGACTCAATATGTAGGAAAGGAGAGCAAAGGCAGATCTGACACAAAAGTGTGCGTGAATGCTGCAGCCTCCTCGCGGCTCTCAGTGGGGCTCTACCCTGCCTGCCACGGCGCAGTGGTCACTAGGAAATTCTTAGAAGACGCCTCCCCACAAAAGAATAAACTGGGGGTAGGCAAATTGCACCCTGTAGACCTGGAAAAAATGAGGGATTGGAACTTCTTTGGCTTCATCTTTTTATATGCTTACCATGTTACCACAATTGCTAGTGCATGTTGTATAAGGCACGAAGAGCCAGGGGCAGCCATGGGGGTGGCAAGGAGCTGTGTAAAGCTGCAGTTTCTTCATCATCAGATGATCTCACCACCCTCATTTTTTTTTACAATATGAGGGTGGTGAGGCACTGGAACAGGTTGCCCAGAGAACTTATGGGTGTCCCATCATTGGAAATGTTCAAGGCCAGGTTGGATGGGGCTTTGAGTAACCTGGTCTAGTGGAAGGCAAGGGGGTTGGAACTAGATGATCTTTAAGGTCCCTTCCAACCCAAACCATTCCATGATTCTGTGATAATTCTAAGAATTGCAAGAACCATGTAAGAAAAACAGGCTCCGCCATGAATAACTCAAAGTAAATAAGTAAGCATCAGATGAAGAATGAGGGGCAAGAGTAAAATACCCCAGTATTTTTCCCACTGTGATTCTGCGATAGGGCGTTACCTTTACTCTTTCAATGCTCCATCCTGCCATCCTCCTTCCTTTCTTTGTGCTGGTGTGTAAGGCACCAGTCACTCACCGTGGAGGCAAAGGGCCCAGTAAACTGGACCCTGCTAAGGAGGAGCTGGGGGAGCCTGTTTCCCTGGTTAGCAGTATGGGAGAGGCGGGAGACCCAGCACTGCCGGTGAGGATCTTTTCAGGGGAACAGCTTAATCCTCTGCTCCACCCTCAGGGTGTGTAAACAGATTTGGCAAGGCTGGGACAGCCAAGGTCTGGATCTGGAGGTCACAGCAGGCATCTGAAGGACAGAAACTGCAAGGCAGAGCCTGAAATTGTTGACTTGAGAATCAGTTTCTGAGTAAGGCAGTGAAGAGAGCAAGCGTGCTTGCTTCTTATTGGGACATACTGCAGGCTGGGTGTGCATAGTGGGACTTAGTTTGAAAATTTTCCTTTAGAACTAGGTCCACCTTCAAGGTAAAGTGAGCTATCACAAGGTGGTAGTCACACTATCTGCATCTTGTGTCGTTTCTGCCTCCTTAGCTCCTGTGCCTGCTCCCCATCTCTTGTTCCAGCACCAGTTCTGCCTCTGACAATTCTTACCTCTCTCAGGGCTCTCGTACAACAGATTTCTTCACATCTGACCACGTTTGTCCTGCTTTTTTGATCCATACTTTTGGCACCGGCCCCCTAACTTTTCACTATGTTTCTGTCCCAGACTTCTGGTTTGACAGAGTTACCAGCTCTTCTGGTTGATTCCTGATCCTCAGTATACCTCAACTTCATTAGGCTGCAAACCTCAACGCAGGTTTGCAAATCTGACTGCAAACCCACTTCGCACGTGACCTTGGCCTTAAACACTGACCCTCGTCTCCACATCCCTATTCCAGTCTCTGGCAAGAGTAAAGAAACAGTGAGGCCAGCGAAGTGAGACCACCACCAGTATCTAACAGTGGCTCTGAAGGGAAGCCCATGGGAATGGGCCAAAGGAGGCAGGTCACAAAACTCAGGCAAAACAGTTAGATATATCTTGCTGCAATGAAGGAAGAGACATGTTCCTTAAACAGGACACAATGCCATAGGCAAAAGGGATACCAGAGGGCTCTGCTCAGTGTGGTGCTGTACTTTGTGGCTTAGAAAACTTCTCTGATGTCTTCCATTTTTCTATGATTCTGTGATTTAGCTATAGATCAAATCCTCAGATGCTCTGCAAACTTGAGTTTGGTAGAACAATGTTAGTTACACCAGCTCTGGGTTTAGATTGCAGCGAATGAAAAATGTTAAATGCAGAGATTCTTGTAAGAAAGATGGCCAATAAAACAATTTTCTACTGTTTAATCACTTCCCCCACTTGCATCACTGGCTTATTTGTAGAACATGAGTTTAACACAGCTGCAAGGTGGAAGGGAAGGTGCACAACTGCATCACATAATCAGGGGTACATGCACGATGCCAGCTGATCCTAAAATCCTCTCCCTCTCTCCCTCCTTCTTCTGGGCCTTTTTCGAACATTAGAAATGTCACCTTTAACTTCAGATGTTGTTTCTAGTGTATGCAAAAATCAGGTTTTGATAGCACCTTGTATTCAGAATAGCGAAGCTGTTTGCTAGGATTTTCCTGTCTCTTGTGAGATTCCCATCAAAATCAGCGAGAGCTCGACTTTGGTCGCTTTAGTAGTATTTTGTCTGCAGTTCACTCTTGACGTTACTGTAGGCAGATATCTAATCATGACAATTAGGAAATGCTTAAGTTTGCACAGGCTACTTTTCCTTCCTTGTGTGTGTGTACATTATCATACTGACTTTACTTCCAGGATCACGTAGTTTATTGACAGTATCCTGCCTCATCCTGTGTTTCATAAGACCAATTAATGTGTAGCTCAGCTGAGAATGCAGATTCCTACAGTATGTACCCCAGGTACCATGTTACATTCTTCTGGTTGGCCCATATCTGGAGTTAATGAATTAGAATTAATACACATTAAGGTGAATGTGTACATCATAACCTTCAGGTGTCTGAAAAGTGAGAATGCTCTCAAATGAACATTTTCAATGTTGTTAGTCATTCCGTAGCAAAATGTAACATGTTTTGGGGGAAAAGGCCAAAGAAATGAGCAAGAAACTTCATAGCAGGGGCAAGAGTGAACGAGTAGTGCTACTGGGGAGAGAAGCGGACTGTGTCTTGTCAGGAGGGGTGGGCTTGAAGCTGCATCTCGAGGTTAGGTGAATGCTGTGACTGGTGCGCTCACGGTTGAACCGGAGACCTTGAGGTTCTTTTCCTCCTCCATCTAAACAAACCTTCTTAAAAGAAAGACTTCTTAAAACTGAACTTCTGTGAAAAGCTTACCCTTTGGTAAACCAGAGTATTCTAATGAAAAGCACTGTGCTGATATTTTCTGCCCAGCTTTAGTTACAGGCAGTGTATACGTTTAGACAAGCATAGTAAAAGCAATTAGTCCTGAAGAGAGGAATGGGCTTTTCCTATCCAGTGAACTGGGGTTTGCAGAGAGTTTTCATTGTGAAATGAATGACTGGAGCACATAAGCCTGATCTGTGGAAATCAAATTTTATTAGGAAGTTTTGTTATTATTTTCTCCAGTCTAACAGGGAATCTCCTTTGAGGGACAAGCAGATACAGAGTGGTGGATGGCCTGCTGGGTAAGATGCTGTCTAGACTTGGTTCAAAGTCATTTCTTCTGTTCCTCATAATCATGATGAGGAAGTCAAAGCTGAGTCTCTCCACCATGGATCATTCTTTCTCTCTCTCTCTCTCTTTGTTATTGTTTGGAGACTGTATATCTATTAAAAAGAAAGTGGAGATCCTGGAATACAAGCAAGCAGCTTGGAAAAGCGCGTATCATAGAATCATAGAATGGTTTGGGTTGGAAAGGACCTTTAAAGCTCATCCAGTCCAACCCCCTGCAGTGAGCAGGGACATCCTCAACTCGATCAGGTTGCTCAGAGCCCCATCCAGCCTGACCTGGAATGTTTCCATATATTCTGTGCTGATGTATTACAGTTCAGTTCACGTCCTGAAAGAGGGGTGGGTACCAACTGTAGATCCAGATGTGGCTACCAGAATATTTTGGCTAGGGAGTGGCATTAGCTCTAATCAACTCTAGTACCACCTGCCAGTTTACTGCTTCATTAAACAGCTGCAGCAATCAGATTAATTTAGTGTATACATCTATTTTCCCTTTTGTTCTGATATGGATGGGGTTTGGATGTATGTATAGGTATAAAACAGTATTACAAGGCAAATCAAGCATTCAAGAATGAAGAAGGATAGGCTATTAAAGTTCATGAGGCTTTTTATGTTTTCTCCTACAAGGTCACTCATAGTTTATTCACTGTCAGGCTCTTCACTGCTCCTAGAGAACTCCTTAGCCAGAACTGTTTTATGGACTACTTTGGGTCCATGTGCAGAATTTCACTACACTTCTTTGGGGTCCACGGGAGGCAGCTCGTTCCTGATGCTGCAGAACAATTAGTGTTTGCACATCCTGAGCTGCTTGCTTTGTATCAGTAGTAATTTTGAGGTAAATACTGTCGAACAATAGAAATTAATCCTGTTCTTATGCTTAATCAGCTTTTATTTTGTCTTCAGCTTGATATTTCCTGGCGTGCGGCTGGGTGCTGACAGTCAGTTTAGTGACTTCCTCGATGGACTTGGACCTGCACAGTTAGTAGGCCGACAAACGCTAGCAACCCCTGCCATGGGTAAGAATAATATGTTCTCCTCTGTTGAATGAATAATAAGCCAGTTAACTAATGCACACACTGCCAGACTACAGCACCAAAAAGACTTAAAGTGGCTTCCTTCACTGTAAAGATGAAGGTCCCATATGCTGTCACTGATATTCCAAGCACGCTAGCATCCAGAATGAGATGAGAAACATTATTTGCTCCATTTGAGGTGTCAGCTAATCTCATTTGCAATTTGAAGATAGGGGTTGCACTTGACTTCCCACTCAGATTTATCATGGCTTCTCCAATTGTAGCTCACTGCAAAATCTCAGCTGTTCAGAGTTTATATTTACTTTCCACAGATTATATTGGAGGTGATGGACAGTTCCTGGCCAAACTCTGCACTTGTCCAAACTTAGTTCATCTAACCCCAGAATGTGAAATTTCTGCCCACATTTGCAATGCCCAATAATCAAGTTGCTGATAAAGCCAGCCTTTGTCACGAAAGAGACAAAATCCTTTCCTACAGCAGCTGCCTGGGGCTGTCTGCGATCTTCTCTGTATTTCCCTTCAGTAGCACTAGCTGTACCTTGGTTATGAGCAGAGTAGGAGTGTATAAGGTGTTCAACAGTGCAGTGCTGTGTAGGTATCCTGGGAAAGGTTTAATTTTTTTTTTTTTTTTTTTTTTTGTTTGCTTATATATGAGCAATTCTTTGACATGCTTTAGGATGCTAAGTGAGGAGTCCTTGATCCACTACTTTAACCATACTTCTCCTGCTGGAAATTATAAATGGCCAATGCTTCAGTACAGCTGTCTTGGGAGAATCAGCTTCAGGAAGGGCTACTGAGCCACTTCTGAAAAAGGAGAGAGAAACAGAAAGAAAAATTGCAGAAGAGAGTGTTCCCCTCCCAATTTGTGAGCAGGAGGAGACAGAAACTTTCTTGAGAATGCTTTGAGTTACCCCCTAAGTCAAGGGCTGCTGTGTAAGTCCAAGTGACTTCTACTTACTGGTGCATTACTAAGCACCAAACTTGTTAAATCCATATTTGTTATTATTATTTTGAAAGGAAGAGAAGGTACTTGTGAGATTATTTGCCCAATAAAAATCTAAGTGGCTCTATTGGTATGAATATAAGGGTCTAGATCTCTTCCGTCTCTTTATTGTAATCTTTTTTTCTGACTAAATATTTTTCTGCAGATTACTTGAGTAGTATGTTTATTTTCACCTCTTAGAACTGCTTTATTTACTAAAGGCTCAAGTTTTGGCCCCCAAAAAAGCACTCAATCACGCTTTTTAACAATTTTCAGAAGTCCTTCTATGTGGTACCCTTTCACTAGTGACAATTTGAAAATGTTTGTATTACTGCTCCCCCTTCTGGTTCCCTGTTGCATGTTTTATTTTGGATATGCGATACAGAGATGTGCTCTTAAAAAGGCCTGTTGGAATTTTCCTGTGAACTATTTTTAGTGCAATGCAGGGCTCTGTTTATTCAAGCAAAGTTTGATTGATAAAGAAATGTTCCCTGCTGCTCTGTCATACCTCAAGTACCAAGGTCTAAGCACTGCTTTAAAATACTGTTAGACAAGCATGTGAAAATTGTGTGCCCAGTTAATTTCAAAATGCTGTCTTTCTAAATCCGGACCCCAAATTCTGTAGTTCAGGACCATCTATTTGTGAGTGTGTTTTTCTAGACAGTCAGAGTTTATATGTCAAATACATACATGCTCATGTGTTTCATGGATATATGCATAGTTCATTTATTTGCACAGGTGTCACGTAGCTGCCCATGTCATCGCGCTGTGCCTCGTTTATTCTAAGTGGCCTGTTAGATTTCTACCCAGCTGATTCCACGATATATGAAACCACAGAGATAGAATGCTTTTGAGCGTCAGCCCATAGTTCACTTCCCTTGCATTTTGTTGGTTTAGATCAGAACAGTGCTTGGTCTCGGACTAAGCAGTTTCCTTTTTCTGCAGGAAATGTCATTTGTCAGAACTCAGGCAGGGAAACAAGTTTGACTACTTAGTAACGAAAGCAGCTTCTTATTTTAACATGTTGCATCATTTTATTCAAACCAAAAATGGGCGTGGAATATCGATAAAACCAGGAAAACTGTCACCCCCGTACTTGTCGGAGGCTGCTGTAGAAGAGAGACCTCTCTGGAGCTCCTGAGGGGCAGGGCATCGTTCTCTGGAGCTGTGCTGTGCCTCGTGCGGTCGGCATCTCTGCCTTACGCTGAGGATCCAGTCAGGCAATTGCAGTTACGGAAGAAGGTTTCAACATTAGCCTCTACCAGCAGTTCTCCTTCCTCCTTCACCACACAAGGGGCCTTTGCACTGCCAGCTCTTGCGTCTCGGCTTGGAGGCAGAAACTTCCAGCCGAAAGGATTTCTGAACATGAGTTTGGGTTTTAGGCTCTCCGAGTGTGGGACCGCTGTCGGGGCAGCGCATGTCAGCGACTGGCGCGCTGGGGCAACAGTCCGAGGTGGGAAGTCTCTAGATAATTCAGCAGTGCAAAATTAAAGGTGTGGTGGTTATACCATAGTGTTGGTGTAAATTTGCCTGCCTCCATGGATCAGAAATACTGAGCTCTGATATAAACCATACACTAAGAGAGGGCACTGTGCTCCCTGAGTGTGTATCTTTTAGTCCTGGTTTAAGGATGGGGAAATTAACGGGATCAGGAGGAGAGGTGACAAGCACACTAACGCAGCAGACTAGTAGCAAACTAGTCTTTCCGTTTCTCACTATCATACCCAATTTTCTGGGGCACACTGCTTGTCTAAAACGTGGGCTTCTTTCTTCTCCCTTTCAGGTGACATCCAGATTGGAATGGTGGATAAGAAGGGCCAATTAGAAGTAGAAGTCATTAGAGCCCGTGGCCTCACACAAAAACCTGGCTCCAAATCTACCCCAGGTAAGGAAAAAAAAAAAAAGACAATGTATGAACAGAAAACAAGAATATGAAATATGCTGATGAACTGGGGATCGGAGACTTCTTGAGCTCCTCATTAGCTGTCACTCCATTTGCATTTGTTTGGTTTGCTTTTCAAAGAGGAATGTGAGCGTGGAGATATCCTTGCTAGCAATGTCCCATTTTTACCACCTTGCTATCTGCCAGTCGCATGCCACCTTCCACGGAAGGATTTTCAGCAGCTCAACATCTGTTCTGGAAGGAACATTTGCAGAAATATTTCTGCGTATCTTAGGCAAGTCATATATCTCAGAGGGGCTTTGTCAATGTAGATGAAATCCTTTGTGTTTGTTGCACGTCAAAACAAGAGATGGGGAACAGGTGAAAGTGCTTTGAACAAACAGCTTAACAGACCCACCACATGCCAGGATCTTCTGTATGCAACGGTGCTGCAGGAAGGCAGCAGGTTGTGCTAGTGCCGGTGTCAATAATTTGTATAACGAATGAGATTTAATATTGCATCATTTCATAATGGTGGTTTTTGACATTCTAATTATTTACAGAAATCTTTGTTAGAGACTTATAATTGCTATCACAACCACTGCTTACTGAAACAACTGGAGCAGTTGTTTTAGGTAACATTTTGCCAACATGGTTCTTTATAACCTCCTTAGGAGCTGAAGATGAAAGAGCAATTAATGTCTGTTATTGGAATGACTTAGTTTAAAATATTCCTTTCGATGAAACGTGAAAGTCTTATTTTTGTTAAATATCTCTGGCCCCTAAACATGCATAGAGACTCCAGAATAGCTAACAGGGACAGTTAATTCCTGGCAAAAGAAAGTGTTTTTAAAATGACAGGCATGCATGAAACATAATTGTTGTTAGTAACATCTTAGATCATTTCACTCAAAGTTTATAAAAATCAAATTGATTTCTTGTGGGCCACGTCATTTATTTTAAGAATATAATTGTATTCAGATTATACAGTGAAGATAATGTGTGTCATTTTCTTTCCACTCAGCTTCCTTTTAAGGCATTTGTCATCCAGCTCAGATGTGCAATGTAGAAGTTTTTAAGTCCAAACATAAAACTCATGATGTTTTGTTTGCAGCTCCGTATGTCAAAGTGTATTTATTGGAAAATGGAACGTGTATAGCTAAGAAGAAGACAAGAATTGCACGGAAGACCCTTGATCCTTTGTACCAACAGACACTGGTTTTTGATGAAAGTCCACAGGGTAAAGTCCTTCAGGTCAGTTGCTTCTTAATCCCATTTTAGGCTATAATTTGGAGAAGCACTTGCGTGTTTACTTAACTTTAAGCAATATGCATAAACCCATTCCAACTCACTAAGCATTTAATTTTATAAATACCAGCAAACGCGTCCTTGTGGCTTGTGGTTTCAGACCTGCGAAATGTCTGGCTGTATTAAACATTTCTCTTTTGTTGACTCTCGCTCCTGTCCTGCCATTAGGTTTTCCCACAAGAGGGAGCAATCATTCACCCTTAAAAATAACATTTTCCTTATGCTACACATAACAAGAGCAGGAAAGAACATATAAGCATGGGATTGGGGACAATGCTGAACCTGTATTTTATCTTCTTCCAGGTAATAGTCTGGGGAGACTATGGCCGAATGGACCACAAATGCTTCATGGGAGTTGCCCAGATCCTTCTGGAGGAACTGGATCTGTCCAGTGTGGTAATAGGCTGGTATAAATTATTTCCACCTTCATCACTAGTGGATCCAACCTTGACTCCCCTGACACGCAGGGCTTCCCAGTCATCTCTGGAAAGTTCAACTGGGCCTCCCTGCATTAGGTCATAGTAGCAGGTGCTGTCTAATAAAAACATCACCCAGGATGACAGTTGGAGCCAGATATTCACATGATCAAAAAACACTGTTGGAGAGAGACAATCACTTCTGTTTTTGCTTGTAGTAGTTATCCAAACATATGTCTGTTTGTCGAGAGATGGCTTAAATTGACAGAACAAAGGTTTATCACATACGGCCAATCTACTAGCGGCTATCACCGATGCTTATAATGATCAAATGATCAAAAAAAAAAAAAAAAGAAAAAAGAAGAGAGAGTGAGAGACACCTTTAGATTCGACCTAAGTCAAAGATGACCCAAACTGGAAGCTCTCACTCTGTTAACAATGTTGTATTTTTTCGCATTTTGAGAGAGCCCTCAAGCAGTGTTACCTTCCTGGTGTTTCAGCAGTTTTTCTGTACTTGTCACTTCCACTAGTTTTTTGCCATGTGATTCTGCTAGTTTTGTAGAAGTCCTCACAACGCTAACAGAGACCCTTCCTTTCTTTTTCTAAACCAAACAACAAAGGGCTGAAGCATATCTCTGTAAGCATCGTTAAAGTGTTCAACAGCCACAGTTACGATTCCAGCGAGTTCAAATCGTTTCTCTGTTCTGGTACTTCCAAGTCTCTCACGTGGGGACCCAGAACAAATGACCAATCTGAGTTATATTCTTAAAATTAAATAATCATCACAGTGCCACTTTTTCTTTGTAAAAAGCAGATATGTTTGCATTATATATAATAACTTTTATGTTTATGATGTTTTGCATGGAAGAATTTTGAAGAATTCTGCAACTACTGCTGGGGACTGGTATAAAGCAGCTTTAGTCTTAATTTTGACATTGAATATGTTACTGGTAATGCAATTTTCCTCCTAGAAATGGAGAGGAAGTATTTACGTTTCTGTGTATAAATGTATATTTGACTTCCCAAAATGTTGACCAGGAATGGATTGAGCATATGACACTTTCAGCTGTACCCAGGCTTCTCTGATGTGTGTCGCTTCAGACGCACCTGTCTGCCCTGGATAGAGCATGGTATGAGTTGTTCAATGTTTCACTGGAAATTCCAGTTGAAATATTCTGCACTTACTAATGTTTTTATCAAATTTTAGTTTACATTTCTTTGAGATTGATGCAAGCACAAGGCTTGATTTTTTAACGCAAGATATCTTACTTTTTGGAGAAAAAAAAAAGTCAAATTTCAATTTGCTTTTTATTCATTTGAGTTCTTCTTGGCCTTGAAATCCCTTGTGATATTCTGTAAATGTGCGAACAGCTGCAGATTCCTGCAGGTGCATTGATATGTTTCCCCTCCTTTTACAGGCCATTCAATTTTGTGATCACACAAATAGAGCAGCATGACTTGGAACTGTTCAAAGCTGCATGCACGTTTTGTAAAAAGAGATGAAAAAGGTTATTTAATAATGTATGTTAGTTCCACATAGGCCAGCTTGTATGTTGCATGTACTTGTACAGTTTGCTCGTAATTACTATACTGAAGTAACCAAGAAATCTAAGCCATCCATTTTTCTTATAGACATTTTGCAGGTTTTAGCCAGGCTAGGTCTGTGAGTCTGGTGCTAAATGTCTATAGATGGACTTTATTTTTTACCCTATGGAAAACGTGATGTAGTACGGACCAAATTCCTTCTAATAACTATTTTGGTGTAGATTCCTACTGTGGGGCTGTAACACATGTAGAAACTGTGTACACACTAGGTTTTAATTCATAGACATACTGCCTGCACCAAGTGAACTATTTATTATTACTCAACACGTGGGAATTCTTCTGCCCATCTTTCCATAGGGCGCAGATTGGTTACTGCTCGACCTGCTGAGCAGGAAGAACTCAAGCATTGGTGCACTACTACTAGATCCTGTTCTGTCTTAGTGGCCAAAAACCAACTAGCTATAATTCGATAGTACCTTTCTATTTTGACCACTTGTCTTAACACTCCCCTGTGCTTTTAAATGAACTTCCAACTCATGTTATGTAAACATGTTTAATAAAATTTCCTTTTCATGTCCAGTGTGGTAGGTGTGCTCTCTGTATGTTCTGAGGTTCATCTGTGATTCTGCTTGCTGCAGGACTGTGTGAAATGTGTTAAGGAACAGTAAAATGATAAGTAATTTCTATGGTTCTTTTGATCGCTGTAATAGTGTATGTTGAAATCTGGGGCCAAAAACTGAGGCCTGGTGAAAGTCATGTTTGGTTGGCTTCCTTTTCACCGAGAAAGGAGCCAAATTGTGCTCTCATTCGTTGAAGCAGGCAAATTGAAGTCAAAAAGCAAGTTTAGCCAAATTACCATCTGGTGAAGTAAAATCAGTTTATTGGAGTTGAGTCATGCTGCGACTGCTTGCACTAGGTCAGCGGGGCAGTATGTGTTAGAGCCAGACACCAGCTCTCCCTTCGGTGTGTCCTTTAAGATGCGAGAACAACTCCTGATCTTTTGCACTTCTTAAACCCTGAAATACGCCCTCGTATTGTAATGCTGTTATGGACAATGCTTTATAGAAATCTACCTGAGAGCAGAATTTGGCACTAAATTTTATTAGAGAAGCAAAGATTATGTACTTTGTTTGATTTTTAGTTTTCCATGTCACACAGATACCTGATCACGATTTAAAAATAACATAAGACAATATTGCCTCACTTTGAACACTTTTGTTTATTACTTTATTTAACTGAATACATGGTTAAGCTACTGAAAAAAATGAATAATTAAACATGGTAAATCTCTGAACAAAAGGCATGTTATATTTCTGCTTCTGTGTGGTGGGAGTGATCTGTTTAAATACAGAGTTTGTCATACGGTTGCAAAAAGCCTTCAATTTCATAAATCTCATGGCTTCGAATACTGTGTCCAATACTAGGGTATCTTTTCCTTTCTGATCCCGAGAAATAAATAAAGTTCAGCATTTGATCTCCCACTCGAGCACAGAAAATACGGCAGCAAAAGAACGTGCTGAACTGTTTCATTTGTGGTGTTTCTGACGAACGGGGATCACGTATGCAAAGATTTCAGGAATGAAGTAGTAGGCTGTGCTAGGACAGAGAAGTTGTGTGCTGTCTCCTTTCCCAGGGACTGTTGCCTTTTTAAAACTCATTGCTGAATGTTGGGATTATAACACACAGATAAATCGGCTTTAGTCCCCTCCTGATTTTCCCTAGAGAGTGCAGTACTGCCTTATAAGCCATATGCAGGGAAAGAGCAAAGAATACTGAACTCGTAATCCCTGCCATGTAATCAGAAAGTTATTTTCCTCATGATGAGTAAATGTTCTAAATTTTGCATTGAAATGCAAATTTAGTGTCCCTCTTTGTGGGCAGAGAAAAAGCTTTTGGCCTTGACCTTTGTGTTAGAGAGATGTCAGAGCTGCTGTGAGTGGGCAGGATGGACAAACTAGAGCTTCATGATCTCCTTCCTTCATAATTTCCAGAGAAATGATACGTGCACCTTTGTTGCCTGTTTTCACTCAAAAATGACAGTCCCAAAAGTTGAGTTCAGCCCAGGTATGATATGCTATACATACGAGAAAAGTTCAGAGTGGATCTTCAGTGGCTATTCTGCATACTCCAAGAATTTTACTTACAGGCTTGTCCTCTATGAAGTTGGCCACTTGCTGCTCCTGTGTAGTTGCTACTGTACTGTTCACAGCCCATTTAACTCTAGGAAAAAGGATTATGGGCCTCATACTCCTCTTTTGCCTTAACTGAAGAAAGTAATGGCAGACAGCAATGTGGCTCACTCTTTCAAGCCCCAAATGCTCAGCCCATGTTACCCTACTATAATTCTACAGACATAGAAGAAAGCAGTCTGCAAGAAAGCAGATTGTTACTGAAGGATGTGGTTTCTCAACTCGGGTAATGAGTATTCTGGCCATCTTGAGTGATTAAGAACTCTGCTAACATCTATCGAGTAACAAGAGTCTCAATTAATACCTCACTCCCAGCCCTGCCGTTTTTTCCAGGAGAAAAAGACACAGGGGCCATATATGTGTTTTCTCAGTGTCTGCATGGATGACCATGTATGCTGGTAGTTAAATACCATGGTTATGAAGGAGGTAGTGTTTGGTAGGCATGTCACTTGCATCAAATGTTCTTCCAAGTTCTGTGATCAAAAATTGTCCTACCTGAGGTGCCAGAGATGGGAGGGGAAGCTGCCTTCACTCCTAGAGTCCAGCTGCTGCTGATTCAGCTCCTGAACGCACAGCCTGGTGTCCAACAGAATGCCCCTTGGTTAGGTACTGTTTAGTAGTCGGTATGATTTGAAGCCACAGTTGTGCATCAGGACATAAAACCTTCCATGATCTGCCTTGTTAAGTCAAAGAGTCTAATACTCAACACTAGGAGTAACTGAGGGAAGGGGTAAAAAGTTGTCAGAATCTGTAGATTACAGCGTATCAATACAGCACTTTAGGTAAGGCAAATATTATACAGTGGCATTTATGGCTCAGCTAATAAAAGAAAGGCATCCTCGAGAGCCGAGTCCTTTGGAGGTTTCAGATGCTGGCTGCCAGAAGTGAGTCACCTCAGGGTTTCACAATCTCACAGGTGGCCTCTGAAAAAATTAACTTCAGAAGGTGATGAACAGCAAATCATTATTATAATGCTCCTTGAAGAACTCAGAATTATTCATTCTGATTGCCTTAAACGTGTACAGTTTCAGAGCCCTGCTAAAATACAGTTACAAATCAGTAGTGGCCTGCTTGGTAAAGCACTGGGTCCATAGTGAAAGGCTGTGTGGTACCACCATCTGCGTGGGTTTTCACTATGTCTGCAACAATACGTTTAGGTGCAGATTTAAAGTCTTTTTGTCACTTTTCCTTCTCATATCAGTGGGATGTATGCTTCCGGGTGACTCTGACAACCTAGGTATCAGGCACCTGGATTTTGTGCTGAATAAAATGGGCATAGGCCTAATTCCCCATCTCGGAGACATTGCATATATATGGAAAGAGCAGAATATAGATGTGGAAAAAGCAGTGGTGAGGTCCTCAGGGACTGACATGCCATAAGATGATCCCATCTTCTTGTCCTGGCTCCCAAAGTCTTTTTTACCCTGGTAAGTATCAGGAAGCTCTATCTTCCGTACTAAACCTTGTCACTCCATTTCAGCTACAGCCAAATAAAAACTCCTGAGCCACACACCTAAGCAGGACATGGCTCTCGTCTTCAGTTTATACCATCCCCTGTACAAAGAGTCCTTCATACAGCATATGGCTCATGTCTCAGTCTCCTACTCTTCAGAAAGCACAACAGCACTGTCACCTCTGCATTTCCAGTACCACCACTTTGTCTTTAGTCCCCGTCGCCTGGTCTGACAGCAGGTCTCCACAGAAGAAAGCTGCCCATGTACATTCTACAGCATTAATTGTAGAAGACTGAATAATCCTATTTAGAACAGTCTCATACAAGGGGCGGTAAGACAGTTCTAGATATTTTAAGAAATCTTGCCATGCAATTTAACCCCAAAAATTAAGATTTGCAAGTCTAGCAAATATTATAAAACAGAATTTCAATTAAATGTTACGGTGCGTACTTGGAAGAGAAATCGGTGTTGGTATCTATATTTGCATACTGCAGAAACAACATGCACACATAATGCGAACGTGGCAGTATTAGACTAGCACGCAGACGCAAAGATGACCAGTTATTATTTTCAGTAATGCAGAAGGTGAGAGATGGCCAGGAGGGAAATATTTTCTAAATACTTAGTTACTAAGCAAAGTCTGTTAGAAGCCAGGAGCAGCATTATCCTTGAGCTGCTGTTTGTTAAAGCTGCAGCAAAAGGAACCAAGAGAGCACCCAAGAACTTCGCCCTCCAGGTTTAAAGTGCTGCGTTTCTTCCAGTGACGGAGTCTGAGGCTATGTGAGCGACAAAAAGGCAGTTCTTCAAAACCGTGTGGAAAACTGCCTGATGATTGTGACGGTCTGAGAGTGCAGCTGTCCCTGGAACAGCTAGAGAACAAGAGTCTGGATTTAGAATGAGCCCCGAGATGTCCCTCTCATTGCTACAGGTTGGAAGGGCTGGATGTCTGTTAGCAGCCGATGCTACAGCATTTCTGAGCACAAGTCAGCTTCTAACGGAGCATTTTGTATGTACAGCTTGTCCATGCTCTTCTCTTTGGAGATGTTCTGACACATGCATTGAGTGTGAGCTTAACTTTAGGGGACGTAAAGGGTATATTTAATTTTAAGCTCAAAAAACTATGTTGTGGAAGAGGGATCTTGCATCAGCTGTCATAAAGCACTGGCTAGGATGGTAAAGAATTCTGGTGCTCTGTGATGGGTAAACCGATGTGTCAGAAACAGACGTCTGCATGGAGGGCAGGGCAGACTTGGGGAGCACAGAGGGGGAGGAGGGAAGGGAAGGAAATGGTGGGAGGACAAAAGAGGGAGACCCAGGAAAAATAAAGAGGAGTAACTGCTTAGCTCCTGTGGTTTTAACTGAAGGCTCTGAAAAGAAGAAGCGTGAACAACTCCTTGAAGCCTCACAGATGGCAGTGGATTTCTTCCTGAAGGGCTGAAGGATTTGGCCCAACTTCATTGCTTCAGTATTGGCAACAGACTGTCTGGTGGCAGCAGGGCTTGTCAAAAAGATATGACGCACTGTTTTCCTTTCTGATGGGTGACTCTCTAGGAGTTAACCAGGAGAGGAAAAGCAAGTTGATGGCACAAATAATCTCTGAGTTGCTCTCTACCTAGTCTCAAAAGGCGCATAAAAGCCGTAATTGCTGGGAATAGGGAGTATCACAAAGCTTCCTGCAAGAGTGGCTTGTTGACCTCTTTCCTTCTTTTTACCTGTTAGGAAAAAGGCCCTAAGGTTTGGGAGGCAGCTGAAGTTCCGTATCTGCTCTCCCAGAAGATGTAAGAAATGCCAGTTCCCTCCTCTCGCCCTTCCCCTGGTCATTGCTCCTGCAAACCATGAAGCAAAGTTTAGTGTAGTTTGGTGCCTGGAGCCTGGACTCAGCTCTCAGTTGCTCTGCTCTGGTGCTGCCAGCGGCTCACTTGATTCCCAAGCCTGTTGGTGGAAAAGACCAGCATTCCTAAACCATTCATGTTAAAATACAGAAAACCTCCGACCCTCTGGCCTTTATCATTCATCATGTGCATGAAAAGATAGAAGGAAGAAACCCATGACGTCTTTTTTTGTTGGAGAGCTTGAAACAGAAATAAATTACAGCTGTGCCAGAAGTCACTGCTGTGCTATCTATATAATCCTTCAGCTCTGCTATACATGCAGGCTGCTTTGTTAGATTTCTGTTATGCCATTCAAATGTTCCCTAAAACAAATCCCAAAATGTGAAGGAGGAGAAGGAGATACGTTGCAATGCCAGTGAGCCACTCTTCAGGGCTTAACGTTCTTCTCCCTTTGTTCTTTAGGTGCGCATCTGCCACCCAGCACTAATCTAACCTTGTTCTCCCATCACTTGTTTGCCTGATACCACCTCAGAGCTGTATCTGTTGTCTCCAGAGAGTGTACCTGTTGGATTTGATAACATCTGCATTTCTTCAGCAAGTGAGAGTGAGTGGAGGGAAGCAGAGGAGAGTTTTTGAATACCTCGCCTCTCTGGGGCTGCTCTTCCACTTGTACGTGGCTGGTTTAAGACCAGCTGTACTTTCCCCTTGCTGTTCTTGCATACCTCATATACGCTCTGCATTTTCTTTTTACGGACTCTGGATTTGCTTCGTCTGCGCTGAAGAGTCTGGGAATTTCGCCACCGATTTCAATGAGACTGAACCCAAAGTGCTTTTGTGACAAAAGGTGACTGATACAGCGCAGCGAGGCTCTTTCGGTGACAGCAAAACAAAGCAGGAGGCCAGCCAGCGATTCCAGCTGCACAAAGCACAGAGCCTCGTTTTCTCTGTCAGGAGGCGGCGATCCGCGCAGCCATGGCGGAGGTGACAGAGGTGACAGCCAGCGGCGGCACATCCCGCCGAGGCGCCGCATCCGTGACAAGAGGACGTTGCCTGGCCCGTAGATGAGCCTTGGGGTTTTTTTTTATTTTTGTAATGCGTATGCCCTAACAAATAAGTCCAAAAGCTGGCATTTTCTGGAAAGCCACCCACTTCAGGAGAGCGGCCACGGCGCGCGGCTCTGGGCTGTGTGACGGCTGAGGCGGCGCTGGACGGCGCCTGGCCCAGCGTGACGGTGCCGGGGGCGGCTGAGGGGCAGCGAGACGGAAAAACCCGCCGCTGTGGGCGATCGCTAGTCAGCCGGCTCTTGCAAATAGTGTTATTTACTCGGAAAAAAAAAAAAAATCCCCTTAGGGACACTTATTTGGAGGAAAGCGCCCCGCCGCTTGGGGGCTGCAGAAAAAGGACAAAAAGCCTTCAAAAGGACAAAAAGCCTTCAAATACGTTATTCCACTGAGCGAGCACCCCGCGGAAGGGCCTCACGGGGCCGCCGGTGCCTCACGAAGCCGCCGGTGCCTCACGGGCCCGCCGGTGACTCACGGGGCCCGCCGGTGCCTCACGGGGCCGCCGGTGCCTCACGGGGCCGCCGGTACCTCACGGGGCAGCCGGTGCCTCACGGGGCCG
>JAVJGG010000013.1:5209518-5255867 GCA_035590195.1 Aviceda cuculoides
GTGACATCATGTCCAGTATGTAAACTGGGGGGGGGGGATTGCCGCTTGGGAGCTGACTGGGCACTGGTCAGTGAGTGGTGAGCAGTTGCATTGTGCATCACTTGTTTTATATATTCCAATCCTTTTGTTACTATTGTCATTTTATTGCTATTATAATAACTATTAGTTTCTTCCTTTCTGTTCTACTAAACTGTTCTTATCTCAACCCATGAGTTTTACCTTTTTTTTCCCCAATTCTCTCCCCCATTCCACTGGGGGGGGGGGTGTGAGTGGGTAGCTGCTTGGTGCCTAGTTACCGGCTGAGGTTAAACCACAACAGTTACAGTTTCAATTACCAGCTCCTTGAGGAACATCCTGAATGGCAGTGTCTCCTGCTTAATACCATCCTGCAGCTATTCCCCCATGGGGTGTGGTGGTAGTACTGGACATCTGGCCATGAGCCAGAGAGCTTTAATCCTGTCTCTGTAGAATTACCATGATTTTGTTGGAAAACTTTGTTAGAAATACTGTTTTTCTACCAGGATCTTGGAAACCTTCCCCTACTATGGGCACAAAACAATGTCCATTAAAAAAAAGTAATGAAAAATGCTTGCTTTCTTGAATAGTTTGGATAGCTTGTCTATAATATTTACCTTTGTATATATTAAATTTGGGAAATGTTGAACCATGTGTTTGGCATGAAAGATTGTCAGCGCTGGCTTTGAAGAATTTGTGGCATGAAAGCGAGTCACTGACTAATGTTATAGTTGAACAGACCTCCATGGTGAAACTGGCCTTCATTTGACCGTCTATCTGGTTCCCTTGCAGACCTTAGAGTGCCGATTTTGATCGTGGAAAATTACTTGCAGGAGAAATGGCGTAGCCTTGATTAGTCACAAGAGTGGTTGGGCAGTTACAACATAAAATGTGGCCTTCAGGGAACTTTTTCAGCTCTGCTAGTGAGACGAAGGAGGCTAATCTTACATTAAGTTTGTACCCATCCAATGGTAGCACCTTTGGTTGCCCAAAAGCCTGAAGATAGGGGCATGTTTATATGTTTCAGAAAATGAAAAAAAAAGTGTTAGGAGTATAAACAGAAATTCAGAATTGCTCCATATTAAAAAAGTAAAACTAAAAAAACCCAGCAGTGGCAGGGCTGCAGCTTTTGTAAGAAAAGCAATGCTGCACGTTGAGGAGGAGAGGAGGAGACCCTACCGAAGGAAAGGCGAGATGTACTTTGCCGGCAGCTCTCTCACCCGGGAGTTTTCGCAGTGGTTAACGACACCAGCAGCTTTCCTCCTATGTCGTTTCTCCCGCTTTATGGACTGATGTTGTGCTCCTGCTTTTCTTTGTGGTTTGTTTTCGTGTACTCTGCTCTCCATCGTGGAGAGTGACGAGTGTGGCTTCTAACAAAGCCGGTCTGTGCGTAGCCCTCTTCTCGCACCTTGTTTGTAGTTGCCTCGTGAGCTTTCACGTTCTGCGCTGCTGACTAATGTCCATGTCCCTCCTCGAGGAAAAAGTGTTGACAGTGCGGATGGCACTTTGATGACCCAAGCCGCTGTTTTGCCTTGCTCGACCAACAGATCCTTGTAACTGGTGGAAGCAGGAAGAAATACAACAGTAATTGGTTGACTTCGCAGTTTCCATCTCAGGCGGGGAGCTAGGTCAGATATTCCGAATGGAGGAATTCGGGGTGGCTCCAATGTGTTTCAGGCTCTTGGCATGTGTCTCCAGGGGACCTCCCCAGGTCCACAGCAGCTCGTTTTTTCCGGTGTGGGGAGTAAGAACACGTAGGATTTTTAGCTGTTAGTGCTTGCGTCGCTCCCTTGACACCCACCCCGCTCCCCCTGTGGCAGGTAGGTCGTGGCCGATAGCTGCAGGCGGTTAGGAGGTCCCTTGCTGGCAGGAGTACTTGCAGCCATTAATGATGGCCTAATCGGATTCCCACCCTCCAGTCCTCACTGATGCTGGTACCCCCCTTTCCATGGTCCTGTGGGGTTCACAACCCACAGTTTGAGACACACTGACTTAGATTATTGCTGCTAATTAATGAAGAGGGGGACAGAGTCCAAGAGTGCTTGTTAAGGCTGGAACAAGAATGCTTTGGAAACAAAAGCATGTTGTGAGGGAAGACTTGCAATATTCTGCCTTCTAGGAGGTACCTGCTGGGGAGTGTTAGGGTAAGCTATTGAAATAATTCTTTTTTTTTTTTCCCTGAGTTACTCTAATTTTGAAAGATGTTTTACTACTAGATCTTCAAGGCTTGTAAAATGGAATTGGTGTTTTAGTGCTTCCAAAATGCATTTTCTCCTTTGGTTTATTATAATCAGTTAATAGGGTCTTTAGCATTTCTAGAGTTTATCTTGGCATATTATGAGTGATTCTGCAGTTTAGCTGTAAGTGATGTTTCTCCAACTCGCTTTGAGACACGGCTCTATCTCTTTTGGTCTTAATGACCTCATTTCTTCACATAAAACATGCTAATATAGCTTGCTAGAAATCTGATCGGTGGCTGTGCAACTGTGAGGCGGGTTCTTAAGAAAATGCATAAAATGCTGTGTATTTGCTCGCAGCGGCGTGTAGGTAATCATCTTTTCTATCGAAACAGATACGATCACATTCTGAAGTGGGAGCTCTTCCAGCTGGCAGACCTGGACACGTACCAGGGGATGCTGAAGCTGCTCTTCATGAAAGAACTGGAACGGATCGTTAAGCTGTACGAAGCGTACAGGCAGGCCCTCCTCACCGAGCTGGAGCATCGCAAGCAGAGGCAGCAGTGGTATGCCCAGCAGCATGGCAAGAATTTTTAAGCTAACGACTCTTTTTTTAATAGACTTTTCTGAGGACACCTAAGAGCTTTAAAAGGTTTTTCACACTTAAAACTATGAAAAAGTGCTTTTGTTGAAAAGGCAGCTTATTTTTGTTGATGTTGCACCTTTGTTATTATCCTCTTGAATATTTTTCTACATGTATTATGTATTGTTTATAAAAATGGAAAATGTTTGTTAATCTTTTTTCCATACAAGAACTAGTTTATTATTCTGAAAACCAGCGCGGAGTTTAATCAGACACTTGATTCTGGTATCTTTTTTCTAGCAGTCAGCTGTATTATTAAGAAGCTGACTATGTATTTTTAAAGGGCAATAGTTGCAACTGTATGAAATGTCCTGGATTCAAAACATCGTTAAAATCCAAATGAATATTTCCGTGTATTTCCCTCAGGACTTCGTGTCCCTCTCTCTCTCTCTTGAGGTCTGCTCTTTGTTTACAGCTTTAACCTACAGAACACCAACACTGTTCCATTTCAGTAACAACCCAGGGCTACAACCAGACAGAAGCAGATTTCATCAGTCTCAACCCAGTGCTTCATGAAAGTGAAGTCTGATTTGCCTTATTTTTTACTTTAATGCATTGCTACTTTAGCTTTACTACTAGTTTTCACAGAGATTAGAGAGGAAATATTTGTACCTTCTTAAAGACCAAGAGCTCTAAGCAAACTTTTCACAGGTTTTTAAATCCTAGGTAAACTGCATTTCATAAAATGGGAAGGTAATAGCGTTGTCCAACCAGCTGTACCACGCCATGGAAAAAATCAGGGATGTAACAACAATTTTTTTTTTTTTTTTAATGAGCTTTTCTCTTGTATTAAAGCTTCCTTACTGGGGGGAAACTTTTAATTGTACAGTTACCCTCCAATATTTTCATTTGGTTCATTGATTGTCCTGAAATGTTATTTATGGATTCTTTTTAGTGCAATAAACATTGTTGCAGACAAAAAAAACACATTTCTTGTAAATCCTATCAATTCAATAAAAATAATTTTGTTCAATGAATGAAGCGTTGCCCAGCTAATTCTTTGCCTTTTAGAAGGTCAAACAAAATGTTCTTAAAACCAATAAAAAGATCCGATTAGGGGCGGTGAAAACCAGTAGCTCGGGTTCTGTGAAGCCAGCCGCGGTTCTGACGCTCCGAGCTCAGCGGCGCCGATTTAGCGACCGGCTGAGAGCCGAGCTGCGCGCTGCTTCCGCCGACGGGGCCCGCAGCGAGGAGCCGGGCCCAGGTGCTGCGGTAAAGCTGCTGGTTGGGGTTGGCACCGTTCTCTGGAAAAACCAGCGAGCCGCTGCGCCAGCTCCCGGTGAGTGCCAGAAGCGGTTACTGCTTACCCCAGGTTCAGCTGCTGTACCGTGAAATGCGTCTGTTCGGCAAACCAGGGCAGCGAGGTGAGTGGGGTCGTACCCGGTGCTGTCCCTCGAGGGGGCTGCGGACCTCCGCGAAGAGGCTCTTCGCTTAACGAGCTTCTCCTCCCCTGTTCAGAGCTGGAGACTTCATTTTGCCCTAGACTTGTGAAACCTGGCTTTACCTTATTAGTGACAGAAGCACCTCCCAGGGCACACCGGGGCAGAGGACAGGTCCGAGTTATTTTCAGAATAGCAACTTACCATTAAACACCAATTCTGAAGGCCCAAAGGAAACCAAGAATGTAAAAAAACCCGAGAGGAGCAGCTCTCACCCCGTTAGTCAATAACTGCTTCCTGGATAACCAACCTCTTAGGAACCGAAAGCAAACTTTAATAGTTCTGACGATAAAAGAATAGAACTGTTGAACACACTTTCTATGCACTATAATGAATATATATACAGAAATACAGTGAAACTTTCTCCAATACATATACAAAGTGATACTTTGTGCATCGGTTACGAACAGAAAAGTACGCTTTCCGTACAAGGTCGTTAACATACCATAGCAGAAGTGCCCTTACAGTTTCTGATAAAGCAAGTTAATACATTTTTAATTGTGTTTGTGTAATTAAATAGTTAATTGAAGAAAAAACTTGGTTACATGTTATAACTTGTTCAAGTATCTGAAAATAAGTTGGCTTTTGAATAATGCTAAAGTCTGGAAGGTTTTTAGTTGCGGTTTTATGTAAATTATGATTCCTTCAGTGACTTCATAACTAATTAAGAAGGGGAAAATAAGGCTTCATAAATTAGCTGGGAAGTATGCTGGCTATTACAAATTAAAAGCACTTTGTAGTTGCGGCAGTACCAATATGTACATATTAACAAAACGAAAAACATGCTGACATCTTCCCGTCAAACACCGCGCTGTCGAACGAACACACCGAACCACCTTACGCACGACTTGTTCTCCGCTCTCCCTGTTCCACGGCAGGAGCTTGTGATGGGTACGAGGACGAGAGTGTTGAACCGAGGACGAGACGTTCATGCATTGACGGGAACGCGCCTGGCTTTTACACCTTCTTCCTCTCCGAGCCCTCGGCGGGTTCCGCTTTCTGTGCCGGGAAGGCGTGGTGGTACAGATGTCGGTGAGTCGCTGCTGCGCTGTACAGTTTGTACAAAGCCTGGAAAAAGAGAAGATGGTTACGTTGCCCAGCCCCGCTGCGTGCGAGACGCCTACGGTCTGCGCCTTCGCGTTCATGCCGCAGCGGCAGGTTCAAACCGGTCGCGGCGCGTGCGGTTTGTTTTGTGCACCAACTCTTGATTGTGTCAAGCGTCCAACAGGGAGAAGAATAAAGATCACTAGTCTGCTAATTTTTCAAATGTCTCGGCTATGGGAGGAGCCTCCTCGAGTTGTATTAAATCAAGGACTACCTGGAGTATGAGTAAGGGACTTATTTTTCTATGGGTTTTACAGAGTCACAGAATGGTTTGGGTTGGAAGGGACCTTAAAGATCATCTAGTTCCACCAGACCAGGTTGCTCCAAGCCCCATCCAACCTGACCTTGAACACTGCCAGGGATGGGGCATCCACAGCTTCTCTGGGCGACCTCTTCCAGTGCCTCACCACCCTCACAGGGAACAATTTTGTCCTTACAGCTAATCTAAATCTACTCTTTTTCAGTTTAAAGCCATTACCCCTTGTCCTCTCCCTACATGCCCTTGTAAAAAGCCCCTCCCCATCTTTCCTGTACCCCCCTTTAGGTACTGGCGGGCTGCTAGAAGGTCTCCCAGAGCCTTCTCTTCTCCAGGCTGAACAACCCCAACTCTCTCAGTCTGTCCTCACAGGAGAGCTGCTCCAGCCCTCTCATCATCTTCGTGGCCTCCTCTGGACTCGCTCCAGCAGGTCCATGTCCTTCTTACATTGGGGACCCCCGAGCTGGAGGCAGGACTGCAGGTGGGTCTCACCCGAGCGGAGCAGAGGGGCAGAATCCCCTCCCTCGACCTGCTGGTTGTTTCCTTTGATGCAGCCCAGGACAGGGTTGGCTTTCTGGGCTGTGAGCGCACGTTGCTGGGTCATGTTGAGCTTCTCGTCAGCCAGCATCCCCAAGTTCTTGCTTGCACTCAGTACACATAAATCAAAGTGAAGGTTGCAAGTACAAAATACCCCTGTCCTCAGCATGTCACCTGTGTCAGAGACATCCAGGCTGGTGACAGCAACCAGACCCTACCAACTCCAGTCCTTTCAAGGGATTTTTTTCTTTGCAAATAATATCAGAGATCCTCAGGGACTGTATGATGAGTGGCCTACCTTAGCAGAGCACGGGGCTCTGACTCAGGAGGTCCCTTCCATGAATTTATCTTTTACATTAAGCCAATTAATCATCCATTAAGAATTGCAGTTACATGCGAGTTAAAAGCACATTAAAAATACTGTGGGCAATACAGTCTTTAAAAGAGCACAGGGACAACTGAGCTTTCCAGTGTTGCGTGCAGGCACGGATAAGCAGTGACTTTTTTTGATGCGTGGTGTTAAACACTGCACTTCCAATTTGGGGTGAGGGAGCAACAGGACAGGATAATCCTGCCTGTGCCCTTCGCATGGTAAAGCTAATTCATCCTTCCATATCCAAAGAAGCAAACAAGCTCAGACACATAAGCAAGAGATAATTATCACTTTAGAGGCTTTGCAGGGTCCAGTCCTTGGACAAGATGAAAAGGAAAAGCTTCCTAGCTCATTTTCAGTTAAAGGTGAGGAGAGAAGTTGCACACCGGGAACAGTCAAGCCCTACACTAGATTCCTATATAATAATTTTTAATTGTTATTTTGTAACAGCCTCCTTGCAAAACAGATCCATCATCCCATCCAAGCACTGAAATGTTCCCGTAAGGAAGATAAAACTTAGACCTTTAATCTATTTTTTGCTCTTCTCACTGCTGCCCATCCCATCCCTACCAGGGAAGTCTGCAGCAGCAAAGGCAGCAGAGTGTTTTGTGGCAGTCTGTCACTTTCTGCTAATCTTCCAATGCTGAAAATCATTTTAAATCCATTCCTGTCTTTTTGCATTTGCATAACTGTCTAGAAAGAAAACTCTAAAAAGACAGAGTCTGATTTAGTGTGAATGAACATGTCACAAAACATTTCCAACTCTGCAGCACTCGTGTAAATCTTTCATGATTTAAAACTTGCCAAGTTACCAATACTACAAGTATCATAAAGTACTGGGCTTCACGCTCAGTGTACACACAAAAGAATTTCAAGTTAGGCTTCCCTTCTCAGGTGCTAAGTTTCCTTCTGAAAGCAAACATGCTATACACTAAAATTATTTGTCTTCACTGCCAAAACAGATTTTTGGAAGGTTAAACATCTGCTGATGGTTTTGGTGAAGAATAAGGATGTTCAAAGCATTTTTCCGTTTGGAGGGAAATTAAAGTTGAAAAGAGTTATTATGTTTTTAAGATGATCTAAATGCATCAAAATAAATCTATCCTTTCCTCTCCTGAGCACCCACATGGGGCCCCTGGGCTGCTCTAAGCCATGTGGGCTGCCCAGCCTAAGGATGGGGTCACAGCCAGCTGCTGGCCATCAGCAGAAGGACCCAAAGCCCTCCTCAACAACAGGTATCAATAAAAACAAAAATCCAGCTACAAACTAGCATGCAAACCCCGCGAATCCCAGCTTGGCTTCCCCTATTTACCAGTGTGCTGCACAGCATGCAGGAGGGCCACGCTGCAAACAAACCTGGAAGTATTTATGCGACCAGAAGATCCCCCTGCACGTACCTATGGATCCTAAACTCTGAGCAACCCTCACCCTGCAGCCAACCGCACCAGTGCCCGTTAAGCGCCTAACTTCTGGCACAGAGCGCTATGAACAGAGCAAAACTCAACTTTTTGCCTCTAACAGAGGCAAACTTTCCAGTAACAGGCACCCACCCACGCCGAACGTGACACGAGGACCGTTCAGAGGTGCTGCACGCTGTGAACAAGGGGATCTCCTTCACGCCACCCCCAAAAGCAAACCCATCTCTGCCCCTGAAAACTTGTAAAAGTATATTAACAAAGGAGCTCCCTCCCCACCTGGAGGCCAGGAGCAGCCTATTGCCCAAAACAAGAAGCTTAATCTTTCTCCCCATAAACAGAATCATTCAATACACTTTATTTCTTATCGCCCTCTGCACTGTAGAGTGCTTTTTTTTTGGTTTTTTTCCAAGTACGAGCCTTTTTCCCCCAGCATTCCTCATATTCAGATACTTGCTGCAATATTTATTTATCAGAACTATTCTTTTCCCTCAAACTGGCAGAACACCACTGGCATAAAAGCTGAGAGATCTCAAACTGATTTTTCATTGAGGTTTTCCATAGCAAGAAATACCTCTGCTCCTGAATAAAAGACGATCACAGTCCCCAAAGTTTCTCTCAGCACTTGCAGCATGAGTGATAGACATTTCTGCTTCCTATGCCAGCACAGTAATATCAGGAAAATCACTGTAGTCCCCTCTAAGAGAAAAATGTAAACTGCCAGCACTGTTTGTTTCCTTTAGCTTCTAAACATTGTCATCGTAGGTGCATCAAACCCCATCACTGGTTTGCTAACCCAAGCTGCATTACAGCCTCAAAAATCCCCACTCCTCACCCAACACGCATTGAGATGTGCAGAATATCTGCTTTATACCTCTAAAGATTTATTGGACAGACAAGGTTTTCAGAAAGAAGCAGTATCTTGGATTTAATCAACTGGATGCTGCTGAAAGTATAATGAGCACACTCGCAGGCACAGGAGCTTCTTTTCAAGTGTGACACACAAGCTGAAAACCTCAAGCTAAGCACAGATTAGGAACAATTGCTCTATGTTTAAGCTAATTATATTAAGCAATTAGACAGTCTGAGGGGGAAGTGCACCTGTAGAGCACAGAAATGGTGATCAGCCTTTTTGCGATACAGAAAGAAAGGCAAGAAGTTAGCAGAGGTGAGAGGTAGCAACAAGTATGCAGTGGGGAAAAAAGAATTGTGTCTTGAAGCCAATATCACTTGAATTTAGGACTTGTTATATTCAGAGCTATAAATTTTTACCTCTGGCTGCCATTAGGTTTTATGGGTCTCCTTTGAAGAACAAGGTGCAAGACTTAGTGTTTGTCTTTCTCTTGTAGGTATTCAGGCTGGGTCAGGATCATTGGGAGGTTTAGTTTAAATTTTTATCATACTGTATTCCAGGACTGTACTGAAGGGAGTCTCTAAATGATGATTCTCTAAGCCTGCTCTTAAGCAAGCACCTCATGGGAGTGATATGAACCCCGCTGACCGTGCCATGGCACAGGAGGACGGACCGGAGGGCTCCATGCCCCTTCCCAGCACTTCCCATTTGCAGGTTTAACTACTTAATTGAGAATAGCCATGAGTTTGTTTACTACATTAATACATGCCTCGAATCAGTGCGGTTTAAATATAACCTATAATGCATTTTTTCCACCTGTTGTCAGCCTAACAAAGTTCTGCAAAATTCTCCAGAGATTTCTCTTACAAGTTTATTGAGTTTATGCCAGGAGCACTGGTGAAAACAGAGAGCAGGGTCTGTTTAAGCGAGACAGACTTCACAGCAGAGCTGCTAAAAATAAAACCCAGAATATGAAACCGAAGTGTTTTTATCAAAAAGGAGTAGCCTTGTTATAAGTATTTTTGAAGGAAGAACCTCTTTGCAGCCTGCACTTCTAATCCCCAGGAGAGCAATTACAGCACGGACTGGGCTGTGGTTCAGTCCTACAAAGGACCACTCCTCCCAAGCAGAGTAGTCCATGAAACATGGTTAACAGCACTGGCTGCTGCATTTACTCTGATGGTACCTACTCCCTGAATAGGCTATGGACACCCTAACACCAGAGAACAGGACTCCTTATAACCAAGGCATGTTTTGGTTTTTGGCAGTTGTGGTGGGTTGACCCTGGCTGGACACCAGGTGCCCACCAAAGACGCTCTATCACTCCTCCCCTCAACTGGACAGGGGAGAGAAAAACGTAACAAAAGGCTCATGGGTCAAGACAAGGACGGGGAGAGATCATTCAACCAATTACCATCACAGGCAAAACAGACTCAACTTGGGGAAAATTAGTTTACTACCAGTGAAATCAGAGTAGGATAATGAGAAATAAACCCAAATCTTAAAACCCCTTCCCCCCACCCATCCCTTCTTCCCAGGTTTAACTTTACTCCTGAATTCTCTACATCCTCCCCGCAGTGGCACAGGGGGATGAGGAATGGGGGTTGGGGTCAGTTCATCACACCTTGTCTCTGCTGCTCCTTCCTCCTCCTTGGACTCCTCACTCTTCCCCTGCTCCAGCGTGGGGTCCCTCCCACGGGAGACAGTCCTTCACGAACTGCTCCAGCTGGGTCCCTTCCCCGGGCTGCAGTCCTTCAGGCACAGCCTGCTCCAGCCTGGGTCCCCCACGGAGTCACCAGTCCAGCCAGAAAACCTGCTCCAGCCTGGGCTCCTCTCTCCACAGATCCACAGGTCCTGCCAGGAGCCTGCTCCAGCGCTGGCTTCCCACGGGGTCACAGCCTCCTTTGGGCACATCCCCCTGCTCCGGCGTGGGGTCCTCTCTCCCCGGGCTGCAGGTGGAGATCTGCTCCCCCATGGAGCTCCCTGGGCTGGGGGGGGACAGCCTGCCTCACCATGGTCTTCATCCCACGGGCTGCAGGGGAATCTCTGCTCCGGCGCCTGGAGCATCTCCTGCTCCTTCTGCCCTGACCTGGGGGCTGCAGGGCTGGGGCTCTCACACCTTCTCACTCCTCTCTCCAGCTGCAGTTGCCATTACACAGGGGTTTTTTTGCCCCTTCTTAACCGTCTCGGAGCCGGCTGGCGTTGGCTCTGTAGGACACTGGGGAAGCTTCCAGCAGCTTCTCACAGAAGCCACCCCTGTAGCCCCCTCACCTCCAAAACCTTGCCACACAAACCCAATGCAACATGCCACAACAAGACACTGTAATCCTAACATAGCAAGGTCAAAATCTGAAGATTATCCCACTGCTATATATCTTTTATTAAGAAAGTTTCCATTTCCTTCTTGACAAGTACAAATGTCTGTTACTGGCACTGTGAATATGTGCCTTTTTCAAGCCAACACTGTTTGTAAAATTTCTTTTAAAAAATTACTTAAAGCAGGAGTTAACCCCTTGTTAACTTGAATTGACAGATTCTTGGTCCAAATGGCTTCTTCCCTACCACATTGCTTTCCCCACTGAGTTTTTTCTTCAGCAGCTTACATTTCAGTGATATATTTTCTGACCTCTGTGCCATAGTTTGCATATAGTCCTGCCTAATGTGCAGTTCAGCCTGTAAGCAAATCATGTTTGTTTTCTCGTATATCTATCCATCCTTTGGAAAATCTGGGTTTACAGCCAAGGTTTTACAGACTTAGGTACTCTATTTCATTGTAATGTGGCTCTGCTAGTGCCAAGATACATCAATTCCCTGAAAATATTGGTGTCTGAAGGGTTTGATTTTCTCTCTTTGCTATAATTAAATACTCTGCAGATGGAGTTAAGGATTTATTTAGAATAATTATTGATTTTTTTTTCTTCATCTTTCTCACTGTTTTTTCTCATTGTGAAGTTTTGTGCCTATCTCAGTTTCCTATTTTTGTTAGGCTACTTGTGGGCCATAAAAAATATTATGCAATCATGGGTCATCCACTCAAGAATGTTAGTTAAAAATTTCTATGAAGGCAGCTATAGAGCTGCTATCCATTTAAAATCTTTTTTGGATGTCTGTGGTAATAGATTTCAAACTATCCTGGAATTAAAATAAAATAATTAAGAATATTTTTGTGGATTTTTTTTTTTCTTTAAATGGGCAACTTTGAACTTCAAAGGGGATCATTTCATCAAGTATTTTGATGAAGAATTTCTTCTTCTCTAAGCAACAGGACTGTACATGTCCCAGAATGTGCTAAGAGATGGGTTGTACTATGGGAGTGGAGCTTGTCAGGTTTCTGCTGCAAGACCCAGTAGCTTTGGTAATAAATGACAGTAATCTCAGGAAACTACCCAGGCAAAAGACTTTCTGTGGCTCTGATGCTGCCAGTGAATGGAAAGGGAATGTTTATTTAATGACCAAACTGGCTTGTCCTCAAATGTGCCATTTTGTCCTCGTAAATTTTGGGAAAAATCCGGAGAATGTTGCCAAGGGCAACCACTGCATCTTGAGGAACTGGAAGCGAAATACAGGAAGAAAATAGAACAAAGATTCCTTAAAGGAGTTTACCCTACTGTATTGAGTGCCTTGTAAGTAAGCACATGTTACAACTACCCTGGTTACCCGTCAGCAGGTAACAGCCCTGGGGCATTAAATGACACGAAAAGTTAAACTGCAGGCTGAGTACCCCTTCCAACACCAGTCTGTGCTAACGGGCTTCAGCTGCCGTTGTTAAGGGGCAGGGTGCCTCCACAGAGCTCTGCCCTCCTTGCTCCTCCGCCTGCGCTCCCTCAGACCATTGAGGTGATTTTCCTACATCTGCAATCCCCTTCCCAAAGTGATAGCACATTTCCCTCCTCTCTCCTTCTCCGGCGGCCGTACAGCTGGTGTTGGGTAGGGATGGGTGAGCGGAGGCTCCTGTAATCACGGCTCACTAACGTATTCTACAAACGTCATCGCTTGGGTCAAACGTAGCCAAGAGTCCCTGACACAGAAGGCAGAGATCTGTGATTTGATCTGCAGTCCTGTGAAACTGGTCTACGTTTCACTGAGGACCTGAAAGAGTCGTCAAACATGGAGGAAAACGCATGCACATGTTGACATGGGACGGATGGATGAAGGGTCGTCCAGATGAGAGTTCAAACAGCTACTGGTCCACTCAGCTGACCCCTGTAGCCTCCTGAGTCAGTAAGAGCAATGCAAAAGAGAAGCGTGCTGGCAGCTATTTTAATGAATGACCTTATTGGGGGTGATAAACTGAGATGGCTCCTACCCGGTATTATGACTGGACCCTCCTGACTGCCCTTCTAGAAGACAGATGACTCTTTCTCTATGAGGAAATCAATTTATAATTCAGTTTCAAGCTCTGCTACATTTGGGATGGTTTGGCTTTATGGTTTGCTGTTCAGGCTCATCCATATTAAAAAAAAAATTCCGGAATTATTTTCCCATACTTGGACAGCTATATGGGCTGATGCTTCCAGACTCTCTCCCCAGAGCAAATTCTCTGAATTCATACAGCTCGAGTGACCTTTCCAGTTCACAGCAGTGACTAAGATTCCCAGCATTTGTGCAAGCTTTGTAATTAGTTATACATACGTACATATATACATATTTATACACAGATCTATACATATACTACACATGCACACACACATAGACAGAATATGTATGTGTGTGTGTATAAAAAGACTGCTTAGAATTTCAGCTCTCGTGTTCCCAAGCTCTGTGTCTATACAAGTTATGAAAATTCTGGCAAAAAACAGAAAGCGACAAGCATATTTTATATTCACACAGCTCATCTGTTGAAGCATGATTTTAAGAGCCTCTAGCTATTTAAACACTTACTGTAAAGCAAGTGAGTAAATGGTTTTCTGGATTAGGATTTTAGTCAGGTTGTAAATTTTTAGGGATTGGGTCTGTGTTTGCCTGATTTTGTACACAGGCAATAGATTTTGGTCCCTAGGAGCTGTCTCTGAAGGAATAATTAGAACCACTCCAAGAACTGAGAAAATGCACTGAAAATTCCTGCACTATTTAGTTTCCAGTTTAATTTGCTGAGATTTTCCAGACACCTCCTCAAATAATAAAAGCAATAATGACTACTATTTTTTAAAAAACTGTATTTCTCCTTTGCCAGACTTCTTTGACAATACTTTAAATAAACCCTCTGATGTCTCGGGAAGGAGAGCTATAGGGTCTGTTACAGTTTCAATTGTTACTTCTTATTTTTTTTAACATAGGCTACTTGCTGGCAAGAAAGGTTTCAAGACAAAACCCTATCCAACGCAGCCAGCATTATCTTCCTCAAACTGTTATTAAAAGTTGATAAAACTCTCTTTTCTCTTGGGTGGCTATGAGTAGCTCTAAGGAGTCTTCAGCATATGCATCTGATTAGGTAAACACTAGGGATGCTGTTCAGTTCAAGAATGAGATACCTGAAGTTGAGTGTCTATACATCTACAGGTCTTTAAGCTCCGAGTGTAACAGAGAAGGCAGGTCCATGCCGTCAGTGGAGCCTGAAGCTATCCAGCCATGGGGGAGGAAATCCAGATGCCTATATATATAGTTTGAGACACCAGGGGCACCACAGACACCCAGGAGCTGCACGGGGCTGGCAGATCCGACGTGGGATGCGTGAGAGGCCACATGGGATATCCCACAGTGCCTAAACCCACAAAACATCGACGCCTACGTTTAGCCAACTTGACTGAGCCCCAGCTGCATACCAAAGGCAACCTGAACCATGCCTTACGTTCTACTGCTCTGCTGGCTAAAAGCTGAATTCAGTTGCCTGTACCTGGCATCTCAAGCCACTTGAAAAGCCTTAGGGTAGCCCAGACATTGCTAAGAGGCTGGCTGATGTGACCCTTGCCTTTCTGGAAGATTCCGATGGCATTTCAGTTGCCCACCAGTGACCTGTTGAACTCCTCCCTAGATCTCAGCGACAGTAAAGGGAGCCGAGGCCTTGGTACGCGAATAGAAGCCTTCAAGTATCTAAGTGGCCTCACAGCCCTCTCTGTACCAGCCTGAAGTTTTCCAGTAATGTTTATGCAGCTACTTCATTCTTCTACTGTTTATCCACCCGCTGCCCTGCATTCTCTCTTCTGCGTATATGTACTTTGGCCTGCATATTTTGCCCGGACATTTTTAGACTTACCCAGCGTCTTCTCTGCTGGCTCACACACTCGATCCATAAACTTTCCTTGCTGCCAACCAGCTTCCCACCAGAAACTCTCCACATGGCTCCCAGGCGAGGCATGAGGAGCATTTGTCCTCCCACCCCACTTCTCGTCCTTAGGGGGAGAGCAGAGGCTGGAAAGCAGCAGCGGCTGGAGCTGGAGACACCACCTCATTCCTCTGACAGCCGTCCTTCGCTGGGCCAAGGACATCTTAACTGCTGCGACTGTCTTTCTGGCAATACTCTCAGGCAATGCATGGTTTTGTTTTTGGTTTTGTTTCTGTGGAAGACCATAGATACCGTTTCTTGTAAAACATAATATATATAGTATTTAAAGAGACCATTACAATTAAATGATTCTTGGCCTTTCTTTCCCGGGGAATTGAAAAGCGATTAATCTGGCGTTAGTGGCCAGGCATACCAGGTCAAGCTGGGCTAAAAATTATTTAAGTGAGTAAAATATACTTGTAAAATCCTATCATTTTACATCTACACGTCTATATATTTCTTCAAATGTCTGTCACGTTAAGGCAGCAGTCGGTAGGTTTGTGCTCTGCAGTAGAACTCCCTGGAGAGATTAATGCCAGCAATAACCCAAAGAGGAAACGGAGGCAGCAGCAACTGTGGCCAGGAAGAAAGAAAGGAAGAAAGGAAGAAAGAAAGAAAGAAAGAAAGAAAGAAAGAAAGAAAGAATAGAAACAAAGAGTACTGTTTATAGAATTACAGTGTCCTTTGTGCTTTCAGACTGAGATGAATTTGTCTGTAAGCTAAACAATACCTTCCAAGTAGCACAGCTAAGCGAAGGGGTACAGTCTAGAAGGACCGCTGTCCCTGAGCAGCCTTCCCTGCCCCCCTGCCAAGTCCTGCTCCAGAATATTTACCTTTTACCACAACACAAACATTATTAATGGTTCAGCTCTGTCTTAGTTTGCTTCTTCTTGAATGCACAGCTAATGTCTTCACCTGTCCTTTCTGACAAATCCAGATTCTCTTTTGTACTTTTTAATAGATTCCTGCCACACATATATTAGTGAGCCCTGAATGTTATGCTCAGATATTTTCTTTTTCTAAATATAAGGTGATATTGGTTCCACCCTGTTTGATCTTCAGCCAGGCCATAGTCATCTCAGATTCCAATATAAAATTATCCTTCTGGTGTTAAAGGTTCCCCAGGGACTTGTCAGCTCTACGACAGCTATTTGACTTGTAAACTGGGGTTCTTCTAAACAGTGGTAACTTTTCAGTTTATACTTACCAAGGGTGCTGATATCAGATTTTTAAAAAAAAAAAAAAAATGTACAAACAAGGTGAGAACAAACTGTGGGCCCAAGGAATGACATTTACAGCAATGGTGATCAATTCACCAGCCTCATTGTATTAATTATCATACTGAAACATTTCTTTCGGTCGTCACGGTACTGTGGCAACCCCTGAGCAGGAAATAAAACCATGATTTTTTTAAATCAGAGCCTAATGTGTTTAACACAACTGAAGGCAGTTAAAAAGAGGAGAGCATGTCACCCTAACTGTCTGAGGTTGGGATGTATTTACACAGTAGTCGCTTCGGGACAGGTAAATAAAATCACATTAAGTTTCTTGTTGCTGTGGAAGGTCTGCTGCTGGTCTCCACGGCAGCTCATGTAAAGGTAGCGCAGGTGCTGCTAGAATTAATCAAAGCCACTCCTGCAGCAGCGTGGAGACGTGCCCTTCCATTCGAACACCGAGTCCAAAAGCTCCAGGCTCTTCGTATTGGAATTTGACTTCAAAAAGTGATTTGTAAGATGCTTAAGGCTTTGGCTAGAGAAAGTTTCCATTAGCGGTATTCTGGCACCAGTACCTCAGCGATTTTTCTTTTCCTGTTTGTTTTACCGTGGTGTTCTTATTACCTGTTTTGCTCGCGACCCTGCATTTCGGCGTGGGTGCTGTTCCGCGCGTGTGCATGTTGGCGACACAGGGCCACAATGCGGCATGCAACTCCTAGTCCCAGATTAGCAGCAACCTGCAGTCTGACTTCAATTAGCTGGAAGGATGATGTTTCTTGACCGTCTGGTGTTTAAATGAACTGAAAATCAAAACCCTGTTTTTCTTGGTTCTCTTCCAAATCGCACACTAAGGTACAGTTTGCCTCATTAAAGATTAAAACAGATGTTGGTAAAAAAAGATAAGTCTGAATCAAATTTGAGATCCAAATACTCCCGAGCTTGTGGTTTGGGCTTTTCTCTTCTGAAACGTAGGAGGAAGCATTGAAGAATTCAGATCCATGGGATGAAGGTAAGAGGGGCTGCAGGGGCTTAGCAAGACCCTTCCTTCATTTTAGCAGCTCTGTGAACTCTTTCTGTCTGTGGTAGACTGCAGGTGGCTGTAAATCAGCAAAGACACCCAACAAGGCATGGGGAGATAAGGTCCTGCAGAAACACCTTTCCACCTTTGCCTTTGAAGAGCTGACCCAGGGTGACCCGGATCCCGTGTCCCGGGAAAAAACGTAACGTAAAAACGGCCAGAATACTGCTGCTGCTTTTTGCAGTTTAGCATCTGAATTGAAAACAAGAGAGAGAAAAGGCCAGGGAGAACACACAGTTACAATGAAATAATTCCAGCTAATCTAATATATAGTTGTAACAGCACCTAGGTGCCTCCTCACTGTTGGGAAAACTGTTGGGGTTTTCTTTCTTGGGAACATCATCCTGCGTCACTGTGACCTTCTCAGTTAACTTAATAAGCCAAGTGTCTTTGTATGAAAACAGCTTCTCAGTTTCCATGCTAGAGAATACACTGCCTTATCACTTACTGTAATTTTGATTATGAAACAGTTGTTTTCATAAGCCTCACTTTTCTGTTGCTTGGAGCTATCAGAAATCTTTTTTCAGGCTACCACTTCCTTGTGCTTCTCAGTCCTTCAGCATTAACACTTTATGCAGATGAGGGTTATATTTTAAAGAAAACCTCTTTGATGATAGTTTTTCAAATCCTTGTCATACACCTGTATGCTGTTAGTTGCAGAGGTTGTACATGTGGTTTGTAAGTATACAGGTCAATGCAGATGCCTCATTTGACCTAACATTTGTTTTTCAGTGTGGCCTTTCCTACTGGTCATAAAGTCTTACGGTACAGCTTCAAGGGAGCCAGACACCTCGGGCACAGGGGGGTGCTAATGAAGCCCAGAGCTGCTTGTGACCCCCGCTAACCATCCCTGCTGTGGAAACAGACACCTTTAGCCCTGGGGAGTAAACCTGTTGAAAAAGTCTTGCACATTGCCTATGAGTGAGTATTCATTTCACTTGTGTTCACCAACTTCTGTTTTTCTTCCAAACCCGCTAGTCTCATCATGTACCCCAAAGGGTGCATCACCCCGCGGCTCCCTCCGAAGCTTGGGCCCCCACCTCCCGGCTGTGCCTGCGCTCTCCCCCCGGGCTGGCTGTTCCCACCGGAGCGCCGTAACTCCCCGATGGCTCCAGTACCCTTTGAAAAAGCCACCAAGCTGTAGGCCTGACTTCACTCTGGAGCTCAGTAGGTGACGCTGATCTTGTGGGAGAGTAGGAGGCACGTCAAGCTGAGGATGCAGCTGATCAGAAAATGTTTGACATTTTGCTTTGGTCCAAATGTTCTCTTATTAAGAACATGCTTCCCTTTTGACTAGTAATTGAGATTTCTCCTCTTTAATATTAATCACTTGGCAAGGAATTTGCACAATTCATTTTCTTAACCACGTTTTTAAAAATGCAGTTAGAGCCAGCTATGCTTTCATCCCCTATCACAGAGGGCTGTGATGAGAAGGTTTCGGGTGTTGCTTAGAGGTGTGTGCTGCTGAGTGCTTTCATACTCTACTTAAAAAGGAGGTGTTTATAATGTCCTAGCAAAAGGACTGAATGTCCCTCCTCCAGATTCTGTGAAAAAATAATTAGATAATATTGTAGATCTCAGGTTCATAGCCATGGCTGTCCGCGCTGTCTCCAGACCGTCTAACATGGCAATTTTCTCTGACAGTAGCTGATACATCTGATACAGCAGTGGTACCTTGCCTTCCTCTGGGTGCCATCACCCCCACCCCACATCAGCCAAGGTCTGCAAAGGATAGCTGGGATGAAATGGGTTTTCTAGACCTGTGAATAAGGGTTGTATAGTTGTCTTTTTGTCAAAAAATCCAATTTGCACAGTCCTAAATTCTCTCATTGTCTACCCAGATGCCTACCTGGCCAGAACTCTCAGCCTAAGACAGGCGGACAAGGAATTTCGCTTCTGAATCATAGCATTTTGTTAAAAATACACTAACGTTAAAAGTTGCTATTCTGACAGTCGTATTAAAAAACTGTATAGTACTTGAGCTCTCTCTATATTTGGCTTCTGCTTCAATGCAGAAGCCTTCCTTTCACAAAGAATCCGCAGCGAAGCTTGAGGCCAGGGGGAGGTTAGGTAGGTGCAGCAGCTTTGCAAACCAGCGAGCCACTTGAAGAAGCTTGTTAGTGTCTTGAATGAAAGGATGCAGTGTTTGATAGTCAAAAAAGAAACTTAAGGTTAAAAAATAAAAAAGAATATGAAAGAAACTCTGCATAACAGCAAATCTGAGTAATTAATCACCGCATTTGCCTCCATGCTCAATAGCTACTTGTGCCCATAGAAGTCATAGAGGGTATGTAAAACCTCCAGAGGCACAAAAGTCTTTCCAAAGCGGCATTTCATGGGTGATGCTTGTATGTTTGATTACCGCAATTACGAGGCAGCGGGAGCTGGGGGAAGAGGGGGGGGTAGGTGCCACCACCGCCCGGTGCAGCTCAGCTGGTACCTCTGTGGTGAAGACTGGGAGCTACATCCCTTCTCTCCTGGGGCGCTCCTGGTCATTTCACTGCAGGCAGGTCCCAAAACCCAGCTGGGTCTCCTCTGGTCTGCCGAGCCCAGGGGAGCTGCAGCTGCAGTGGCGTTTGTGTCTTCCTTCCCCCTCCGGCTCTTGCGTCTCTGTGACTGAGAAACTTTTTCTCTTCCCGCAGGAGCAGCCGTGGGTGAAAAGGGAGGCCGAAGGGGTGACGTCTGCCCTGCCCTGACCTGTGGACCCCAGCCGGACCTCGGCCATCACAGCCACACGTGCCCGGCCGCCCTGGGTTGCGGCTGGCCAGACTGACAAGCTGTGTCATAAAAACCAAGTAATTTAAAATAATTCTAAAGGAAACGGTTAATATTCTGTAAGACTTTCAAAACTCCATACTACTTATGAAAGATGCTACGTATCCCGTTATGCTCCTCCAGGCTGCGCTTGTCCAGCCTCTCCCGCGCCATTTCATCTGCCCCGCAGTGGTGCCATCCTGGGCTGTAGCACCCAGAAAAACAACAGCAGAGGCCTCGAAGTCTCTTGTAAGAAAACCCCACTGTCACTAGATCTGAAAATCATAAGCATTTTCAAAATGATGAGTATTAGGAGACTTGTAAGTAATCACCTTGGAACTTAGATGGTATTTCTCTTTTTATAATTCAGCTACCATTTTCCTCATTGCAAAATGAATGTAATTTAGTTATGCTATTTTATTTGATTTTAAGAATACAACATCCATTAGAAAGTACATTATAAAGTATGTTTTGCCAGAAACATCTCCAATATTACAGTGAATAATCCTGTTATATACTTCTATGATTTATAGTGCTTTTTTGCCTTGTCTTTAACTTCAAACATTTGCCAGTAAAAGATGGTAGTGTCAGGCTAAGAAGCTCCATAAAGCTTTATGCACCTGGAAAAAGAGGACCCCTTTCATGTTTTCTAGTTTGACTTCTGTATGTGTTACTTTTTTCTGGAATTGTCCTCAATTTCACTCAAGTTTCTTGAAGAACATGAAAGTAGCGCTGCAAAAAAATAGTCCTCTGAATGGAAAATACAAGAACGAAAAGATCCCCTGAATTGAGGGGGGGGGGGGGGGAAGACTGTAGGAACCGTGGATTATTGGTTTCAGTTCTTGGATGTTGTTTCTAATGCCGGTTTGACTCACTATAGCTTTAGTTGAGTTAAATAATCCTCTTTCACTCCTTGAACCAGGATCTGCAAGCATAATAGTCTTTTCCTGCTTTGCAGGGATTTTGAAAGAGATACATGAGTAGACTAATGCAGAAGCACAAGGCCAAATTAGTGAAAATATAATACGTAGCAGCTAATGTTTTACTTGTAAGGAAAACACTACCTCATTGCACATCATTTGGATTGTGGCTGCATTTTAGGTATTTTCCCTTTTAAATCTGTCACTGGTATTAAAAGTGTGATGGAGACCTTAACTCTTCATTCAGCATGGATGAGGAAGAAAGTTATAATAGAAGAACCAACAGCGAAGGGAAACTTCTTTTTTTTTAATTGAAATATTCCATGTATTCAGCATTTCCTGTTGTCTAAGCACATAAACAGAGGGCTTTATTAAATAAAAAGTCATTGCAACTGCATAAGCCTTCTCCACTTTACGACCAGCCCTATAAGGGAGGATATGATCTGCCTACTCTGACAAATTACTTTAGTTCTTTAGCTTCACCATATACAAATGTTTAAATTATTGGTAATCTGTGAAAGATATACTTTCCCTGATAATATAATTCAGCAGAAGCTAAAAGCCTTTACTGGGATTAAGGTAGAGTTCACCAGCTTTGACACTGAGAAGCAGCTTAATGAAAAACAATCTTGGAGGACATACCTCCTTGGCTTTGCAGACGTACACAGGACTCCTTCTCCCATTCCCCACCACAGCCCTCCCCCTCTCTGGTCCAAGAAAATGGAGAAATAATGCTATTCTATTTTTAGCTTCCTTTAAATGAGATTTATCACATAGACAGGAGATGGAAATTCAGCAGCATGGAAGCTGCAGGGATGCTGGTGCTGTGTCGGGTCCTGCTCAAGGCCTGTAGATCTCATGTCGAGAGCCGCTGAATTATTCCGGGGAGGAGTGGGATGGCTTCAGGGTGGCAGCTCCAGCGAGACACTTGAACTTTTCTCTCTTAGCTGTGCATTTAGGTGACAGCTAACATACTTAGCGAGCTCTTGTATTTTGTTAAGCTCTCCACTTGTAGCTGCCTCCTGTACTCAAAGGCTTGTCCCACACCCTTCTCGACGCTGAGGTTTGGTCATTACACGGTGCTAAACACAACCAATCTCTGGAAAAATCCGGGTTAAGGATCCTGGAGAGCCTGCTGGCCTTCGCCAGCCGAGCGTTCCCTGTTGGGGATTGACCACACGCTCGCTGGGAGAACTGGGGACCTTGGGCGGCAGTGCCAGCAGCGAGCTCTCCTCCTAATTAATTGTAGCTATACTGCAATCTGTTAAGGAGCTGTGCGATGGCAACTGAACAATGATAACTGGCACCCACTGATGCCAGATCATAAAAAGCTGAATTACGTGTTTGGTAGTCCTAGTATTTGGGGAGGGGGCAGGGCGAGGGAGAAATACCATATGCTGTTTTGAATCTTTTTAGAGTTGTTTAATGTTCCTCTAGCACAAAAATGGTTTCTTAGGAGTACTTTCCTTTGCAGAATTTCTTTGTGATAAATTATTTCCCTTTCAGCTTGAATGCACACTATGTGGTACCACATTAGATCCTGTTTTCTTTTTCTAAGTATTGTTGTTTAATAAGTTTCATAATTCAGAAAATAAAAAGTCAAGGAAATTATATTTTACATGATACCTAGGAAAATTCCAGAAGGAGCTCAATCTTCCTTTAAAAATACATTTAAGAAAAAGAGTTGAAGTATTGCCTTGAGAAGGAGTGTTCAAAACCTGCCTGGGGAAGGACCATGAGGAGGGGCTGTTTGGCCACTAAAAATTGTCTCTGAAGGAGATTAAATGCTGAGATTTTGCAGTGTGGGTGCGCAAGAGGAACCTGGATGGTTGCATGGGCACAGAGGCGGGTACCGAGTGGCCTCGTATACACACGCACCTCATGAGTTACCTCCACATACTCAACAAAGACAAAAAAATCACAGGGTTTTTTTTAATTGGGGTTTTATTGGCCATTATGAACAAATATGGTGACCAGCTGATAGTCATAATCAGATCTTGCTCACAGTTTTATTAGATTAGGGGAGAATGGTGGGGGGGACCACCCCAGGAAGCCACACAGCTGGTAATTATTATGTATCCTTTTTATCTGGATTTAAGAAACAGTGCCTGCTTATTTCTCAAGTTAATGCACATGAAAGAGAGAAGACAAGACCAAGATCTTGCAGATATTAAAGTGGAAAAAAAAAAATGCTGAGCAGCTACAGTTTTTGCAAGCGGTGCACACTGGAAAAGCAATAAAACGACCAACATGGGCATTTATCACTGCTGCAGAAGTTTCCTCCTTAGCGAGGGCAAGTTTATCCATAAATTGCAACAAGCAGAATATTGCTGCTGAACGGGAACCACATAAAGAAAGAAAACACACAGGAAAGACGAGAATGATTTGCTTGAATGGCAACGTTTCATTTTTTCAGGAAGAAAACCCTGAGCAGCAGGGTCCTCCCTAGCTCCGCAGCTCTCAGGCACCGAGAGGGGCCCTTTCGTTTCTTTGCAGAGGCCCTTCAGCACGCAGGGCCCCGTGAGCGCTGCGTGGTCTCCAAAGCAAAAGGGGCTGGGACCCCATGAGTTACGCTGCTGAGGTGGGGGGGGGGGTTCCAAGGACCTCCAATGCACCCTCCCTTACCTGCCAGGGCAGGAGGGCACGGATGCTGCTCGTGCGAGCGTCTGTCCCTGCACCCTCCATTCTACCAGACCGCTGGTTAGAAAATCTCCGTTGAGACTCTTCTGAAGTTAAATTTTGAGTTTTCTTTTCACAAAACAACACTTGCTTTTGATGGAAAATTTGTATTTTTTTCTCTTCCCTCTAAAGACTGAGCAGTAAAAGCCAAAACGTTTTGGCCAGATGTGTGGAAAAAATTTGTTTGGCACTGTTGCCAATGGATTGTGGGAGTCACTGTTTGGCTGTCTCACGCCTCTGCTCTCCTCACCAAGCCTCCGGATGATGATATCTCCTGAAATGCACTGTGGCAAGCGTGCTGCTCTGGCATCTCTGCAAAGGAGAGAGAGTGCGTGGGGGAAGAGCCTGGCCCCAGGAGCAAACAGCAGAGAACCCCTCCACAGCAACACCTTTGAGCCATATGGGCAGCTGTGGTACAGGCAAACGTCAAAGTTTCAAGTTCAGATTTTTCTTTAAGAAGATAAAAAGTGTATTTAGGAAAAACAAAGCCCCTTTCCAAGCAGGTCGCGTTAAAATCTTTTTTACCTTTGCTGGGAGGAGGAGGACGACAGTGAAAGAAACATCTTATCTCCATCAGCTCATAGCAATGCTCTTGCTCGGATGCCCTAAAGCTCATTCTCTCCTATCTCCCATGCTTGCCTTTGCTATAGACCTTCAAAGACAGCAGCAAGGTAGCAGACCTTTGATTTTTCACATGCTGAGATGTGAGAGACAATTAATTTTCTATTCCCTAGCAACCGCCTATATAAACAACTACTAGACAAGCAGTAAAACTGGGTTTGAGAACTACAAGACAATTGACATTGTAAATAAATTGTTTTCGTACCTGAAGTGGTGTAAGAGGAGCAAAAGGAGAGTTAAATCCAAGTGAAGATCATTGTTTTTTCCTTTCATGAAATGCACATATGTAGCAGAGTAGAGCACTAAGTCCAGCCATCTTTTCCCAGCAGCACTCACCAATTTTCCCAGTCCCAGCTTCTTCACATTGCCACTTCCCAAAGCTTTTCCTGTGAAAAAAAAAACAAGCTTAGGTATATCATGAATGCAGAAATACTGCAGATTTTGAATGATTTTGATTTGCTTGTAGTTGCTCCCATTGTGTGTGCTTCTGCTTTCCATGTTTGCTTCTCAGCTCACCTCTTGGCCATGGTGCGGTGGCACCACCAATGCCGCAAGTGCTTCCACTCGTCTGGCTCGGAGCTCTTCGGGGAAATTGCCTTTTCTTCTCCTCATGTCACATCCTAAAGGTCTGCCCAGCCTGCAGGTGTGTAGAGATCATAACTGTAGGTTTGTAGGATTCTGTAGTACACAAGAACATGGAAGCTTTATCCTCTAAATTTCTCTGCTTTGTTACAGATGACCACAAATGCCACAAAAATCACCACTAGCAAGTATACGTCTGATTAATAATGGGACTATAAACATCTCAAGCTATTTACAAATTACTATCAGCAATTAATAGTATGGCAGCAATCAATCATAGTAACAATCAATAGTATAGCAACAATCAGTAGTATTACAGCAACAACCAGGTAGGTATATACTATCACAGGTTACTACAAAGTTATCACGAGTGAAGCAACTTATCAACAATACAGATAGACTTATGATAGAATACCTATATGAATATATAATATCCGTATTAAGCAAATTATACAGATCTCAGAAGGGGCCAAACCATCCCAAAAGTGGGAGGACAAACCAAACTGACCCCAGAAGGGGGCCCAAAGGGCACCAGTAGCGTTAACAGCGAGAGTCTCACTTCAGAGATGCTCTGCGTCACGGAGGCTGGAGTCAGCCAGGCATCCCCAGCCAGGGTCCAAGATTTCATAGAACATTCATGTGGAGAATTCACCCTGTTTAGGGAATATAAAGTATGTGCAGCACAGAAAGTTCTCGGAGAGAGAGAGCAGCTCCATTTTGGATTAAAAAACAAGTCATTTTTATATCACAGAGACATAGAAGGGCATAGGACACCACCACTTTGAACAGCCAATAGATGCTGTTAATTCCCGTTTTTCACCTGGGACAGCCAATGGATGATGGTGTTTTCTGTTCTTTCAGACCAATTTTTATTTTCCCAGACTGTTTTCCTCTTCATGCAGTTAGAAGAGCCAAGGGCAGCTACCAATTCATACTTTCTCATGATATTTTCCTTTTTTTTCCAGACTGTTTTTCACCTTTTCAGATGATAAGTTGCTGTTAGAGTTCCTTGTTTTTGCAGTTATCGATGGGATCTCTGGATGTCTCCGGTTTCCAGGTACCCAGCTGTACTTCAAAGACGCCAGCTGTGTACTTCTCAAGGATGCTTCTGGTTCATAGGCCTGGTTCCCAGGCTCGCCGTTCCCAGGCTGGCAGGCATTTCCTCCGTCAGTATTTTTCCAGCAAATATTTTCTTCTGTTAGCTAATTTTCCCCTTCTAACCAGGCTGCCTTTGTGGCTGCTCCCATCACCTCACCAACCAGCGTCACTGCTTGGTGGCCACTAAGTTAAGTCTGCAAGCTGCTAGGCTTGTCTACAGGAGGGAAAATAGTTATTTCGGCAGTTGGCTTGTCTACAAGGGTGAAGGGGTGTTATTTGTCAATTTGTTTTAAGCCAAAAAAAGTTAAGCAGGAGCTAGGTTAAACGAGAGGAAAATGCTGTAAGGGTTTCTGGGAGGGCCTGAATGCTAAACACTGCCTGAGCACAGGTTACAAAAACAGATGAGCTGAGATTTGTTGGGTTTTTTTGTCCATCAGAATTTTTTGCTTTATATTCTAGCCAAAATGGTGCATAGGAAGAAAATTACAGAAAATATGTTTTTGCTTACATTTTCCAGTTATCCCTTTTCAAAAAGAAGCTGCTTTTTTTCTCTAATCTGAGTCTTAGTGAAAAAAAATCCATAAAAGTAGAAGCCCCAGGCTAGGCTGTTTTGCATGATATGAAAATGGAGAATAAGTCTCCCATCTCAGGCCTGCTTCAGTCTCCCGAAGGGAAGAAGATGGAACTGTGTATCTGGTGCTCTTCACCTTCCCATTGGGGAAGATCCGGACACAAGCAGAAATGGCAGAGATTTTTAAAGATATTTAGACCTCACTCCTATCTGAAAGGTCTGAATCATTTAGAAGGCCCTTACAAAAAGGGATACAGGTGCTAGGTTCTCATTGACAGTCCATGGGTGGTTTAAAATCTCTTAGGACCATCAGTGAGCCTTGCAACGTGAGAAAAGCGATACTTGAAATACTTAGTGAGGCTAACTCGTCGTGAGGTTGGGAGTGATGGATGTCTTTGACATCTACGTCTATCTCTGGGCAAAGTCTGGGGCCCTGCAAAAACACAGGGCACAGAGAAGCATGAGGCCAAAGTATGATGTAGACCAGAGATTCTACTGTTACCTTATAAGAGAAATCTGGACATAAATTTAAATGTCTGATGGGGATCATCAAAAATATAGCTTTTACCTAGTCTGCTAGGTAGGGATTTGTATTTATGAATCTTTATTGTGTTTATACCATTTTCATCTCCTTCACTCATTTATCTGTTCTCTGCCAGGTTTCCTCTTTTCTTCAACAGCATTTGACTAGATGCTCTATCATGAGAGAAAAGTATGAACAAATACTAATTTTTCAAAACTGAATCTAAAAATATGATTTACGGTTGTTCTAACATTCCCGTACAGATTAATTGTATCTCAGTTGTTTCTAAATCTGGCTTTCATAGCAAATAGAGTTATCAAGAGACGAATATTTCTTTGAGACAATTCTACTGAAATCAGTGTAGTTCGCAGATGCAGGTCTGAAATCCATGGCTTAGCTTTCTTCTGTTATCTCAGTAACAGTCTTCTATGTTTGGCAGTATAATTTCTCCAACTGCCTATCCAGAAAGTGACCAAAAGGTAAGATCTGGAAAGGTAATATGAAAAAAATGTCACTATCTTAAAGAAAGCCCACATTTCGTTTCCACTAAGCAGCTTGTTAGAGGAAGATGAGATGACAAATCAGCAACATGGAGGTAGGAAGGCCAGGTCGTGCAATGGTCAGCTAAGTCCCTCCCATGCTGTGTCAAACATCTGAGGAAAAAATACTGCAGCATGAAGAAATAGTAAATCTACTTCTGCTTCGCAATCAGAAACTATACTCAGTGCTTCCCTTCTGATGGCTGTCAGCTGGATAATGCTACTGGATAATTGGATTTACAGCTTTGGAAAAAAATCAAATCTATTTAGGGACAGCAGGATTCCTTTTCGGAAGGCAAACAAACCAACCAACAGTTACACAAGCAGGAGGAAGCCTCATAAGAGTCCTTTCAGTGACAATCCTCTGGACTGAGGCGAGGTTGAGAGCGGGTCTGGGGGGGGGGTAACGGGCATCAGGCTGGGAATGAAGCAGCTTTTTGTCCTGCAGAACTGGCTCACCCCCAGCACTGCTCCTCTCCGCTCGCTTTCGGAAACATCCCCCATTTGCCGGGGCTGATGCCAGCCAGAGTCGCAGTAACCTGCAGCAAACTGTTATCTTAGAGAAGACATGCAGGCAGCTTACCTTCCTGGAGTTCTCTTGGCACAGGAGAGTTTTACTCCTCATGCAGCTTTGAGCTCTTCAGCAATTATCTTAAAATGTGAATTAGCTACCTGGGTTATTCTCTTTCTGGTTGTGACTGGGACTCGGATCAAGAGTCCCCCAAACAAATTCCTCTTAACCTTTATGGGTATGTGTTTAGGATCTTGATTTGGGCTGGTGAAGCTTGCTGATTGCAGTTAAGTAGGTATGTATATATATATAAATTCAGTATTATGGATATTAAATAATAGCAAGATCACCTGAAATTTAGACAAAAGACAGACAGTGATTGCAAGTGGAGTACGGCCTGACTACCTGAAGGAATTGCTTGAATACACTGTGGACCCAAATGTCATATTTCTGTTACCCATCCAGCATTGTACCCCTTTGGGGGGACAGAAATCTCAAATTCCAATCTGTAAAAAATAAGCTGCGTGAGCCACATCCCATTTCAGTGTTAGGAATCATACTAAAGAAAATGTATCTGATTTGTAGGCATATGAGGGTAAGAACATTGTCACAAAATAGGTATATCAAAGCATCTATGGCATAAAGAACAGCTAGGTTAGGAAACGGGCTATATAAACCATCAAGATTTTAGCAGAGCATTTGCCTTTTTCCATGATGGTATGTCACACTGGGAACATGGGACACCAAGGAAATGAAATTCTAAATATATTTGAAGAGTGATGTTGATGACAAAGACAGTGTTGTGCTGATGAAATCTCGGAGGTAAGCACAGGAAAGGATGCTTTCTGGTCACAGCATAAAAGAATCCACACGGCTGAGACCCAGGCCAGACTTAAATGGAAGAAGGTATTTACCACAACACAGATATAAGTTATAAAGTGCATTGTGAACAAAGCATTTATGTACAAAGCATTTCCAAAAAGCCAAGGATGAGCACAAGGCAACAGAACTGAGCACGACTCCCTGAGCGATGCTGGCATTAGTAAAATCCTGCTGTAGCTCTGAAATACAAACACATACAGGGAAATGAGATACGGAATTACTCCGTTATTTTCTGGCTCGTTTAATATTGCGTATTCTTCCTTCGGTGAACATGAAGCATGAGCAGCAGAAACCGGTGACCAGTTTAACTGTAAGAAGGTGAGTCCTGAGACCTTCTGTCCCTCTCACCCTCACCATCCCGCCCAGTGCCCGGCAGGTCCCGTGGTGGTGGCCGAAGGGCTGCTCCCACTCCCAGCGCTCCTCAGCCACAGCTCACCCCGGCTACAGGGAAGTGCCTGCTGGCTTGATAGTGGGAAGAACGCCAGAAGGATTATTTGCACCTCTAGGAAACATGCAGGCAAGGGGACCGTGCTCTTTCCCATGCCTGCGTTCAGTGTCCCGGTGAGCCCACGCTGCCACATCAGAAAGCCCAGCGGGGTGTTTCACAGCCGGGTGCCCATGGCACCCCCAGTACCTTTGCACCTGATGCCAGAAGGACTGCCAGAGGAAGAATAAATATTTGGTGATCAATAGATAGGGCAGAAACAGGGTGCACCAGGATAGAAGATGAAGCAGAGGAGCCTTAAGACAAGATGAAAAAGAAAAATTGGGAAAAGGTGGAGATTATTACTGATTTATACTCTGTCAGTAAAGCTACTTTGAGGCTGGTGCTGTGCATACCCTTAAAAAGCCCCACATACAGTATATACCAATATTTACATGCAGCGACTTTCCCTAAAATTTTAGTAGAAAGTAGAGTAACAAATGTGACAGGGAACTGTGATTTTTTTTCCCAAGTTTACTCTTTCCAGAAGATAAAAGCTGTAGATCCTAAGGAAGGAGAAAAATTATTGAAAATAAAAGTCAACTTTAACCCAGGACCTGAAAGATGTACTTTCTTGCTGTACTGCAGTAGGTGTTTTTTAATCATCAGAGAAACTATACATATGAGCCCCCATGCAGCAAAGTCAGCTTGGTGTTAAGCTAGAAGATTTGAAAAAATTATATAAAATAAACAACTGACGATTTGGGAGCAGCAGAAATTTAACAAATCGAGTCAAAGAAGCTTCAAAAGGTGCCCTTATGGGTGACACTTGTAGGACCCAGGACATGCTGGTAACCTGGGAGATAAGTTCACCCTTATCCTTGCTGATTAGTGACAGAGATCTGAAGTAGATCTTTGTCCTCCCAGCAGGATCATCCCAGTAACCCGTGTGCTATGCAGCATCTCTTCTGCCAAAACAGCCCCATTTTAGAGGAAATGGGAAACACTTGTGTCTGTGGTTGGCCAGAGAGCTGCTCAGCAGGTCAGGGCCCATGTAGGCCCAGTTGCCAGTCCCTGCTCTGGTCAACAGTAAATGTTTTATACAAATTGGAAACATGTTGACCCATTGATACTGAAATGAACTTCCTTTAGAATATCCTACATGCAATCTGTTCTGGAGGAGGTGATAGGAGGGATTTGAAACAGGTTTCCCAAGTCTGGATGGAAGTCTTAGAGGAAGGGAAGAGTAGGTTTTTTTTCTTTTCTTTGGATGTCTTTCTTCATTTTGGCCAAACATACTCAACAAAATCAACTCAGATTTGAAAATCAGATTGATTCTAATTAAAACAAATTTTCAGGACACGAGGTATTTCCTAAATACTATAATCTTTTTTTCAGGCAAAAGAAGAAAGAAAGTTAGATAAAATAATTAAAAGTGGACTAGAAATCCAGTGTATGAGATATTTCTTCACCCAGGCTTTTTCTGTAACCTTCTGCAGTTGACCCTTCTTGCTCTGGCTCACAGAAGTATGACCGCCTACCTGAACTCCCTCTGGGATTTGGACACCCAGCTGGGGGTCTCCACAGGCTGTCGGATGTTGCATGCCGGGGCTGTGCCGCTGCACTCTGTTCCTGGAGCTCTGCCCTACTTGGGAAGAGAAGTCAGGCAACTCCTAAGTAAGTTCATTTAATGCACACTCCCACGGAGTATCGTTCTCTGAGCCTGGCCTGGCCTAACAGAAAGAAGGACAATAAAACCTTGTACAACTGCTGCATGATGGAAGTGTTCAATTCTGAGACAGGTATCACCTTTAACGTGTTGCTCCTCTAACAAGTCTACAGAGAAGCAGTCAATAGTGGTGTTTTCTCTTGTTCTTCCTCTACCAGTTTTCTCCTGCATTTTCAGTCCCCCAGAGCTAATGAAAGGACATACCAGGATGTCTAATGAAGTGCTAACAAATGAGTCTTTCTGATGTTTTTTCAAGGTCTTGGATAATAAACAGCAACCAGAGGTCTCACTTATTTACCAGCCATTGGGTACAGCAAGGAGTCCCGGGCTAGTGGGAACCGAGTGCCCACCGTGATGGCCCATCAAGAAGCACAGCGTGGTCCCTTTAGCCCACCAAGGTCATTGCACAGTTACGGTTTGTTTGCCATTTGTCCCTGTGAAAGGAAAGTTAGAGACCTTTTTGCTGTAATTCTCACTGAATTTTGGTGGTTTATATAAGGCCAAATAAGATTCTGTAGTATGCTGAGCCTTTTGGCATAACAACCAATACACCCGGTTATCTTCTTCTGTTGACAGTTCATGGTCTGACTATATCAGAAAGAAATGACAATCCGTAGTGGGACTGGATATTTAGGGTCTGGGCAACTGTGTTTTTTTCTGCCTGAACTCTGTTTCAGTTTTGCACGTGTAAGAAAAGCGGTGCCCGTTAGGCTGCCTTGCAGGAGGACTGTTTAGGGTTGGGTGGGAAGGCTGAAAGGCACCTTTCATCCCCCGGTGAGAGAAGCCGCAGAGCGGACACGTGAGCGTATTTAGTGAGGGATGCCACGTTCCTCTTCCAGCTCCCGGCAGACTCAAACCCCAGAGGAAGTCTGAAACGAAGCCAGGGAACTTGGCTAAAATGAATTTTTTTTTGAAAGTGCCGGCAACGTTTGGAACTTCCATGACTATCTGAAGAAATCTGTTGGGTTTTGTCATAATGCTGCAGGGTCGCATAGGACTTAGGAAGGAAAATGCACCTGACCTCTGGCTGCCGTGAGCGGCTTGGGCTGGAGCCCTGTGGCCACGGGTCTCTTCTGGGTCTTCTGCTGCTTCGGCTGATCCTGGCCACGGACTTGTGGGCCAGTTGCTGCCCTGCCTCTGTCCTATGTCCTCCATTTCACCACTTGATTGCAACTTGAAATAATACTCCACCTTCCTTCCTTTTTATTGTGCCTTTATTTTATATCGTTTCTAAAGAAGTGATGGTTGCCATTAGGGAAACCTGGAGTTTCTTTCTCTTTCCTTAACTAAGGTTCTTTTGAAACCTCTCTCGCTTCTCTTCCAGCTTTCTGTTACTATTAACGTAATGTGTGTCTTTCCATCTCAACTGCCATTTTAGTCTGAAAAGTGACTGTGAAATTGCTTTTATCTGTAATGTGCTCCCTGCAAGAGTTCAGTTAGATCTTATTTTAGTGACAAAACCAAGCTCCTCTTGCTATAGCTGCCAAATTAACATGGCTAAGAAAAAACAAAGTAGAGTCTGTTTCTTCATTGGTATCTTAAAAAGAAACCTATTTATGTAAAACCTATCCATTTTGTTTAGATTTATGCAATCGAAGAACCTGCTTATGTAAACAAGAAACGTAGCAGGTCCTAGTCTTCAGTTTCCTACAGCTCTGAAAGGTGTCAACAGACCTGGATGGACAAAACTTGTCATCTTGGCACTTACGAGCTTGCAGAAGAAAACTAGTTTTCAGATCACAGATTGAATCTGCAATCAGTTTAATGCCTGGAGGCAAAAAAGAACAAGCCTGCTGGGCAGGCTCAATTCCAAAGTATTGAAAACTTCAGTGTCATTTTCTTAATGGTTTTCCATTAAGACACCAACGTTTTCAAAACTCTGGGAAGTTAAATTCCATAGCTTTTTATTAAGTTAGGCCAGTTACACTTTTCCAATACGATGCAGAAAAGGAGCCCCAAGCCTCATATGGCATTAATGAAGGCAGGGCTGCTGCAGGGCCGTGGGGCTCACGGAGCCCCTGTGTGCACCATGTATCTCCCACCCGCTGCCCTCGGAGAAGGCATCTCCCCTTGCCTTGTCAGATGTGTAACTGATGGTCTTTATTGAAACGAATATACAAAGGGATAAAATCGGGCACTGCCTTGTCCTTATACAACTGTCTTTGTAGGTGCATTTGATAGGTTTTTCCTGATACTGTTAGCTTGACCCATTTTTTTGCATGACCCCAGCTTTGCAAGGTACATGTCACATTATCTTGCAGTGAGTAAAATAAATTATTCCATTTTAGTTTGTTAATTTTAATATAAAATGTGGTTTAGCTGCATGTTTTAGTTTTGAAATCCCTTTTAACAATTGAGTAATAGAAGGTACTGTATGTTTTCATTTTTTTAAATAATTCAGTCCTGATTCGAGTCATTAAGATTTATAGAATTAGTATACTGTCTGTTGATGCTGGTATTTTCTTGCTTTACAATCTCTTTGTAGCAGGGATCCAACTTTTAAACTTATTTTGCCTTCTCCGTTTTCACCATAAGCAGCGATGTTCCACAGTATGTTTTTAGTGATGTCGCAGAAGACTGAATCATAGAAAAAGGAGTTCGGAAGGATCTCAAAACACCAATCACCCCTACTTGGAGGAAGGATCAACTGCATTTCTGTTGTGATTCACAGATATTCACCAAAAATGCAGTAGTGGATCTTCCAGGGCTTGTCTGGTAATAAAGCCAGTGCTTCACTGTATTTTAGGGTTTCTCATTAGAGTTTTCTTCTTATGTCCCGTGTGAATTCCCTTTTTACAATTAAGCCCACACATTCTTGCCTTCGTTGCTCTATGCATACAGAGAAAATCTTTTTTCCCTTTCTTTGAAACATTTTTTTTCAACATGCTTGAATACTGTCTTGTTCCCTCAGACTCTTTGTACGCTGAACACCTTATCTTCATTCAACCTTTCTGAAAGATCATGTTTTCTGGTCCTCTCATCATTCTTACAGCTCTCCTCTGCAGTCTCTGTGCTTGTGTGATGGCTTTCCTGAAGCACAGTGCTCTGAGCTTTATTTGTAATAGAGCTGAGCTAGCACAGTACTGTTTTAAATGATTTTAGGGAAACAGCAGTACCAGAAGGAAACCCCGTAATATCTTCTTTAAAAAGGCAAGTAAGGGATAAGAGGGTATGTTTTGTGGTAGAACCAAACAAGCAAGGAACCAAAGAAATGGTTAAGTTTTCTAGATGAATGGAATCTTATTTAAAAAAAAAAAGAAAAATCGCATACACAATGCAAATGCAGTGAATAAAATATAGCTAATATTTCTAGACTATGAGGCAGCTTGTATAAACTTGGCTGCAAAAATCTGTAGTAATGAGTTTTAATGATACGAGGAAAATAAAGTGTGTAAGCAATTTAAGGAAAAAAGAAATCCCCTAAGTGGGGAATGAAGCCTGTGCTGCGCAGGGGGGGAGGGGTGTGTGTGCTCGCTTCAGTAAGAGAGAGAGAGAGAAATTGCGTTTCTCTTGGTAAGTCTTAATGAAATTGAACTATTTATAGCAAGACAGTTGCTATAACAGTTCAGTTGCCAAAATTTTAAGGAAAGACCCTAGGTCATAATAAATGACAGCACAACTAGCATCTGAAATAAAGAATTTACTCTGCAGGAGAGAAGAGCAAAGAATGTGTTAATTCATGCAGCATATGCCTGCTGTCATTCGTACAGATGGAGAGTAAGGATATGTTTATATGGATTTTTTAATTTTTCTTTTTTTTTTTTTTTTTTCCCCTGAGATACATTTAGATTAACAAGTGCTTGCTTTCACCAGGATGACGCATGCCTCACCAGGGCCAGGGTGGTTCATCTCGCCTGGACAGCAGGCGGTACCGCCAGTGCTGGGATTTCCCAGCGAGGTGCTGGCTGCCTGGGGGCAGTGGGAGTCCAAACCGGGGTGCCAGGCTCCCCGCTGCTCTCCCTGCCTCCACCCCGGAGAGCCATACAGCATCTCTTGCCTGTTTCTCCTTGTAGAGATTGCGAAGAACATATTCTGAGCCTGTGTCGTGCCTTGGGTTCTGTGGATGACAAACACTTTCTCCAACAGGGAGTTTCTAGTTCTAAAACTATTTCTCAGTGGACCTACCAGGCTGGGCTATGTGTGCCTTTCTAACATGAAGATTACATATGCTTTTGTCCTGAAGCTGCAGTAAAACTGTAACTTAACTAATCCATTCCACACCCTGGCCCTCAAACACTAAGATGTCCCATGAAGGGACAGTAAAGTCCTCCAAAGTTGCAGTTCAGGCAGTGGCCCTGCAGGGATTCATCTCATTCACCACCATTCCAGGTTACTGAGGCTCAGAGTGTTTCTTGTATTTGTTCCCCTCTTTGACTTATCCTTCCCTTTGAATTATCTCACTGGACTCTCGAGTTATCCTACAAGCCTCTTCTGGCCTCTGGTATCTCAAGAGTAACTCATGTAATTAGCTGCTGCCTTACAGAGCTAACTGCTGATGTTGGTATCACCCATGAATAAAGCAAGAGAAGTGCTAAAAAGAAAAATACTGAAGCCTAAAACTGATATAAAGTGAATGAGAAAAGGCAGGACTGGACAAGGTTGTCTTTACTCCCCCATTTGTGTTTTACTCCTCCATATGTTGCTTATGCAACGTAAAACATTCCTTGCTGCCAGCAAGAGACTAACCCATCACACATAACTCCCTGTCTGGCCATCACATCTGTAACTTGTGTCATATGATATTATGTAAAAAGTAGGCGAAGCAAAAGGGAGTGTTACTGCAGTCTAATAACAAAAATATTATTTCTATGGAATCCAGTGCAGCAGGGTAGATGTCTTTCAAGAAGCCACAAAAGAGGTGAGAAATTGTTTTCGAGGTGTTAATCATATATACGAAACTCTGAATTTGCCATCCTGAACCTCAGGGTAAAAGAGATTCAGGTTTGAATATTTGTTTCAAAAATCTGTTGCCAGGAAAATGGGATCAAATCCAGGACTTCGGTGGGGAGATGAATGGCAGAATTCCTGCTGGTTTTTGTAGTGCAAGAGTCTGGCTCCTGCTTAGGATGCAGCAAGGGGGGCGGGTTCGCTTCCCTGGAACCTGGAGATACCTTCCCTTGCCCCACTCAGATGAAGTGCATTGGAGCTTATGTGGGGTGAATTAATAGTACTTTGTGTTTCTTGAGACATTTGGACTGCATTCGTTCATGCTTCAGTGGGCAGCTGGATTAGTTTTGGGGTTTTGCCAATGATAGCTGGTCTTTCATTATTAATGTCTCAGACTAATATATTGGATTTTCATAATTCTGGCTCTCATCCCTTTATCTGTAAAATAAGTTTTCAGATAATGTGCCTTCTCGTGTAAGTCTGCAGGATATAAAGAGTGAAGGTGGAGGGAAAGGCAAGCAGGACTGGGGGACAGGCTGTGAGAGCCAGTTCGTGGCGAGGGGCTCCTTGGAGAGAAGGAGGAGGAGGAAGGGGAAGGAATGCACAGGGCTGGCCAGCTGGAGGGTGCTCAGGGTAAGTTCTTTGAGACTCAGCTTCCTGCTGAATCACAGCTTTCAATTTTTGGTTTAGGCATAACATCCGAACACATATTAGTAAGTGGTGCGTTACTATCAGATAGCAAAGGATTCAGTTCACTTAAAAAACTAGAAGCACTGATGTGGTAATGCAAGAGTTAATCATCAGTTATACAGTTCCTCAGCAACTGAAACAAATAAGCGGGCTGATAGATAGAAACTATCTGTCTCTGCTGGGTCCGGGAAACCATTATTTTGGCATGAAGAATGAGAAAGGGCAGATAATGGAATTGCCCATGCTCCAGGGCGCAAACACACAAATCCTCACACATTGCTTCATGCAACAAACTCTCTGATAAAGTTTGTTGGCTCGTTCCAAATGAAATTCATCCAGATAAAAGGTGTACTTCTAAATTTCATGTCCTTCACACACATCAAAAATACAGTTGGTGTTATGGACAAGGATTTAATGGCCTGATTTGATTTCACCTTCTTCCTGTAGGGAAGATGCAAAATAATCACAAAGTCCTGGTCCATTTACATTTTCTAGGTCATACTGGAGAAGTACCTTGGGCTGGGCAGGCTGATCCAGGTTCTCTCTCCCATGGTAACACCTCTTTTCTTTTTTTTGTTGGGAGACTGTATGAGCATTTCCCTTCTTTTCTGCTGTGACAGGGTTTCCAGAAGAGCTGAGCACAGTTCCTAGCGTGATGAGCTGAGGCTGTCCATCACTGGAGAGATGAAGGATGTGCAGACCAGATGCTCTGGCAGGATGCTCTTCATCCTCCAGATACCCCTAGAGCAGTCTGGGTCCCCGGGGCGCAGCAGCAAGCAGGTAGCACTTTTTAATACCCCACACCAGAACCACAGGAGCCCTGCCTCAATTTTAAATAAACGTGAGCAACTTCAGAGGATCTCGTGTATGAACATGGTGTCATCAGATCATGAGTTGGCGGTAACTTCACTAGGGGCTGAAAGGTTCCCTTCAGAGGGAGCAATGCAGTTAGGCCATTGGGAAGCCTTTGGCTCATGCTATACTTTTGATGACATATATATATATATATGTACTTTTCTATATATTTCTATGTGGGAAAGACTGTTTTTAACTCTGAGTGTTGCCTCAAACATGGTAAAAGCCCATGACTATAGCAGAGAACACAACTATTTTTTAAAATGCAGGTCGATCAGTGCATGGAAGAGCTCGCAATCCTGGGGGCCAGGACTGTGGTGCAGGCAGTCCTTCCATCTGTGTTTTCATAACAAGGAGCACAGTTGCACAGTGAACACCCTCACTCGGCTGCTCAGCTGGAGGGGAAAAGCCTTTGAAGTATCATGTCTGATCTCTGCAGGAGAGCTGGGGGGCCCTCTGAGAGCTCAGAGCCCAGTTTGGGCTCAGGTGGTTGTCTCCTTAAAAAGGGGCATACCCCAATTCCCATACAACTAAAGATCCCTGTTAAAAATTTTGACAAATTGCGTGCTGCAGTTGTTATATGTGAAGAAATTGAACTCAGTCTTTTACCCAGAGATCCTCAAACTATCCCTAGGTCATAAAGCAAACACTTAGCTGATACTGTTTTTTCCCCCTACATTGCTTTGCTATTTCAGGTGTGCTGGCATCTTCTAATATCACTTCTCCCCTTATGACTAATCTATGATGAAGATGTTGTATTTGCAAGGAGACAAGCAGCTCCATAGTGGAAAAGGCCTTGCCAAGTGAGGCAGGAGGGAAAACAATACCTCAACACTTATTGTCTATCATTCACCTGCCTTCCTACAATGCAAGCAATTAAATGAATATCGATTTGTATCGTTCCTATTAAAACTTTCCAGCTTAAAGGACTAAGTTCTTTTCCCTACTGAGATTTCTCTTTTATGGGAAGTTTGATGTCAAGGTCTAATTCTGTTGCTGCCTCAGATTCAACCTCATACCCAAAGCCACTTAAAGTTGCCAGGTAACTTCAGATTCAACCACTGGCTGAAGATCTTCATTGGAGCCTAATGATTTTTCTCCCCACAGAATACCACTGTAATCACTAAAAATTTTGCTGAATAAATAGAGAAATCAAAGACACAGCTGCTTAGCAAACATTAAGTCTAGGCTCTGTAATGAAGGGCCTAATAAAAGTCAAGGTAAGAGGTAAGAAAAACAGATGGTTAAAATCCAGGGGGCAATGGAGCTTCAAGTCAGAAGTTACTCTGATGTGGAAATTTAAGGAGGATTAGCATCAGGCTTAATCATTATTAATGCAATACTTAGGTCTTCATTTTCCATTCCTGTCCAGACTTGCGTTTGGTAAAATACTCTTGAGAAATAAGCACTGTCATTCTTATTTTGTAGTGAGATTAAGCTTTTAAGCCTTTTCTACAAAAGCTGTTGCAATGGCTGAGGCTAGAAACTTTAGGCTGTCGTTACCTACCTCTTCACCATTGAATCACTCTCGTTTTGCCGATATCCTCGGAAACCTGCAACGCCTCCTGTCAGCAGCCTCTTGTGTAGGAGGTGGACAACTGGTGAGGCAGTGGAAGGCACCAGACCCGAACACGTGCTGAGATCCTGTGAAAGCTTTGTCCTCTGCTCTTCAGCCAGCTCCCAGCCTTACGTGCGCGGCCCGGCCGCAGCACGCTGCCAGCCAGCCTCGCGCCGCTCCATCACAAGAGGGCTGAACCTAACAAGTAAGCTCTCCAGTTAATATTTTCACCACATAGATGAACTGTGTACTGCTCCGTATATCACCCGCAAGTGGCGCATCGCGAAAGAGTCACTACCAAGGTCCCAAAATACATATCCCTTGGCAGCTCTCCTCTACTAGGCGAGGCTACTTCAGGGCCGCTTTCAGCGCTGACGCTAACGCTTCTTCGTGGGTGGCAGGAGCAACGTGCCAGCTCAGCAGCTGCTGCTTGTCCCAACTTTCGGGACGTCTCTAACCATTACGGGGCTGTAGCTGGACATCCCAAAGCTATCTTCCAGTTCCATTTCCACAGCCCACAACCCACATTGTGAAAATCCTTGAATACCAAGTAACATTAAAAACCATTCAACTTCTCTAATAGAGGATGAAAATACAGAGCGAGATGCTCTTTTTTTTTTTTTTTTTTTTTTTTTTTTTTATATTGGAGCTTTTTTGAATACCGCTTAGCAGTCAGAAATGAAATTAGTACCTTGGCTCCATCATCAAGGCCGTCGTGTAGTTCTTCCCCCACAATCAGATGCTTGTGGAGCACAAGTTGCATCAGCAGTTCATGACCATGCTGCACAGTTTTGTGTTCCCCTGGGCTACATTACAAAGGTAAAATGTGGCCGTAAGCCACATTTTATGTCTTTTTAGCGCTGGGTACAAATATCAGTCCTTGAATTTAAAGCAGGATATTTGAAGTTGGATTTTACAGAGAATTGGGTTTTCCTTTGGCACCTGGAAATTACTCTGGGGAAATAACTATTGACATTCCAAAGGCACCCTGAAGTCATCCAAACTGAAAGTAGGGTGATGGTAGAACCTGACTGCAGGTCAGTGTGTGAATTGCTCGTAATTTGATGAATTTTCCTTTCATAGGAACATTAAGAAAAATTATAAAAGGAATGTTTATATTCATACAATGAGGACATTTCTGTTAAGCTTTACAAACTTGGGCTATTTAAAAAACACATTACTTTACATGAAACTATTTAGCTTTTCTTGCTCTCTGTTTCAAAGCCCTTTGTCTTATTTGATTATTGCAACATCTTTACAATTGCAACCCACAGTCGCTCAGAGACTCCCTCTTTCTCTGCTGCATCTGATGTTTTAGACGTGCCCTCAGATTTATATCCTTCATACCCTATCACCACTGTGTGTCTTCCCTGCCTTTTAACAACGAAAGCCAGTTGCCACCACTGACTGGTTTCTTCAAATGCCCCCTGCTAAAATTTTCAGATGCCACCTTGTGTGATCTCCTCCATCCTGGCCCTCATGTTTGGAGGAGCTCTCTAAAATCACCCGCAATGAGGCAATGTTGAGTCTTTCAGGCTCCTGATGCAACCCATCTTTGCAGGAAGGTCTGCAAGAACCTATGTGAACCGTAAATTGCGATCATGGGACCTCTGCCAGGAGTATTTACTCGCGATGTGTTTGTTTTCCCTGTATCTGTCTGTTTTCCATCTGCTTCACTTCTCTGAGTAGAGCCCGGCATTTCCACCTCTATGTATAGTCCTTAACACAGTGGGGGTTCAGTTCACGACTAGAGGAGCTCTGTGGCTATGTGCTGCACTACTACAAATAGCAAGAGATGCTCATTATTTAGACGTCCTGGTGAGCAAGACTGAAAATTTCTTGGGCCTGGATCTGTCTTTTGTGCAGTACCTAAGATCACTTGCTTTTGAAAGATGATCAGAAACCTCCAAGTAAATATTTTGTCTGTCATTAACATCAATGCAGCAGTTTGAATGATCAATATCTGTATTAGTTTACCTGAAACAGTGAAGTTTCTGCTCTGACTGCTTGTTTTGTCACTCTTAGGTCTTTTCTTTCTGCCTCCTCCATCCCATCCATGCTTTCTGAGCACCTTCTGTGTAAAATTGCAGGAGGGACAGCCTGGAGTAGCTGTTAGCTGGTTTCACAGAGCTCCTGCCAGTTTTCCTTCTCAGAGTTAGAACTTTGCCTTGGTTACTGCGCTGGTTTTGTTTTCTTTTGGGGGATATTTTGAGATATGATATTTTTTTCTCTCTTTCCTGCATGGGAAAAGTTGTTTGAATCCAGACTGGAGCTAGCTGTAGTGTGCATGGGAGAAGAAGAAAAGGGGAAGGAAACAAAGGGCATAAATCCAGCTCCTTCCTTCTGACCTCGAGGGAAGTGGAGAGGCTCCGCTGGACATGAAGGCAGTGTCTCTCCTTCCTAAGGGCCCACCAGCCCTCAGCAAGCTCACAGATCAGCAGCTATAACTCACTCTCGCAGCTTCTCTCGTTGGCAGATGCAGATTGCTGCTGATGAGGTGGCTGGCAATATTTGGCAGCTGCCGATGGCAGTGGTTCCAGAGGCAGCTTGCTAGATTTGGCATGCCCGCAGCATCGGCAAAATCACGATTGGTCCTGTTGCGTTCCCACGGATATTCTGAACACACATTTCTGTGTTTTTCTACTGGGGTGTGGCACGCTATCCTACTTTGAGCACGGAGTGTTTCTATCATTGTTCTTCATTTTTCTTTATATCATGTTGCATTCAGAGACCAGCCCAGTCCTTTAAGGTGCTGCTAAGCACACCCATCCTGCTATCTACATTCCCGGGGGAGGACGAAAGTTCAATTGTTTTCTGAGCCAGGCCCAAACTCCAGAGTGGCTGATGTACGAGGCTTTCAAAGCCCATGGTGCTAAGACCTGAAGCGGATAGGGCCCGGTTTTGCCTTTGCCTTGGATAGTTGTTCAAGAGCAATGATTTATGGCAGTGAGCTGAAACATGAACCTGACTGGCAGTGGAATTAAAGTATGGGCAGGTTGGTTTAGCAAAATCAGATCTCTTCCCTCTCAATGTAGCTGGACTAACTTGAGGTTGTGGGCAATGGCCCTAGGTCATTTTGGCCCAGGAAATAGCTTTGTTTTGGCATTTGTTTGTGAGGTCTCTGCCTGAACAACAAAACCGTGCTCTACAGGATTGGGATAATGACACTTTTTTGAGGAAGGGAGGTGGGGAGATATTTTATAAACATGCACACTTACTTTCTGACTTCCCCTGATGTTACAGTCCCAGATCAGCTTTGGCTGGGAGGTAGCTGACCAGCCAGAGGTGAAGCTGCATCACTTTGAGACTCAACTTCCCATGGCGGGATGCCACATTTAACAAGCTTGGAATTCGGTGCATGGGGGGGAAGTCCATACCTTGTTTAGGCCATCTGGAGCATCAGGCCTTTGCTGTGCTAATTTAGACAAGAAATTTTGCTGCAGCAAAAGGAATTTACATCAGTTGGTCCTAGAACAGCCACGTGTTCAGTTCCCAAAATGTTGGATGGTGACGGTACATACGCATGTGTTACAGACGTGCTTGGCATCCTTCAGTATGGACAAAGTGTTGCAGAGTGTGGTACTTTCTGGGCTTTGTACTTCCTAGGTTGAAAAGGGTCTGGGCTGCTCTCCATGGCTGGGAAAGATGCAAATATAACCAGTCCACCTGGAGTTTGTATTTGCTAAGTTTTGGAGTGTGCTTTATTCATTTGTGTATATATGGCAGAATGCCCATGTTCCACTGAAAAGCTTTGGAAATCACTTATAATGTTGTCCCTCCAGAAGCTGGTAAAGGTAGATCCAATTTAAGGAAATATTGTGTCAGCTTCCCACAGTAGATAAGCAATTACGTTTTTTGTTTGTTTTCTTCAGACACTAGGTTCTCAAGGCAATCTGAGTGAAGAGAGCTTGATCCTATTCAGCTCTTCAGGAGCTGTTAAAACTCCTTTAAATCTGGAGATGATAGTGCAGCAGTACGTGTGTGGGAGGAATGGGAAGAGAAGTTAGCAAAAGAAACCTTCTGCCCTTACTTCGCTCCAAAGTCTGGATCTACTTTCCCGACCTGATAGCGTGCAGCCACCACACAGCACGAGCCCCACAATCCAGACATTTTCACGGCATTTCCACTGCAGTTCCAGCTCTCCAGCTCGGGACGGGCCACAGCATTTCGTAGAGCCCAGCCCTGCCGGCATCAGCTGTGTCTTTCGGCTACGAACTGGCCCTTCACATCTTCACAGCAGGGCGATGCTACCAGGGGCTGCGGCAGCGGGAGCGCATGGGAGCCAAGGGCTGCACCTCTGCTTTATTCCTCCCGGGATGACCGCTGCCTTTCCAGGAGCTCTTGCCTGGCTGCCCAACCACAGGATGGGTAGGATGTCCGTTGCCAGGCACAGGGCAACCGAGCCCTGCACGCACCGTCTTTTCCTGGTTCTCCCTGTTGTTACCTATACGTCACGTTTACTGACTCTGCCCAGATTCATCTTGTTCCCTGCACCAGAATGGCTCTGTGGAAAAAATAAGTAAAGACATAAATAGCAAGACAACATCAGGCTTTTAGAGACAGTTTTGGACAAAAGTTGCAAATAAGATAAATATTAAAATGTATTTTTTTTATTTGTACTTAACAATGACATCCCTTTTTAGCTATTTTCTATACCTGTCACCTACATTCTTCTGGCATGTCCTAGCTGCAAAAACTGGGGCTTCAGAAATTTCCTAGGGCTTCCAGATGGCTTCTTAAGTTTTATATGACTCTACCTACCCCCTCTGACATTTCTTTCTAGTTAAGATTTGAGTACAAATGGAAATATTCCAGATGGCTTTAGCTGGAGCCAAGTGCCTTCAGTACTTCAGAGCTGCCTAGACAGCCCACTAACTAATTGTCCCTTCTCAGTCTGTTCATGTTAAATTCCTCAGACTTCTTTTGGGGTTACAAAAATGTTCTTCTGTGATATACAGTATCAGTAAGTTATACTCTGTTCAGTGACATCCATATCCCCAGTTTCTTTAAAAGACTACATATAATACATATTTAATAATGCCACGAATAGCAGACCCAGCAAGAGATTTGCTTTGCCCAAACATGTCTGACAGTTTCCTCCTCTTGCCCTCAAAAACCCTGTGGTTCTTGTGTGGCACGGTATACCTTGTAGTTCTATAAGAATTACAGATAGCGCTCATGTAAAACCAGGTATATTTCCAATATTTCCAAGTTTGGCTTCTCGTAGTGAATAATGATGTGATCTGAATAAAATTAATTATTGGAAAAGCAAATCTGGAGACATGGATTTAGAGTGATTTACATTGAGGGCTGCCTAAGATTTTTAGAGCTTAATTATCTTTACTTCTGCTATTATTTGCAGCAGTGTTTCCTATCTCTTTTCATGTGCTCTTCCATGGAATTCTTAAGCAGTAAGATAAAGAAATGAACACAATGGTCTGCAAATTCTAAAACTAACATATTCCTAGCAATAAAGAAACTAATTCCCAACCAAGGGAAGGAACCAAACACTTCAAATCCTTTGTTCCGCACTGCTACCTAAGGAGAGCAGAGTGGCTTGCCTCATTAGACTTCAAAGCACGACACAGAATATAGGAGATAAAAATATCAGCAAGACAAGCTTTGCTAATGGCATGTTTTTCATGTTTAAAAAACAGTTTTGTGCTCTACAAGAGATTTAATCAGGAGAGAGTACCAAGGTTCATGCAACTAGAAATTAGCATTCAATTTGTCTGTTATAAGAAAAAGACCTCTGTCTAGTCAGGGCATTAAAAGTTGCCATCTCACAGAACAACACAGAAAGGAGAGCAAACTCTTTTAGGGCTTAGACCTGAAAGTGCATAAAGCAGAAATCACTGCTGAAATGTCAGAAGACACAAATCAAAGTCTCTTACAACCTTTTAGGTGAAGTTGACACATGCTTTTTTTACCATACATAAAAAGGCTAGCATAATTATGCCTATGGTATTTGAATGCATGCTATTAGAGATAAAACATTCATCAGCTGCTTTTTTAAAGATACTGTTAGCATTTTGTTAATTAGATGTATTATTACATGAAGCTGATTGTAGCACTTCATATTTCTGGAGAAAAATATTGAGAAGGGCATGAGAAGCTGTACGCTGGCTGGCAAAAGAGAATGAGCATGGGATGAAGCCAAAGGTGAGAAAAAATGAAGCTGATGAAAAAGAGTCGGGAAAATTGTGTTCGCTAGTTCATGCTGGTTTCCAGAAGAATATAATTTGTGATTCCTAAATCATCCTATTGCCTGTGAATGGAGTTCTATACTAGTATTCTTCTGTCCCTGGTTTTCTGAGTAAGTAACAAGTCAGCGCTCCTAGCTGTTAGTCCATTGCCTTCTTGTGCAGCCCAAGTGACAGATCTCTGTGTGGCGGATCAAAAATTTGCAGCCCTGGTGATGATCTTCCTAAATATCGATACAATGCCCTTGAGGAGCTTCTCTTTTGAATTTGCTGTTTCTTCAGTTCAGATCGTAATACTAATATTCTCAGGAATATACAGTCACTGCCAAAAAGCAGCCTTAAAAATGGTATTAAGCTGGAAAAGTCCACTACTTAAAAGTTAAGAAATGTTGAGAAATTAAGCACAGTGGCACCACATGACAGCTCACACAGCATTAGAAATTTATCTGGCAGTAGTGGAACTTAAGAGCTGTTTCACAGAGTCCCAGCACAAGATCTAAATTCCCAAGGAAATTTTGCTAAAGGCTTGTGAAGATGTGCGGCACCCTAATTCTCCTGCCAACCTCTGGACTTGGACTAGTCGACCTTTTCCCAAACCGGGTGTCACAGCACCTTTTATTGTACCAGGGACTTTTATTGTAGAGCGGAAGAAATGTTACTAACTAAATAAAGGGAATCTACTGTATTAATTGAAGAAAGGCTACCAGCACAGCTCTGCGGAGCTTTATGTAAAAGCCTTGCAAGTGAACTAGAAGTCAGACTGAACTGTGCCTCTGGCAATGGGAGCAGAGGGAAAAACAACTCTTGACCTGATTTTCTCTCCCTCTCCTGTTACCTTACAGCCATGCAGAAGCCAGGTAGACTGTGAGTGTGTGCAGACTAGGCAGGAAAGGAGTACGCGTTTTGAGCCAAATGTTGTCAAAGCTTGACAACAGACTTTGCCAGAATTTTTGCTTT